>OX453301.1:24992521-25670974 GCA_949710035.1 Crambus lathoniellus
ACACAGAACACTACACCATTATTGATTTGTGGCGACATCTAGACGATGCGCACATAATCACCCCGCGCGCCGACGAACAGTATGGAGAAACTAGATCGCGCTTACGAAGTTCTTCAAAGACGTTCGTATATAACGAAACTCCGACATACAACCGTTGGACAGTTGTCCCCGGGCTAACAACACCTAGCCCGGAAGGAAGACACACCATCAGTCTTCCTTTCACCCGTTGCGCCATCTCCACATTGGTGACCCCTACGGAGCACATGAAGCACCTTCTCCACCAGCACAGCATCGTCTCCACCAGCGCCAGGACCGTCTTCATCAGCGTCAGCATCATCGTCTCCACCAGCGCAGCCATCACTCCTCCCGACCCTCATCCAGCAACCTTCAGCAGTCACACAGCAAGCCAGCACCACCCGCCTTAAGATTCCATCGCAGCATCGTCCGACGCTACCTGGACCTTCGGCAGCACCCGACTGTATCATCCCGACCTGGCATCCTCGCAGCCCACGTCTCTGGAGCATCACTGGGCCCTTACTCCAGCGTGGCAGTTCTGTGCGCCAGCAGCTCGGACCCACCGTCACAACGCACACTCCATCCCGACTCACCGTGGACGTCCCGACTCACCGTGGACAGGAGCAGCGACCAGCAGCCACCCCGCACCGTCTCGACTCACCGCAGACGAAGTCTCGACTCACCGCAGACTGGGGCATCCTGCAGCACTCTCTGGCACTTGCAAGCACTGACTGCTGAGCAACAACTTGGATCGACCTCCGGTCTAGGAGGGGAGTGATGTGGCGACATCTAGACGATGCGCACATAATCACCCCGCGCGCCGACGAACAGTATGGAGAAACTAGATCGCGCTTACGAAGTTCTTCAAAGACGTTCGTATATAACGAAACTCCGACATACAACCGTTGGACAGTTGTCCCCGGGCTAACATCACCCTAGCCCGGAAGGAAGACATACCATCAGTCTTCCTTTACAGTTGCGTCCATTTCCCCACAGATTTATATAGTTAAAAGAGCCAAATCGACGCGATCGCGATAAAAATCACAGAATAATCGATGGACGCTTTTCATCAAGATGATAAAAGACGCTAAATAAGTCAAATCGGGTTCTGCTGTCATTTTCTTCCAACTCCTTCTCGCACATAGCTTCTGCCGTAAGGACTGGTTTCTCACTCGCACCATTGTCCGTCTATTACCCCTAGTATAAATAAGTTTATGGTGATAAATAATAAAAAAACATAAGTACAACAAATCTTTAAATCAGGGAATGGAAGTTTGTATGGGTTTTCCCATATAAACTTCTAATGTGTACTGTGTACGCCAATGACAGCATTCATATAAACCTCGTTTTTTGGCAACAAAAATTAAATTACATTGCACACATTAATTTTCATTGTAGAGATCCGAAAACTATACAAGTACACAGAATCTTTATTACAAGTAAAACTAAACTAATAAAAAGCCGGACAACTTGGACTCGCCCACCGAGGGTTCCGTACAAATTTGTATGTAGATTATTATAAATAGTTCGGGAATTGAGTATCGCAAATTCTTTCCGAGGTTTTTCTGAAATTCAGCTTCCAAAACCTAATAATCTTACTTATATTATTAACGCGAAAGTTTGTATGGTAAAGGTTAGTTACTAGTTCACCACACATCTCATTTCTCCTTCTTTTGCACCTATTTTACCACGCGCTTCAAGTAATCCAAAGATACCAGTATAAACAATGACTTGAAAAACTGTACTTGATAGAAACATCCCACAATTTTTCCTGTAAAATTTACATAAATGTGTATTAACTGTTATTACTTCAGATTTTTTCTTCACAGACTTCGTAGAAGAAGGGGGGGAAGGCGGGAACGGTATTTTTTGATATTTCTCATTATAAGAAACAAATTGTGCGTCGTACAAAATAAATAAAATATGCTTAGGAATGTGCACATCAAGTCCTTTTATATTATAAACCCCTCTTGACCTCTTGAACTATGTTGTAGCTTCAATTTGAAATTTTGATCCCCTGAAATACTAAATCTTTTTATGATTTAATTACAAATGTACTCCTAAAGTTTTCAGATTTCACTTAAATTTATAGTAGTTATAAAATAATGTTACTTGCCTAATTCCATAGTTCTAGATCAACGGGAAATACCCTATGAATTTTGATTCCCTCGAAAGTGTCGAAATAGGATTTGTTACGGCTTAAACGGCCGTATTTTTCTTCTTTACGTTCATTTAGAAGTTTTATGTTTTAAGCTTCAAGGGACTGTAGAACAGAGTATAGTATAAGAGTATAGTTTTAATTTTAACTCGATTTCTCAACGCGTTCCCAAAATAAAGAGTCACGACAGACAGACGGACAACAAACTGATTGACTGACGTTGAATTGAGTATAATAAGAAACTAATGAAACGATACAGTTGCTGTTATTTAATTGTTAATTAGTTAACTGCAATTAAATATGCACGTATTAAATTTTATCGACATTATGGATGATATGATATGACCCCGTCCCTAGGTTAGTACAATCATACCTACGAAAATTATATTTACCCGTATACAAATTATCTTAAAAAGTTAATTTACGTGAAAATTAAAATATATATTACAATAGACATTGATTTCAAATGGAATCATGAAATATAAAATATTTTAAGTAATGAAATACTTAAAATGCATGAATAGCAGCCATGCTAACATATTGATTTTAATGTATTTTTCTTAAAAAATCAAAATCAAATTGCATTTAGGTATGATATATCCCATTTGCAAAATTTAAGATTTAAAATAATTTTTGAGTTCTAGTCATTTAAAAATGTCCCAATAAAAATGTGCAATTTGTTTCTGGTAGCCCCGAGATAAAAAGAGACGGATTGACTTGATTGTGAAGTAAATCAATGCTTAAGGGCAGGATCTTCCAAAAACTCTGTCTTTGTCTTTTTTCTTACGTGTGAAGAGTAATGAAAATAACCTCACTTTTTAATTTTTTCAATGTTTTTGTTGTTATTTCGAGCATAAATTCACTTTTTGAAAAAGTAGCCTGAGAATAGTCTACAATATGTCATTACCTATTTTTCTATATATTATTCGTGAATTAGAGATTAATAATCTGAGTATAAAACCAAAAAAATATAAAAATAATGAAAATTTTCTTTGTTTTTGAAATTTTTTATTGTCGAGTTACGATACGAATATCGTGTTTGTAGCCACAAAATAATCAAGATCGTTTATCAAACTTCAACATTATATTTTTATCTGCTCATAATAAAGAATATTTGATTGTTTACTTTTGAATGAAAAATAGGTTGATTTCGATAATTTGGAGGTACGTGCCCTTAATTACTTGAAATAGAGTCGATATTTTATTTTTTTCCGTAGACCAATGATAGAGCCGGGTCTTATGTAGTGACAATAATGACTCGTGTTTATTTGTGTGCGAGAGGCTACACCGGTACTAGTAGTACTAATGTAAGTAAGTAAGTAAATGTAAGTAATACTAGTGTTTTACTAATTTCAGGATAATATTTTGCAAGCGTTATTTATTACGCTAAAATTTAGGACATGGTGTAATCCCAAAAAAAAAAAAAGATACTAAGAAATATCCCCTGTACCGAGCTGGAAGAGGGGTTGATCGGAGAATCTCACTGGCGGCAGACTAGAGAATCGGCCATAGTTTAATCAACCGTTGGGTCCCTGACTTTGGGCCAGGAACGACGACCCAAGGAAGAAAATTTGTCGAGGTTGGTGCGTCGTGACCTCAATTGTTTTACAAACTAACCCCGACACATAGCAAGAAGTGGGAAGCAGGAGTCGATTACTGGCTCTTTCAGCCCGTTAGTGTTGTGTTCGACAAAGGCAGAACGAAGCCGTTGAGGCAACGATAAAGATAATAAATATGAACAATAAGAAACCAATATAAGTACTTTCCTGATATCTTTGCGGGCAGGCACCTATATTTAGGTTTAGATAGTTATAAGGGTTTATTAGCTTTAGTTAACTAACAGCTGTGGTGATGGTTATATCAAAATAAGAGGAAAATAGTAAAGAACATTATATCATAAGATGTCCATTTAAAACTGAAGTTGTTTTTTTTACCACACTTTTATTAGCTTCACTTGTAACTAAGTCACAATGTAAGAAAATCTTGGAATTTAATTTTAACCTACTTCTAATTGTCGTATTGATTTGAAACTTTGCAAGTCTATATGAATCCGATGACAATACAATAATTTGCTACCATCGAGCTGATCTGATGATGGAGTCAAGAGGTGGGCAATAGAACTCTTCAATGGCTGCTAGGAAACCCCTCCAGTTTAGGCTCATTTGTTTTGTTCGGATGAGACCTATTCGCTACACTTAATGGTGAGGGTCTGATGATGGAGCAGGGAGGAAGCCAGTGGCACTTCTTAATGACCACTAGGAAACCCCTCGAGTTTAGTCTCCGTTGTTTCGTTCTGACGAGACTTATTAACTGCACTTGGTGGTGAGGGTCTGATGATGGAGCAGGGAGGAAGCCAGTGGCACTCCTTAATGACCAATAGGAAAAACCTCGAGTTCTGGCTCATTTGTTTCGTTCTGATGAGACCTATTTGCTACACTTGGTGGTGAGGGTCTAATGATGGAGCAGGAAAGAAGCCAGTGACACTCCTTAATGACCAATAGGAAACACCTCGAGTTTGTGCTCATTTGTTTCGTTCTGATGAGACCTATTCGCTACACTTGGTGGTGAGTATCTGATGATGGAGCAAGGAGGAAGTAAGGGTTCGGCTCGCGCTTCTGGTAACTAATAGACTCCACTTGAATTTGTAAAACTACTTAAATACATACAATCACGCCTTTGAGTTATAATGTTTACGGGGTGGGCAGAAACATGAATGGACTGTGAAATCGATTACCATCCCCATCCATAGCTTGCCATTTGTTAAACTAAAAAGTAAAAAATAAATATGTAGTTTAAAAAACTATAAAAACACACTTTTATAGGAACGGACTAGAAAGTACAAAATAACCGTCTATTCAGTAACTGAAATTAAAAAGCGTGGTGCGCCCTTTGCAAAGCATGCATTCAAGTACTTATTATTGACAACGCGCACCACGCTTTTTAATTTCAGTTACTGAATAGACGGTTATTTTGTACTTTCTAGTCTGTTCCTATAAAAGTGTGTTTTTATAGTTTTTTAAACTACATATTTATTTAAGCTATTGCATAGCTTTTATCGCGGGCTTTGAGCGCGGCGACCGAATCAAAAAATTCCGTAACGAAAAAACCTAACACCCTCGGAGGTTAACAAAACATTGTTTATCTCTTTTTGACAATAGGGGTTTACATATATTTTGTCTCTTATCAACATTTTGTAGTAAAAAAGAGATATATATACAAAAAACCTATTCTTAAAAAGAGATAAACGTATTTTTCTCTTTTTGATAACATCTGTTTATTTTTATATAGGTAAAATTCGAATACTAATCTTTACCATAAGTTTTTGAACAAAAAAATGTACTGTAACTAGCGCCTAAAACGTCCCAGACGCGCGCAGATTTTTGATACTGAAAATGTTAAATTTTGACGTGACATTGTGACAGCCGCGAGATTTTTAAAAGTCTTTATTTTATTTTCTGTTAATTTGGTGTGATTTCATATTCAATTCTGAATGTTATTGTGAAAGTTTAGCTCATAAACATGAAGAAATGTGTGGTTTGTAAAACTCGGTACGAAAAAGGAAGTAAAACGTCATTTCACAGGTGAGTGTATTTAATTGTTGTTTTTATTCAAAATTGATCCGAAATTGTGTGTAAAGCAATTGATTACTATCTGAAAATTGTTTGCAATGATATCTTATCAATATCTAGGCATTATAATGATGAATTTTGAGAGAATTATTTTAAAAAATGTTTTGTTTATAATTCACTAGTGATTGAAAAATTCTTATCGATAAAGAGTCGATATTCAATACCAAAAGATAGATTGATAGAGCTCAGGCTGATTCAGTAGCTGTTGTACACCTGTCTTTCGGCATTATGGTAGTACCTAGGTCTCCGCCCGCGGCTTTGCCCGCGTGAACTACACGACGTTATCTCGTGGGAATGTGATATTTTTGCGGAATAAAAAGTAATAAGTAGCCTTATATTCTTCTCCAGGCAACAAAGTATCTGTGCCTCAAATTTCAGCCAAATCCGTTCAGCCGTTATGGCGTGATTGAGTAACAAACATCCAAACATCTAAACATCTATACGTTCACATTTATATTATTATATAATGATATCACTCACAGCTTCAATACGTATACGACTCTATCTTCGGCCTGCGGTTGCATATAAAGAAAACGGCGACTGTGAAAGAACACAAAACACAAGGCCATTATAAAAGTAATAGCATGGTGGTGGTCGGTGCTATCGACGCTACCCCATAGTATTGAGAGTCTGTCCACTCAAAGGCCGCAAAGGCCACAGCTTACATGCTGGGATTGACGAGACGGGTGTCGCGCGCGTTATCGGACTGATCACTGGTTAGAAAAGGTTTTAATTCATAATAGATAATTTGACGACCGATTTGGCCCAGGGGTAAACTACCTGCCTTCTGCGCCAGAGGTCATGCGTTCGATTCCCGAACAAGACAAATATTTGTGTGCATGAACATGTCTATTTATCTTGCTTAAATAAATTTATTTAATTTACTAGTTTAAAGGAAAAGCGGACAGACACATCTTGGTCGGAGAAAGTATATATTATATATATCTATTAAAAGTTCATCCCGCGAAATTCGATGATCAAACTCTTATTATCGTTCTTTTTGTTCAAATTTTTTGAATAAATAACTGTATTGGTGTGTAATTTTACACTATTTATGCAATAGCTTTACCGCGGCAGTCCCCGAGTGCCACACGTATTTTTTTTGTATTTATTCCCCTCTCTGCACGGTCAGTGAAATTTTCATAATTTCCAAAGAGAAAGCATTACATTGCTAGTACTACTAGCAATCTTTGGGTACTAGTACTAAAGTCGAAACATGCTCCTTCTATCTACAAGAGAAAAAAATCTTTCCGTGTTCTGTGGGTAAAAGTAATCAATTCCATACTCGAACTATAGCACAGAATGAATATATTATAATAGTACTTAGGTACTATAGGCGCCTTCTCGTATGGGAATTGCTTCCTTTTAACCCTTGTCTAACAATCTAGTACCTATTATGAATCCGGCAGTTCATGTTTTATTTTTCGCTAAATCCCGTAATTAAGATACTCATACACATTTTTTTTTTGAACAAATTACCCTAATTCGTCCAATTTGTGATTCATTTGGTGTACAAAGGAAAATCCGTCGAGAGCTATTAGTAAGCCCAAATTCGTTATGAGAGCGATTAAAAGTTTTTACTTGACACTTTCTAGATTCTTTCTGAAAACTCTGTTTTAAAAGATGTCCTTTGAATGTTTAATGGAGATGATCATGCGTGGACTAAAATAAGATTCTATTAGAGTTGTAAAAGCTACGTCTAAAATTTGCATTTACGATTGGTACCTAGGTACTTACTGAAATCTATGAATAGGTAGGTGAGTCATTATTTGGGACACGTTTTTCAAGCGGCATTGCTTATAAATAATGGAAATCGATAAGTCAGCAAGCCATTTCTTTTTTGCGCAAACCTCAAAACCTCTATTACCTAACTGGGAAACTGATTATTATTCAATTATTGTTATACATTAATATCATTAAAAATAAAATTTCTTTGATTTTCGTGGAGTGTCCCAAGCCCCGATCTGGTCACTTCTTAAATTATATATTATAAACTAAACGCTACATGCTTACCAAAAAAATAACACAAAGTCCTAAGAAGTTTCCAATGCTATAAAAAATAAGACTATCGTTCTAAAAGAACTACATTTCCTAAAAAAAATAAAAACGTAACTTTCCGCTGGTAGTTGGTGATTTGCGTGGATCATTATAAATTCACTAATACATTTCTAAATTCGCGGCCCTATATTGCGTCATTCTAATTCAAGTTACAACTAGTCGCGCTCCGTCGGCCAGGCATAGAGTTTGTGTGACAGTGCGTCGAGTTTTCGAAAAATAGAGGAAAGAACCTCCTTGCGTGGGTTTGGTTTCTCAAAACTTTGATTTGCGTGGTTCAATTTTCTCCAGTCTCTGTGGATTTATTTATTTAATAAAATATTGTAGTGAACAAATATAAGGTAACGTAACTTATATTCAAAACACAGTTTATTTTCTTAAAAGGTTTTTGTATATTTTTAGCATAAAGGATTTATTTTGATTTACGTGGTCGTGATTTGCGTGGTTTACGTGGTAGTTTTGACCTACGCACATTAGTTTTTGACCATGCAAATGAAATAACTTAGAACTTTGTACTAGTTTATATATGGGTCATTATTTGGGTTGGGACACGTTTTTCAAGCGGCATCGCTTATAAATAATAGAATTCGATAAGTCAGCAAGCCATTTCTTTTTTTGCGCAAACCTTAAAACCTCTATTAACTGGGAAACTGATTATTACTCAATTATTGTTATAAATTAATATAATTAAAAAATAAAATACCCCCATTCTTTGACTTTCGTGGAGTGTCCCAAGCCCCGATCTGGTCACTTCGTAAATTATCACTACATAGTATAAAACAAAGTCGCTTTCTCTGTCCCTATGTCCCTTTGTATGCTTAAATCTTTGAAACTACGCAACGGATTTTGATGCGTTTTTTTTTAATAGATAGAGTGATTCAAGAGGAAGGTTTATATGTACTTTTTATCCCGATATTCCCACGGGAACGGGAACCACGCGGGTGAAACCGCGGGCGGCCGCTAGTATATTATAAACTAAACGCTACATGCTTACTAAAAAAATAACACTAAGTCCTAAGAAGTTTCCAATGCTATACAAAATTAGACTATAGTTCTAAAAGAACTACATTTCCTAAAAAAAATTTTAATGTAACTGTCCGCTGGTAGTTGGTGATTTGCGTGGATCATTATAAATTCAATAATACCTCTCTAAATTCGCGGCCCTATGTTGCGTCATTCTAATTCAAGTTACAACTAGTCGCGCTCCGGCGGCCAGGCATAGAGTTTGTGTGACAGTGCGTCGAGTTTTCGAAAAATAGAGGTAAGAACCTCGTTGCGTGGGTGTGGTTTCTCAAAACTTTGATTTGCGTGGTTCAATTTTCTCCAGTCTCTGTGGATTTATTTATTTAATAAAATATTGTAGTGAACAAACATAAGGTAACGTAACTTATATTCAAAACACAGTTTATTTGCTTAGAAGGTTTTTGTATATTTTGTATGTATATAGGATTTATTTTGATTTATGTGGTCGTGATTTGCGTGGTTTACGTGGTAGTTTTGACCTACGCACATTAGTTTTTGACCATGCAAATGAAATAACCTAGAACTTTGTACTAGTTTATGTATATTATTTATTTAAACGAATTTGCATTTAACTAATAAATGCAAATTCGTTTAAATCAAACTTAAAATGTTATATTCAATAGGTTTAGGTATAATCACACAGGTCATATTGAATAGGTAGGTTTTTTGGACTGATTCTGATAAAAAACGATTTCTGCCGTGGTAATCTACCTTATTTTTTACCTTATGATAACTTAACAATTTAACTTTGATAATTTTTCAATATTAAGTAACATTAAGTAACTCATTTGAGAAAGTAAAATTACAATTTTCATTTTCGTGGGGGTATTTTTTGATTTGCGTGGCCTCCACTTTTTTTAACCTCGGTTATCTCTGTAAGTATATCGCTCTCCGAGGTGCCTCTTCTATAAAAAATATTACTTTTACGTATATTTTAAGAGTCTGATGTCAAATAAGAAAAAATATTG
Organism: Crambus lathoniellus; assembly: GCA_949710035.1. NCBI lineage: Eukaryota > Metazoa > Arthropoda > Insecta > Lepidoptera > Crambidae > Crambus > Crambus lathoniellus. Next base: position 25,002,370 of record OX453301.1, read on the forward strand.
GATTTGAAAATTGCCACGAAAGTCATCAAAGAATGCCTTACTCGAAGAAGCACCCATATATTATTTATTTAAACGAATTTGCATTTAACTAATAAATGCAAATTCGTTTAAATCAAACTTAAAATGTTATATTCAATGGGTTTAGGTATAATCACACAGGTCACATTGAATTGGAAACCTATTTTTTTTTACCTTAAGATACACAATAACTTTTTTTAATATTAAGTAACATTAAGTAACTCATTTGAGTAAGTAAAATTACAATTTTCATTTTCGTGGGGGTATTTTGTGATTTGCGTGGCCTCCACTTTTTAACCTCGGTTATCTCTGTAAGTATATCGCTCTCCGAGGTGCCTCTTCTATAAAAAATATTACTTTTACGTATATTTTAAGAATCTGATGTCAAATTAGAAAAAATATTGGATTTGAAAATTGCTACGAAAGTCACCAAAGAATGCCTTACTCGAAAAAGCACCCAGGTACATCTTTAAGTAGGTATAATTTTAAATTGTTTTCAATACAGCTCTGACCTTTTTGATGCCATAAAGTAAAAATACATTGCCGTACAGCCATAATCAAAGTTATTAAAACACTACCTATCTAACAACACACCAAATAGGTACTTTTCTCAAACTTTTTCTTGAGACCAAGCGTTTTGTATATTTATCTATGAATACGTCATGTAGGTAGATGCCGGAAACAAATCAAAACATAATTTAAACTATAGCAAGAAGGCTTCATCCAATTTTCTGTATCTCAATAAAGTCGTAACGAGTCTACCTGCGTGTGAAGTCACTGGACCGTGTTTACATTGTCGGATACGGACGGGCGCCCCCGCCCCGTCAATGTAAACTAATAAGGGTGAAAGGACACGGTAAAGGGTAATCAGTGACTGGCTGGACTGACGTATTATTATTATATATACAAGGATAGAAATGAAAATAATTATACCTACATTTATTTAGGTAAGTATTGTTTCTGCATCCGCAAAATACAGGCTATATATGCAAATACTATTAATTAAAGTCTGCTAATTTATAGCTGTTGTTTTTTATCCTACAATGTGAAAGAGGGACAAAAAATTCATGTTTCGGAATAAGATCTGGCATGGATGTCTGGCATTCGTTTTACACGGAAAATTTAAGGCTTTTGATTAATTACTATTTATCTATGTTTAGGAACTTTATGTACGGTGATCACAAAAAAAACTTTGCGACTAAGTAGGTACCTACTTACCTACTTAAATAAGAAACAAAAAAATCAGTTAAGTACTTAAGTACATCAAAAAAACTTTTGTGCCAGTTTATTCGAGTGATAAAAACTACATATATAAGTACATTCTTATTAGGTAACGGTAACTAGGTTGCTTTCTGCTCTACCTACTTGCCGATGCCAAATTGAGCAGCCTTGGGGTGTATCCCCAGACAAGATATTCTATTAGGTACATTATTTGTTGTGTTTTGCGCCATAAATTCCAGGGATACAGCGACTGTCTCATTTATTAATTTGACCAAAAAGTGGCAACAAAGTTTTGGTGGAATCGAGTTTTTATGAAAGTTACTTATATTAATGTCTTTATCCAAGAGGGAGCGGCTACGAAGAGTTGGTTGTCTGAAAAATGTTGTTTCTGTACTGAAGAGACTTTTTAAAAAGTTCCCCGGGGATCGTTGCTCACTGACTTTTGTCTTTATGACCTCTATGTTTAATAAAGCGTAATTAAAAATTGAAAAAACAAAATCTAAATCTGAGCTCCTTTTGTTTCAGTTTAAATACGAATAATTAAGGGAGGTTGAAACAAACAATTTATAAAATATAAATACATTTTCTTTAATCGCCTCTGTGGCCTGGTTCACACCACCGATTTCAGTCAGTTTTTTTTTGTGTCGAACGACCGAACGTTTCCTATTGAAACAATCGCTCATCCGGCAACCTTCCGGACTACGGGGGAAGGAGGCAGTGAATCCTCATGGATACCATTACAGCCGGCTGTAATGTTTATGTCGGACTCTTACCGACTAAACACTGCCTGAAAACAGCTGTTACCTGGACGGGTATTTCAGCATATCTGTGGCGACCACGTCCCTGGAGGGCCGTGGCGCAGGGCGTCACCCGCCTAGGCGAAGTGCGCACTGGGGATGACCAGCATCCAAAGGAGGTGACTGGTCATATCTGAAATCAAAAAACAAAAATACCGATGCCCAAAGCGGGCGGGTCGGCAATGAAATGAGTGAAATGAAGGAATTAAAATGAGATAAGATAGAAAAATGGGAACTTTACTTAAAACTTTGAAGTGCTTTTAGGCACTGACTGTGTTGGGATATTATGATTACGCGCTCCCGGCCTGTCCGGGCATTGCGTAATTTATGGGCAATGACTGAGACCTCGTCGAGGTCAATGTTTTGGATTGAACTGAGGACGTAATCAAGGTCTTCCTCTTTAGAGTAGGACTGTGGTTGCGTCGGGGGAAGCGCTTCAGAGCGCCAATTTGGGGGGAGCGCTTGGGAGCGCCAATTTGGTGGGGCGGGTGCCTGACTGGGGGTGTAGGTGTTAGAGCCGCCCCAGGCCGACTTTGTGGCCTGTGCAGCTATCCTACCTCCCGATTTAGGAAGATCGGGGAAGTTCGGGTATTGTTTGTTGGGGGGCCCGCCTGCGGCCACCTGGGAGGTTGCCGCTTTGGCCCTTGTTTTTGGGACTGAGACTGAGACTTGGGATTAGGGCGGGGGGCGCGTATGCACCCTCTCCAGTTGGCTGGGTGGCCAATGAGGCCGCATTTGACACACGCGGGCTGACCGGGAGTGTCGAGAGTGCGTTCACACTCACTGGTGGAATGGGAGCCAAAGCCAAGGCACTTGACGCACCTTGGTGGGGCCGTGCAATTGGCCGCCGCGTGCCCGTAAAGTTGGCACCGGTGGCATTGCGCTGGGACCCCGCGACTGCGCGGGGGCTCGACGGTGATTTTGGAAAGGCCGCAGATGACAAGTTCTTTGGCCTTGTATAGTTCTTTGGCTTGGGCTGTGTTGGTCATAGCGACCAACGCCAGAGGGAAGCGGCGCCTGCCGTGGCCGTACATCGGATGTACGGCTGCGACAGGGAAGCCCTGGCTGATGAGATCGGCTTTGATCTCATCGGTGGGAAGCTCCACGGGTAAACCACGGAGTACCGCGCGGATCTTGCGCTCTTCCGGGAGCGCGAAAGTGTGGTAGGCTATCTTGAGAGTAGATAGCATTGAGATTAGTTGGCGGTAGTCAGAGATGGTGGACACCTTAATTTTGATGGCTGAGCCCGTGTTGGACGCACGGGTGTAATTAATTTTCTCGGTTAGGCACATTTTGGACACTTCGGTCCACTTGCCTTTTTCCCGAAGGAAAACGGGGGGAGGCGCCTTTGGTTTGGCAGACATGGGAATGGCCCGCGTGTGTGGGTGGGTTGGTGCGTCTAGCGCGGGGGTTGATGGCACAGTGTCCATGGGTGTCGCTGTGACCGCGGTAGCGGTCTTGTCCAGCGGAACGGGAGTGCGGTTGCTTTGAGCGACCGGGGGTGGAGTGGGGGAGGGGGGTTTTGGGAGCTCCGGAAGCGGCGAGGGCCGATTCTTGGCTTTTTTCCCTTTTTTCCCCTTGCGGGGGAGACAGTTGACGGAGACAGTTGGGGGGTCCTCTTTGGGGGGAATGACTGGCTCCTGGTCGGAAGTCGGTGAAAGGGACCTCTCAGACGAGGCCCTCTTCAACGGGTTGGGAGTTTGGTGGCTAGGGGTCGGGGTGAGTTGACGCTGGAAGTCCTGGATTATGGGAGTTAGCTGTTCCCGCACGTGAGGGAGGTGGCTCAAGTATTCCACTAGGCCGGGAGTATTTTTTATGTATTGGGCAAGGTTAGACGCAAACGCGGCGGCGTCCATGGCGGTGAGAGAGAATGAACACAGATAGAAAATGAAAAGTGAACACAGATAGAAAAATAAACAAGTGAGAAATAAAAAATAAAAACAAGTGTGCTTGAAGAGCCAAGAAAGACTCCCCCCGCCGAAGGCAGGGGGGAGGGGGGCCTACTGTGGGAGCAGGTATCCCTAATTCGGATAGCCGCTCGTTCCCTTCCCCTTGGGACTAGGCCCAAGTGCAATGGGTCCGGGACTGCGGTTTTCCTAGGCCTGGAGGCCTAGAGAGCGTACCGGGGGCGCTCCGTCGGCTTCTTTGTCACCGTTAGGTTTCAACCAACGCAAATCGCGGGCAAAGATAGGCACTTAGTATTTTGATACAAACACTAAGAGGACTATGTTTGCAACGAGTGCAAAAACAGCAAGTCGTTTTGCACTAAGACGGTATACATACGTAATGCGGCGAGTGGGAACCACTCACAACACTAGCACAACACACGCGAGAGCGCGAGAGAGGTCGCAGCTGTAAGCGGGCACGAGAACGCGTCCGCACAGCGCGGAGGTCGGTGAGAGAATCAAGATGTTCAGTCAGATCCAGAGGTCCCGGGTTTGATTCCCAGTGGCGGCACATTTTGTATTCGGTTTGGTTGGTGGTATAGGCACAGAATAAATAATAGTGCTAAGGGTATAGGTCTTGTTTTTAGTCCGCCTGGCTAGCTACCACCATCTTATTTAAGTCGGACGCCATAAGGCGCTACTCGGAAAAATATGGACTTTTTGATTTAAAACTATAGGACGGTTACAGTTGTTACAAATCTGGTAATAAGATATATATTTCTTCATACCTTTATCTAGAATCGTATAGTTTCAAAAACACGATTTTATTATTTTGCCTCGACACTTTTTATTTTCGAAAAGACCTCTAAAAAATACGAAAAGTGAAGATTATTCTTAAATGGGGTTACTTACACTATTGGAAATTGGTTAAATTAGTGGACACCAATAATATTGAGGATCGTATAGAAGCATTTTTTTTAAATCGCTGTAGTTTTTTAATACGAAGTGATTTTGTGTTTTTTTTGCCTAATCTGCAAAATCGGTCTCGCTCCCGCGCGCGTCGTTTTCTCATTGCTATCTCGCTTCAGCACATTTTTTCCGAGTATCGCCATAACAATGATAGTTTCAGAATTATTGTATTCCGACAGAGATAATAGCCAGTTATTGAGAATTCCGGAAGTAGTGCGCTTCCACTTTCAGCCTTATCACCATTTAACATCAATTCTAGTCAGGTGTGATGAAGGCTAAGCTAGGCACTTTTGCACAAAATATGAATCATAAAACTATTATGAACTTAAGCTAGTGTTAATAACCCTTTTTTGGCTTCGCCGCAGACGGGTAAAAAGGCTGTCTTAGATTTTTTTCAGACAACCAATAAGTATACCGGTATAAAAAAAAATTAAACCGCCTTCAAAACAAAAAACTGCAAACAAAAACTCACTTCACAAATCACGTAAAAATGAAAAATATATTGAATCATTCAATTCAATTCATAGGACGAAAATGCGCGACTTTTTCTAACTAATCATGGAACTTACTGATCTGTTTGAAGTCGGTTTAATCTCGGTTAAACCTAACCTAACCTACCCTCGGTTTAATAATTGGCGGAGATATCGTGGAATACCTATACATAAAAAAATATTCAGACGAATTGAGAACCTCCTTTTGTTGAAGTCGGTTAAACATTGACAGATAATAGAAAAGCATATGTGTAGAGTGTATAAGTACCTATCTAGGTACTTAGTGGCACTGGAAGAATCAGAGGATGTCAATCAAAACCAATATAATATTCAACCAAACAAAACTTTAAATAAAAATAACTGTCCAGCTGAAAACAATAAGCTGTTATATTTAAACAACTACCCCCTTATTATTACAAAACGTGGACTAAAGTTAGACCTGTACCCCTAGTGTAAGTTTTTATGTCAAGCAAACGCAAACTTTGCGAGTACGTATTTATGTCAATTTGTATGAAAACTGCATAAGCGCGCTACTCGCCGCTAGAGGCGCTAATACAGTTTTCATACAAATTGACATTAATACGCATTCGAAATAGTTTGCGTTTTTTGACATAAAAACTTACACTACGGGCACTGTACCCCTAGTGTAAGTTTTTATGTCAAGCAAACGCAAACTATTTCGAATGCGTATTAATGTCAATTTGTATGAAAACTATATAAGCGCGCTACTCGCCGCTAGAGGCGGTAATACAGTTTTCATACAAATTGACATAAATACGGAATCGAAATAGTTTGCGTTTTTTGACATAAAAACTTACACTACGGGCACTGGTTTAAAATTCATGCAAATTCTGTCTTTCATTCGGAAAATGAAAGTGACAGCACCAGTTTAGTACCAGTTTTAAACCAGGACTATTTTAGTCCACGTTTTGTAATAATGGGGCAAGTGTTTGTTCGTTACGCTAAAAGCTTATTTAATACAACTTCGTACTCGGCTAAACCTATTTTAATCGTAATGAATTATTGCAACATAACACGGGATTAAGGGGATTAACATAAAGCTATTATTTCAATTATTAACCTGTGGTGGGAATGAATACCCTATTTGGTTAGCTGCCGAAACACACTTGTGCCACAGGATTGCTTAAACTGTGCTTGTGCAGTGTGTTGACGCGCGGTACTTACTACCTACCTACTATACCTACGCGTATCGGTTTCATACATTTAGAGCCTGTTTCACAATGTCTAAAGTAAGTTCTGATTAGCTGTTAAGTACTTAACAGATAGTCCATACAAATTTGTCAATTAAACTGGAAAGTATCTCCTAATTAGACATTGTGAAACAGGCAATTAGTATGGTAAAAAACACGCGTGTCTCTCTGTCTCTGTCGTGTCCATCCATACTAACTAAACAAGTGTATGAAACAAGGTGTGTTTCCGACTTTAGGTTAAAAGTGTGTACAAAAGAGCGAACGGCCCACACCACAAACACAGATCACATGTATTATGCAAGTACCTATATAGTAGCAAGCAAGCTCACACTGTGTTGTGTTTACAGTGGCGCCCTCTCGTGTCAATTTACACAAACTGCTCGCTCCCTAACGAATAAACAACCAGTTGATATCGATCTAAATAATTGACAAAATACAAAGCAGAGTTTTGCCGGAACGAGATTACTTATATATAAACAGCGTAGGGCTGCTTGAAGATATATAAAATTAAAGTGTAAATAATCATAATAGTCGTATCGAAGGCCCATAAAAAAACTGCCACGAATCGCATATAGAATTGAAACTTAATAGTTATGAGGCAAAGTAATAATATGCTTTAAAAATTGCTAGGCATAATAGTACATGGAAATCGTACCAAATAAGTGGTGTTGCCTTGCATTAAATGAGGTAGTTCTGATTTTTTTATATGTTAGTAGTGATGAGATGGTAATGTCAAATCCAAGTTTTCCACCTCGAAAGCCATTTGGATCATTGTTAAATACTTAAAAATCCATAAAATTTTCGGTTATTTTTCAGTTTTTGTCAATTTTTACCACCAAGGATCTGAGTTACGGCAAATATTACTATGCACTCTTTAAAGTAGACTAAATTTTAAATAAAAAGAGAATAATTTAGTGTTTGTAGGCCATATAGTTTTTAAGATACGGCTATTTTAAAATTTGCAAAATTCCAAAAAGGAAGAATTACAGTTCTTTTTATTTTTCGTCAACTTTAACCCTCTAGTAGTGAGTTTATGGCAAAACTTTTTAGTAGCTATTTAAAGTACATTAAATTTCCAACAAAATGATATAAATTATGTCAATTTACACCTGATAGTTCCTGAGACACAGCTGTTCAAAGTTATAGAGGTATAAGTAAGTAAACAATTATGTAATAGAAGGGTTTGCAAAAGTTAGTAAGCCCTAAAGGAAGAAGGATCTGGAATGCGTTCCCGTTCTACTCTGTTAATGACACGCAAACCTTAATCACCTTGAAAGCATACCAAAGATGTAAGGTTGTACCAGCAGATGTGGTTGCAGGAAAGCAGAACTCAAATGTTCGGCTGTTTGCAGCTACTGCATTGGCCAATCATGCGAGAACATACCAGACCTGATGTGTGATGACATATTTTTCACTCAATAAACACCGTTCATTGTGTCAACATGTGTCTCACTTATATCCCTGCGAAGCAACCTATTACAGAACCATTGATATAACCCACCATCAAAGGACGATTTTGACCTTCCTGAGCAGTTCGATGAAGAAATTATACCTCAGCAAGCTGCCACCAAAAAGTGTGCTGTGGATTCAGAGGACGTGCCTGGTCCATCAAAAATATACCTACAATGTACATAATTGATTCCACCACCTCCCAGATCCTCATTCCTTTAGGGCGTACTTCATTTTGCAAACCCTTCTATTACATAATTGTTTACTTACCTCAATAACTTTGAACAGCTGTCTCAGGAACTATCAAGTGTAAGTTGATATTACTAATTGGTCTCATTTTGTTGAAAACTTTATGGACTTTAATAACTAATAATTATTAAAGTCCATAAAGTTTTCAACAAAATGAGACCAATTAGTAATATCAATAACTTTGTACAGCTGTCTCAGGAACTATCAAGTGTAAGTTGATATTACTAATTGGTCTCATTTTGTTGAAAACTTTATGGACTTTAATAACTAATAATTATTAAAGTCCATAAAGTTTTCAACAAAATGAGACCAATTAGTAATATCAACTTACACTTGATAGTTCCTGAGACAGCTGTTCAAAGTTATTGATAAACCCACTACTATGGGTCAAAATAACGAAAGTGTAATATAAACCCACTACTATGGGTCAAAATAACGAAAACTAAAAAAGTGTAATACTTCCTTTTATGAATTTTAGCAAACTTTTAAATAGCCCTATCTTAAAAGCTATTTGACTTACAAAAACCAAATTATTATCTTTTAATTGCAAATTTAGTCTACTTTAAAGCGTGCATAGTAAATTTTGCCGTAACACAGGTCCTTGGTGATAAAAAATTACAACAACTGAAAAAAATCTGAAAATTTATTGGATTTTTAAATATTTAACAATGATCCGAAGGGTTTTCGAGGTGGAAAACTTGGATTTATCATTACTATCTCATCACTACTAACATACAAAAAAATCAGAACTACCTCATTTAACGCAAGGCAAAATGTACGATTTCCATGGACTATAAATGTAGAGGTGGTACCTAAGTATATTATTTTAACCCAGTACCTACAGTCAGTCGAGATTTTTTATATATACTTACAGCTAAACTAAAAACTAACCTGCTCCATATAAGCATCTCCAAGTGCACCCCATCGAGCATGATAACTACAAAGCATTTTTATTGTAATAATGCTGTAACAAAATTAGGCAGAGTGACCTCTGATCAATCAAATGAAAGAAAAGAGCAGCAGCAGTATTGCTTCATTTCCTTTTTTTTAACCCTCATGATCATGACCCTAAAATTACGTCAAGATATTTCCATTAAACAAATATTCCCATACTAGCTTGATGATTTCAATAAAATGAAATTAAAAATCAAATGTACCAAAGGAGTATTAATATCAACTTCGATGCAAATCATATAAAACATCATTGAACTTTCTATCCCTTTTTAACCCTGTTAGGCGATCAGTTTCAATGAATTATGAAACACAATATCTTCGATTAATTCTGTTAAAAAATGTTTATGCAAAATTTGAAGAAGATTGGACAAAGGAATCCCGTTGTCCCATACAAATTTTACCCCCGTTTTTCACCCCCTTAGGAGTAGAATTTCGAAAAATCCTTTCTTATCGGATGCCTACATCATACAAGGAACACACCCTCCAAGTTTCAGGTCTCTACGATCAGCGGCTTAGGCTGTGCGTTTATCCGTCAGTCATCCAGGACAAAAGATTTTATATGTATAGACTAGCTTTCCGCCCGCGGCTTCGCCCGCGTGTACTACACGACATTATCCTCAGGGAATGTGATATTTTCCGGGATAAACTACGTCACTTTCCAGCTCCCAATCTACCCCCATACCAAAAAATCACATTGATCCGTGTGACAAAGACGGATAAACAAATTATAACTACCTACCTACCTACAAACATACCTACCTACTGGTTTTCCCGTGGGAATATGATACTTTCCTGTGGTAAAAAGTAAAATTAGCCTATTATAATCCTTCCCAGGGTCTCAAATTTATTTACTTAAATAGGTACCAATTTTGAAGCCGCAAATTAACCCGCGCTTAAAATGATTTTCGTATGGGAATGAAATTTTTCCCGCGGTAAAAAGTGTTATGTCTTTTCCAGGACCTTAAACTGTCTCTATTCTAAATATAATCCTTTCCATTAACTTAAACTATCACTTTAAATACTAATTCCATTCCACAGCTATGCTCGTGCTAAAACTTATTTTACCATGGGAATGATCCTTATTCCCGCGGTAAAAAGTCCTTCCTGAGGTCACAAAATATCTCCATTCCAAAATTCATCGGAATCGGTTCAGCAGTTTTGACGTAAAAACAGAACATACAGACAGACAGACAAATAAATATAAATTTTCGCATTTATAATAATACTAGCTGACCCGGCAAACGTTGTTTTGCAATATAATAGTGGACCCGGTCACCAACAACTTGTGTGTGTGTTTATACACCAAAAGTTGCCTACACCAGACAACAGATAGCGCTAGTTAGTTACACTCTACTAATAAAGGGGCCCAAGCTTGGTCTCTATTTCTTACATATAAAAAATTACTCTGTGAAGTAGAGTGAGTGTCAGATAACTCTGCGCGCATGCGCGACTGGGGCGTTTTTGGCGCTAGCTACAGTACATTTTTTTAGTCTAAGCTTATGGAAAAGATTAGTGTTCGATTTTGACCGCGCAGACGTCAGTGATTAGGTACATACTCTTTGGAAACGGCAATGGAAGAAATGACAGTTTTGTATCAAAGGTACGACAGTTAAACGATTTTTCATAGAAAATTAAAATTTTTACTCAATTTTCCGGCATAATAAGTAGCCTATGTTACTCTCCAGCTCCCAAACTATCCCCATACCAAATATCACGTCGATCCGTTGCTCCGTTTTGACGTGAAAGAAGGACAAACAAACAAACAAACAAACAAATAAACAAACAAACAAACACACTTTCGCATTTATAATATTAGTATGGATTATAATATTAGTATGGATTAGGGATAGTAGAAATATGAATATGATTGGCCGGCCGCGACTACGTCCGACCGTGAGTAATCAAAATTGGGTGCATCGCAACATTTCATGTCAAAAGTAGGTAGATAGGCGTTCTCTAAGGTCTCGTCAGCACCGTCATCAATCCATTTTAATGTCCCCGCTGCTGGGGTACAGGCCTTCATATTGATGGATAAGGAGAATGGACCATGACCTTCCACACGGGCCCATTGCAGTTATGGGGTATTAACCAATCCAAATGCAGCCAGAACCATCGGCTTATCGCGTCTTCCGAAGCACCATATATTTTTAAACAGCCATCCCGTGAAAGACCACTGCGAAAGTCACATAACCTCAGCGATCGCAGCTCGAGCACGCTACCTATACTTTATACCAAACATGAAAGTTCAAAAATTCGGACATTCTCCTACTCTTGAACTACCTACCAAAATGCAAAAAATCAAGTCAATACTTTGGGTACTTTTTAATGTGGCATGGGTTCTATGACAGCTCTCTCGTGCAAAGCGAAGCTTTTTTTCTATAGCAAAGAGCATGTAATCACTACGTTTATTCTCATGAAGTTTGACTTAATACTCTGTACCTCAGTATTAAGTCGAACTCAAAGATATTATAATATCTTTGGTCGAACTTCATGTTTATTCTATAGTGGCAATACGCACTCTTTGGTGGCAATGAGGTACGTCGCACTGTAGAAACGGATTGAGTTTTTAAACATGTGTCAAAACAAAATGAAATTAAAAATCAAAAGCACTAAGGAGTATTGATATCAACTTCGATGCAAATCACCCCCAAAATAATTTTCTATCCCTTTTTAACCCTGTTAGGTGATGAGTTTCTATGAAATATGAAACACATCTTCGATTAATTCTGTTAAAGAATGTTTATGCAAAATTTGAAGAAGATTGGACAAAGGAATCACGTTGTCCCATACAAACTTTACCCCCGTTTTTCACCCCCTTAGGGGTAGAATTTCGAAAAATCCTTTCTTATCGGATGCCTACATCATACAAGGAACACACCCTCCAAGTTTCAGGTTTCTACGATCAGCGGCTTAGGCTGTGCGTTTATCCGTCAGTGATTCAGGACAAAGGATTTTATATATATAGATAGATACATGGTTGACATTATTGTCTAATTTTACGATAAAACTTGACGTTTAACGATAAAACATTCAAACATCTAAACTTTCACATTTACATGTGACTAGCTTTCCGCCCGCGGATACGCCCGCGTGGACTACACGACGTTATCCCGCGTGAATGTGATATTTTTCCGGGATAAAAAGTAGCCTATGTTCCTCTCCAGGCTACAAAGTATCTGTGTCCCAAATTTCAGCCAGATCCGTTCAGCCGTTTTGGCATGGTTGAGTAACAAACATACAAACATCCAAACATTTAAACATTCAAACATCTAAACTTTCACATTTATAATATTAGTATTAGTAGGATAGTAGGAAGTAGGATGAATTTAGATGCGCTTCGCAATTATTTATTTTTATCTGTCTATTTGATGTTGGTGATATGAAGTTCACTCGGTCCGCTAGTATTTTTATTTATAACTAGCGGATCCTCGAGGTTTCACCCGCGTGGTACCCGTTCCCGTGGGAATATCGGGATAAAATATAGCCTATGTCACTCGGGAAGAATGTAGCTTTCTAATGGTGAAAGAATTTTCTAAATAGTTTCGGAGCCTATTCGATGCAAACAAACAAACAATCAAATCTTTCCTCTTTATAATATAAGTAAAGATAACAATGTTTTCATGTTTCGAACGTGGTTATTAATAGTAGATTGTTTAGTAAGGGCTGTATGGCACCCATAACAGTCGAGTGTTTTGGCGCACGAACGAAGTGAGGGCGCCGATAGTTCGAGACTGTTATGGGTCCATACACCCGAAGTAAACACTCTCGAATATGAGGGAAGTAAAAATAAACAGAAATATTCTAAAAAATATTTTTCCTATGGCCGCGGAATTTTCGATAGACTCGAACTCTCATAACTTTTTTGTTCATTTTCTCTATTTTAGGGAAGGCAAGGGAAACTAAGTCCATACAGCCATGTTTAGTGTTTGACCCGTACTCTATGCAATTCTATGGAATTAATAGCCCGATTTTTTATGTTACAAATAACTTATTTGGTTTAATCTGTTTCTAAAAACGCAAATTATAAAAAAAAACAATGTTTTAGATAATAATAACAATTTCTCTTTTTGTATGGTGTCTACGATTTTAGTTATTTTATATATTATAGTGTATAGGCTTCTGTGCCTTTGCCCACATACCTTTGGTAAATAAATTTCCAGAGATTATAGATCATTTTTGTACATAAGTACTCATGGAGCTAGACTTAATACTGAGGTGCTAGACTTAATACTGAGGTAACTGGAGTTCTCACCCTGAACAAAAAAGTGTACCCAGCAAATTTGACATTTAGTATGTAGTGGCTGTCAGTTCTCTCGTATGACCATACGTATTTTTTTAAAGTGTAGGTGAGACGGAAGACAACCACTGTGTAATTTGTGGTCACAAAAAAGTGTTAGTACTGCACTCTCCAGTTACCTCAGTATTAAGTCTATCTCCATGTAAGTACTCTTTAATTTACAGATTTTGACATGACCCTTCCTGTTCCTTTTTTAAATTTCATTACAGCCCTAGGGCCGCCGCATACCACTTTCAACCCGCATTTTAGACAAGTTATGAGTTACTTTCAGAATATGAGACATGAAAAAGTAGAAACATTTCCAATGCTTTTCCATCGAATTTCGACACAAACTGCGCGGTGTGTGTCGCGATGCGTTGCATTGGGGCCTCAGGGGTTAATGAGAACAGAAAAACAGAATATCCATCTGATATATCCACTCACTTGTTGATTTACCCACGAAATACAGTGAGTTCTATATTTTCCATAAAGTTAATATACCTTTCCGATAGGTATATTAACTTTATGATATTTTCTCATGATTGTGTGAACTTTACCATAAATAAAAACATACTTTTCCTCCTTTGAACCTACTATGTGTGGTTTAAACGATAATGAGCTTTAAACCACCCGCTATCGCGCGCACAAACAAGGCTGATGTGCGCGCGGAATACGTCTACATACTTACGCGGCGCGGCCGAGGCGCTCCTCGTGCGAAGGGGTTTCTCTACATAATAATTAATTAAATAAAATGTGTAACTCTTTATTATGTGTTATTTGTTGGAATGCTAGATTTAGTTCTTCTAGTTTGTTTTCCAATTCTGTACCTTCCTATGAGAATAATTTGAAATCGAGCAAAGGAATTAAGGCTTTAAGAGGGGTCAAATGCCTAAAAATTGGCATCTTTGAAGCAAAATATCTAAATATCTGTCTATTAAATTCAAATAAAAAAAATTGTCAATGAAGAACGACTACCTAATAAACATTTTTAATTGAAAGAAATTGTATTTTCTTAAACCACTTTTTATAAAAAAAATCCCCAATGAATCCCTATTTCACTCATAAATTGCAAAATTTCTCTAAAGCGGCTCAAGCTTATTATTTAGTTTTTATACCAATCGAAAGGTCTTAACGATGCGAATAATTTTAATTGAGAGTTTTATTATTATTCCGTATTTAACTGGTGAAAAGTAATTTTAACACGAAAATTGAAGTGTATTCGCGCGAGAGTGCCTGCCCCGTCGCCCTGTTATCACCCGCGAGCCCTGCCGGCAGTCAGTTTCGGTATTTCATCGAGAGTGGACTGCGCGCCGGTTTCGGAGCGACTTCAGTAAATAATTTTATAGATTTTGAAGAGTTTACACTCATTTTTACATGTACATATTAATAGAAATACTTAGTTCAGTTGATATCTTTAGCTTAATAACTGTAAATACTGCTTTTATGCAAAATTATTGTTTTTAAGTAATCATAGAAAAAATATGACTAGACGGTTAAGATTAGATGACACTACGACATATTTTTTGTCCTTTGGACTGAGCGCCGACAGGATGCAGTCGCGCTCATGTCAGAGTTAGTGATTTCTTTTTCTTGGGATGTGCTCAAAAGAAAATGCAAGTACAGTATAGTGTAGTAACAGTACCTAGTTACTTTGCATGTGGCGAATTAGGCTATACAAGGTACCTACCTATTTTTTTTTTATCATCCCGGATAATTTTAGGGATTATTCTACTCATGAAAACAAACAAGTTTTATTACGGGACCTACACTGAAATCGCGATAAAAAAATCAGCTGTTCCATACAAGTAGATTACACCCTAAAATTATCCGAGGTGATAAAAAAATTTAAGTGTATCTATTGCCAAACTTCAT
Organism: Crambus lathoniellus; assembly: GCA_949710035.1. NCBI lineage: Eukaryota > Metazoa > Arthropoda > Insecta > Lepidoptera > Crambidae > Crambus > Crambus lathoniellus. The sequence continues at coordinate 25,017,763 of OX453301.1, forward strand.
CAAAATTGGTTCAGTTATAATTATACGTAGTGTCCAACCGCAAGACCTTAAAATCGGCCAAGTGCGAGTTGGACTCGCCTATGTAGGGTTCCGTACCCACTTAACTTACCTATTGCTTAAACCTAGCCAAAATTGTACTATAATTTTTCGTCAGCAAAATATAACTTTGTTTTTCATAGAGTTTGTATGAATGACCACGTTACATTTGCGGTTTTTGAAAATGTGTTATAAGTATCTCAAAAAGTACATTCTATATCTCGTTCAAACCAATTTTCGTTGAAAGTTTTTATTAAGATCAACAACATATAATTTTTCACTCTCTTATTTTAAAAGTTAGAGGGGGGGGGGGGGGAACACACATTTTACCACTTTGGAAGTATATATCTTTTAAAATATTGAATTTGATAAAAAATTATAAAAGAAACCTAAATATCATTTTTAAATACCTATCTAAAGACACCTTACACTAATATGTATTATGAAAATATTTTTTATCAGTTTCAGTTCCATGTATTTTTTATTTTTTTTATTTTCTATAAAAATCCTAAAGCGGTTCACACAATATACCTACCTACCAAGTTTCAAGTCTGTAGTCGTTATAGTTTTGGAATAAAGTGGCTGTGACATACGGACGGACGGACGGACGGACGGACAGACAGACAGACAGACAGACATGACGAATCTATAAGGGTTCCGTTTTTTTGCCATTTGGCTACGGGACCCTAAAAACGGTACGTACCCGAACCAATTTTCCGCGTCAAACCGTTCTCGAAAAACCAAATTGAGTTAGGTACCCTAAACAAATAACATACATTATGGATGAACATGAGCGGAAAGTAAAAACCTATGTGTACTTTCGATGTACAAGTATTTATCTTAATTTTTAAATCAATGAAACCTACTGGTAAAATAAATAGCTTTTAACTTTTTTTTCATACATCACCACTTCACCAGATTGCGCGATACTCCAGCAGGAAAGTAACTTCTACAAGAAAACGAGTTGATAAACCGAACAAAGCGGAATGACAACAAAATATTTGTATTTCGTAAAAAAAAACATACAGTCGCGTTCGTTTCTTTTCATGCGTTTTCATATTTTTATTGGTCAGTATGGGTAAATAGTGCATTAATATTGAAATAGATAGTCTGATTCATTATTCTTAGAAATTCTTACCTCTTAATTTAGTCGGCATACAATACCTCAAAAATGGTATTGGGAGGTAAGTAGGGCATAGAAAAGTATGCCTCTTGGGGTAAATTATAAGTTTATACACGATAATTTTTTAATCAGTGCACAAATTTTTAAGATTGAATCGGTAAGTGAACAACTTTCTCCTAGAAACATAAGTCAAATCGAAATATGACAAAAAAAAATTGACTCTTCATACAAATCGGACTGATCAAGTGATTGATTTACTATGGGCAGTCCAAAAAATTTTTGTCGTATTTTGACCATGAAGTTAATATACCTATCGGAATAGAGAAACAAAGGGGCTGAGCGAGCGGGATGTCACTAGCAACAACGCTGTGAGATAAAAGGAGATGCGTGATGCGACATTGATTGACAGTTCGTCAGCACTTATCAGCACGCTGAGAATTTAGGTATGGTATTTTTTTCGGATTTTACGTGCAATCTTAGATATTTTTAGCCAAAAGTGTGATAGAAACATGGTGACTTGCTCAGTTATTGATTGTTGTACAACACAATGAAATAACCCCGCAAAATGTTCATTTCTTAGGTAAATTATTCTAAACCGACACCTCCCTTCCTAAGGTTTATTTTTGCTAATGCGCTTCGATTTTAAAGCACGAAGTGTGTTCGTGCTCTTCAATAAACATTTATTTATGTAACAAGCAAATATTGATTACACATAATGCAGAATTTACGAATATTTTGTGTAAAGAAATAATTTTCGTTTTACAGGGCTGTATCAAGTTATCGATATTTCGTGTCCACTGTCTTTCACGCGGTAAACGAATATGTATTAGGTACTGTTATTAAAGTACCTATATTACGTTTAGATATGAATTACCTGGGAATGTAATCACATTTAAGATACTTAACTGATCCATAGGTATCAGTTTTTGACTGTTAGAATAGGTACCTATACTATCATTAGTAATATAAGTATCTTTCAGATTTCATACTACCTTGGATACCAGAAACACATGGACTAAATTGATTATATGCAGTAAGTATTTTGATGAAAAATATTTCCAAACGCGAGTAGTGAAACGTACTATCAATTTGTTGGTGTGGAAGCACTATCAGTGCTTCCACACCAACAAATTGTTCAAAGGATTGTGCGAAGCATGGCCGGGTCGCTTGTGTATAATAAATGATTTAAAATCTCTTCGGAGTTTTTCTTAAATTAATATGCATACTTCACCGCAGAATCGTAGTTTTAGCCATGCAAAATACCTTCCCATCCTATTTTAGTTATATTCATAATATTACTAGGTATATATTAATATATTATTGAAAAAAAAAATATGAAAAATATTTATTTACGGTATTACAAACTTTCAGTAATTTTATGTGGTTGGGACCAACCTGTTAAGTATATAAAATACCTGTTTCAGGAGACCCCGCTCTTCACTAAATAAATTACAATTCTTAAACTTACGACTGAATTTATAACCTAGAAAACAATTTCATTTTTTAATTAATTAATTTCAGTAGAACATTTTAGCAAATAAGCAATTAAGCAAAATTTTATTATAAGTGTTGTCTTGTGTGAGTGTCTCTCTCTATGAGTGTGTGTGTGTGTGAAGGTGTGTGTGTGTGTGTGTGTGTGTGTGTGTGTGTGTGTGTGGATGTGTGTGTGGATGTGTAGGTGTGTGTGTGTGCGTGTGTGTGATTGTTAATTGATAACCATAATTTGTAAAATAAGTATTATTATATTTCATAATTTAATTACAATTTGTACTGCAAAATCTTTTCAGTTTCGTCATATGATTTTGTTAATAGCCATTTTGTTAACAAATCTTTACATTTATGTAGGTTAAATTTATGAATTTCTAAGTCTTTATTTAATTTATTATAAAGAAATGCTGACTGTCTCACGTATTGACGTTTGGCGAAGTCAGTTCTGGATTTTTCGATTTTAGCTGCATTATATTTTCTTCTTTTATTCAATATACTATAAGCATTGTACGGCAGAGATTTATGTAATCTTAAAGTTGCTGAGAGAATATACAACCTCCTGACCGAGAGCAACTGTGAAAACCGATAGAGTTCGTTTGTAGAAAATCTAAATGGTTTAAAATAAATGACTTTGAGTAGACATCGCTGACTTCTCTCCAACTCCAGGAGTTTAGTCTTACTTGCACCTCCCCATATCGAGATACAATAGCCTATCAAAGATTGAGCCAGAGCTATGTATATTTGGCTTATAAGTTTCTTGGTAGTAACATATCTTAATTTTCTAAAAATCCATGTTAATTTTCGAACTCTACCGCTCATTGATTCTATGTGATAGTGCCAGTTTAAATGTCGGTCCAAAATAACTCCCAAGTATTTAGCTGTATCAACTCTCTCTACAATAGTACATGCACAATTAGAAGCATCAGTCCCATCGCAGTTATGTATCTTCAAGGATAAGGAACTACTTGGTTGTGTTTTATTATTGATGGTGAAGCATACATAATTAGTTTTACTCGTATTTAGTGTAAGAAGGTTAGCCTGTAGCCATTTTGACACTTTTACAAGTCCAAGTTCGGCACTATTGAAAACTGAATTCCAGTCAGAGCCTGTAAACACTAATGCAGTGTCATCAGCGTAAGAAAGTACTCGTCCATTTTCAATATTTAGGTTCGTCAAGTCATTGATATATATCAAGAATAAGGTTGGGCCGAGCACGCTACCTTGGGGGACACCAAATGAAACTGACGAGTCCCGACTTAAATATTTATCGATTTTTACAGACTGTTTTCGATCCTGCAGATAGTCCTTCAAAAGAGCCAGGGGAATACCTCTTATTCCAATTGAATCTAGTTTTTGCACAAGGGTGGGTAGAGAAACCGTATCGAACGCCTTTTTAAGGTCGAGAAAGACTGTCAAACATTTCCTACCATCATCCAGGCTATTAGTTATTAAAGACGTTAAGGCTGAGACTGCGTCTTCCGTGGATTTTCCACGCCTAAAACCAAATTGATTTTCCGACAGAATATCAAAATGATCGAGGTAGCTAATGAGACGAGTATTTATTAACTTCTCTATGATTTTGGATATGGCAGGCAAAACGGATATTGGCCTATAATTATTGACGTCACTTCTCTCTCCACCCTTGTACACCGGTGTAATTAAAGATTTCTTAAGACATGAAGGGAAAGTGCCCTTTTGGAAGCAAAGATTTGCTAGATGACTGATTACGGGTACCACTGCAGATCGTGCTAGCTTGAGAAATTTAGTTGGAATGTTATCCCAGCCTGGCGCGCTTTCTGACTTAAGACTTGACAGAATGCTGTCGACTTCATGGGGATCAGTCTCTAAGAGGACAAAAGACGACAATTGAGAACCAGGCCGAAACAATTTTTTGTCAAAACGAGTAGTGGCATTCTTTTTAATGATATTTTCGGCAAGTTTCTTCCCAATGCCTGCAAAGTAATCACAAATATAGTTAACCGAGTCTTCTTGAGTAGCCTTTATATTTAAAAGATCGGATTTTGGTTTATTATCAGAGTTAAGATGTGTTATTGTTTTAATAGTCTTCCAAAGTATTTTAGAATTTTTTACACTGTTTGCTAATTGTTCACTTTCATATTTTCTTTTTAATTTTTTTAGTAATTTGTTGCAGTAGTTGCGGTATCTCTTATACGTTATTTTTAAGATTTCATTAGATGGATCGAGTTTAAGTTTATATTGCATTTTATTTCTATTTTTAATACAGCGTATTATACCCTCGGTGATCCATGGCTTAATGTTTCGTTGACGTTTTGGTAGGTTTTTTACAATTTGACTTTCTTCCAGTGAGTCGGCTAATTTTTTTATGAGATGTTCAGCTACTATTTCGGGATCTTTACAAAATAGCAATGAGGATAGATTTTTTTCCATTAGTTTAGTATACGCTTTATCATAATCAACATATTTAATAACTTTTGGACAACTAACGTCTTGTTTTAATTTGGATATCTTCACAAGTATTGTATCGTGGTCAGTGGTTGTTGTATTAATAACTGCTATGTGTGAGCCCAACTTTTTTTGTTCCAACTTAAGCATGCAGTGGTCCAAACAGCTATCTTTTCTTGTTGGAAGAATATGACCAGGAAGAATACCGTGCGTAGACAGCATACCCAGGTATTTGTTCCTATTGTTGATGTCGTTTATCGAATCTGTGTCTTTTGGAATTAGATTGATGTTTATATCTCCTATTATGATTATGTTACGACAAGACTTAATCGTTTCCAAGTGGTCGTTAAGAGAATTAATGAAATGTATTGCATTCGAATTTGATGGCGAGCGGTATACACAAAGGATAATTTGGTCACTTATGTTTAACTGAATACAGGTTGCTTGCTCCAATTTTACTTCTTTCATTTTAGAATCTATATTGTTCGTAACATACGTCACTACGCCATCGTTTTGGTTAAGGTTAAATTTTGTAGCATAAGATGTATAATTTGGTAGGTTAGGTATCGGTTTACCAGAGTTAAGCCAGCACTCAGATAGTATTAACACATCTGAGTCAAAGTTCAAACTACATAGTGTAGCCTGAAAATCATCAAAGTTTTGATGTATACTTCGTATATTTTGAGAAATTAAAGTTAAGTAATTTTTGCCAAAATCAATGTATTTATTTAGGTCATCTATGTCACATTTAAATGAACTTGCTATTTTAGATTCATCAATTTCATTTAAAGTTAATTGTATGTTATTATTCATAATTTATTAAATAAAAGTATAAGAGCACTAAAAATATGATAGTGTGTGATGATTGTAGTACATTTAAATCATTTAGTAAATTGGTTATCAATATAAGCTGTTGCGTACTGTGAGAATGTGTGTAGGTATGTATTGATAGTGTAAATGAAAGGTGAGTATTTATATGTGTGTGTGTTTTACTATTAGCAGATTTATAGTGAGCTGCAGCAAATAATAATACAATTTGAAAATTTACCTTATGTAAAACTATGTCTAGTCATATTCCATTTATTATTTGATGTATCTGAGCTTCACTGGTGATTAAAATGATCCTTGTATTTTCTTCTTTTCTTATGTAGACTTTCCCATAGGCTGTCCAGCAAAATTTATACGAGTGGGATTTAACCAAGTCGCGCGCCAAAAAATATAGTCGAGCAGCTTTTGCCGTCAAGTGCTCCGAGGCAAAAATGGGAGTGTCTTCATCACTTCGCAGGCCTAGATGTTTAGCGCAGAGTTTGGATTTGTGTTTAGTATTAAAGGCCTTACACATTTTTAGAAATTCATTTTTAAGAATCGTTGAAGAAGTCTCCACAATTATAGGCGTATTTTTAATTTCTTCTCTCTTCCCGCGAACTCTGTAGATATCTTTAATATCGGATTTTACCATCTGGCATCCTATATTATTTGATAGGGTTATTAGCATGTCGATAAGGTCGTCTTTTGTTTCGTTTGACTTTCTTGGTACATTTTTTATTTCCAAATTTGCTTTGCGTCGGTCTTTTTGCATATCCTCAATCCTATCTTCAAGTAGTGTTATATATTTTCTATCCTCTTTAGCTTGCCCTTCTAACTTCTCAATTTTTTTCTGGAATTCTTTATTTTGTTCGGACAAGAAAGTAATTGAGTTTTCTATGTTTAGGTTGGTTTTTTGAATTTCCTTGAGAGTGTTTGCATTTTTCTGAAATTCAAGTTTTTGGGCTTCCAGTAGCGATGAAAACATGTTCTTCATTTCTTCCTTTAATTCCGCTATGGGATCCTCTTCTCTTTTCCTCTTATTACGTGTCATAACGAAATTCGGAGGAGTTACTTGAACCGCTGATCCGCGCGGTACCATGTCACATTCCGAGTCCGATAGTGATTTGTTCATATTTATATTCGTTGCACTAGGAGATTATGAATTGACAGAGGTAGGTAATAAGCGATGTGACTGGGTATTTCACTCACCGTCAGCTGCTTGTTTTAAGTATGTTCGAGTCCAAAAGTACCAGGATGACAGAAGCGTAGTGGAGGTCTCGCTACGATGCAAATGCCGTAGTATAGCAGTGATGGCCGTAGCACAGTCCGTAGCGGCCCGCTACGACAATGCCTGTCGGCTACGACACGTGGAGGGTGAGGTAGTGGGACGAGGTGCAGACTGGTCGACGACGTAACTTGACACACACAGAGCGTAACCTCCTATTCCGTTATGCACTCCTATTTTATCGGTTGAATTTACTTGCTAAAATTTAGATTTTATTGTTGAAATAAATAAAAAATTAAAGAAGCAGTGTTCGCGTGCACTCAGTGAGCGGTCCGAGGGGGAAGAGGATTATTATTAGAAGACCTCCGTGGCCGCGCTAGTGGTGTACGCGCCGGTTTCAAGGTGCCGCTATCTCTAGAGGTCCCGGGTTAGATCCCTGGAGGGCTACCGCGAAACTTTATAAAGAAATAAAGTTTTTAAAGAAATATTAAGAATTTTTAATCCACAACGGGGTAGCAATTAGTCTTCATCATACTTGATGTTAAGTGATGATAAGGCTGAAGGTGGAACGGCACTACTCCCGGAATCCTCCTTTACTGAGGAACTGGCTATCTTATTTCTAACTGCCGGAATCTCTCTGTCTGATCCCTAACTTTTTTCAAAATATTCTATAGCCTATGTTAATAACGGATAATGTAGCATTCTAAAAGTGAAAGAATTGTTGAAATCGGTCCAGTCGTTTTTGAGTTTATTCGTTACATACATGAATACATACAAATCTTTTCTCTTATTATTGTTATTATATATAGGGGAAAGTACATAATGATCCCTCGAGGTAAAATGATTCCCTACAGTTTCAACGAAAATACTAGTGCCATCTTTGCGATTTATTGGCTAACGTCTTCCCTATACTTCACTCAGTAGCCCAATAAAGTGTCATGGCGGTGTGAGTACAGTGCGTCGATTTATTGCAAAAAATTGAAAATACCTGTCTTCGATCTAAGATAAGCCTGCAATCAAAGTTAAATTGTTGAAATTCTTTTGTGGATATGTGAATGAAAGTTTTCCTGGTAGTTTTAATTGATATTCAGTAACATTTGAAACTCGTTTTGATCTCACCAAGATAATGTTTTGAGGTCAAACTTCGACAATTCTTGTAAATTCAACATTCGGGGTAAAACGATCCCCTTTAGTAGTAATAAAACGATCCCAGGAATAATTTCACCAAACTTGAAAAACAATTTAAAATTAGTCATGTTTTTTATTGTATTCCTACCTATTTGTACTTTTTACAGATCATGCCACGTATATTCAAAGAAAAACCTACCGACAAAACTGGGAGTGAGGTTTCTGTACGACAAGACAGTTTTCTGTACCCGTAATGGTTCTAAAAACAAAAAGGCAGTTTGTGCAGTTTGGACAGTAAACAAACGGTGTTTACTAAGCATGAGAGAGAACTCGTTGAGCACATAAAATATATTGAACCAAAAATGTATGGGTTAGCCAAACAAGATAGTATGGGATCGTTTTAGACACCCAGGTGTACAAAATGATCCTTTATTAGAGGTTTGGAAAATCTCTAATAAATCTAAAGATATAAAACCAAACGGCAATAATGGCATGCCAGTATAACAAACAATACTTAAATGACTTACCCAAAACTTTTTCAATGTTTGCTTTTACTATAATATTTTGGATACAGTAACCGATTTCCCTTAGGGGGATCATTTTGGACACCTTTCCCCTAATATAAAAGTAATAAGTATAGTATAAGTGTAGATGCACTAAATTTAAGCACGAACTGTTCTGTTAACTCCTTTCCCTTTAGAAGCTTCTTTCGTGCTGGAGTAACGCACATTCTGTGGTAGAATAGCTTAGTGATTTATTAGCCCGTAGGTTTCATTGATTTATTAAAACAAAGATAAATTCTTGGGGTACATCGAAGGTACACATAGGTACAACTTCTGCCGTTCTCGTGGGCTGCGTAGTTTTTAGGGTTCCGTATCCAAAGGGTAAAAACGGGACCCTATTACTGAGACTTCACCAGGCTGTATCTCATGAACTATGATAGCCAGATAGCTATAGCTATAGATAGAAATTTTCACAGATGATGTATTTAAATACTAAAAACAGAATAAAATAAATATTTAGGGGGCTCTCATACAACAAACGTGATTTTTTTGCCGTTTTTTGCTCGATATTAATAACGGCAATAGGTAGACGCTTGAATTATTCACAGAATATGTGATTGTATTTTCACTTTAAAAATAAATAAGTAAATCAAAATAAAATAAATAATTAATGGGGGCTCCCATACAACAAACAGCATTTATTTGCCGTTTTCTGCTCGACATTAATAACTGCAGCAGGTAGAAGCTTGATATATTCATAGAATATTTAGTTACTTATACACTTATTCACTTCAAAAGTAATATAATAATTAAAATAAAATAAATAAAGGGGAACTCCCATACAACAAACGTAATTTTTTTGATGGTATGGAACCCTTCGTGCGCGAGTCCGACTCGCACTTGGCCGGTTTTTTCCTAATCGAAGATTCGCTCTGTACCCGCCAAATATAAATGTAGGTACATTACGTTTCATTATGTTCGAAAAAACATACATAACAAGCTCGTCAATTGAATTTATAAAAACTATTATTCTTATACGTAAGTGGGTACGCATTTTTAACTAACATATCAAAAAAAACGGTAAATGAAGTATTTAGAAAAAATCGACCCGTCTCACAATCAGCTGAGCTACGGAGTCGTTAACGACTCCGTAGCTCAGTGGTTAGAGCAGTCGCCCGGAAAGCGAAAGGTCGTGGGTTCGAGTCCCATCGGAGCTGATTGTGAGACGGGTCGATTTTTTCTAAATACTTCATTTACCATTTTTCTGTAATAAAAATTGCATTGTGAATGCAAAAAACTAAAAATTAAAATAACTTAACATATCAAAGCTAGCTAGTACGCACTGGTACCACTGTTTTATAGTTCTTAAATTGGAGTACGTAAAGTCTTGGCCGGTTCCTACATAACGTGGAACACTTCTAAACCTAAAGAACAGTCTAAAGGGATGTAAAAAAAAACAAAATCCGCCACTTACGATTTATTAAATATTAATATACTTACTTAAAGCCTGACTAGAAAAAATAAAAACCTTTCACCTCCTCACTGTTACAAAATGGCAAAATAGAAAAAATTTTTTCGCTACATTTCCTTTTTCATTTTCTGGTCATGCTTTACATACATACATACATACTAAATGGGTAAGTTAAATAAAAGCTTGTATGTAAGTAAAATGAATTTCGGCCGACGAATTGTTTTGGCGTCCACAATATACCGAAGGAAGACACGCATGACTCGGTGATGCGCATCTAAAATAGGCAGTATTCCAGAACATAATACTTATTCCCTCTGCACTTAACTAGTCATTGAACTATTCTTAGCAGTACTGAACATTTCCGCTAGATGGCGGCGACGTCGGCAAAAGAATATGCGAGCTCCAAATCGTCAAGGTCACTCACTCCTCCTAGTCTATATAATTTGTGTTTCTAGTATTCTTTAGATGTTTTTCCACTTTTTCTCAGATATTTCTTTACAGAAATATGGATACATTATTCGAAGATGCCTTCGGTACACGTAAGTAAATCTATTTACGTAGTTTTATGTATCAATTATTTATTACATTAACCTAAATTTGAGTTTTGTTGTTTTAGGTAATTCCAAGAGGCAACTTTGTATTTCTTAAAACTAACCAAAACAAAAGAAAATACAGTTCACAACTTAACCGGAGTAAAGAAGATTCGGTTTCTCAGAAAGTTATGAAATTTAGCAAAGGCAACAGAGTCGCAATAGTTTTTACAAGTGCGTCATGCCTGGCACCACGGAGGCCTCTTTAACCAAAGTTAAACTGTGGGAAAACTCTGCTACCCATCCACACCCATATGTGCTCATCCAGGAAAAGCTCCCTCTTGGCCTTGAACTTCCCAGATCATTATGGAGATCTTTAAATAGACTCCGTACCCAAGTTCGTCGAAGTAAAGACAACCTGTCCAGGTGGGGCTTCACCAGTCACACGGGTCTCGCGTGCAGGTGTGGTTACACACCACAGACCATGGCCCACCTCATTGATTGCTCTGCATGCCCGGACACCTGCACGCGTGAGGACCTCATGTTGGCTGCAGATAACAAGTTGAGAGTGGCACAGTTTTGGGCCAACAACATATGATTTTGTACTTGTCATTGACATGTTGAAGAAGAAGTTATGAATGAAAGGTAGGTAATGTTTGTTTATTCTTTTTATATGAATGTAAGTAGGTATGTGTAATTAATAATTGATTAGTCTTGTTAAAAAAAACCTTCCTAATACCTTATTTCAATATACATGTAGAAGTGATATCATATGGTGATAATGATAAAGCACAGTAGATTACTTGGGATTAAATTTAAATAATCAGTTGTCACATTTAACAAGTTTCAATTTAGTGAAGTTGTTAATACCAAGACCAAGTCAAGAGAAAATAACAGTGAAAGTAATTCAATAACTTTGTCAAAACATTTGAAATGCCTTATCATCAAATTCATATTTCTGATTCTGACAAACAGAACAGAATTATAACAAATGTACCGGTGGGATAATATATGATTGTTGTCGGTACGAATGATGGTTTATTGTGATTGTCTTATGACTATGTTATAACTGTTACTGCTACCTACTATCTTAGATCTTACTTAATTATATATATTACCTCTCATCAGTCTATGTACAAAGCTTATCTACTTAATAACAGTTATTAACTATAAACATTGATTATCTATAACTTGTGCATAGCGGCACAACAAACAAAATGTGCTTTATACACACTACTCTTTGTTGATTTACAAACTTTTCAGTTTAACTATCACTTATTTGTTTATAAAATGTAATGGCAGATTATAGTAACAATATGTAGAATCTATACTAACCAAATCTAATCTTTTCAGATAACTTGAGTCTCAACAAGGTTCGTGGAGTGCTGCGAAGATGCCCGTGTCTGCCTATTCTTGCGGTAATAAGTTATCAAATCAGAATTATGGTGCAAATTACTGCTGTTAGTTGCTATATTGATTACTTACTGCATTAAATGTTTAACTATTAGAATAAGTTATTGCGTCTTGCATTGAAAGTGATATTAACAGTAAATAATGAAATGGCAGATACTAAATAAAACTACTAGGAAAAATAGCATTAGCATTTGTGCGTAAAAAATATTTGCAAGCAGTTTAATTTTTCTTGTGGCTGATAAAGAATTTATATTTCTTAGTTTATCTATAAAGTCAATTTAGTAAGTAATTTCATTACTCTCATTCTTTGTCTTGTATAAATCTCAACTTATACTTATGTACTTTGTATTTGATAAAATTATAATGTCAAGTAATAAATGCCTTCTTTCATCAAATGTGTTTTTTATTTGAGCAGAATTTAAAATAATATATTGCTAGGGTTGTACCACAACCCTAGTATACGTCGATGATTTGCACAACTATCGATAACGAATCAAAGGTGTCGATAGTTCTGGCAGCACTATGTTGTCAAACTCTAATCGGGGTCCGTCATTCACTAACAAACGGCCGCTACAGTGCCACAAGCTTTTCTGTTCCGGTGACAGCCGTGACAGAAGAGCCACTTGCAATACGAAATTAGCTGTCAAAATGGACTGTCGTATGAAAACTGTTTTAGTTCCAAAGATAATCACCGGAACAGAAAAGCTTGGCGCACTATATAAGGCTTGATTCCTATCTGTACTAGTCTATATAATTTGTGCACTCCTCTTAAGACCTTAATGTAGCATCACGATTAACCGTTTTTAGGTCCGTGTGTAGCATATTATTATTCGATTTATGACATGACGTGATATACAGGGTTAATTTTTGAACACCATCCAAATTTTTAAGCTCGTCTCAGAATCTGTAAGTGAACAACTTTCTCCTAGAAACATGGGTCGAAATACGACATAAATTTTTTGTCTCTTCATACAAATGAGACTGATCACGTGATCGATTTAGTATGGGAACTCCAAAAATTTTTTTCGTATTTCGACCCATGTTTCTAGAACAAAGTTGTTCAGTTACCGATTCTGAGACGAGCTTAAAAATTTGGATGGTGTTCAAAAATTAACCCTGTATAAGTACAAGCTATTTAAATTTTATGAAGCTTTACTATAAAAGGGGTCGTTAAAAACAGTAAATAACAAAATAACGTTTTGGGTTTTGGCGGCTACGTAGGTTCGAGCAGGGTAAAAAATATTAATTCCAATGAAATTTCCATAGTACGACTCGTAACTACGAAAATTTATACAATATGGTAGATACATATCGCATTTATTGTCAGGAAAAAGGGTCGCTATTTTCGCTGAGATAGCCTAGGGCAAGCCCTAGGGCTAGGGGCACAAGTCGTAATATTTTATTGAATGTATCCTACGAAAATAGGTTCAATATTAATATCATCTCTTATCATAACTTACTCATAACGAAATATTCTTGCGTGGGAGTTCTTATCGATAGCTCGGCTCGCACAATGTTTCATGCATGTGCGACCCAATATACCTACATGAAAGTGTGAATAAATGAAAGGCAATATGTTACTGCCTTTCATATGCCATATGCCCAGATAGCTGGGCTTACGTTATTGTTTTATGCATATTTCATGATAGCTAGCGTTTGCGTTCCAAAGATAAGCGTAATATTTGTTTAGCCCTAGAAGTTAGTTACAGTGGCACAAGATTTTCTGTTCCGGTTACAGCTATGACAGAGGAGCCACTTGCAATACGAAATTAGCTGTCAAAATGGACAGTCGTATGAAAACTGTTTTAGTTCCAAAGATAATCACCGGAACAGAAAAGCTTGTCGCACTATAACTGCATTGACATCAAGGTCATGAAATTGAATAGTGACAGTGTGGGTTGTACTATTTAGTATACTGTGGTGTGGGTTGGTAAGTATACATGCTATGCTTCCGTATAATAATATGTAGACGAACATTCCACGTGATGTATCAAGTTGGTACCAGGTAAATTTCGGTGGTGGCGTGTGAGGCGCGTCGTTATATTCCCTATTATGGTTGAGCGAAGCGATGGCTGGTTTATGCGTCATGCTCGTGAACGGGTGCTGCCAATTGGAATGGGTGGACTTTGAGTAACTGAACCCATCGTAAATAGGCAAGCAATATTGCATTGTTGAATCACTAGATTGTACGAACTGAGGAAATACTTGGTCGTCCACATTTTTCATACCAAGTGATTTGACAGCTTCCACATCAGTATCTTCTTAACTTACCTACTGCACTTGTTACATCGAATTTGTAAAAGATTTTGAATACAGTATCCTCAAAATCTTAATATTTTTGTGTTTTCAACAGTTCGACTATAAATCCATCGGCTATTTCATCTAATACTATACTAATCTTTTCCTCAAGATAAGAACAAAAAAAAATTACTGTAACTAGCGCCAAAAATACCTACCTAGTCGCGCATGCGTGCAGACTACTTATCTGTCATGTTGGTACTACCTATAAAACTTCTTCGTGATTATTTATTTTCATCTGTAATATTGGTGATACGAAGTCTACGAAGTACTATAATAAAGTATTCTATATTTTATATGGCGAAACAACGTTTGCCGCGTCAGCTAGTTTATTATATAGTGTAGTCAATGAAACTAGTTGACCCCCACAGTAATTCCTCAGTCAGAAAAACTTTACAGCATGATAAAGTATCAATAAATAAAAAGGTATAAATTTCCAAAAAATAATAATAATAGAAAGTTAGGCATTTTTTAATGAAAGTCTTATTTCATTGATATCTTTTTTAGGAAAAATACTCCGTCTAAACTTTCTTCACCGGACATATTCATGTAACGTATAAAAACAATAATATGAAATATCCAAAAAAAATATCCCAGCAGAAACACCAAATTTTAGTAAAATAATTTGGGGTGGCTTGGACTGAAAAATGTCTCTGTCGAACTTTTTAACGGAATTATACCGTTTTGCCAAGCGTACTCATGTTTGAAAAAAGTTTTGGGTTTTTATCAAGTATCACATACTATAATAAATAACTCATTTGGTAAAAGAAAGAAAGAATGAAAGACATTTATTGGCACATTACATCACAAGTTCACACTACAATAAAATACAAAAATAAATTTGGACTGAGAAATTACTCGCTTCAATATTTACAGATTTGTATATTTAGGTATAAATACCTAACTTCCGTGTGAGTTTTTTTTTGGTAATCTTTTAAAAGTTTATGGCTTATGCTATTTTATAACCCAGCAAAGTTTCATCGACTGAGGAATTAATGTATGGGTCTCCATACAAAGAATCTGTTCATTAAGTACACAGTACAGTACAGTACAGTACAGTACACTAATAAAGCAACACAAGTAAACATTGTTTATGCTATCGCTAATCGCGTTTAACCCGCGACATGACCGGTCAAATCAACCTCTATTTTGAATGTCCTCTTTTCCTTTTTGAGACGTTTAAAACGATAGGTGAACCCGAATCGCTCTTACGCCCGCTTCTCGATTTAATTGTTCGATCGCACTTAAAACTCTTCCACAAATAATATTTTATAGAGGTTTTTATAAATTCACATTAGACATTAGCCCAACACTTCATTCCGATCAGCGTTCCATGTGTTTTGGGTTGAATTTTGAAACTAAGTTCTCTGCCAATATTTGCTCTCATTCCGGTGCAATGTTGTTTTCACCTGCACCACTGTTTTGGCTGCTGCTTAAGCTAAGCTAACAGAATAAGCTGATCCAGCTAAAACTAACAAAATGCTACTATTATTAGCTTTTAGAATATCCTGCAACAAGGGATATTAAAAGTTATTTCGAGATTTAGATGAGTACCTAAAAGCTGAAATTAAACAAGAAAAAGTCGAGTGACGTTTAAATTGATTTTTTCATGAGTTCGTTTCTGACAATTGTCTTTATATTCAAAGGATATTTTTAAGCTATTGCATAGCTTTTATCGCGGGCTTTGAGCGCGGCGACCGAATCAAAAAATTCCGTAACGAAAAAACCTAACGCCCTCGGAGGTTAACAAAACATTGTTTATCTCTTTTTGACAATAGGGGTTTACATATATTTTGTCTCTTACTAACATTGGTTTGGTAAAAAGAGATAAAAATACAAAAACCTGTTGTTAAAAAGAGATAAACGTATTTTTCTCTTTTTGATTACATGTGTTTATATTTATATAGGGCAAATTCGAATACTAATCATTTCCATATGTTTTTGAACAAAAAAATGTAGTGTAAGTAGCGCCTAAAACGCGAAGCACTGGCTGAAACAGAAATAATAATAATAAAAAGAAGAAAAAGCAGTAATCAAGACAATAGAGAAGGCTGTGAGTAATCTCAAAATTATGTCAAATTAATGTCACTTGTCAATCTCGGATTTTTATGAAAAAGCATAGTATAAATAAGTTTATGTGAAAAAGTTAGCAGCTAAAATAATATATTTTTGTAAAAGCAGTGCGATAATATGTTGAAAACATTGTTGAGGCAAGAGTGTGTTGGTGAATCCGTGTAATAATTATGTACCTACAATAGTGACACTTTTTACTGATGACGATGATTTAAAATCACAAATTCTGGAAGTTGCACAGACCTAGGTGTTATTGTTGATTTCAAAAGACGAGCTGGCCTAACCTAACCAGATCAGCCTTTGAAAAGCTAACGAAGATAATTATATGGAAAGATCGCCGCATAATCAATAACACCTTGGTTCGATACACGAAAAGCTTACTATTTCCTATCTTCTTATATGGAGCTGAAACATGGACGCTCCAACAAAAGTACCTCTAGAAGATTGAGATGTGATGTATGATGATCAAACGGACTGCTCGTGACACAAATGTTTCCACTAAAAAGGAGCTTCGGATCAAACAAAGACTTTCGACGATTGTGCAAGTGCGAATTCTAAGAATGTTTGGACTTATCATCCATAATGCAGGCTCCTTGGAACGATTCGATTGAAGAAACAAGGAAGAGTCAACGTTTTCGCGGCTGATCACCCACAAGATGATCAAGTCCTTGTCAAGTCCACAACCAAGTGTGCCCTTACAGAATGCACACGCAGTGCCACAAATAGAGAGATATAGAGGAGCATCGCCGCAAAAGCCGCTACCAACTTAGCGGACCATGACCACAACCACTCCGTCAACCTTAGTCTAGGAAAGAAGATGTATATAATAAATACAAACTTATATAATTATATATACAACTAGTATTTCGCCCTGGTGCGCGGGCTGCTTAGCAGCCCGCGTGCATCGCCCTATCGGACTGTAAGTGGTGGCCTTTGGAGAGTTGGACTGCGAATTGTAGAGTGCAGGTATTGCCATCAGAACAAATTATATTGCGATATGTCTGCAAGTTGCAATGCGGTGTGGTGATAGTGGTGATACGGGCGTGGTTAACTTGTGTTGCAGTCTGGCGAAAATTAATACTCTATTTATTTTTCTAAGAACTTTGTTGGCTGATATTCATATTCATATTCATATTCATTTATTCACAACATAATGTTACAAATTGTATTCGTTACATCATGACCTCTTATAAGGTATTAGTGACATTATTACATTAACATATTTAAATTAGTAGCAATGGAAAAAAAAATCACTTTAATTATTATTAACGTTGCTTAATTATATACAAAACACTAGTAATTTAAATAACGAAGCCTTAACAACCTTTCATAAAATATAACCAAATACGAGAAAATATTTATAAACTATAAGTAATAAACTATAATAAAATAATAAAAAAAAAAAACAACAACTTACAACTAAAGCTTTTCATCGAAAAATTCTTTAAGATTATAAAAGGCTTTTCTGGATAATAATCGTTTTAATTCAAGTTCAAACTTTTTACCGTGGAGGGTCTTTAAAGAGTTGGGTAAGTGATTATACACTTTTATGGCCATGTAATAGGTGCCATTTTGAAACAGGGTGAGGTGCGGTGTCGGAAGGACGAGGTCGTTACAGCGACGTGAAACGTATCGTTTGGGCACATCACCGTTGTGGCTAAAATATTTGTTGTGGCAACGTATAAATCGGCATAGCTCGAATATATAGATGCACGTTACTGTTAGTAAGTCCAACTTTACAAAAAGCATTCGACAGGAGTCTCTTGGTGCAGTAAAAGTAATTATTCTTAAACACCGTTTCTGCAAAACTGACACTGCGTGCGCGTCAGTTGAGTTCCCCCATAGAATAATACCGTATCTTATCCAAGCGGCGGCATGGCTGTGGTACGCGGTGAGGGCACACTCCTGGTTTGTGTTTTTACGTAGTTCTCGTAGTGCATATGCGAAGCTACTTAATTTGGTCACTACAGATTCAACGTGCTCCTTCCAGGTAAGTGTGGAGTCAATCGTAATGCCTAACAGCTTAAAGGACTTGACTTCTTCCACTGGTCGGCCCTGTCGTGATACTGATAGCGATAATGCAGCTCACTGGTATGGCCTAAACTGCATTAGCTTTGTTTTTTCGAAGTTCAAAGCCAGTCCTATCTCTGTCAAATGAGTTTCGATTGTATGCAAACTATTATTAATTTCATTATTCAGGCAGTTTATATTTTTGTAATCACATGTTATTAAAATGGTGGCATCGTCTGCAAATAAAACTACTTTATGTGGTACTGTGGATGGGAGATCATTAATGTATGCCATAAACAATAGGCACCCGAGCACGCTACCCTGAGGTATAGACCCTGAGATATTATGGATCGATGAATTAATTTTTACTATTTCTCTTGTAACTTCATTGGCGTGTGTAATTTGTACAAGTTGCTTTCTATTGTTCAGATAGGAAGTTAACCATTTTTTTGCCTTTCCTCGTATACCCAACACATCCATCTTTTCCAACAGAATACTATGTTGGACGCGATCGTATGCCTTAGACATATCCATGAAAATAGCAACAGCGCACTTTTTTTCATTCAAAGCTTTCAGTACTTCATAGTGGAGGTCAAATATGGCAGATGTGGTAGAGTGGCTCTTTCGGAAACCATGTTGGTGTTCACTAAAGACATTATATTTTTCAAGAAAAGCGTACATAAGCAGGCATATAATTTTTTCAAAAATTTTTGATATCACTGAAAGTAAGGCGATAGGTCGATAATTCGATATAAGACGCTTATCTCCTTTCTTATGGACTGGTTTAATAGTAGCTAATTTTAATTTATCAGGAAAAATACCTTCATCATAAGATTGATTTAATAAAAATGCAATTGGTTTTTTAAATTCATCAACACAGTATGCAAGTAGGCGAGCTGGAATTTCATCGTATCCACAAGAGTTATTACGTTTAAGTGATAATATAGTCTTTTCAACGTCAGATTCAGTAACAACGCCCAAATACATAGAATTTGTCAAGGAATGTGCTGAATGGCGAGTTCTAGTGTGGCTATTTGAGCTTACACCAATGAAATAATCTTGAAATAGGTTGGCTACTTTGTCTGGTGATGTTATTTCTACATTGTCCTGAATTAAAGTTATATTAGTTTGGTTCATGTTATTACTGGGTTTTATTTTTTCATTTATCATTATTATAATCATAGTGAAACTATTAAATGAAAGATCAAATTACATTGAAAAAGTAGTATAATATTATTTAACGATATAATGATAAAATTGTATTGAAATAATAATGATACCCCAATGCCTTTTTAACTCTGTGTTTTAAGTAGTAGTTACAGCTTGGCCAGAAAGAGTAAAAATTAAATAAAATGGAACTAAAATTTTTCAGTACAAAATATAGTCAGTGTTGCCAAGTTATTCATGATTTTGACGTGTTTGAATAGAAAGTGGCGCCCTAATTTTTTGACTTAACTTTTCATGAGCTGAACGTCTTTTTACACATTAATGAATTCGATTATAAAAAATACACGATGAAACAAAATTACTTAACACAGGTAAAAAAAGACACCTTATTAAATTGTAAAGTATTTCTACCAAGTTCTATACTTAGTTTGTGAAGTAAGTAAGTAGTACACAACACAATCGTATTATACTTGTTTATTGGATTTCTATTATTTTAATTAATTTACTATTATTTATATTAATTTACAATAATTTTCGACTTTACATAGATTTTGATTGTGTTTTAACGTAACATTTAATAAAAAAAAACAATAATAATAAGGCCAAAGGTGTTACTGTTGATACAACGATGTCTTGTGATGAGTTGTCGTCACCTCAGCTCTTTTTAATTGTTGAACCTCAGAATAAAAATGATTGTAAATGTGACGATTTCACTTTACTTTTATGAAGGTTGATTTAGGTTTATTGAAAAAAAAACTATAAGTTGGGCTATCAAATAATTTTGATAAACATTTTACAAAAATAGTTTGTGATCGAGTCATTACATAAGCAAAGTTTTTTTTTATTGTTTGTATGTCATGTTTCACTTACCTTCGTAAGAAGTTTTGTTATTGCAGTTATAGTCAAACGTCCATCTTGACATTTTTAATGTTATACTTTTAAAATTAGTACTTTTGTACAAATATCAATTCATCTGTTAAACCTGTAAAAAAACATATTGTATTGTATGGTACCTACAATTTAAAACCGTGTTTATGTAAATTTTCGAAGTTATATAAAAATATAATAATGTTAGGAAATCATATAACTTAAAGGTACTAATAACTAATGTTACAAATGATTTAACTTACTTTTGATTATTGTGTATCGTGGAGTCGACCAGATTGTTTATTATGTAAGTTATTTTTCTGATATGTGCATTGTCACTTACTTTTCTCATACAATGATATTCCTGAGTTTTTATGTTATCACAAAGTACAGATATACTGTACTCATTATAAACCTGAAAAAAAAATGTCTCGTAATATATAAAATTATGTATTTATTATTTTACTCATCTTCTTTAAAATTCTGTTGCTGCAGTTTGAGATAATATTTAATTAACGTGATATTAATATTATTATGATAATACCAAAGGCCTTCATGAGTTGTGTGCTCTTGCATTTAAATCTGTAATCATACTTGTCTATACAGTGTGTTGTTTTGGTCATTTGCAAGCCCGAAATCATAGCTTGTACTCATTAAATTGATCAACTTTTAAGAAACATGAGTCAAAATCAAAATCAAAATCCCTCCATACAAAATCCAATAACTGAATATGCAGTTTGTATGTATGGGAGACCAACAATTTGTTTCATATTTCGACCCATGTTTTTTTGGGAAAGTTGTTTTATGAGTACAAGCTGTGGTTTTGGGCTTGTAAATATGCAAATCAACACCCGTATAAGTCTTATTTTATTATATTTTTATTTATTTAATCTCTTTAATGTACTAAATAAAATAAAGCACAAAAGGTGACCTTAACGCTAAAAGCATTATGCTAACGCTATTATGTGATACGTGATTAATAATTCAATAAAATATTTACGATTTGTAATAGATGCCAGGGCCTCGTCTGTTGAAGCAAGGAGCACCACGGGCAGGTGAGGTTGGTTCTTTTACTCCCCATCTAACTACAACTAAGCATGCACATACAGTTCTATATATAATAATAAATAATAAATAAAAAATCTTCAATAAACTAATTTATCTATGTACGTTGTAATTAGTGATAATAAATAAATATAGAAACAGAATAATAGTACATTACAGCCGAGGACAGGTAAGTAAGAAATTACATTGTCGAGGATGGTTTGAAGCACGAGCCGCAGGCGAGGGCTTTAATCATTCGAGGCAAGGTAATTTGCTTACCGTACAAGGCTTGTATAGTGCTTTTCTCAAGAAATGCGAGGAAATAAAAAAAAAACTGTTTAACTAAATAATATTTATTAAAATTTATATCACACATGTTCGGGCAATTATTAAATGTAAATGTTATTGTTTTCCCGGGCACACTTATGTATAAATCGCCCATAATAATATTATTTTAATGATGTAGGTATCATTAAAATACGCCAACAACACAGATTCTGAAAACGTATGCGCCTTTTTTCACTTTTCTAAATCAGATCGTAGGTTTTCATATATCTTTCTTTTGATTTTGCTGGCAGTAAGTTTTCTGTTATTCATTTTGCTTCTGCTCTCAAATTTGGTAGAGTAGGTACATACAATGTCTGTATATGTTTCATTGGCAGAACTCATTTTGATAATTTATGAAACAATATAAATAAACTGTATTGATATCAAATCAACCGCTGAAAATCATTCCCGCCGTTTTTTTAATATTGGTTTGTGAGGCCAAGTGGAACGGTCATACAGCCTATTGATACTTAATACTTGCTACTAAAATGCGCAACTTCAATACCCGCTTCTGGGTGGTAGATGGCGCTGTACATATTTCCCATACAAAATTACTCGTAAAGGATATTTTGTCTATGATAAATCTCATTTTGTTTTTTCGATTGATGTTCGTGCTAAGGGTACATAGCACTTTTGGTACAATACGAATTAATATACCCTGTGCGCACCGTATTTAAAAAAAAGTTAACCTAATTATGATATAATAATTACTTATATAATAATAATAATAATGTGGCAGTATGGTGCAAATGTCCTTTTGCTTTTTCTGTTTTTATACACAGGAATAACGAAAGAAAAATAAAGAAAAAAATTTGGTAATAATATCTTTGAGTAGTACCTTTTCCGAGGTAAACATTCTAAATTTGAAAATCACTGCAGTAATGATTTTCAGTACTTACTTACTGCACTGATTTTAGTGCAGTAAGTAAGTACTGAAATTCATTACTGCAGTGATTTTCAAATTTAGAATGTTTACCTCGGAAAAGTGCCACGTACTGCATTCTTTTCTCAAATATAATATTAACATTTCAGAGCATAAGTGTGAAAATAAATAAAATGTTTGATGTTGAATGTAGCTGAAATAGTAAATAAAGGACGAAAAGAGTAAGTATGATACATATTACTTACTACAAGTAATAAAGTAAGTCAAGAGTCTGTTCGTAAGTTAAAATGTAATCGTCAAAAATACAACTGAATCAATTTTACAAGAACGTCAAAAGTATGTCTGTAAGTTAAACGTGAACACAAAAATACACAACATATCTAATCTTATAAAAACGTTAAACGTAGGCTGTGATTTAAAATGTTCTATCTAAAAACTAAAATTAAAATAAATTTACAAAACTAATAACTAAGTACCTACATAAATAGTGCCGTGAATAAAATGTATGTAGAGTATGAAAATGAAATAATATTGTTTTGGGCAAGCGATTGATGCTATAGTGCTATATCTTATGCATTATGTGCAATAAGTGGAAAACAAATAAAAAATATAGTGCCATCATTGACAAGGATGGATCATTACAAGCGTTGAATAAGAGAACCTCAATATGAATTTAATCAGAAGGTACGAAACCATATATATGAATAATTGTATAACAACAGAAACCGTCCTCATTTGAGTAGTAGGGAAGAATAGACCTGTTGTTGAGCTGGTCCGAAAGACAAATGGATGGTTGTGTAGACGAGTGAAAGTTCGGTAAGAAGGTGTAATCGGCACTATGCAAGACGTAGGGACAGACAGTTTGATGAAGATTGAGTTGAGATAAGAAGGACCTCATCGCCGATGAATTCAGGCTAACAACGTAGATGTGTATTTTGTATTCACGAACATGTACCTACTATGGTTTTCATCAACTCTGCAAGCAGTCAAAACGATCGCACCAGTTACCCTCGAATTGTTAGAGACCCAATATTACGAATGTTTTGTTAGTCAGTTTATCACACTGGTTCTGATCTCATTTATATGTAGGATTTTCTGCAACGATTGTTTTGACTGAACAACACACGCCTTCAAGAACATCAAGTATCAATGATTAGCGAGTCAAAGTCCAGTTAGTGAGATAAACAGTTCTTAGCGAGGCTGGTCTCACTGCTCTAGGCATAGACTTCTTCATATTGATTCGGCCGATTTAGATCTTGTGCAATTGATAATCATCGATACCCAAAAGCATCACGTTCTTTGCACCGTTGTTTTCTAAGCCTTTCTTATCACGTTGGCTGCTGACTTCCATATCGATATTGATGGTAATTTTGGCACAACTCATCTATGTAATAGGATATACCCTGTGAGTACAGATATAATTATTTCAAACTCATTCACAGTTCTTAAAACTGTCAATTCTTAAAACTGTCTTTGATACTGATATTAAAGCGTAGTTTGATGTTTTAGATGTACCTATTACAATTTTGTAGGCTACCATTTTTTAATTTGTGTACCAGTAAACAATTTGTGTATAGTAATAAATAATATTAATGTCATCATGTGACGTGCTAATTTGGGTCACGTACGTAGGAACAATAAAATATGTATTAGTATTTACAACGTTTCCGCGATTCTGCTTATGCTACATTTTTATAATTACTTTGGAATTCAATCAGTGTTAGAACGACTATCATTGGGTTTGTTTCGTACATTTACTTTTTCTTACAAATCCTTTCGCACTCATCTTAAAAACTGTACTTTTTTTGGTCCATCGACAAACAGTGACTTGAGTATTTTCATCGACGTTTGGAAAATAGTGCAATAGTAGCTCTATACCACCATCATTTAGTGTTCTTTGTGAATTTTGTGCGGCTGCGGATCGGTTGACTGGCCTCCCACCAGCGGATCTCACCAGTTGATTGAGAATTATCGCTTAAGGTCGTACGAGGTTCGTGAAGACATAGATTGATACCATACTTACTGAAACCGATTTGCACGTGCGCTATCATATTCATAACTAATCGATATTCGGGAAAGTGATTAACAAAACGTTAAGAGTCATAGTCAGTGTGAAGTGTTTAACGTCTACCATATTATTATATTACAAATAAAATGGAGAGTCTACTTCAGCGCCAACACGACATTGTAGAAGAAATCGAGAAGCTCGAAAGAAACTTTAACAGGGATTCCTTTAGTAGGAAACCCAGTAAGCACTTGGATGAACGACTTGATG
Source organism: Crambus lathoniellus (assembly GCA_949710035.1). Classification (NCBI taxonomy): domain Eukaryota; kingdom Metazoa; phylum Arthropoda; class Insecta; order Lepidoptera; family Crambidae; genus Crambus; species Crambus lathoniellus. The sequence goes on from OX453301.1 coordinate 25,042,855, forward strand.
TCCTTGATAAATTATGGACCGAGTTTCAAGTTAACAATCATAAATTAAAAAAATATGGTTATTGTTGATATAATATAGGAATATGTGAAAAATTATATTATTATATTGACACCATAGCTTCTGAAACCGAATTGCACGTGCGCTATCATATTCATAACTAATCGATATTCGGGAAAGTGATTAACAAAACATTAAGAGTCATAGTCAGTGTGAAGTGTTTAACGTCTACCATATTATTATATTACACATAAAATGGAGAGTCTGCTTCAGCGCCAACACGACATTGTAGAAGAAATCAAGAAGCTCGAAAGAAAGTTTAACAGGGATTCCTTTAGTAAGAAACCCAGTAAGTACTTGGATGAACGACTTGATGTCCTTGATAAATTATGGACCGAGTTTCAAGTTAACAATCATAAGAATTAAATATCGGCAGCTAATAAAAAAATATGGTTATTGTTGATATAATATAGGAATATGTGAAAAATTACATAATTAAATTGACACCATAGCTACTGAAACCGATTTGCACGTGCGCTATTATATTCATAACTAATCGATATTCGGGAAAGTGATTAACAAAACATTAAGAGTCATAGTCAGTGTGAAGTGTTTAACGTCTACCATATTATTATATTACACATAAAATGGAGAGTCTACTTCAGCGCCAACACGACATTGTAGAAGAAATCAAGAAGCTCGAAAGAAACTTTAACAGGGATTCCTTTAGTAGGAAACCCAGTAAGCACTTGGATGAACGACTTGATGTCCTTGATAAATTATGGACCGAGTTTCAAGCTAACAATCATAAGAATTAAATATCGGCAGCTAATAAAAAAATATGGTTATTGTTGATATAATATAGGAATATGTGAAAAATTACATTATTAAATTGACACCATAGCTACTGAAACCGATTTGCACGTGCGCTATTATATTCATAACTAATTGATATTCGGGAAAGTGATTAACAAAACATTAAAAGTCATAGTCAGTGTGAAGTGTTTAACGTCTACCATATTATTATATTACTCATAAAATGGAGAGTCTACTTCAGCGCCAACACGACATTGTAGAAGAAATCAAGAAGCTTGAAAGAAACTTTAACAGGGATTCCTTCAGTAGGAAACCCAGTAAGCACTTTGATGAACGACTTGATGTCCTTGATAAATTATGGACCGAGTTTCAAGCTAATAATCATAAGAATTAAGAAAAGCTAATAGGTAATTACCCACCATTTTAATGATTCCAGGCATGGCAACGTACAACTGAGACTAATAGAAGGATTAAAGGTTTGAGAGTCAAATCTTCCAATATTGTAAAGAAATCAGACGTGGAACATAGAATAGCAATCACAAAGCACAAGTTGGATGATTGGTACTTTGGCACTATACTGGAATAAAATATGGAAACAGTTCAATACTATTCAAGCTGATGATCCACATCGCAGACAACTTAAAACTTAGTAATCTTTTAGGCCCTCAGCGTTTAATTATTATTATTTGTATTCATTATAATGCCACGTTAATCCGCTATAATGCAATCAAACAGCTATAGTGCACCTATTTAGGATTTAAAACCGTATAATTTGTGCCCAAATAAGCATTACAGTAGGTAGCCGTATACCTAAATGTTTATAGTAGTAGTAGTAGTACTATAGAACCAACTCAAAATGCGAAAACGATGCAGTAATGCTGTAAGTCGGCCGTTAGACTGCTTTCATGGGACGAATTCTGTGGCTTCGGGACGAATGTATACGAATCGTTTCCAATAAGCAGATTTTCTCTAGGTGACCAGGGGGCTGATTACGTAACTTTGTTGCAATCAACTCTGACAGAAATCGCAGTGACATTGCTGCTTTAGTAAGAACCAATGTGACAACTATCTTACTTAAAGCAGCAATGTAACTGCGATTTCAATCGATTTTAATCGAGAATTGTTAGCATCAGAGTTACATAATCAGGGGTCTGGTTCAAAAGTCCTCGCCAAGATGTAGGTTAATTTTGGCATGGACCAAATCATTCCTTTAAGTTGAACGGCACTTCATTTTATTTTGATTCTAGGCATTGCGGGTTCCATAAAAAAGGGACTAAATGATTTTATAATCAGATCCTGGGTAGATGTTTTTTTTGAGAATGTTATATTAGTATCACTAAAGAATCAGGTTACGTGCAATAAAAAAAAATTTTAACGTCCATTTTATGTGAGACTGTTTATCTTTCCTTATTAAAAAACTAACGAAATAACTCCTTACTTCTGCCAATGCACGCGGCCGGAAAGCTAGTGTTGTTTCATTTAAGTAATTAACTTTTGTGAATGTGTCATTATACCCCTCTAGAACTGCTCCTTTTTGGTAATACAAATCTTCTTAGAGTCCTCTTCAATTTTAGTTTAAGCACCGTCTACCTATGTAGTACCATTTTGGTGGGCAGTACCCCGTCATGAGGATCTTACTTTGAATCTCCACTTTTAACTTTTTTTTTAACTTATTTTGTACATTTTAACCCCCTACAACTGCCTCTTTTTGGTAAAACAAAATGATACGGTGCCTGGAATATGAGCGGCCATTTTGTTTTTCCGCCATTTTGAACATTTTTCCTCCCTTCAGAATCTGCTAAAAGTCCTCTACAACATTAGTTCGAGCACCATCTACCTACATAGTACCATTTTGGCAGGCAGTTTTTTTCTGAGAGTTTTCTAGATCTTGAATACTTTTTTCATACATAACACCCCTCTACAACTGCTCCTTTTTGGTAATAAAAATGATGCGGTACCTGAAATATGTGCGGCCATTTTGTTTTTCCGACATTTTGAATATTTTTTCCTCGCTTTAGAATCTGCTTTGAGTCCTCTACAACTTTAGTTTGAGCACTATCTACCTACGTAGCACTATTTTGGCGGGCAGTACCCCGTCATGAGGATCTTAACCTGGACTTCCACTTTTAATATTTTTTTCTGAGAGTTTTCTAGATCTTGAATACTTTTTGCATACATTACACCCCTCTACAACTGCTCCTTTTTGGTAATAAAAATGATGCGGTACCTGAAATATGTGCGGCCATTTTGTTTTTCCGCCATTTTGAATATTTTTTCCTCGATTTAGAATCTGCTTTGAGTCCTCTACAACTTTAGTTAGAGCACTATCTACCTACATAGTACCATTTTGGCAGGCAGTACTTCGCCATGAGGATCTTAACCTGGACTTCCACTTTTAATATTTTTTTTCTAACAGTTTTTAAGATACTGAATACTTTTTTCATACACTATACCCCTCTAAAACTGCTCCTTACTGATAATAAAAGGAAAATAAACCTTGCTTTCAATTCCAGTGTTGCCATCTGATCGATATAAAAATAGTCAAATGTCATAAAAATTGGCAGACCCTAATGGTTTTTGTCAAAAAAAATTAAAAAATGGCGCTATTTCTATTTTTTACGTTTTTGGGGTAAATCTCAAAAAGAACCCTGAAAATGGGTAATTTTTCTTTTACAAGGCAATACTCCTTTACATGTTGCATAGTTCGCCAATACATGACAACCTTCTCAAGTGTTGTAAACTGCTTCAAAAAAGTCTCATAATATTTTAAAAATGTATAAAATTTACAAAATGGCCGCCACCGCGTCCGCCATATTGATTTTTCTCTTTTTCATATTTTTCCTATATTAACCAGCATATACTGCGTGCAACGACGTTTTCATTCTCTTTCTCACTTGCACCCAGTCGCCGCAATAGGACTTGAAAAAAGGGTATCTCAAAAATGACTTTTTCCCCAGCAGTTTCCAGGGTTGCCAGACGTTGTTGACCAAAATACCAAAAATTCATTTGTATACGGACAATACATAAACCCTCATACTCGAATTTGCCAAAAAGTTGTTAATTCACTTTTTTGCATTTTGGGGTAAATCACGAAAATTACCCTGAAATGAGGTAAAAATATTCCACCAATCTACAAACTGTATGTATACCTACAACTGTTCTATGAACGTCAAAACGCTCCAGCGTTGCCATCTGGAAGAGAATCGACTTTAAAAATGGCATTTTTTCGTACCTCAAACAAAATGGCCACCACAACAGGCGCCATCTTGAATTTTTAAAAATTTTCCACCCTTTGTCAAAATTGAGGGTTATTGTGGTGAAATGGGTAAAATATTTTTCCCAAACGTAGCAACACTTTAGAGCTGTGGCCCCGCGGTTTGCGGTCGAAAAATCGATTTTTTCAAAACTCTCCAGCGCGGCGGCCATTTTGTTTTTGTCATTTTTTCCCACTTTTCTCAATTAGAAACGTCAAAATCTACCACTTTTGTGAGTTTGAACAGAATCGGTTAGAAAACAAAAAAGTTACAAACCTCGCCACGGCCGCCATCTTGTTTTTCCCAAATGTCATAATTTTTCCCCAGTCCGATTGGGGTAACGCACATTTTCCCCAAACATCATCATACCCTTTTCCACCTCCTTCTGGGAGAACAATTATGTCAATGAGTCAGTGGTAATCGAGTGGTAATCGAGCTATATATAGTATAATATATAGGTAATAAAAATCCAAATCAAAACTGGGTGTTTTATTTTTATTGCCAACTCCTTAAAATCACTAAAACTACGATGGCTGTCCTTTCGCTAACTCAAATGAAAGTGGAAATTACATCCACTTTTCATTTGAGCTAGCGAATAAGGCCATAGGGCCAGCTGGCAGCTGGGTAGCTAGTACAGGCTATTTATGATGACACCAATTTACAGAGAGCAGCACTGTCGACAAGATGGCGGACATTAAAAAAAATCGAGTTCATAAAAAAATTGCAACTAGAGTGTGTGTCAGATAACTCTGCACGTGCCTGGCGCGTTTTTGGCGCTAGTTACAGTGAATTTTTTGTTCTAATGTTATAGAAAAGATTAGTATTCGATTTTTACCGCGCGCAGACTTATCTGACGAGCACTTTAATCGGGACATTTTGTATAGAGAGTCGATTTTTTTTTTATTTTCTGATGGCCTGAAGCCATGTTTAAAGTTTTTGCAACGATGCCCCTAACAACTATATACCTTTATAATTATATTCACTAGCTGACCCGGCAAACGTTGATTTGCCATATAAATTACTAGCTTTCCGCCCGCGGCTTCGCCCGCGTGGACTACACGACGTTATCCCGCGGGAATGATATAATTTGCCGGGATAAAAAGTAGCCTCTGTTACTCTTCAGTAACTTCCAAACTATCCCCATACCAATAATCACGTCGATCAGTTGCTCCGTTTTGGCGTGAAAGATGGACAAACAAACAAACAAACAAATAAACAAACAAACACACTTTACATTTGTAATATTAGTATGGATTCTTCATCTATATATATAAAATCCTTTGTCCTGAATCACTGACGGATAAACGCACAGCCTAAGCCGCTGATCGTAGAGACCTGAAACTTGGAGGGTGTGTTCCTTGTATGATGTAGGCATCCGATAAGAAAGGATTTTTCGAAATTCTACCCCTAAGGGGGTAAAAAACGGGGGTAAAGTTTGTATGGGACAACGTGATTCCTTTGTCCAATCTTCTTCAAATTTTGCATAAACATTCTTTGACAGAATTAATCGAAGATGTGTTTCATATTTCATTAAAACTCATCGCCTAACAGGGTTACAAAAGGATAGAAAGTTATTTAGGGGGTGATTTTCATCGAAGTTGATATCAATACTCCTTAGTGCTTTTGATTTTTAATTTCATTTTGTTTTGACACATGTTTGAAAACTCAATCCGTTTTTCGACGTACAGTGCCACAATCGCTTCTGTTCCGGTGGCCAAAATGTGAAACTAACGTGTTTTTTTAAATCTCATTTTGCTGTCAAGTTGATGTTAGCAGTCAGGGCCGGTTAAATTGCTACAAAAAAAATAAAAACGTACGTAGCGCCGCTGTCACCGGAACAGAAAAGATTGTGGCACTGTACCTCATTTCCACCAAAGAGTGTTATGTATTAACTAGCGTATTGCCATTTTAATATGAAGGAAAAAAAAGCTTCGCTTTGCACGAATGAGCTGTCATAGAACCATCATAGAACCCATGCCACATTAAAAACTACCCTAACGAAGTATTGACTTGGTTTTTTGCATTTTGGTAGTTCAAGAGTAGGAGAATGTCCGAATATTAATTCATATACGAAAGTAGCTGTAAAGTATCTGACTTTTATGTTTGGTATAAAGTATAGGTAGCGTCATGTAGCGTTCTCGGCCTGCGATCGCTGAGGTTATGTTGATTTTCGCAGTGGTCTTTCACGGGATGGGTGTTCAAAAATATATGGTGTTTCGAAAGGCACGATAAGCCGATGGTACTGGCTGCACTTGGATTGGTTAATACCCCATAACTGCAATGGGCCCGTGTGGAAGGTCATGGTCCATTTTCCTTATCCATCAATATGAAGGACTGTACCCCAGCAGCGGGACATTAAAATGGATTTATGATGGTGCTGATGAAGCCTTAGAGAACGCCTATCTACCTACTTTTTGACATGAAATTTTGCGATGTAGGTACACAATAAAATTACTCACGGACGGACGTAGTCGCGGCCGCCAAATCATATTCATATTTCTACTATCCCTAATATTATTATAAATGCGAAAATTTATGTTTGTTTGTTTGTTTGTTTGTCTGTCTGCCTGTATGTTCTGTTTTTACGTCAAAACCGCTGAACCGATTCAGATGAAATTTGAAATGAAGATATTTTGTGACCTTAGGAAGGACTTTTTACCGCGGGAATAAGGATCATTCCCATGGTAAAATGAGTTTTAGCACGGGCATAGCTGTGGAATGGAATTGGTATTTAAGTTGATAGTTTAAGTTAATGGAAAGGATTATAATTACAATAGAGACAGTTTAAGGCACTGGGAAAGACAACACTTTTTACCGCGGGAAAAATCTCAATCCCATACGAAAATCATTTTAAGCGCGGGCTAATTTGCAACCAGAAATTGGTACCTCTTTAAGTAAATAGTTTGAGACCCTGGGAAGGATTATAATAGGCTACTTACTATTTACCACAGGAAAGTATCATATTCTCACGGGAAAACCAGTAGGTAGGTATTATTTGTTTGTCCGTCTTTCACGTCTAAACGGAGCAACGGATCAATGTGATTTTTGGTAGGTCCGGGGGTAGATTGAGAATTTGAGAGCTGGAAAGTGACGTAGTTTATCCGGGAAAATATCACATTCCCTGAGGATAATGTCTTGTATTACACGCGGGCGAAGCCGCGGGCGGAAAGCTAGTCTATACTAATATTATAAAGAGGAAAGATTTGATTGTTTGTTTGTTTGTTTGCATCGAAACTACTGGACTGATTTAGAAAATTCTTTCACCATTAGAAAGCTACATTCTTCCCGAATGACATAGGCTATATTTCATCCCGATATTCCCACGGGAACGGGTGCCACGCAGATGAAATCGCGAGGATCCGCTAGTTATGTATATAATAGAAACCATTAAACCAAGCACGTGTACTATTTAGTAGGTACATTTATTTTTGTGTACAGGCACATAATATATAATAGTGGTATAGGTAATACACATTAATGCTGCGCAGAGAAAGTACCTATATCTGATATTATATCTATATAAATGTTCATCAATCGCGAAATTCGATGATCAAACTCTTAATATCGTTCTTTTTGTTCAATTTTTTTTGAATGAATAATTGTTTTGGTGTGTAATTACACTATTTATGCAATAGCTTTACCGCGGCAGACCCCGAGTGCCACACGTGTTTTTTTTTTATATATTTTACCAGTTTCGTAGGTAGGACTAATGGGATATAAAACAATTGAAGATTTTCACATTTTATTTCTCGTCCGCATCGACAAAAGGAAACTGAAGCATAGGAAATAAAGCACATAAAATAAAGCATATCAAATAAAACTTAGAAAATCCATACTTATAATTATCATAAATGTGAAAGTGTGTTTGTTTGTTTGTCCGTATTTCACGTCAAAACGGAGCAACGGATCGATTTGATAAGGGGATAGTTTGGGAGCTGGAGAGTGACATGGGCTACTTTTTATCCCGAAAAAATATCACATTCCCGCGGGACAACGTCGTGTAGTCTACGCGGACGAAGCCGCAGGCGGAAGTCTTGTAATACATAAAACGAAACCTAGTACCTACCACAGACATAGTACTGAGACTCTTATATTCGCTCATAGGATATGCACGAGTCAACTGCGAAATACGCTTCGATTTCTCCCATACATTTCATTTCAGCTTCTAAATTCACCTAAATAACGTTGCCATTCAAAAATAGACCTTATGTCCAAGGAACAAACACTAGCCTTTGGATTGAGATCTTTGCACTAGTACGCTCTTTATTTAAATCAGTAAACGATATTGCAAATTCGTGATATAAAAACAGAAAATGTCGCTTTTCCTCTATGTTTTTCTCGAAATACTTCCTGCTTGAATGGCAATTGCTCGATTCCTAGATTTTAGAAATAATGCTACCTCGTTATTTTCTTTGGAACATCGGTTTATAGCTCACAAGACTTTATCTGGCTTACATTATACGTTACATAGCCAGTTATAAATGGATGTTTGACAGTCGATATCGGAAAAAGAAAATGGAAATGCTACTCGTGAAAAAAAAGTTCACTGTCACCTTTTGGGCTCCATACATACTTTATATGAAAACTAGCTGCGCCCCGGGGCTTTGCTCTCATGGAATTTCGGGATAAAAAATCGTTTACGACCTATTCTCAGACCTACCAAATATATATATAAAATTTCATCAAATTCGGTCAAGCCGTTTTAGTGGAGTATGGCAACAAACACTATATGACACGAGAGTTTTATATATTAGATTTCATCAAATTCGGTCAAGCCGTTTTAGTGGAGTATGGCAACAAACACTATGACACGAGAATTTTATATATTAGATAATAAACAAACCGCGGTTTTTCTTTCGGGCGGAACTATTCCTCACTGAATGATAAACAGGATAAACTATTAGGTAAGTATTAAAAAATTGTTTAAGAAAGAAATAAAGTACTTAGGTAGACTTGAAAATTAGATTGTACCTACTTAAAACGTACAAATTAGAACAAACATGGTGCTTTTGTTTCAAAATGAATGTAAAAAATAATAAATGATAGCACCTTAGTGTTTACACCAGAAATGGGCAAACTATACGGCCCGCGGACCATCTCCGGCCCCCAAAAGCATTTAATTCGGCCCATCGCGCCGACGAGACGGTTCTTCGAAATGTATATAAGGTTCGTTAAATGGTAAGGTTAAATGTATATTATGTTCGAAACAGTATATAAGGTGGTATAATACGGTCCAGCCCCCTTGTTTAGGAAGTGGCTTTATTATCGATATCGCCAGTAGAGAATAGAAAAAAAATTAATGGGATTGACATTAGCGGCCACGTGACACTTCGATCCCTATTCCCTATAATGTCAATCCCCTACATTTTCTTTCTATTCTACTGGCGATATCGATAGTAGAAAGCCACTTGTCTACAAATAGACGCATTGGTAATAAAGGAGCCAGCTTGACTAGCCGTAGCCAGTCATGAGCAACAAATAATTATGTTAACAACTTAGGACTATGTCATATTACAATATTGAATAACTTTTGTGGCACATAATCACATAATCCATATCCATACTAATCCATATCCATACTAATATAATAAATGTGAAAGTGTGTTTGTTTGTTTATTTGTTTGTTTGTTTGTTTGTTTGTTTGTCCGTCTTTCACGTAAAAAAGGGAGCAACGGATCGACGAGATTTTCGGTATGGAGATAATTTGAGAGCTGGAGAGTAACATAGGCTACTTTTTATCCAGGAAAATTATAAAATAAAAACGGTAATTTTGTTTAGAAAATCGTTAAACTGTCATACTTCACACAACTGTCATTTCTTAGCCGCTTCCAAAGAGACGGTATGTCAAAGAGTATGTAATCACTGACATTTTTGCCGCTTAGGATTTCTTTTTTTTTAATAAGTGACATTGTGTCAGGCAGCTGATACGAAGTTCGTGTTCAATAAAATTTATATTGCAAAACAACGTTTGCCGGGTCAGCTAGTCACATATAAATAGTTTAGTTTCATCACGCTTCAGTGTGACAAAGTTCTATGTTCACATTTCAGTGTCAAATCCCACAGATAATAACAGACAATAAACAAGTAAAACACAGATAGGAGTAGCAGAGTAGAGTACAAACGTACCAAAATGTTCCATCGCCCCGAAGCCTTATAAGGCTTTTGACAGATGCGGCCTGTTAAAAAAAAGCCTTATAAGGCTTTGGGACATACGAGTAAAGCTATGTAAGTTGGTTTGGTACTCTATAATATAAACTATTCCATTCTATTAAAAAATATCCACACAAAATTCATTTTTTTTATACTGAATATCCCTTCTGAAATTTCTTAAACTTTCTGGCCCCCCATTTAGAAGTTTGCCCACCCACTGGTAGACTCATGAAGTTTGACTTAATACTCTGAGGTAATTAAGTCGAACTTCATGGGTAGACTCTAGAGCCAGAAGTATTCTTTGCTAGAGCTAAGTCAACTAGCGACACCTGCATGAAAAATTTAGAATTGTTTGAAGAAAAAGCAGTCGCGAAAAGTGAACTGGGTTGAGCTCGAGGTGCTTGTAGGTTTTCTGCAGAAATTTCTGTGGCAATAGATGGCGTCAATATGCTCAATCCAGTGTCTACACACGTTCCTATCCGACCGCCGCCGGCCGATTTGCTGTGAAGTGCTACAAAAAGAAGAGAATTTAAAACAGTTGCTTGGTACTTTAAAAAGGTTGATGAAGTTGTTCGAAGCTTCATCGGTGAATAAACGCTGTTGCATTGCAACGTGACTCTCGTGCGCAGGTGCATTTTCATGCCAAAGGAGCAAACCTTTTCTCATATTTTCTTTTATCATCATCATCATCATTTCAGCCGTACGACGCCCACTGCTGGGCATAGGCCTCCCCCAAGGATCTCCACAACGATCGGTCCTGCGTTGCCCGCATCCAGCGGCTTCCCGCTTTTCTTTTATGGATCCCTCCAAATGTTCTAATAAATGAAGCTTAGTATTGTACTGTTCCGTTAACACCGCATTCCACATAGTCATTGAGTAAAATACACAAAAAAAAACAGTCGCAATCCTTTTTCCGCCATTATCCAACTACGCCGCCCAAGAGGGCCTCTTGGGCGGCGGAATGCCTATTTTATGCCATGCATTGTATCGACTTCTTCTTCGACTAGGATTACGGTGGTGAACATAGCTTTCATCTTCAGTATTAATTCGGAGTGTAAATTCATTCTTTATCTCGCCACAGAGCACCAAAGGCCGGCGAAAACATTCGAAAAAATCTTGATTTGTTTTTGTCTTCCCTACCGACTTGCTTGCACGATAAATAACTAAACTGTGAATGACCCAATTACGTTCAAATTTGTTATATTATACTCATGATGAGGTGCAATCAGTTCCTACCTGGACAAGTGAACCTACCTCAGTCATCCCCCCCATTCTGCGAACTTTTTGACCTCCCCTCGTAAGTACCTATCTATACACCGTGAAATTTTACTGGTTGATTTCTTGACGAACTGATGAGTTCGTACAAACAACTTTTACTATAGGAACAATTCTGAAATCCTGAAAAAAATCAGCTGTTCCATACATTGAAAATTAATATGGAACAGCTGATTTTTTTTCGCGATTTCAGAGTTGTTCCCATACTAAAAGTTGTTTGTGTTGATGTAGTTTTCGGGAAATTAACCAATAAATTTTCACGGTGTAGGTAAGTATTAGTCTTTGTGCCAAAACCCAGATCTGTTCAGCCATTTCGCTATGATTGAGTAACAATTCGCATTTATAATATTAGTAAGATGTGTAACGATATTATTTAAAAGATAAAACTGCATGGAGATTGACAAGAAAAAATATTTTTGCTTTGTTCATAATGCAACTGTCAAGGTTGATTTCCTGTCAACTGTACCTTATTAACGACGACCTCAGAACCTTAAGGATGTCCTTGAGAAAGCTTCCGTATTAGTATTAGTCATATTTCGCGTGTTCACAGGAACCGCATTTGAATTTCATTATATGTACCTACGTACTTGTACTTGTTTACTTCTTGAATTAATAGTTCTTTATTTACAATGGGTTTCGTTAAATTAATTTTTATTTCAGCTTATAATTTAAATCGTGCATGCTGCGGGCAAGGACGAAAACGTGTTTTAATAATGAGCTTCTAAGTTTTGACATTGAGGTGTATACAAGAAATTTATGATTAACTTTATTTTAATAATGAACAAATAAAGTCGACATTGAATTTGAAATTTATGCAGAATTTTTGGGGCTTTTACCATTGATAGGTGGTAAATCTTAGGTTTGACCAGTAAATCCTAGGATTTACCGTAGTTCGGAGTTTTACAGTAACATATACCTACCTACATATAAATTTAAACGAAAGGTGACTGATTGATATATCAACGCACATCTCAACTACTGGACGGTTCCAGCTGGAATTTGACACGCAGTAGGTATATGACGGCGTTCGCTAAGAAAGGATTTTGTACCATTCAACCTCTAAGGGGTTGAAAAGAGGGTTTGCGTTCCCCGAATAGCACGCGAGAAAAGCCGCGGGGGAAACGCTAGCTAAACGACTTAAGATTAAAATTAATTCCGGTAGCGCCAGAAATTCATGAGTCAAGTTTCTCACGCCAGGATAAGGTAAGCTAGTAACTCTGGCTTCATAATTATGCAGAACTACGAGTTACTTATATTCACTTGTCTACAATATAAGTAGGTTCTGTCTGAATGTGGATGGATGGACAGGGAGAGGGAGACTGCTTAAAAGATAGATAGATTGTGTGCGTAGCGTAATGATATGAATGAGGAAATGACGGGTAACAGGGTGGTGTGGAGGAAAAGGATGTAGGTAGGTAGTGCCCCAACCACGAATAGAATAGCGATGACGACTGATGGTCGCAGCTCACTTTCTCAAAAAGGAAAACAATAAGTGAAACTTCATGTGCCATATTATAACGATGTATGGAGCGTGGAGTTCGGTTTATTGTTTCTCCTTTTTGAGAAAATTGAGTGGTTTTTGGCAATTTTTGAAAACAAGATTTGACAATTGGGCGTTTGGTCTCTCCATTGACGTAAAAATCATTGAAGAGATGCAAAAGTTACTCATCTATAAGACGCTTAAGTGAGCACGTTCGTAAGAAAAAAGACCAGTGGCCTCTTTTTTCTTTTGAGTGGTATATAACAAAATATTCGTCATGCCCATTGGGATAAGAGAGGATGATGATGAATTGAAGAGAGTTCTGTATACATATATACAGAGTAACTAGATTGATTGTTTTCAAACACTGACTTACTTTCAGAAGTTAATCTGTCTGAATTCCACATTGCATCTTGGAGTCCATGGGTACATTTTATAGCACACAACATAATCATTAAGAAGAATTTAAAGAAATAAGAAATATTTAGTGGTTTCGTTGGGAACTTACCTACTACCTACTTAATAAATTATGTGATGAAAGATTTGAAAGGTGAACCTAAAATTTCTAAAGTTATTAAAATTTTATTGCAATTTACCATCATCAGCCAATTTTAGTGTCGATACTGCTTGGACCAGGCCAATTCCTTATCGATGGATAACGAGAATAGGCCATACCTACCCTGCGGGCCCGGCTTGTTGGGTATTAACGACTGCAAAAGTAGCCAGGACCACAGAACACGAGAAAGTTTTTATCTCTTTCCATGTTTTGTGGCGGACCTTCCGAAGCACAGATAAATCTCGAGATAAGAAAGTTTTGGCCACCCACCCTAAGGACCAACCAGTGCAAAAGCTGCATATCGACCACAAATTGCAACAAAAGGATCGAGCTAATCACTTTGCCACAACAATAATTGATTCATAAATTAATTACTTACGCTGTTTCTTTTACTTTACCAGAACAAAGTTTTCACGAACAAAGTCGCAGGCTACTTACAGGTGATTTCAATAAAAGCAACAGTAATATTTGTTGTCTCAACCTTACGATAATAGGCCCAGTTCGTGTTCCTCGGAACTTAGCGAAGCTGCCTCGTTGCGTCACAGCATTGATTCAACAAAGTGAACTTTAAAATTCCAGCGATACCTTCCAGACGTTGACACGACTGACACCTTCATTTAAAATACATATATATTCTACTTATTTCTGACCTATGCTGTTTGATTTTGTGGTCTGTAAATTGGATATTAGCGAGAGGCAAATGTGTTCGTTTGCCTTAACTCAAAAATAACTCAGATTTTTAACAAATGATATTTACAGGCCCTCACTGCAGCCCTCAGTTTTTATAGTTGAATTTTTTTTTATCGCAGCTTTTCGTTCCAAACCAAACATGTCGGGTTGGTTTTGGTACCTACCACCAGTATACCACAGTCAAGACATTTGGGAATGCGAGCTTTTTCTTCAAGCAAAAGTATTAATTATATGAAATTCTTGCGTCACCGTGTTTGTAACCAAACTCCTCCAAAACGGCTTGACCGATTTTAATAAAAAATATTGTGTTGTAGGCTTCGATCAACAATGACACCTAGTTCGTTGTAGGTCTGAGAGTGGGTCGTAAACTATTTTTTATTTTTGGACATTTTTGATTTCTGTTTTTTTCTGATTTGGAACTAAAAATACATAATAATAATAGGTAAGTAACCCTTAATTTTCAACCTTCTACCATCAACCCCCATTTTTGAATAACTACCGATATAAATATCACTAAAAATAATTTATAAAGCCGGGTCAGCTAGTTTTTTTTTATATAAAATTAAAGTATTGAATTTAAAAATAATTTTATAGAGGAATCGTTCTCTTAAAGATTTACACAAAACGCAGTAATCCAGTAGTAAGTAGTCAGCAGATATTCGTTATGGAATGTTGTTATAGTGGTTTGATGAGAAAGGACACAAGGTTAACGAAAAAGCATTTGTTTCTAAACAATTACTATTGCCGTTTTTTATTTGAACTAATATTGATTTGTCTATGAGTTTAAGAGAGGATATGAGTCTTTAATAACCATTTATTTTGATCACAAGTAATCCTTTGTTCCGGCTGCGTCTGATCCAAGGCCGTGGTTAAGCTCTGCGTGACTCCAAGGGTTATGATAATACGTGGCATGCTGTCACATTACAATGTACTATAATAGGTATTTAGGTTACCTAAAATAGACATCATATAAATTTCATAATTCCTAATTAGCGTGTTCTTATTTATAAAATAAAAATAATAAATATAGGACACCATCACATACATTTGTTTCAATACCAACTTTAGTCGCTTGAACACTAGTGTTATGAAAATTTGGAAATAACGACGGGTTACCACATACCTACACCCAGACCCGAGGAAATTATTGAAAAGTTAGTTTTTAATATTTACCCGACTGGGAATCGAACGCGGGACCTCCAAAGAAAGCAGCACCTTGAAAACCGGTGCGTACACGTACACCTCTCGACCACGGACTCAAAAGGATAACAATGACTTGAAAATGAGGAATGAGCTTGGCAGTTCTGGGTTATCGCGTTAAGTCTCCGATTGTGGCGGATTAGCAATTTCTATGACCGGACACAGCATGGGTGATCGAGCTCCTCAGTGCTTCGGTGGGCGCGTTTGGCCAGCATAGCTGCTTTGAAATTAGTGGCTTAAATCTTATTCATCGCTATATGCATTAAAGAGGACTATTTGAATGGCTTTGTTTGCTTTCCTGTTCATTTCTTATACAATTTATATTGAAGAAAATACGGAATCTGACAACCTATACACCATTCCCCTTAATTAATAAGAACATTTCTACAAACGGGTTCTTTTTTCTCAATTCGGTGCTTGATTTAATATTTGGTTTTTTAAGTAGTTTAAATAAGAAAAAATTAAGTTTATTCCATCCTGAATCTAAAAATAACAATGGGACTAAATATTGAGAAGTGGTTTATGAGAAAAGTTAAGTACCTAATTGAGAATGCACCGAATTAAGAAAATAAACCACCGAATTTTAAAATTGCCCATCGAATTTAGAATTGATGTACCTAATATAGAAACAATGGATTTGAATGATCAAAATAATAAATACCATAAACGTTTT
Organism: Crambus lathoniellus; assembly: GCA_949710035.1. Lineage (NCBI taxonomy): Eukaryota > Metazoa > Arthropoda > Insecta > Lepidoptera > Crambidae > Crambus > Crambus lathoniellus. The sequence continues at coordinate 25,058,946 of OX453301.1, forward strand.
GTGAACTGACTGCTGGTCTATCAGTTTATTAGATGGTTAATTGTAGGATTTGTAGGATAAAATGCGCCTATCTTTAATGTTTCTATCTTTAATTGAAAAATAAATAATAAAAACAAAAATTCAAATCAACATGATTAATTTTTCAATAGAGAACTAAGAATGAGTCTTAATTTTTATTTAAGAAGAATTTTAATAAGTTATGAAGAATCTAAATCGCAATCCTATCCATTCCAATACAAAACTATTTAATTTCTTTCCTTACAAAAATATCTTTCAGAACGTTCCATGGCTTGTTATGTAGCATCAGGGATACATTCGGTGAACCACCTCTTACTAGTGTGGCTCACCATTCACTTGCAGTCTCTATCCATAATTGTTTTTGTATTATTCTGCCCTATTAATACATAACCAAATAGCAAAAGGATCTACGTGATAATGGCAAGGCACCAGCCGGATAAACTACATAAAACAAGCAAACCGGGTAATTAAGGTAATATCGAATCAGGGTATCTGCGTAAACCTGATAGCTCTATGACTTTGGATCAGGAGGAGACGAATGCCGTTCTCCTACAAACTCACTTCCCAAACTGCCAGCCTCTACAGCATATCGAGTGGCAGGACGTAACAAGTCACCCAACAGATGACCTTTGGTCTTTCGCTAAAAGAGTGATAACAAAGAAAAGGTAAGATGCGCAATAAACAGTTTCCTTTTAAGTAAACAGGGACGGACAACAACTTTCCTGCCCTTCTACAATAGGGGTGATCAGCAACTCGTTGCGGTCATTACCTATCTTTTTCAAGCCTGCCTGGCGCATGGCTACATCCTACACCCCTGGAGGGAAGTCAGGGTAGTATTCATACCAAAACCTGGTAAGTCCGACTACACGAACCTGAAAACTTTCCAACCCATTAGCCTTTCCTCCTTCCTGCTGAAGACCATGGAAAGGGTATGTGAATGGTTTTTACGAGATACAATACAATCTGTACATCCTTTACATAAGCACCAGCACGCCTACAGTGCTGGCAAATCCACAGAATTGGCACTCAATGAACTTGTCAGTAAGATTCAAAACAAACTGATATGCCTTGGTGCGTTCCTCGAAATTAATGAGGCCGTTGATAAGACTACCTTCAGCAGCATTGAGAAAGCGCTGGTAAGGAGAGGTGTCAACAGATGCATTGTCAACATACTTTGCAACAGACTGATACAGGTATCCGGTAATGGAAACCAAAGGACGCATGTGGCAAGAGGAGGCCCCCGGGGAGGCGTCCTCTCTCCACTGATAATGGAACCTGGTTGTTAGTAGACGACCTGCTCTCACTCCTTAACTCAAGTCACTTTTACACCATAGGTTACGCTGATGTCACCATCCTAACAATGGGTACTCAAGCATAGTCTGGTGGCCCAAAGCTGCTCAGACTGTAGGAGCAAAGAAATGCAGAGTCTTCTACGACAGGCCTGCTGTGCTCTCACTGGCTGCATGAACATTGCTCCAATTGCAGTGCTTGAGGTAATGCTTAACCTTACTCCACTGCATCTTCACGTGCAACAAGAGGCAAAAGCAGCACTTAGACTGAAACACCCAGGTACCCTCAGGTTTCCAAAGGTAAGGCACATAAAGGGCCAACTGGAGGAATGGTTGGACATACTCCTTGTGGAGGCGGTGTGTGATAAGGTCAAACCATCCTTCATCCTTGATAAGAAATACAAAATACAACTGGATGACTTACAAAGCTCTCAGGCACGACACAGAGCGCTTCTGATTTTCACCAATGCTTCCAAGACCTCTAATGGAGCGGGGACAGGTATGTTCTCAGAAGACTAAAACATACAAATTGCGCTGCCACTAAGTTCATACAAGTCCTCGAGGTCCTCGAGTCCTCGAGGGCAAAACGCCAAAGGCATGGGGCAGAAGCGATGTGATGCTGTTCTTCAAGAAAGGTGATAAGACTCTCTTGAAAAACTACCGACCCATCTCGCTTCTGAGCCATATCTACAAGTTGTTTTCGAGAGTCATTACGAATCGTCTCGCTCGCAGGTTCGACGACTTCCAACCTCCCGAACAAGCCGGGTTCCGAAAAGGTTATAGTACCATAGACCACATTCATACGCTGCGGCAAGTTATACAGAAGACCGAAGAGTATAACTTGCCACTATGCTTGGCGTTCGTGGACTATGAGAAAGCCTTTGATTCGATCGAGACCTGGGCAGTGCTGCAGTCTCTCCAGAGGTGCCAAATAGACTACAGGTACATCGAGGTGCTGAGGTACTTATACCAAAACGCCACCATGTCAGTCCGACTACAGAACCAGAGCTCTAATCCTATCCAACTACAGCGAGGTGTGAGACAGGGAGACGTCATTTCTCCGAAACTATTCACAGCTGCGTTGGAGGATATTTTCAAGCTACTGGACTGGAAAGGATTCGGCATTAACATCAATGGCGAGTACCTAACACACCTGCGGTTTGCCGATGATGTAGTTCTCATGGCTGAGACCTTGGAAGACCTGAACACAATGCTCGAAGATCTCAGCAATGCTTCCCAAAGAGTGGGTCTGAAGATGAACATGGATAAGACGAAAATCATGTCCAATGCCCATGTTGCATCCGCTCCAGTTAATGTTGGGAACATTACACTCGAAGTTGTTGACCACTATGTCTACCTAGGACAGGCAATCCAATTAGGTAAGTCCAACTTCGAGAAAGAGATCTCTCGTCGAATCCAGCTCGGATGGGCAGCGTTTGGGAAGCTCCGGCATATATTTGCGTCCAAAATTCCTCAATGTCTCAAGACTAAGGTCTTTGACCAGTGTGTGTTGCCAGTTATGACTTATGGAAGCGAGACGTGGTCTTTTACTATGGATCTCATAAGAAGGCTCAAGGTTACCCAGCGAGCAATGGAAATGAAATGAAATGAAATGAAATGAAATGAAATGAAATATACTTTATTTGCTCATGAAAAGGGTAACATTTTATGGTGTTATAACTGACATTGCCTCTCCTTAACAGCTTACCAAGTAGCATGCAAATATTTTTTAAACATTCAATTTACAATAATTTATACACTAAAATTCTAAACCATTCCTTGCAGAAATTAAAAATTAAAAACAAAAAAAAAAACACATTAATTAGTCTGTGCTCTTATCTATGGCAGGTCATGATCCAGCCCACAAGACTGTCATGTCATCTGTCAATTTAAATGTCACTGTCATGGAATTAAAAAAGTCAAAAGGTCAAACAAAACAAAATAATAATTAGAATAATATCCATGTCAAGAAAATTAAAATGTTGCATTATCAATTAAAAATTATTTTAAAATTATTAAAAACAGTACAAATGTCAAGTGCAATGAAACAACTTCCTTCAAGATCAGCATTAATAAGTAAATTTTCACATAATAGTCAAAAGTTATTATTAGACAACCTAACCTTACTAGGTACACAATTTACACTTATTATGACTAAGAAAATCTTGTACTGAGTAAAATAAGTGCACGGAGCGAAAATCTGACAAAAAAACATTAATTTTTACTAAAATAGTCATAAACCCGAGGACAACAAATGTCTTGTAATAATTGTAAATCGATTTTTGTAAATGCAGTTAGTAAATATTACATGTAACGTTTTTGTAATTTCAAGAGTGGTTTAGTATATACGAATTGATGACGTCATAGACAAATACTAAACAGTTTTGTAATTTTAAGAGTTCAATAGTAATATCGGGAATGATGACGACATTGACAAATACTAAACTGTTTTGTAATTTTAAGAGTTCAGTATTAATATCGGGGATTATGACGTCATTAATATTACTAACCGTTTTGTAATTTTAAGAGTTCAATAGTAATATCCTTAATGATGACGTCATAGATAAATACTGATTTTTAGTTTATTTAGTTTTAGTAATTTATGTAGTTTAGCAATTAAAAGTAAAGACCCATACAAGCTGTTGTTTGAAACAGAGGCATCAAAAGAGATTTATAAACCTATTTCGATGAATCTGTTACAACAGTATGTATGGGTCTTTACTTATAATTGCTAAACTACATAAATTACTAGAACTAAATAAACTAAAAATCACTATTTACCTATTTATAGATAATTTATAGATATGTCATAAATCTCATAATGTTAACTTATAATTGCTTTATATTAACCTACTGTGTTCGTGCAATGAAATACTCTTTTAATTTTCCTATTTTATTTATTAAAAAATAACCATGCAAATTAAAAGAGACGACGCTACCGTTTTTTGCATCAGTAACAGATGATCAACTGGGTGAAATTTTTCTTCTTTCTAAATCTTGTTTGGGATGAAGTTGATGAAGATGGATGGAGTCATTCAATTTGCCTTTTTTAGGCCTTCGTTTAGTATTGAATTGCCGTCATGTGTGCATTTCAGTGTTTGAAGAACCTTAAACATAAAAATGTTTTATAAGTACAATAAGCTACACAACACAAAGAACAACTAGAGCTAGTAAAAATAAATACTAATACCCACATAATATGACTGATACGGGCTGGCTTGATTCGGAATTGGAGTAGTGCGATGCTGGATGAAGTTTGTGGCCTCTGATTTGACTGTGGAACTGTAACTGTTTGCTATAGTGGGTTCTTTGGTTCTTGTATTAGAAGCGATGCCAATAATGGGTCTTCCTCAAACAGATTACTGTACTGACTGATAGGGTAGGCGCCTGGAAGTAAAAAATGAGTTTCATGAACAAATTTTTACACCTCTCATACAGTTTACTCTCTACAAACTCTTACATACAGTAACCAGGGTTATTAAGTTCCAAAGTAAATGACTTGTCAATAAGCTTACCACAGAATGCACCAACGTATTCAATGAGACGCCAATTTCCTAAAGGTCCCTGATGAGATTGTCCATTTTTAGGGTTTTTTCACTGATTATTGATGATGTTGATTTTTAAAACACTAAAACTTGGACCACCATTTCACTTGACACAAGCGACAACTTGATCGTTTTGGCACATCCATAAATAGCGACGAATTTTCTTTGATTTTATTATGACCGCAACGTGTCACTTTCGAATCGCGTGCGCGTGAAAACTAGAAAAGAAACGAAATGGCGAACAACCGGACAAGTAGGTACAGACAATTACTAAAATGGAACTTGGAATTACAAAACGTGTTTGTTTTATTGTTTTAAGAAATACGGTAGTAATTTCAAGAAAATCGTTTGTAAATTTAAAAATGTTGTTATTAAATATCACAAAAGTTTGTCATATTGCCATGTACTAAACACATTTCTTGAAACTACAAATGACCTTTTTTAAATACACTAAATCTGTTTGCAAAAATTACAAAACTTTAGCTATATTTACCACAATTTGCAATAACAATGAAAATATGTAATATCTTACATTTACTAAAACTGACTTTTAGGAATTACAATTACAAATACTAAGGTTTTGTTTAAAAGTAATAATGGTTGTTAAAATAGCAAAACTTTTGTAAGTAATATAAAAACTTAGTTTTTTCGTCAAATACAAAACAGTTTCTTAATTTTTGGTGGTCTTTTTTTTCTCCGTGATGTGCCATTAACCATCTGTATAATTCTTTTTCAAATTTCATTACAATTAGTGGTTTAATTGTTTCAGGTAATTTGTTAAATATACATATGCACATCCAGAAACAATTTTTTGTATGCGAGTGCTTTTTGGAACAATGGCTGCCGCCAACCTATGTGCATTTATGAGGAGAGAACGATGCTTGGTATTTCCCTGCTCGATCGAATCAGAAATGATGAGATCCGCAGGAGAACTAAAACGACCGACATCGCTCGAAGGATTGCTCAGTTGAAGTGGCAGTGGGCGGGACACATAGCGCGGAGAACCGATGGCCGTTGGGGCGGAAAGGTTCTCGAATGGCGACCGCGAACCGAACGACGTTCCGTGGGCAGGCCCCCTACAAGGTGGACCGACGATCTGGTCAAGGTCGCGGGAAGCCGCTGGATGCGGGCAGCGCAGGACCGATCGTTGTGGAGATCCTTGGGGGAGGCCTATGCCCAGCAGTGGGCGTCTTACGGTTGAAATGGTGGTGGTGAAGTTCATACAACACTGTCTTACAAGCTGAGTGTATGGGCATTTTTCTGGCAGCTCAAGCAGTCGTAACCAGGGAAGTAACCGACTATGATGTGCTCTATTGATTGCCATTATCATTTACGAATGGCCCTTATAGCTGCATTCATAATATGTGAAATCTCAACTCGGTGTAAGTTTTCTTAATTCGATGCCCCATTTTCCATGGAATTGAGATCCACGGAATTCAGAAAATATTACAATTCGTCAAATTACTCGAAAATATTATAAATTACAACAATTTCTATAAAACATACTGGTAGATATCAGCTAAACACTCAATTAATTTACCACAATTCTCATTAAATATTTCATAAGCAAAATTAATGTCGCACACCGATTTGAGAAATGACCGGACCCCAAAAACACCGAAAGATTTCGAACCTTCGAAAAATGCTCCTCAATGCGACATGTCCCCGATCCACACACCTCGGCCGCTCGGGCGCAACCGCGCAACCCCCGGGTGGCGAGAATCAGTACCTAGTGTGCATTCGTACTGCGCTTAGTTAGTGATATAGGTAATCAAAAGTAAATTTCACCGAATTGAGGCACACCCCTCGGACAAAATTTAAATGAGTTACTGTATAAAAACCCAAGGATGTACAATAAATATAATAACTTATATGGCTTTATTGTGTATCCCTTGTTCTGTGAATGTGAGAATTATAATAAGCAAGTTATTGTTTTAAAAGTTATGAAACAATAACGAGTAAATTCTGGAAACCGGACACTCCATTTTAAGCGAAATTCTGCCCGTTTTTGAACTTTCTGATTTTTTTGAGGAGATATGTAAAACCTGGCGGTCTTCTAGATATGCTCTCCATCAGGTCAAGAGTCCTATAAATATGTGTGATTTTTTACAAGTACCTAATTCAATTTTAAAGGTACTTTTTTCGCTCCAGTAGGTCAATTGGTCGTCTCCGTAGAAATGCCCATAAACGTAAAGCAAAGTTACACGTTAGGACGTGTAACTGCATAGGTGCTGTCACTTTTGTATCCTATATGAAGACAAAGACAACAAGAACCATACGTAACGCTACCTATGCGTTTAACTTTATACGCGGGCATTACCTACAATTTATAAAGCAGTTGCTTGAATTTATTAATTCATCTACCTAATACCTACCATAAAGTAAATGTCATCTTGGATGGTAAAAAATGAACAAAACAAGCCTCACGCAGTAATTACGTGACTGAGAAACGATAATTAGCTCATGGCTCGGTCATAGGAGATTTCCACCTAACATCTACATTTTTCCGAATAACAGCCAAAATTTTGTTTACAACCACACCTCAATGAAGTCACGCTTTACTGAGATAAAAAAGTCAACTAAGAAACTTTAGATAGCGTTCAAAAAAGAGGTTGAGCACTTTCGATGATGATGCCGATCTAGAATAGTTGTAGGGCAATGAGATTCATTGGCTACAAAAAGTTGTAGTCGAGTAAGCTGCTACTGAGACGCCTGTCTGTCAATTTTTTTATAGTACTTCGGGGATCGTGCTCAAGAATTACATGAGCTCATACCGCCTTCCCCTTTTTACCACCGTATACATCCAGACGCACTGCGGGCTACCACCCCTACCTGGTATCTACTCCCAGATTCCGCATAACTTCGTTTATCATGCGGACAGGGAAAGAGTAGAACGCTCTCCCTGTGTCTGTGTTTCTTAAAACATACAATCCGAATTCCGATTGTTTTCAAGATTAGAGAGCACAGCCATCTTCTGGATAAGCTCACTCCATTATAGATGTCATTTTGCTCCTCGAGTAAGATTGCTTTCAAGAGCGAACCCATAGATAAATAAAAACAAGTTGTAAGTGTAAAGGGTTCATAGAAGAGGTTAAGCACTTTCGACCGTTCCAATGTTGATACTGGTCAAGAAAAGTTGGCACTAACCCTATGGTCCCAAAGGGCGCGGGCGTCATAAGACTAAGGGACCACATCCATAAGGAGTAGGACTTTTTTTTATTCTTTACTTAGTTTGGGGCTTCTATCCACATGGATCTGCCAGCCCCATTGTATCTTCCCAGTTACAGAATATACCGGGTGTTTTTCTATAAGTGCAATACCTCTTAGGTGGTGATTGTACTCATGAATATGAACAACTTTTACTATGAGGCCAACTCTGCAACTTCACAAAAAAAATCAGCTGTTCCATACATTCTGGTCAGTAGAAATTAACAAATTGTATGAAACAGCAGATTATTTTTGTTGAGTAGCAGAGTTGGCCCCATAGTAAAAGTTGTTCATATTCATAAGCACACTCACCACTTAAGAGGTATTGCACTTATAGAAAAACACCCCCTATAAATTATTTTATTTTATTATTTTATATTTTTATTTATTTTATTTCTTTAAAGGGGCTAGGTATAGACATCTCGAAAGTAAACTAAACAAAGCCACAATCATCTTCTGCCAATGTAAAAGACTACTCGGCAAAAGTTGGGGACTATCACCGAAAATAACGATGTGGCTGTATAAAACCGTTATACGTCCCATAATCACATACGGAGCCGTTGCCTGGTGGTCCAAAACAGAGCAAAGCACCGTCATCAACAAACTGCAGAAATTCCAAAGATTGGCATGCTCTGCGACAACCGGCTGCATGCGAACCACCCCCACAGCCGCCCTAGAAGTAGCCCTGGATTTAACACCCTTGGATCTGTTTATACAACAAGAAGCCTCCATGGCTGCTATAAGGCTTAAACACCTGGGTCTGTGGTACAATCGAGAGGGTCCTCACTCCACATTGTGGAATGATTTAGTGAAACATGAGTCACTAATCGCTGCCCCATGCGATAGGATACCCAAGCAATACATTTTCGAAAAGAAATACCAAATACAGTTATTTGAAAATGACCGAGATCACTCTGGCATACATGAAGTCCGAATCTATACGGACGGCTCCAAGATGGAGACTGGAACTGGAGCTGGAGTATTCTCACAAGATCTGAATATCAAAATATCACTAGCGCTGGGCCAACACAGTTCGATATTTCAATGCGAATGTGTTGCAATAATAAACGCCGCTACCACGGCCCTGTCCAGAGGTATAAAGGAACTAAACATCCGCATACTGACTGACAGCATGGCCGTCCTAACAGCACTGGAGGCCAACACGATCAACTCCAGTATCGTCTACGAATGCCACAAAGTTTTGGATCGTTTAGCATCCAACAACGGAGTAATCCTACAATGGATTAAAGGGCATAGTGGATCACACGGGAATGATGCCGCCGATGAGCTGGCTAGAATGGGATCCTCCACAATAGTGACAGGACCTACACCCATTCTGCCACTCCCATTCATCCAACTGCGCTCATGGGTAAGGCAACGAACTCGTGCTGCACATAATACTCGTTGGGTAGCTCTAACAAGCTGTAGACAGTCTAAGATGGCGATGACTGCAGTCTCGCCGCGTTTGACCTGCAGGCTGCTCAGCCTCAATCGTCCAGACCTCCGGATAGTTGTTGGTACACTTACAGGTCACCTTACCTTAAACCGACAACTATTTATTATGAATGCGACAGACAGTCCTCTATGTAGAGGTTGCCTGAACGCTGAGGAAACAGCCGCCCACGTGATCCTGGAGTGCGTAGGTTTGGCCGCACAACGAACAGAAATCCTCACAGAGGTGAGGCCGCTCCTAGAAGCCTGTGAACGCCCCAGGAGGCTTCTGCGCTTCTGGAAGGAGCTAGGATGGCTCGACTAGCCATGCTCACGCATAACGGACCAAATATGAGTCTAAATGCGGAAAAATGTCAATACCAAATACCAAATACCAAGGGGCTAGGTAATTACAATCTAAAAGGAAAGTAATCATCACTGTTCAATCACTTTTACCAAACTTCATAACTTTTTTGCTACTTCTGATTTTGGTTTTTGTGTGTGTTGTGAATTAGGTGTTTTAAATTAGGTCAACGTCTCTGATACCTATTCAATTTCAATTCTGTAAATAGTGGTCCCTTTCGGCTTGGTTCTTAACTCATTTCATCAGCATATGTTAGATATCTTCAAAGAACTAGAGCTGCAGATGTAGTCAGATAACAAGAATTTACGCTGATTAAGTACTTACTTGTCGGTCTATTTTAAAATGGCCTCTCTCGTTTATTGATTTATCGTGATAAAAGTAAGACGTAACATCCCTCAGTGCCATTACGATATGTAAACGGATACTCAAAAGAATCGAGACGTGCGAAGGCTAGCGGAATTAAAAGTATGTCGCTGTTTATTTTCGTAGCTGGATTATACCTGCCGTATGTTTCAGCCACTTGGAAAAAACACTGTTTTTTAATTTATGACATGTCAGCTATATGCGACTAATGTACTTTCTAGATTTTATTAAATTAATTTTAGACTTTTTTATTAATGTTATGCGTTTAATTTTTTACCACAGTGGCTTAGAATATTTGCTTAGATGCATTCTGTTTTATGTATAATTATTTTGGACCCTTTCAGTAAACCTTGAATTAAACTCGGAGAAAGCAGGTAACTTGAAATATCATTGTGTTTCTTGCTGCTAAAGCGTTTTGTATTTAATTACTCATCTTTATTTGTGCGTGATCCTACTAATATTATAAATGTGAAAGTTTGGATGTTTGGATGTTTGGATGTTTGGATGTTTGGATGTTTGTTACTCAATCACGCCAAAACGGCTGAACGGATTTGGCTGAAATTTGGAACACAGATACTTTGTAGCCTGGAGAGGAACATAGGCTACTTTTTATCCCGGAAAAATAACAAATTCCCGCGGGATAATGTCGTGCAGTCCACGCGGGCGAAGCCGCGGGCGGAAAGCTAGTGGTCAATAAATAGATGTTGTACTTCACTACGCATTTTGGTTTACTTTGTTTGCTAGACATTAACTACATTAGTAATCACACACAGCAATATAAACGGCGAGTGTGCGAGTAAATTTGCGCGTAAAACGCATCTGGACAAAGTCTAAATGCGGTGTCCACCTTTATGATAGTGCCCATAAAATGTGACCAATATGATTTTTATGCCAAACAATCTCTACACACAACCATTGTGTGATACACTTCTGGCATCTTTATAGAGAGTCTACGAAGTTCACTGGCACATAACACAGCGCGCATCAGCCGGCCTTATTCTGGAACTAAAATGCATCGAAAAATTCATAAGTTAATTTGACATTAACATCAAAAGTTACTTCTTGTCAGGCGATAGGGTTTACAGATTTAATGATTGACATTAACATAAGAATCGCAATTATCGCAATTAATTATTTCGAGAGTAGCAGCTGTTACTCACGAAGTCACGAACCAAAAGAGCACTCCCACGACATTAGTGCTAGAAAAAATTGGTTCGATAAAAGTGTTTGTCTTGTAGTCGCTTTGGTGTGAAATATATGAGTTGCTAATGCAAGCTGTCTCATATTTTCCGATAGTTTCCGTTAAAAAAGTATTTTTAGAATTATTGCATCCAAATGAAATAAAAGCGAAATATCTTCAATCTAATAACGGTTTGTTTTTTATTCTTGGTTGTTTGACTAAAATATGGTAAAGGTAAAATAATACAACGTAACATGTATTTTATTCGTGTCATAATTTTTTACCTTACTACTGTTTGACCTTTGTCCTTATTCAGATATTTCAAGAAGGCAATTAGGTAGGTGGTAAAAGAAATATTGTACTTATATTTTAGAGTAATTAGTGTGTGGTCACGATGTCGTTTCAGCTCCCGCCACGTGTCTGCGTTTGGCTGGGCTAACCATGAATTTGTGACTTTCACTAGCCGGGAAAAATATAAATACTTTTAACATAGACTTTTATATAAAACCTTTGTTTGTATGCTCTACTGTCTGAAATTATTAATCAACTGTTGATATTTTTTTTATAGAATTACTTATTTTTTCTACAGGGATCACAAGAGGGACAAAAAAAGTCACAGGTTAGTATTTGAAAAAATAATCGCAATTGTAATTGAAATACAAGAAAAAATTTACCCGCCTCCCTACCTCCGCAACCTTTCACTATCCTGGGGAATACTCTGACCCGCTGAGCTACGGAGGTGATCGGACTTTGAATCCAATTTTTTTTTTAGTGTATCAATGTTATTCTAAGGTAGAAATAGTATTATAAACACAAAAAGTAATAAATAATTTGAAGAAATCATGTTAATTGTTATTATTGAAAATAAGATTATGTACATAGAACCGTCAAGCAATCCATTGGGGTCTTGAATTGCTAAAGTCGAAGCTTCGGTTTTTAGATAAATACTATCGAAACTTATGGCTGAACATTTTCCTCGAGAGAAACCCAGACTTATTAATATTTCTTTGACCTAAAACTCTAACTTTTCAGTAACAACAGTGACAACAAACCGCACCCTCCAAATGACAACGTTCCAAATCACTTTAGAACAAAAACGATTTTTTAACGAAAATATGGTTTTTAAAGGGTTTTCTTTCTGTTAGAAAAAAATCAGATTTTTTTAATGAATAGTTTTCATAATAAGTGATTTGTAAAACGTCACATTTGAATCGTCCACCCGCTAAAAGCGTTTCAAAAACCATTCGCATCGTTCTATGCTGTCCTTGCCGCCCACTAGCGTGCGCGCAAGCCGCGTCCTGCAGTCATATCGTTCCGTTTTTGTGTGGAAATGCAGTCGAGTGAATTTGAGAGAAGTTGCAGTGCTAGAATGGATTCAAAAAAACATAAACCTGCAAGTGATCAAATATTATTATGTTTTATAACTGGAACTACAATGTTTTGATAAAATTCAGAGATTCAAATTAAAAAAATACCTTTGGCTTTGATTTGAAGTTATTTGGGTTATCCCTAAAATCAATATTTAGATATTTTTTGAGAAGTAATTTAGGAAGTATATGATATCAGATAATGTGTTGTATATTTAGCTCAAATTTGTGGTTAAATATTCAATATTAATATGAATTACGTAAGCTTCCGTATCCAAACGTTTTTTATTTCTATGGGTCGTATTTCCGCGGAAATTTTAACAACACTTAATTTATACTTTGTAATGGTACTTCAATGTATTTTACGTTATAGCTTTTATTTTTTAATAGTTAAATACGTATAATTTGAATGAACAAAATTAGGTGTTATAAATAAATATAGGCCGTTTTTGAGCGGAATGGATACGGTAAATTTGAGTTCTATGTTAACATATAACGTTTTTATTGGGACATTGAAAAATTATTTTTTGTATCCTTCTACTTATGTGACGTTCTTATCGGGAATTCGATCGACAGTATAGTGTTTTATACACATGTGTAACGTTCTTTTATCTACATTCATGTTATAATATTCGAATTATGAACGTACACCTGAACGTTTAATGACACACTTTATGCCATAGTCAACTTTAAAGAAATTTAAAAAATAAAAGCATACTTCAAGTGGTGACGAACACCATATTCAAACATAAGGATATTCATATGTATACTTGGCAGAGAGAGAATGAGAGGAGTATAATTGATTTTGTGGTAGTAGACGAAAGATTGAAGGACAGGGTTGCAGACACCAAGGTTTTTAGAGGTACTAACATTGGAACGGACCACTTTCTCGTAGTATCTCAGGTTAGTGGTCTATTCAAAGGTTATCGCTATCGCCCCAAAGTGTCAACAGCGGAGCTGACTAGAATAAAAGTAGATAAACAGGAGGAAGTGGAAGTGCATGAGTTGTATTTAAGCAAATTGAAAGAACGATTGATCAATATAGATGAAATGAAAGATGGGAAGTTTGGGAAAAGTTTGAAAGAAGTGTGACTGAAACAGTGGAAGAAGTATGTGGACTCAGTAAAAGAAAGAATGCTCCTCCAATAAACTGGTGGGATAATGAAGTAAGACAGTTGGTGAATGAAAAGAAAAAAGTATGGCAGGACTTGCTGGCAATTAAAGCCCGTAAAAGGGTGAATTCAAGTGTTACAGAAGAGGATGTGAATGCAGCTGCAAGAGAGTATAAGAGAATTAAGAAAGTGGTGAAAGAAAAAGTTTATGAGAAACAGAGAAAGCTGAAAGAAAAGTATGACTTCAAACTCTCTGACAACTTTCGAGACAATATAAAACTGTTCTGGAAACAAGTGACGATGTCTCGAACTGGGTCAAATAAGTTCGAAATGAATGTGATAAGAGATAAAAAAGGTGATAAATAGTGACAGATGAAGTGGGAGTACTTAGAGAATGAAAGAAATATCTTGAGAGTTTGTTTGAGGCGGATGGCTATATACCTAAAGCCTTAGAAGAAAGGGTGGAGGATATGGAAGAGACAGAAGTGAGTGAAGAAGATATACGTGTTATATACAGTGCAATGAAGGTCATGAGAAAGGGAAAAGCAGCAGGATATGACAGGATAACTGTTGAAATGCTTAGAGGTGGGAAAGACCTGATTCCATCCTGGTTGTGCCAAATCTTTAGTAAGTGTTGGAATAGCGGCCGGAAGTCTGGCGTAAAGCCGTGGTTGTACCGCTGCACAAAGGGAAAGGGTCACGGCAGGATCCAAAAAAATACCGCGGGATTAGCCTTCTCAGCATTGTCAGCAAATTGTATGCAAAGGTATTGATTGAAAGAGTGATGCATAAAACTGTTCAGAGTATTTTGAGATGTTTATTGTTGTTTTTTCGCTTCCTATTCCACTGTTATTTTACAGTCATCGACCTGTGCCGGCGCGTTACGACCGATTCCTGAGATCCCTAGAGCGTATAGTGCACCCTTACCGATTTCCAAAGCTAAACTGATATAAATGGGGTGAAATCAATGGGTTCTGATGTAAAGCTAGGTGTACCTCAAGGGTCTATCTTGGGCCCTTTCTTGTTTTTGGTTTATATTAACGATTTACCTTTCTTTGCAAATAGCTTATGTGAGATTGTCTTGTTTGCTGATGATACTTCCTTAATATTTAACATTGACAGAAATAAATCTAATTTTGACGATGTAAACAAAGCACTCTCGGAAATACTCACTTGGTTTAGTTTTAATAATCTACAGCTTAATGCAAAGAAAACGAAATGCATTCTATTCTCTTTACCAAATGTACAACCTCCACCCGTAGAAATTGTAATAAATAATGAAAAATTAGATATAGTTGAATCAACAGTCTTTCTGGGTGTAACTATAGACAGAAAACTTCAGTGGCATTCGCATATTGCTGCATTAGCTGGTAAGCTCAGCTCTGCAGCTTACGCTATTAGAAAAGTTAGACAGTTAACTGACATAGAAACTGCTAGGACTGTATACTTTAGTTATTTTCATAGCATCATGTCATATGGCATTCTTTTGTGGGGATTAGCAGCTGACATTAATGCTATATTTATTCTGCAAAAACGAGCAATAAGGGCCATTTATCAACTAAGCTCTAAAACTTCTCTTAGGGAGAAGTTCAAAGAAATTGGTATACTGACAGCTGCATCTCAATTTATATTAAATTGTATTATTTTTGTGCGTCGTAATATTAACTTGTATACTAAACATGGCGATTTGCATGGTTACAATACAAGAAATAGGAATAAACTTTCAATGCCTCGGTACCGATTAGAGAAGGTACATGGGTCTTTCATGGGTCAAGGTATACACATCTTTAACAAGATTCCAAGTGATATCTTGGAGTTACCCTTTAAAGAGTTTAAGAATCATATAAAAAATTGCCTCCTCAAGAAGGGCTACTATACTGTAAGTGATTACTTAAATGACAAAGCAACTTGGTCATAAGCTGACAAGGATTTTTTCTGTAGTTAATTGTGAGTCGTGTTTTACAAAATTATTAATACTAGGTACATTCTTATATTGGTTTCTGCGTTTTGAGATGAGAAGTTTGAGTATGTCATGCTCTCTGTAAACATTTCTGCGGTGGTGTCGTGTGAGGCGGGTCGTTACGTTCCCTAAAATATGGTTGAGCGAAGCGAGGGCTGGTTCATGCGTCATGCTCGTGAACGGGTGCCACCAGTGGGATGGGTCTGCTCCTGGCTTCTTGTCTCAAAATATGCAGATTTTTAATGTTTTATTGTTATTAGTTTTATTTTACCGTGGCTTGTATGGCACTGTTTATTATTGACTCTTATGTTCTTAAACTATTCAAAGTTTTATTACCCTTGTTCGGCATTTATATTTATTATTTTATTTGCTACGTTTTTGGTTGGTGTGTATTTTAAAGAAACTACCTTTTGTATGTCTATTTCTTAGTTATTGAAAATTATTTACTGCTATGATTACCGGGTTTTTTATTTTGTTTTTAAACTTAAGATTAATTTGTGATGGAAAGTGACTTTACATATTATATTATGTCAAAGTCACTTTTCAATTTGACGACTCTGTATGAAATATGACAGGGAGAAAAAAATAGCCCTTGGCGAGTTTCTTGCCGGTTCTTC
Organism: Crambus lathoniellus; assembly: GCA_949710035.1. Lineage (NCBI taxonomy): Eukaryota > Metazoa > Arthropoda > Insecta > Lepidoptera > Crambidae > Crambus > Crambus lathoniellus. The sequence continues at coordinate 25,075,399 of OX453301.1, forward strand.
TCGTTACAAGGCCTCCCGCCGTAGGTTTTGCGAACCGATAGCGTAGCTTCATTGACGTTCACAAGTGCTGTATCAGCCTAAAATGAATAAATGATTTTTGATTTTGATTTTGATTTTGAAACACAAAGACCTGCAAAGCTTGATGTGTTGCATACCAATTTTAATTGGCTAAACGTGAGAAATAATACTTATTTTTATTTTACATCTTGTAATGACCATATTTAAAAAAATAGATGATTCTGATTCTGATTGAATTTTATTTTAATTTTACAACTTTTTAACCATTGTTTAATACAATCATTGTAGAATTAAGAATGAAAAAGGTTATCAGAACTTGAAGTAGGTAGTTGAATTCGTATGAATGTAGGATTAAAAGGTTAATTTTGACAAAAGTAATTGTTTATTTGTATGGTTTGTGCTTAGGCAGTAAGCATATTGATAATACTTAAATAACTTTATAGGATAAATAACTTTCTTTTAAAATTATTTGCTCATAAAACATTATTCTCTAGTTTTTACCTGTGTGTGATTGAATTTAGGTATATCATTCATGAATGAATAGCAGTTAAGTAAAACACTTGTATGTAAATAAATATTATTTATTCTGTTAAGTTTTAAGTGCCTGTTAAATTAATGTGATTGACATAATAAATAGCTGACATGATAGCTTAATAGGCTTACTTTGAAAATTGCTTAACAGACATTTGCTGTTCAATCATTTTTTCTAGTTTTTACCTGTGTGTAATTGAATTTATTTATTGCATCGTGCATGAATAACAAATACGAACGAATAACGAACACTTGTGTCAATGATCAAAAAATATTGAGGTTCTGTTCAGTTTTAAGTGCCTGTTTAGTTAATTGACATCATAACTTGAAAAGTATTTTTTTAAATTGATTTTTCAAGTTTTTACCTGTAACTGAATTTATATTTTTAGTCATGCATGAATAACCATGATTGTTGAATGATCAAGGTAAATCTTTAAATTATATTTAGACTGATCTTTTATAAAATAATATTTAGGGTAACTTTTTATCTATGATTGAAGTTAGAATAGGAATATCAATACGTCAAAAAAATATACTATCCTTTGAGTGAAAAAAACTTTTTTTAAGAGAAACCAAATACATAGTATGATAAGGTAGGTAGGTAACCGAATAAGCAGTTGATGTTTTCTTTAATTTCTAAACTAAATTGATTTTTATGTGCTTTTATGTACCTGTAAAGACACGATTTGTTCACTATATAAAGATCGAGGTCCTACACATATATCAAGAGATTTCTTATTTTGATGTTGATTTAGTATGTCGTTTTTGCAATAAAAGTATTAATCATTACTAATCGTACTATTAATTCTTTGTTTATAACTCATAATTTATTTATTGCTTTAATTCGTTTATAGAAATCATATTTTTATTAAAGGTAAAAATTACAAATTATAGCTAGAGTTAATTCATATAATTATTATGATTTGATATCGATAATAAGTCTGTACTGAATTTTAAATAAGTAGGTACCTATAAAGTATATTTTTTATGATTTTGTGTTAAATATTTATTAAAAAAAATATTTAAAGTTCTTATATACCTACCTACTTTTTAGTTAGGTTTTTCATATTATTAAGTTTTTTCAAACAATATAATTAAAAATAAATGTAGATACCTATGGGAAATTAGGAAAGGATAAATACCTCGCAAAATTATTTTTTCTTCATTAGGTATACTAATTATTCAATAACCATTAGTGTCACATTTGACAGATAAACTCTCTTTTGTACCTCAAAAAAGATTATTAGTACACATGGAACGTACATTTTTCCTTCAATGTCCGTCAAACAACGTTCTACTTTAACATGTGTCAACTTTTTTAAATATATATTTCGATATCAAAAGTTCTATCTACACATAATGTCTATTTCTTTTCTGTTGATTTCCGTAGAAAAACGTAACAAAAAAACATGGATCCCCTTATTTCCTAAACAATGTGATTAATTTAACTATAAAGTGTACTATTAAATAACTCCTAATACTACATTACTAATTCCAGAAGACGAGTTACTTATCTCTTATAGAAAAAAAGCTAAAATTTATTTTCGAGTTCTCAAAACTTTGAACGCCTCTCCTGTAAAATCAAGATTTTGCAGTTAGAACGTTGTCATTTGGAGGGTGCACAATTAACGCTCAAGAAAGTTTTCCGGAATTTTCTTTAATACTTGGTGACCCTCCAATCTGGGAACTGTGGCTCTGGCTTGCTCTTTTGCACGTTTTATTTTGGCTGCCTCTCCCAACACACAAATGATTACATTTTTCAAATACCAGACGACGTTACGTAAGTTCAATTGACACAGTCACACGTCTGGCTTACATAGCAACTGTACAGTAATCACTTACCACGTGTGTCAACTCTAACCTCGGGATTCGTAGACGATTGTGAACCGAAGACAATAATATAATTTTTGAAGGCTGGGCAGTTGCCTTCAAAATAACTAATAAAACTGTAATTATTGACTGTCACATAAGGCTCGGAGCAGACGTTCTAATATTGTCGGATAAAGCCCGCACTTATCGTGGTCATTATTAGGTATATATTGAGAAAAGCGAAATTCAAAAATAAAAGTGAAAAATTTAAATTTGGTTGGTGGTAGGGCTTGTTCTTAGACCGCCTGGATAGCAACCACCATCTTATCTAAGTCGATCGAAACAATGATGTTTTCAGCATCATTGTGTTCCGGCAGTTAGAGATACGATAGCCAGTTCCTCAGTGGTTAAGGATTCCGGGAGAAGTTCGCTTCCACCTTCATTCTTATCAGCACTTACCATCAAGTGTGATGAAGGCTAAGTGCCGTTGTGGATAAAAACAATTATTTTCGCGTAATAATGCGATATTTTTATGGATATTATTCGCTATTATTAAAAAAACCGCGGAAATAAAATTCCATCGTCTATGTATAAGACACAATATGACTGGTTCGATCTCGGTTCGATGGTGATAGTAACTGGCCCGATGTAAATAAGCCACAGGATACATTTCCCACATCCGTCTAGGACGAACTTTGTCTAGTTGTCTATCACTGATATTCTAACACACGTGCTTATTGACTCCGTAACTTAGAATTTATTTGTTCTTTGTTACTGATTTCCGAATCGGACAAAACAATAACTTGACTATTTGAATGTTATTTCTAAAACAAAATCTCGTGACTGCAGTTATCTAATCATCTTTGGAACCGACAATACAAAGAGGGTCAGCATTTAATAAAGATAAAAGATAAATAAAGCTAATTACACCTGCCTATTATTCTCGTTATTTTTTAATATTTTTAATGATTACTTAGGGGAACGACAAAGGACAAATTAATACGAAGTCGCTAACCTCGCCGGAGCATAATGCAATTTATTAATAAATCCAACATTGACAAAGACCGCCAAAACATCTGGCGATGAGCCAAACTAGAAGAAATCAGCCTACGCCAGTGAGCACGCGCCATGGACTGAAATCAATTCCGTTGGCGCGCAAATTGACAATCATATCCGTAAGTATAAAAAAAAACACGTGTGGCACTCGGGGACTGCCGCGGTAAAGCTATTGCATAAATAGTGTAATTACTTACACACCAAAACAATTATTCATTCAAAAAAATTTGAACAAAAAGAACGATATTGAGTTTAATCATCGAATTTCCCGTGATGATGATATATGATATCAGATATACTTTCTCTGCGCGGCATTAATATGTATTACCTATACCACTATTATATATTATGTGCCTTTACACAAAAAACAAAGGTACCTACTAAATAGTACACGTGCTTGGTTTAATGGTTTCTATTTTATACATAACTATAGCGGTTCCTCGCGGTTTCACCCGCGTGGCACCCGTTTCCGTAGGAATATAGGGATAAAATATAGCCTATGTCACTTGGGAAGAATGTAGCTTTCTAATGGTAAAAGAATTTTCTAAATCGGTCCAGTAGTTTCGTTGCAAACAAACAAACAAACAAATCTTTCCTCTTAGTATAGATGAAGAATCCATACTAATATTACAAATGTGAAAGTGTGTTTGTTTGTTTGTTTGTTTGTTTATTTGTTTGTTTGTCCATCTTTCACGCCAAAACGGAGCAACTGATCGACGTGATTTTTGGTACCTATGGGGATAGTTTGGAAGCTGAAGAGTAACAGAGGCTACTTTTTATTACGGATAATTATAAAATAAAAATGGTAATTTTTTATGGATAATAGTTTTGACTGTCGTACGATACCAAACTGTAATTTATTCCATGGCCGCCTCCGCGTCTGCGCGCAATTAAAATCGAATAGGTACTAATCTTTTCCATAAGATTAGAACAAAAGAAATGTACTGTGTAGCTGGCGTCAAAAATTTCCCAGACGCACATGCGCGCAGACTTATCTGTCACGTAAGTCTACTTCGTGATTATTTATTGTCATCTGTCTAATAATGGTGATACGAAGTACTCTATCCTACTAATATTATAAATGTGAAAGTTTAGATGTTTAGATGTTTGGATGTTTGTTTCTCAATCACGCAAAAACGGTTGAAAGGATTTGGCTGAAACTTGGGACACATACTTTATAGCTTGGAGAGGATCAAGGGTTCTTTTTATCCCGGCAAATTATATCATTCCCGCGGGATAACGTCGTGTAGTCCACGCGGGCGAAGCCGCGGGCGGAAAGCTAGTAATTTATATGACAAAGCAACGTTTGCTGGGTCAGCTAGTGAATTTATTATATAGGTATACAAGGTGTTAGGGGCACCGTTGCAAAAACTTTAAATATGGCTTCAGGCCATCAGGAAATGAAAAAAATATTTCGACTCTCCATACAAAATGTCCCGATTAGTTGCTAAATTTTTAAGAAAAGTCTAATTTTTTGAATGTCCGCCATCTTGTCGACAGTGCTGCTCTCTGTAAATTGGTGTCAACATAATAGCCTGTACTAAAGCTACCCAGCTGCCAGCTGGCCCTATGGTAATTTCCACTCTCATTTGAGTTAGCGAAAGGACAGCCATCGTAGTTCTAGTGATTTTAAGTAGTTGGCGATAAAAATAAAACACCCAGTTTTGATTTGGATTTTTATTATATATATATACTAGCGGCCGCCCGCGGTTTCACCCGCGTGGTTCCCGTTCCCGTGGGAATATCGGGATAAAAAGTACATATAAACCTTCCTCTTGAATCACTCTATCTATTAAAAAAAAACGCATCAAAATCCGTTGCGTAGTTTCAAAGATTTAAGCATACAAAGGGACATAGGGAAAGAGAAAGCGACTTTGTTTTATACTATGTAGTGATAATTATATATGTTTGTATTTATTATATACATCTTATTTCTAAGACTAAGGTTGACGGAGTGGTTGTGGTCATGGTCCGCTAAGTTGGTAGCGGCTTTTGCGGCGATGCTCCTCTATATCTCTCTATTTGTGGCACTGCGTGTGCATTCTGTAAGGGCACACTTGGTTGTGGACTTGACAAGGACTTGATCATCTTGTGGGTGATCAGCCGCGAAAACGTTGACTCTTCCTTGTTTCTTCAATCGAATCGTTCCAAGGAGCTTGCATTATAGATGATAAGTCCAAACATTCTTGGAATTCGCACTTGCACAATCGTCGAAAGTCTTTGTTTGATCCGAAGCTCCTTTTTTAGTGGAAACATTTGTGTGACGAGCAGTCAGTTTGATCATCATACACCACATCTCAATCTTCTTGTGGTACTTTTGTTGGAGCTTTCATGTTTCAGCTCCACATAAGAAGATAGGAAATAGTAAGCTTTTCGTGTATCGAACCTTGCGTGTTATTGATTATGCGGCGATCTTTCCATATAGGGCAGGCGTACCGGTTTTGGCCACTGTACCGGTTTTGGCCACTTTTTGCTCTAAAAGTTTTTTAAACAACTTTTAGCCATTTTTGATAAAGGCAATTAAAATAAGGTATTTTAAAGTAATATTAACAACCGTTAGAATTTCTTCTGTCATAAGATTTTTTTTCAATAAATTCCATTTTCTGTTTGAAAAAATGTTTTGTATGAAAATTTTAAGAAAATCTGTTTTGGATGAAATATTTTATAAACCTTTGTTTTTTACAATTAAATTGTTGTTTTGCAATTGACTGGTTTTTAGCGCATTAGAAAATATTGATTTTACCTGGGTTTGGTTTTGATGTTTCGCAATACTTACAAAAGTTTAACTATCAGTAAGTGGCCAAAACCGGTACATTTGGCACCTCTTACACATTGTGTGTAATATAAAAAAAACTGTTTAACTTTTATAAATTTGAATAATGTACCTTTAAAGGTAGATAAATTATCTATAATTTAAGATATAATTTGTGTCTTAAATACCTAAGACCATTTAGTACTTAGTGCTTTAAAGTCAAAAAATCCTTAAAGTGGCCACAAAGGGTACCTCTGCCCTAATTATCTTCGTTAGCTTTTCAAAGGCTGATCTGGTTAGGTTAGGCCAGCTCGTCTTTTGAGATCAACAATAACACCTAGGTCTGTGCAACTTCCAAAATTTGTGATTTTTAATCATCGTCATCAGTAATATATGTCACTATTGTAGGTACTTAATTATTACACGGATTCACCAACACACTCTTGCCTCAACAATGTTTTCAACATATTATCGCACTGCTTTTACAAAAATATATTATTTTAGCAGCTAACTTTTCCATTAAAATTCGAGATTGACAGATGTGACATTAATTTGACATAATTTTGAGATTACTGCTTTTTCTTCTTTTTATTATTATTTCTGTTTCAGCCAGTGCTTCACGTTTTAGGCGCTAGTTACAGTACATTTTTTTGTTTAAAAACTTATGGAAAAGATTAGTATTCGAATTTGACCTATATAAAAATAAACACATTCTCTTTTTGATCACCAAAAAGAGAAAAATACGTTTATCTCTTTTTAACAACAGGTTTTTTGTATATTCATCTCTTTTTAACAAAACAATGTTAGTAAGAGACAAAATATATGTAAACCCCTTGTTCAGTACACCCCTGCCTATACCGCGGAATCGGCTAGCGCAGTGGAAGCTGGTATTACTAATATAGACTCCGGACAAAAAACTAGGTTTCAGCGGGGATGTAAACTGAACAATTGAACTGCGATACACAGCGGAGAGAATGTTAAGTAAGGGGAGGTTACATACGGGTCTGTGTGTCGAACGTCTCCAAGGCAGAAGTGGTGTAAGGGAGCGCGCGCGCCCCTGGGGTCCTTTCTTCTGCAGACCTTACCAATTAGTCACCTCACTCACAACACAAATAACAGCGTTCCCAAGGCACTGGGCGCTTCAACAATGACACACACGGGGGAGCCTCTTTTATTACGATTTACAGTCCCGACAAAAAGCGCGTGGTGGACAATTATCTTTCTTTCAAAACTCCGCGACCAGCCCGATGGATGCCGTCAAAACCTTGGTCGTACAAAACGGGATCACATAGATAATTTAAGATTTTATTCAAACTCGATATGCCAGGCACATTCAACGCGAGCGATTTTTAACAAATTCAGCAAAATTAATCCGACATTTTTCTACAAGAATTTCAATCAAGTGTCACTGTCAACTTCAAGTGACAGCGAAATGTCAATTTGACGTGACATTAGAGACGCGTTCAGAAACGTCGATCTTTTCCGAACATCCCCCCGCCCCGGACCGTTAAGAACGGTACGTCAATCTACGGGTAATCGGGAGAGCCCACTAACTGCTCTCTTCAAAACCGAATCTCGAACCAAAACCTCAGCAAAACGAGGAACTCCGTCAGTTCCGGGGTAGAGTTTAACAATGCGCCCCCTTCGCCAACATAGGGGCGGCAGGTTAGCATCCTTAATCAACACGAGGTCGCCAGTCTGGGGTGGGGTGGTTTTATCTGTCCACTTCACGCGCTGTTGTAGGATATGCAAATACTCCATCGACCAACGTGCCCAGAAGTTTTGGGACATCTGTTTCAAAAGTTGGTATCGCGACAAGCGATGGGATCCTACATCCTGAATCGGATATTCAGGCAACGCCAAAAGGGGCTGTCCGATCAAGAAATGACCTGGGGTCAACGCTTCCAGGTCATTCGGGTCCGAAGACAACGGGCACAAGGGTCGCGAGTTGAGGACGGCCTCAATTTTACAAAATACCGTATCAAGTTCCTCAAACGTGAGAATAGTTTCTCCAATCACGCGACGCAAGTGTGTCTTGGCAGCCTTTACACAAGCTTCAAAAATTCCTCCCCAGGTCGGACAAGCTGGAGGGCTAAACTTCCAGATTATCCCACGCCGGGAGAGGGTGGTTCCAATGTCTATTTTATTATCAACAAAAAACTTAACTACTTCCTTAAGATAATTACACGTTCCCTTATAATTAGTACCACAATCGGAACGTATCAATGTCGGCAGTCCTCTACGGGAAACAAATCTGCTCAAGGCGGCGACAAAGGCTTCGGTAGACAATTCCGAGACAATTTCCAAATGGACAGCCTTGGTGGACAAACACACAAACACGCACAAGTACGCCTTATAGGTTTTAGCATTACGCAGTCTCGAAGCCTTTACAGTAAAGGGACCGGCGAAGTCGGTGGCGACTCCGGCAAAAGCTCTACATTCCGTGACGCGATCAGCAGGCAAATCACCCATCTGGGGCTGCATGGTCGCGGCCTTCAATCGATAACAAGGCAGGCAACGGAAAACCACAGTGCGAATGGCTCGACGAGCAGACAAAATCCAAAATTCACGCTGCAAAATGGCCAACAAAGCATTACAGCCAGCATGTTGTGCATTCACATGGCGATCTGTTATTATCAGTTGAGTCAAATGTCCGGCTTTAGGTAACAAAAGGGGGTGACGAGCTCCATACGGCAGGTTCGCATTTCGAAGTCTTCCGCCGACTCGCAAAAGCCCACTCTCGTCCAGGAAGGGATTCAATCGCGATACCGCGCCCTTCAACTTGCGACGGCCTAAACGCAAAATTTCAATCTCGGACTCAAAACTATCAGCTTGTACTCTCCGGACCCAAAACAAGAGCGCGTCCCTACGCTCGTCCGGAGTGAGAACCGACGAATCACGCCTCGCGCGTGGGTTTCTGCAATTGTACACAAAACGTCTGATCCAAGCGGTAACACCAAGCAGCTTCTGTAAGGAGCTGTACCGATCCAACAACAAATCCTTTTCCCCGGCGGGGTTAGTCTCCAGGACGCATGCCCGCATATCAGGAACGGCTACGTTCGACAACGCTGGAGAGGGCGGCCACTCCGACTCAGGCCGCATCAACCACTGTGGGCCCCACCAGAGGGGGTGTGCAATATAGAAGGTTCGGCGCAACGGATAAATGAAACAATAGTTGTAGTTAGGAGTTATTATTCAGCTAATAAAGGATTACATGCGCTTATATACTAAGATGGACATGCATGTGTGTTACTACGGTGGTACACACACTACACCTCCACGGTAAATTAAAAAAATATATTTATTACAAAAGAAATATATTTTTAATTCAAAACTTTTAAAAAAGAAACACTTACAAACATAAAGCTATCTAAAAATCAAAACATCAAATCAAAAAGCAATTAAAACATTTTTAATCAAGTAATTAAAAACTTTTCTTAGCAAAATTTTATTAATTTATTATCATTACGAGTTGCTGACGATAAACAAAAATACAATGTCAAATTATTTCTTGACTTAATAAAATTTACTTATAATTTCTGATGTAAGTAAGTAGATACATTTCATCTGAGTTAATACAAAAAAGAGCTTTTATTCAAAATTAAACTAAATCATAATTAAAAAACAACATACTTAACTCTTCTGTCGCAGTCTGGTAATAAAAGCATTTTTTTTATTACCTAGCTAGTCAATTCTTTGAAACATTTCTCGTTTATAGATTTTGTGAAGGGATTATTCACAAAATGTCACAATAATATCACCATAATATGGTCGTCATTCATTAATTCAATACGTAGTATAGGTACATTATTCAAATAGTTACCTACTTTATTTCCACAATTCCACATTATAACATTTTTATTATTTATAGTCAACTCACAATAAAATCATTTCATAACTTTATTTTATTTATTTCTCATGGTACATTTATATACTTGTGCGCACATTTTTTTATACTTTTATTCATTTTATTATTATTTCAAGGGGCTTTATTTTATGGTTGACTCTGACGCTGCGTAGCTCGCGCACCTTCGTCATCAGCCACCTCCTACGATTCTCACAGAGAAAGCTCGTTTCTGCTATGATCGAATGAAGGATCAGTACCCTTTATTTGTACCATTTCAACTTAATTCCTCGTTACAAACTCACAATTCATAATCTATTGATATTTTCCTTCAAATCAATCATAGACAAACTTATACAATCCAACATTCCATAACTATTAATTACACAGAACCTCCGTTAATGGGTGATCAGTCCAAACTGTTAGAGAATCTGACTAATTAAAACCTTAACTATAAATCTTTCTTCAACAAACGTTTCCCTAATTTTACATATCCATATACAATGTTACCCTATACCAAATCCTACAATAATTCAACAAACTTTAAAGAAATACCATCTTCATAGAAATCTTAACAATTCTAAACAATAACACATTACGATAACATTTTAAGTCACATCCGTTTTTTGTCATTTCCGGTAAATAAAACTTATTTTTATGTATATATATAATTATGTATCATATACGTGGTTTCAACGCTTTTATAATACTTACTGAAAGAAACAAAACAATAAAACATTAAACTTCAATAACTAATTATAAATCGTATTTCAAAGGTAGGCAACAAATTGCATCAAAGGTATCAATATCATCATTTGTGACAACAAAATTGAACTTCAACTAATTTGATTCTTCACAAACAATCTTGCCTCATGTTGCCATTTATGCAGTTGTTATTGTCAAAGCGTAAGTTTACGCTGACGCGCTGAAATCGTAAACGAACTGACGGATTCCACTTACTGTATCTACACATGACCTAATTGAACGAAAATAAATTGATGAAATAAAACATTAAAATTCCATCCTTTTTTTTGCATATAAAATTTTGTAAGTTATAAAAACTACACTATACGTCCCTCTTTGAAAGTATTTACTATTCACCTATTTAACAAATTGTAGATACGTAGGTATATTTTAATTATAATTTTCTTGTACAAATACTGAAAAAAAAAAACATTCATATTTTACGTTTGGAATACATTACACCATAGTCACTACATTTTTGTTTCAATATCTATCTAAGTATATCGTCAACAACCGTTTCGTATTTTACGAAAATTAAAAACATAAAAAATAAAACGAATTCTAAATAGTTACCTACATATTACTAATGCTTAATTTTGCTTTTGAAAGGCATTAATACCGCAACACAATATAAATCTAAACCAACCACTAATTTAAAATCACTTTTTTTTTCTGCTAATTTCGATTCCTTATCGAGCACTGTGGAAAAGCTGTCATCATGGGCTGGAACCACACCCTGCTGCGTCCACATCAGACACCATCATCTCCCGGCACCCTGCTAGGGTCATCACCTCAGCACCATCACAAGTAACATGTTCTTCACATTTACAATCACATTTATTAATATTTGTACGAGTATTATCACTTTGTATTATTAATGTCATTGATTTAATTTTGATAGTGTTTATTTTTTACCGAAAAATTTATTTTTGACATGTTTTCGACACTTTTTATTACTTATTAAAAGTACATATTATTATAGGTAATTATATTTTGCATACCTATTGGTTTATTTTAACATTTTAATTATTAAAAATTATAAGTCTCTTTCTTAAAAAAATCTTTTTCACTGCACTTTAGGTTTTCACTTTAGAGTCCGGATTTTCCATTTTTTATTGTTTACGAAACCATCTGCGCAGCGCCGCCGATAGGCAGCACTGGCAGGGTCGCCATGCAATATAGAAGGTTCGGCGCAACGGATAAATGAAACAATAGTTGTAGTTAGGAGTTATTATTCAGCTAATAAAGGATTACATGCGCTTATATACTAAGATGGACATGCATGTGTGTTACTACGGTGGTACACACACTACAGGTGGTTAATTAGGGTTGGGGCTACACAACCCCGAGACGCACAATCCGCGGGATTCATGGTTCCCGGCACGTGTCTCCAAATCAACTCGATGTCGGAATTACAAATCTGCGACACTCGATTGGCCACAAACACGTCCAAGGTGTGCGCCGGAGCCTTCAACCAACAAAGGACGACCTGACTGTCCGTCCAAGCATAAACCTCTTGTATCGCAATAGATCGACCTAATGTGAGCCATACGTGGTTCAACAAACGCATTAGGAGGGCAGCTCCACACAATTCCAACCTCGGGATCGTATGACGAGTCTGAAGGGGAGCGACTTTGCTTTTCGCTATCACCAGATGCACAGCAACAACTCCGTCAACAGTAACGGTGCGGAGGTACACGGCCGCAGCAAATCCACGTTCGGAGGCATCGGAAAAGCCGTGAAGAGTAACTTTACAATTTTCAGAAGGGAGGAATAGCCTCGGCAAATGCACTTCATTAATCTCGGGGAGGGATGAAACGAAGCTCGACCAATCTCGGAGTAACTCGTCCGAGAGGGGTTCATCCCACGACACACCCGAAGCCCATAACCGTTGCAAGAAACACTTGGCCATAAACAGCACGGGGCAAATCCACCCATTGGGGTCAAAGGTACGTGCGACAGTAGACAATACTGAACGCTTGGTCCAGACTTTCGGTGGTCGTAAATCCACACAATAAGTGAACGTGTCAGAGACCGGTTTGTACTGTACGCCAAGGACGGTCACCACATGGGGATTATCAACATTTTCGAATAGGTGGGGGTCCTGCTGGTGCTCTTCGGGCAAACCTACCAGTACATCAGGCGAGTTGGATATCCATTTCCTCAACTCGTAACCTCCCGACTTCAAAAGGGCGGTGAGTTCGTCTCTCAGGACAATCGCCTCTGAGACAGATGAGGCGCCCGTGCAAATGTCATCCACATAGACGTCACTGGCCAAAATGGCGGAGGCGCGAGGATATCTCAAGCGCTCCTTCTCGGCCAACTCCAACAAAGAACGAATCGCAACAAACGGGCTCGAAGCCAAACCGTACGTATTCGTATTCAATTCATAAATCAACAAGGGGTCCCTAGGACTCTCTCTCCACAAAATCAATCAAGGATAGGAGGTACCACCTCCTATCCTCTGGATGGATGACCGTTTGTCTGAACATCATCCGGATGTCAGTCATAAATACAATTTGGTGCCGCCGGAAGTTGGTCAAAATGTCTGAGATCTCCGTGTGCAGCTTGGGACCTACATGCAGACACTGGTTCAAGGACGCTCCAGTAGAGGTGGGAGCCGAACCGTCAAAGACCACCCGAATCTTTCCGGATTTCAAAACGGCGTGGTGCGGCAAAAAGAAGTGCTCAACGGAGCGCCAATCCAAATCGCTCACGGACATGTGCCCTGACTCCTCATACTCCCGCATGAATTCAACATACTTCTGGCGGAAGACCGGATCCTTGCTCATGCGACGCTCCATCGCCACTAGCCTACGTTCCGCTAGCGGTCGGGATTCGCCCAGAGGAGGTCGGCCGGCACGAAAGGGGAGACGGGTGATCAGACGACCAGAGCGGAGGCGACCAGTGTTATTCTGGTAATACAACTCGCATTCATCCGCTACTGGGTCAACCCGCGGGGCTGGTGGAGGTTCCTCAACCTCCCAAAACTTCTGCACCACTTCGGAGAGAGACACATTAAAAACAAGACCGCGATCCTCATCAAGGGAATCCAAAACGCGGCGAGCAGGGCCCATCACAACTGTACCGAGTGTCGTCTGCAGAGCTACCAAGCCATCTGGCTGCAAAACTCGCTTCCCCGTCAACAAAACTCGCCCCAGGACATCGGCTCCAAGGAGAGCATCAATCGGGCCTGGGCGGAAGAAATTTGGATCGGCGAGTGGGGAATCAGACACCAAAGACAACATACTCGGTCCCAAGTCAACTGAAGGTTGACGGCCAACAACTGTGTCCAACACAATCGCCGAGGTCTTAATGCCTGGCGTGGACTTATTACGTGAGGTAAATGTGAAGTCAACATGCCCTAACAACCCGGGGACTTTCACATCGCCAACACCTCTCACGCCTTCCGTGTGGGGGTGCACCTTGAGGCCCAACCGCCTAACTAACCAAGATGACACAACACACCCCTGAGCACCGGAATCCAACAAGGCGCGAACTTCCACAAGGTCGCCATTCAATCCCCTGACAAGCACAGAGGCCGTGGGCAACAAAACGGTCTCTGGAGGGGTGGCTACAATCGACCGTAAACACGTTGATTGCTAGTATGTGGGGTCCCCAGACGTCCCCCCATGGTAAGGGGGTCGCTCATAGCGATCCAGTGGGTCCCAATCTCCCACATACTGCCTACGTCCAATTCGCCCGGTATCAGGCGGGTTATATCTCCCGGCCCCTTGAAGACGGGGCGGGCGCCGCTCCAAACGCGGGTATTCGGCGAGCGGCGGCGAGAATCGGTGCCTAGCATCCACCGTGTACGTCGCCCCATAGTCGCGGGGGCACGGTGACCGATTTTCAGAAGGGGGGTCCGTGGGACCCCCGCCCGTGCGAGGCTCAAAACGTCGCGGGGGGCCTCTACGACCTCCGGCAACGCTCGCATTACTCATCCCCATCCTTGGGGATCGGTTTCCCATGGGGGGGTCCCTGGGACCCCCGCCCGTTTGAGGGTCCAAACGTGGCGGAGAGCGTCTGGGGCCACTCTGGTGGCCACTAGAACTGCTGCGGGATGCAAACACCGCGGGGGGTCCGAGACCCCCACCCATACGAGGTGATCCTGCAGCGACACGCTGCGGCGCTCCGCCGCCCTCTGGGCTGTTCATGCAGAGGAGGGGATGGTGGTTGCCCTTACAAAAGCGGCATGGGTGCGCTTGGGTACATTCGCGCTGCATGTGCAGGCCCAAGCACGAGTAGCACCATGTCCGTTGTCGCGCGATCGCTCGACGGCCTTGGACGCGCTGGTCGAGGAACTTATCACAACGGGTCGTGCTGTGACCCGGTTCCCGACAGTACAAGCAGCGGGCGGTCTCCTGGACGGCGGCATAGCGGCCGGGCGCGCGAGGGGCCATACGCCCCCTACGGGGGGGTCCGGTGGGGGATCTACTCTGTGGCACAGGTCGTTCGGGTCCCATAGGACCGGCCAGAGAGGAATTATCTGCCAGTCTACTTTCTCCTTCCAGGAACGTCAAGAGGTCCGAGAAGGGTGGCAGATAAGTCGCACTATCCCCACCATACTGCTGCTCAAAACGGACCTTAACAGAGTCCGGCAACTTTCCCAGGACAATGTGCAGTAACAAAAACGACCACTGCTCCACTGGGAGTTTTAAGTTTTTCAATGCGTTGTAGGCAACCAACAGCGGATTCAACAAAGCCACTCTCAAGTGCATCACGCTGGCAACGCGGGGTAAATTCAAAATGGCGGCAACATGGTTGTCCGCCAGACGTCGTACGTTCTGGTACCGACGGGCAATCAAATCCCTAGCAATAGGGTAGTTTTCATCCGAGGGGGCCAAATGTTGAACCGATTCAAGGGCCTCCCCTTCCAACACGGATAACAAATAAGCCAACTTTTGGCCCTGGGTCAAATCATCCCGGGCATGTACGAGACTATCAAAAATATTAATAAAGCCCTCCCAGTCCTCTAGACGACCAGCAAAACGCCTTAAGTCTAAGGGGGCCAATCTAGCAAAGAGAGGGGGCATACTCTTAGATGTGACCGGGGACGGGCTCGGTTCATTCTCTCTTGCCACTTGCAAAGGCCGAGCCACCTGGGTAATTCTGTCCGCAAAATCATAACACTGGTCCACATCCAAACCGACTTCTTGTCGCATTTCCACCTCGGCCTCAACAGTCCTTTCCAAAAATAAGGCATACTGCTCATCAACAACAGCCAAACGTACGGGCAGATCTACGTATCTGTTCAACAAGGCCTCCGTTCTATCCGGTCGATCCAACAACGCAACCGCAGAAGCTAACCACCGTAACTCAGAACGTATTTTGGCTTTAGCAGAGGAGGCCGTCATTGTAACGTCACAAATTTATCAACAAAAACAACAAATTCAAAATATTCACTATAACACAAAATCTCCAATATTTGGAGGTTACTAATAACCACAAAATTCCAATATTACAACAACAAAGTATTTATAATGACACAAACTCTTAAATATTTGGAGGTTATCAGAAAACAACAAAACTCACTGACTATTGAAATTCACTCCAAATCACTGACTATTGAAATTCACTTGGATATCAACACAACAACAAGTTAATTTTAATTATTTCAAAGCACAAGTTTCAATGAGTTTCAATGTGTAAACAATGTCCCAAATCATTTAAGTTTCACTAAGTATTGAGTGCAAACTTATTAGCTAACCTTTTATTAGCTATTATTTTAGCAACAAACTTGTCAATATTCACAACTCAAATTTGCTAACAAAACTGAATAATAATTATTATGAGCAAAGAAAGGCATCTGTTTACACTTTGGAACTTCAATACATGACAATTAATTACAAGACATGGAACCAATAACAAAGGAATGCCCTTTACTTTTCAAATGCAAGTTAATTACCATTTACAAGTACAAATTAATCTAGTCCGGACCAGACTGGGTCATCAAAACGGCACTGATTAATACAAAGTTTTGGCGTGGGCCTCTCAGGCCTTCAAGCTACGCTCTTGGCTACCAAGAAATGTTCAGTACACCCCTGCCTATACCGCGGAATCGGCTAGCGCAGTGGAAGCTGGTATTACTAATATAGACTCCGGACAAAAAACTAGGTTTCAGCGGGGATGTAAACTGAACAATTGAACTGCGATACACAGCGGAGAGAATGTTAAGTAAGGGGAGGTTACATACGGGTCTGTGTGTCGAACGTCTCCAAGGCAGAAGTGGTGTAAGGGAGCGCGCGCGCCCCTGGGGTCCTTTCTTCTGCAGACCTTACCAATTAGTCACCTCACTCACAACACAAATAACAGCGTTCCCAAGGCACTGGGCGCTTCAACAATGACACACACGGGGGAGCCTCTTTTATTACGATTTACAGTCCCGACAAAAAGCGCGTGGTGGACAATTATCTTTCTTTCAAAACTCCGCGACCAGCCCGATGGATGGCGTCAAAACCTTGGTCGTACAAAACGGGATCACATAGATAATTTAAGATTTTATTCAAACTCGATATGCCAGGCACATTCAACGCGAGCGATTTTTAACAAATTCAGCAAAATTAATCCGACATTTTTCTACAAGAATTTCAATCAAGTGTCACTGTCAACTTCAAGTGACAGCGAAATGTCAATTTGACGTGACATTAGAGACGCGTTCAGAAACGTCGATCTTTTCCGAACACCCCTATTGTCAAAAAGAGATAAACAATGTTTTGTTAATCTCCTAGGGTGTTAGGTTTTTTCGTTACGGAATTTCTTGATTCGGTAGCCGCGCTCAAAGCCCGCGATAAAAGCTATGCAATAGCTTAAAAACAATATTGTATTTGTCTAGACGTATTGGATGTTATTTTCCATATACCAAAATCTTCAATCTTCGGAATCATCATAAAATAGTCACGCGGCGCTCACTCCAGCAGTGGTCCTTCACAGGCCTGGGGCATGCATGGAGATTAGAAGCCCATTAGTTAGAGGGCCTAGACGAGTCTTGTGCTCTCTGCAGACAGCGCAAGACCTGTCTAGGATGACTCGTCTAGGACTGGATGCATCCAGTGCAGTGGCGTGGCTATCTTTCACAAATTATCAATTCAGCAACTTGCAAGGTTTTTTCTACAGCACATCGAGGCTTATTTATTTATTATTAAAAAAAATTACAAGGTGTATTAAAAACATAAATTAACTCGAAACAGTGTGACAAAAACAAAAATTTGTTTGTCCGCACACTGGCATTCACCGTCTTACGCTAACATAAATAAGTAGGTATAAAAATATGGGATAAAATTTAATGACCACCAAAAAAACAATCGTTACCCTAAACAGCCTCATCCAAAAAATAGTAGATTGTACAACAAGTGCATAAAACGTACCATTTTACCCGAGACGTATATATCCATCCGAGCCGTAGGCGAGGGTGGATAGTCAATTCGAGGGTAAAATGGGTTTTATGTACGAGTTATACACTCTGCTTTTCACTTCGAGTGTAAGGAAAATTTAATAAATAACAATATTGCAAAAAAGAAAAAATTAAGACTTCGCCATATTGGCGGCAAGACTTTCTTTTTTTTTATACGTGGCAGTGGCAGCACAGTGACTTTAGCATAGATCGTACTCGTAGTCCATAATGCTCTTGAAATACTTATTTCTTAGAAAACTCATTAATTTTGCCTAGTTTAATTAATTTAGTAATTTAACATGGATTATGTACAAAATTTAAGAAACAGATTGAAATAACAGGTTTATATAACAAAGTTTAATCGCGTGTGTGACTGTTTACCTGACGACCTTTGTCTTAGAATCTGAGACTTAGACGAAGATTTTACTTTATGCACTAGAGCATAAAAAGCGATTTTATGCAGCCTATACCCAACATAAACACGAACTTTACGAGCATGAGAAGTGAAAAATATATTATGTACAAATAAATGAAACCTGTACCAAAATTTTTCGGGCTTTTTAAGTCATGCCTGCACTACAAAAACTTTTCATAACCCAAAAAGGCTACGCGTGCACCAAATTTTAACTAGCAAAGTTTTGTGTTATTACTACCCAATTATATCACTACGTTTGCCATAAAATGTATGTGTCACCGGAAAATAACAATAACCGCAAATTTATAATTTTCCTAGGAAATTTATAAATTTACGGAAGTCCTGTAGAACACGTGATAGGTTAGAAATTTAAGGCGATCGCGAAGCGCCAGCGAAGCGATTGCCTTAAATTTCGTGGTTATTTTTTTTTAGAACATTTATGAATTTGCGGTTTTTATTATTTTCCGGTGACATATTCATATAACCAAGTACAGAGCCACAAGCTTTTCTGTTCCGGGTACAGTCGTGACAGAGGAGCCACTTGCAATACGAAATTAGCTGTCAAAATAGACTGTCGTATGAAAATTGTTTTAGTTCCAAATATCATCACCGGAACAGAAAAGATTGGCGCACTATAAGTATATCATATTGATGGCAAATTGGTTGAGTCTCGCGGCTTTATTCCCACCCCTCCCATCCGTCGCTACACCGCCACCGCTAATTTTAAAATTACACTGAGAACTGCCTTATTAAGTTTTAAGTTTATTCGTATGTAAACTGCCGCTTGAAATGGTAGGTAGGTAGTAGTAATAAATGAATGCAAACTTATGTTTTTTGTTGGGGGCCGTTATTTTATTGAAAGCTCTAAGAAGCTCAGCCTTTAGTTAACATTTTACGGTAGTATCGGTAAACCTTTAGAACTTCATTTATATTTTTTGGGTAAACAATGATTTTTATATATTAATTTACTTTATTAGGATAAAATTGTGTAACATATCTGGATGAAATTTTTAAATAAAATGCGAGTACATATTTGGTGCATGCGTGGCCTTTTTGGGTAGCTCAGCGATTATTCTGAAGATACTTGGCTTTTTTAGGTTAGCAGACTTTACGTTTATTGGTGATAAGTTCATATTAAAATGGGGATTAAATTCTGGTAAGTACTTACGATTTTTTGGGCGTTATATTTCATTATATCTGGTGATTGCTTAAACCTAAGCCTAAAAATATTAAGCATAGAAAGAAACATTCATTAGGTTAACACACAACAATATTTGTGAGAATCGTTCCTACTTAACAACGCTGGCGAACCACACACGCATTATTTTGTAAGAACTCACAAGGTGATTTGTGGTAAGTACTCAATTTTTTTTTATTTATTTTTTTTATTTCTATTTCTTATTATTTATTTATTCGTTAGAGTTGTCTACGATTAGTGATAGAAAATGATCTTTTATTTTATTCTTGATATTTAATTTTGTGATTTGATGCTTTACAGTCGAGGGTAGGTTGTTAATCAATGTTGGCACTTGGTATTGTAATAGTTGTTTTCCGTAAAGGTTATTATAACAAGGTAATTTCAGTTTAACTTAAGTCGAACTACGAGTTGGATAGTTATATGTAAGGATATTTTGGAATTCTGTATTAAAGTATTGATCAATCAGAATTATGTACTTAACCTGATCACAAATAGGTAATATTTTACAATAATAGAAAAGCTCGTGATAATTATTTTGGTGATCAATTTTAATTTTTGCAGGTACTATAGTTTTATAGTATACTAGCGGCCGCCCGCGGTTTCACCCGCGTGGTTCCCGTTCCCGTGGGAATATCGGGATAAAAAGTACATATAAACCTTCCTCTTGAATCACTCTATCTATTAAAAAAAAACGCATCAAAATCCGTTGCGTAGTTTCACAGATTTAAGCATACAAAGGGACATAGGGAAAGAGAAAGCGACTTTGTTTTATACTATGTAGTGATTATCCTTGTTTGAAGATTGTATATTGAATCAAGATGGGATTTAGATGTTCTACCGTAGCTGCTTAGGCCATAAAATATTGTAGTTTCTCCTAATGCATAGTATGTCATATGGGATTTTTCTTTTAACTATTGTTAATTTTGCCAATATAGCACGCAGTTTATCACATACATAATTAATATGTTCGGTCCACTTAAGCCGATTGTCGATTATCACACCTAAATATTTTTGCTTATTTACGACCTCAACTGGTTGACATGAGCAGTTATGCAGACTTGCGTGCAGGCAGGTGTGATCATGTGCAATTAATTTCAGATCTTGAGATTGTTTTCTATTTTGACTGGAACTTATATACATAAGCTTTGTTTTTTCAGCATTAAATTCGCTTAATACTGAAAAGTGCAAAATGCATGCGGCGAAAAACTAAACTGTCATTAATGCCTATTAGTCTAGAATATGGTATTCGATCGTCTTTTATTACACCATCAGCAATTTTTCATATTGTGCGAGGGGCTCCATTTTATGATGGCTATTTGTCGTACGAGGCGATTTCTGCCGTGCGCTTACCGCTCTATGTTTAGACATCTTTATAATGAAACACTAATTAGGGCATGGCCTTCTTCAAGGGCATTAACTACAGCTCGCAACGCTCTGATAGCATCATTTACATTGCCGTACAAACTTTGATACTGACCCAGACAGAAAGGCGCAGATCATCTGCGCAGATGTCAGCTCTCTACAATGAGCGGTTTTCCTTTGACAGATAATACGTCAAAATTAGTTCCAAATCTTTTAATAGATGTCACTATTTATAGTCAGCTGTCAAAGCTCAAACCATTCTACAATATTTTATGGTCGTTGGTAGCACAGTTTATATTAGAATATATATAAATTTACTGTGTTGGTAGTATAGAAGTAGTCTGTGGTTCTATCAATAAGACAAATAAATTTTATTACTTATTTATTAAAGATTGAGATTGCAGTTTAACATAAACACAAGAATAGCTTTTTTCCCCGTAAGCTTCGCATTTCTTTTCTTCAGCTCTGCTTTCTTTTGCACGGCACGGCCAATCCCGTTCAAACGTCTTGTCCAAATCGTAAAGGCAAACTCAAAGTTCGTAGAATACGCCAAGGGTTAGAGCTAAAGCGCACGGGTGACTTTTGTCACCGTGACTGTTTTGTCTCTCACACCAATAGTATGAAAAAGTCGCGTCGCTCATGTGCGCACTTTCATACTAACCCTACGAGCAGGCGCGCCTGCTCTAAGTGCGGGCGCGCACGGGTGACTTTTGTCTCCGCAACTATTTTGTCACTCGCACGCATCAAGTCTACGGGTTAGTATAAAAGTGCGCGCACGTAGCGACGCGACACCCGGGAGACTTTCTTGTCCTTGGGTTCGAAGACAAGCCCGCGACGCAACTGTCTCCTTCTCTATTGGTTTCAATGCAAGTGCGCGCACGGCGACATATAAGTTGCCAATCGGCCAGTAGCAACTCAACCTTCGCCCGGGGTGATAGCGGTGATATGGTGTACCTAGTAACGAAAATACACATACGCTTCCTACTATCGATCTAGAATATAGTTAATATCCTTAATATTATTAAAATACTTTTTAAAATGCCAGTAGTAGAAGAAGATATTGATAACTGTTATACAATAAAAATTTAAAAGAATATTCAGATGTTCATGCTAAATCTTATTAAGCTTGGAAAGAAGTTTGCCAGCAGCTATTCTAGGTTTCCAGGTTTTTCCAATTGACAGCCTATCACTTCATAATGGATGCACGGTGCCCCCTTATTGCTTTTTATTTCGTTGTCGTCTTCGGCTTCTTTAGACAAGTGCTCAGACCACAACCGCCTCTTCGAAATCCATGTTGATGACTTCAAGCAAAAATTGCAAAAAAGTTGTGTCGCTGTCGCTCTCGTGTGCGCATCTTCTCGCGGTGAAGAGACGGCCGGCGACAGTGACAATTAAATTGCCGGGTAACTAAGTCACCCGTGCGTGCTAGCCCTTATCTTGTCATGCATAGAAGAGTCGTCAGGACAGGCACCAGTAGGAAAAACCAAAGTCGTCGGTTATAATAATCCACGGAAAATACAAACGAAAACAACGAACCACAAACAGAAGCGAACAAAACACACTGACTATAGTTTTTTTACCTTGTGACACTGACGAGACAAACAAAGACAAAATGACAGACAGAAAGCATCTATTATTTTTGTTTGAGCGAGTAAGAAAAGTAAAAGATTTTGTTTATGGCCTTTAACATTACCTTGTATACAATTTTTGACAGCTGAGTTTAAAATGCGACATCTATTGATGAAAAAACGTGCTAAAATCCCTACCTGTCAGAAAAACGCTCATTGCCGCGTATCTAAGTGACCCGTGCGCGCTAGCCCTTATCTTATCATGCATAGAAGAGTCGTTAGGACAGGCACCAGTAGGAAAAGCCAAAGTCGTCGGTTATAATAATCCACGGAAAATACAAACGAAAACAACGAACCACAAACAGAAGCGAACAAAACACACTGACTATACTTTTTTTACCCTGTGACACTGACGAGACAAACAAAGACAAAATGACACAGAAAGCATAGATTATTTTTGTTTGAGCGAGTGAGCAATCTTTATGGTCTCTAACATGCCTTTATCATTACCTTGTATACAATTTTTGACAGCTGAGGTTAAAATGCGACATCTATTGAAGAAAAAACGTACTAAAATCTCTACCTGTCAGAAAAACGCTAACTCCATTTTACACTTTTTATTCACTACATAAAAACATAGGAATTTGAGCGGTGATCTGGTTCCAGGTCCTTACCGCATAATAATACTGTATTACGTGAAATCAAAAGTTATGTCCGTAGCGATGACTGTTGGGCGAAAAGATGTTCGTCCCGCAACTTTTCATAGGTGCCGTGCCTCCACAATATAAGGTTTCAAAGTCCACCATACGAAGCGAAACAAACCTATTTTCTTTCAACTTCACAATCAGTGGAGCCTTTACTTAAGGTAGGTATTCAAATATCAATAAGGATACGACAAAACAATTTGTTAGGTCGTCTGTCCCACTTAGTAAATCCGATGTACACCAGTCTCCGACCCACATACTTCGGAGACCGCACCATCCGCGTCTTTTGTAGTGCCCACTTCGATCCCGATCTGTCCCAATTACGGCGCGTGGGACGGTCGACACGTCACAGACGTCCCAGCCGGTAATGCACATTAAAATAAAACTGTTTTCACTTTTCTGCAATAGAATTTAACCGATTTAAAGTGATCTCAATTTAGTGACTAGAAAAAGATATGGACTGGTTTAACAGCTGACTGTATGGGAAACCCGTACGGGCCGCTAGCTAGCACTCCGAAGGAATTAATAAAAATGAATACAATCTATACTAATATTATAAAACTGAAGTGTTTGTTTGTTTGCTTGTTTGAACGCGCTAATCTCAGAAACTACTGGACCAAATTTAAAAAAATATTGTTGTGTTGCATAGGCCCATATATCGAGGAAGGCTATAGGCGATATCTTATCCCAATATCCCCACGGGAACGGGTACCACGCGGGTGAAACCGCGAGTCATCATCATCATCATGTCAGCCGAACGACGCCCACTGCTGGGCATAGGCCTCCCCCAAGGATCTCCACAACGATCGGTCCTGCGCTGCCCGCATCCAAACCGCGAGTATCCGCTAGTTATTAAATATTGGACACCATCACATACATTGTTCCAATACCAAACTATAGTTCTTAGCTTGAGCACTAGTATTATGGAAATTGGAAATAACTACGGTTATTACCACTACCACATACACCCAGACTCGAGGAAATATTGAAAAGTTCTTTTTCAATGTTTACCCGACTGGGAATCGAACCCGGGAACTTTAGAGATAGCGGCGGCACCTTGAAAACTGGTGCGTACACCACTCGGCCACGGAGGTTGTCGGAGGAGGAATGGAATAGTTGAGCCACCCGCGCGCCGCCCACCGCCCGCCGCCATCGTAGAGACCAACCCGCGTTGTTGTGATGTGAAACGATGTACCAACGTATGTCGCAGTTCCGGATGCGGCCCATACGAACCCCCCGAATCAAAATCAAAATCAAAATCATTTATTCATTTTAGGCTGATACAGCACTTGTCAACGTCAATGAAGCTACGCTATCGGTTCGCAAATCCTACGACGCGAGGCCTTGTAACGAGAAGAACCGGCAAGGATTGCTGTAAAACCAGCCGAGGATAAGACTATGTTCTTAGCAAACAACTTATTGCTTCATGACAAACTACTTACGATACACATAACACTTTTAATTAGTTTAAATTGAGTTATTCAAAAGATAACACTTTTCACTTCCTTCCTTCCGCAAATACTAGGATTTGTATGCCCTAAAATGCGTAAATTTACGTAACAATGTACACCTCAGGTTAAGTACCTACCTTCAGGGGACGAGTGCCATTCGGTGGTACTCCAAGTGCCGGGCACGTTGGGGCGTCAACACCAGGACCACACGGTGCGTGATATCACGGTCCCGTAGGTCCTGCGTGTTAGGTGGTGTGGGAAGCAGTAGGGGCTTTAGTGAGTAGGGCCTTAGCGGCGAGTCCCACATACCTTCGGGATGCATAACCGCATTTCCCCTACTACAAAAAAAAGGTTAAGTATAGGTCGCGCCAAACTTCTAGTCCGCTCTGAAGTTGCTTCGCGCAGATTGTACATAGCAAAATATAGGTATCAGCTACTGTTTTTCATTGATTAAAATTATTATCAATTTTAACCTTTTAGCACCTTATAGCTTGTTTAAATCAGAATAAAAATAAGCGGACATAAATATTTATACCTGACTGTACAATCTGCGCGAAGCAACTTCAGAGCGGACTAGAAGTTTGGCGCGATCTGTACCTACCTACCCATGACGCGCAAGCAATATATTTTTCTTATAAAACATCATCTGAAGAAAATTATTTGTATGATGAGTGAGTTCAATTAATTTCGGTTTACAGCAACTTTAAGTTTATTATTATTACGCAAGACGATATTTTAACTTAACCATTAACCGACAGTCAAATGGCCCCTAACTTACACTACTGACACAGAATAGATAAGTAGTACTGATAGTGTATTATGCAGGCAAATATTAGTTGCATTTAGCAACTGCCCATATTAAAAGTTTCCTCACCAAAACAATTGCTTCTTAAGGGATCAACGAAAAGGTAGATTGTGCTATGGTTATAGTAGTTATGTTAGTAAACATTAGATAGCTACATTGCGCAACTACTTGCAATGAGATGGTCAGTTTTTTAACCAGTAAAACAGATGAGATTACTTATCTGTTTACATATCATACCAGTGATGACCATAATTATGGTAAAACTACAATAAGTGTTTATAGTCCAGTCACTGCTAAAAATTTTAGGGCCACGATATGGTAAAAAAAATCTAAGTATAAAATACTGGGTGCTAACTTAGTATTTTTGTGGGTTGGGTTAGATTAGGTTAGTTTGGTGATAAATTAATTAAGACCCGTAAAATTGTAACACTATATAGTTAGTTAACCTCATGATGTTTTCGATAGCTTAAGTGGTCTCCTTTCAGGGCATTTTGACTAACTCTGAACGAAATTGATTGTGCAATATTAGCTTCACTTTCCTCAACAAATAATGTACAGAGCAGAACTAAATTAACAAACTGACCACAGACAGTAAATGGTGCCATTTCATTTTATGATCCATCTCTTTATTGGCATGCAAATGTGTTACATGGCAGTTACAAATACCAAATGTTGTTCGCTTAAGATGAAGCTAACGACGTTATTAATCAAATCTTTAAATCACTTGTCGTGTCGGTGACCATCATCGGACGAATCAAGGTGAGAGACACTTGATTGGATCCCTTGATCTTCATGGTACAGTCGAAACAACGTAAAGTTCCACAGCTTCACTAGCATAACGGCTCTTATTTCTAATTATGTACGTTTCGCACTGCAGGTTGACATGTTATAAAGTTAGTTGTGCTATCGACGGTAAATTCTATATCAATATATTTTTACCTAAATATACAAATGGATATGATAAACGTATTTTCTAATAAGTAGTATAGTATTTAACTATTGAACTCGGCTAGTTTAATCATATAGAAAGTGGCTGATAAGTCTTTCTTCAGACGAAATTGTAAGTCAACAATGCAATGTGCATTTTTTTTTATTCACAACGGGGTAGCACTTAGCCTTCATTACACGATGTTAAGTGGTGATAAAGCTGAAGGTTGAAGCGCATACTCCCGGAATCCTTAATCACTGAGAATCTCGCTATCTTATCTCTAACTGCCGAAACAAAATAATGCTGAAAACATTATTGTATGGCGACAGATTTAGATAAGATGGTGATAGCTAGCCGGCGGACTAAAAACAAGTTCTACCACCAACCAAACCAAATTCAATATGTACCCCCACTGGGAGTCAAACCCGGGTCCTCTGGGTCTGAAATCGGTGGTGCGAACCACTAGACCATAGAGGCGGTTAAAATGTCAATCTTAGCTACCGAATTACAAAATCGTTTCACTAAATATCCCCTGCTAATCCTGTAAATAGAAATGCAAACACTACGTCTTACTGATGCAAAGACAATGTAGAGTCAACCGAGAAAGAAACTAGATTATTGAATGTTTTTTTTTTGTTCATTATCAAAAGAATCCATGAGAGATACAATTATTTTAACAATATTTTAAAATTAAAAACAATTATGCAAGTTACTATTTTGCTACAAGCTGTGAAAGTGTGAAACAGGCACTATTTTTACATGAGAAAACTTTTCATACGTTTGCGTAACACAACTACCTAACCGCCTCTGTGGTCTAGTGGTACAAACAGGAAACACAGTTAGAATTATTAAATAATGATATAACAGTAGGTCATTTCTTAGAAATTATAAAATATGATAAATTATCTTATCTAATTTAATTTGTTTCCTGTTTTTTTTTATTTCAATAAAAAAATTCAGTGTGACATTGACTTTATGTACTTTTATTTAAAGGGGATTCTGATGAACAGATGAGTTGGCGGGGATCCCCTGAGGGATCGGGGATCCTAGTGGACGAAAGGAATTATCTCTAATTTAATTTGTTTACTGTTTTTTTTTTATTTCAATAAAAATACTCAATGTGTCATTGACTTTATGCACCTACTTTTATTTAAAGGAGATTCTGATGAACAGATGAGTTCTCGGGATCCCCTGGGGGATCGGGTTAGGGGATCCTAGTGGACGAAAGGTATAAACCTCCAGTATCAGATCAAGAGGTCCCGGGTTCGATTCCCAGTGGGGGTAGGTAATATTGTATTCGGTTTGGTTGGTGGTAGGACTTGTTATAAGTCCACCTGGCCAGCTACCACCATCTTACTATCTCAGTCTGACGCCATAACAACCTTTTCATGAACATATTTATATGTTTCTTAAAAAATGTCCTTTACTTATTACTAAATTTAATTTTTATTCAGCTGTTGGCTGTACTAGAACCTCATTGCGGAGCACGTTGTGTGTAAAGTGATCCCTATAAAGTGCAAGATAATGCTTTGTTCATCAGATGATGTTTCTGTTTTATTATATGTATAGATAAACATATAATAAAACAGAAACGGAAAAAAAGTCTGTACATGAAAGATTAAAAAAAAATTACTGCTATGTGATGTGTACAGGATATAGACCCCAAAACGATAGATATTAAAATTTTTGTCTGTTTGTCTGTTTGTCTGTTTGTATGTTCGCTTTTCACGCAAAAACTACTGGACGGATTTTTTACCAAATTTTGTGAAGTAATAGCTTATAATATAACCCGGGTCAACATATAGGGTACTTTATATTTAATAAAAACCCCTTCAAAGACTGATTCTTACTAAAATAGATGGCGCCACATGATTATGAAAATACGTTATATTTAATCGCTGTCTCAATTAATAATGAATCATGTTTTTTTTTTTTACCTGCTTCAAAACATAATATAAATTGAAACCCATCCAGGCACATATAAAATCATAAAAATAATTTCATGTTATTTACGTCATTATATCTACTAAGCAATAGATGGCGCAGGTAGTCAGTAAGATATACCTCTCGCAAAAGTACATTCGAATGATTATTTTAATTAGGGTGAAAGCCCTCTCTGTTGCCACTTTAAGATGTTTTTCACTTCTTTCGCATCATAACTACTAAGCAATAGATGGCGCAGGAAGTCAGTAAGATTACGATATACCTTTCACAAATGTACATTCGAATGATTATATTAAGTAGGATGAAAGCCCCCGCTGTTGCCACTTTAAGATGTTTTTCACTTCTTTCGCCTATGGTCTTAAGTAGGTATCTATAAATAAAGCATAATTTTATTTATTATTTATTATTTATAAAATACAAAATTTATATCTAAAATTGTCAAGAATGTATCTTATACTTTTCTTTACATTTTTAAATTCTTACAATACAAAAAAACTACTTAAAAAAATTTACAGACTCCAAAAAGTATTTGTCAACTGAAAAGGAAAAATATAATATCTATAATTTAGGTACCTTTTTGAGGTCGGTGCCAGTCAGTTTATTTTTTTTAATTACTTTTTATTTCTTAAGTTTTAGTGTACAATAACAATAAGTTTTAGTGAATTGTACTATAACATACCCACGGAAACTACTAAACTGATTTTGATGAATCTTAGACTGTTGCTAAAGTTAGAATACACCTAATTTAAATCAAATAGAACCATCTCGATATGCCTTAAGATTTCGAGAAATTCGTGGACAAACATAGTAAAAAACATATAACTAAGTATTCATATACTTACGAAATTTAGTTTTATTTTAGTAAATTAAAAACCAATTTCTTAAACTTAAAATGTGCGAAGGCTGCCGATTGATGTGTTTTTGTTAATCAAATTTTAAAAGATACATCGAGAAATCAATACTTAACTAACTTAGATAAAATAAAAGAAACATCTAATTCGATGTAAACTGAATTATTACTATTGTTATTATGACTTAAAAGTCATAGATAAAAAGTATACTATCAAGCAAAAGTTATTAACGAAATGTTTTAAGCTAAGTAAGCACTCGGGGCAGTGGCCAAAACTGAAGTTTTCACCCTATTGATGTAATATTTCTATTTCGCATTTCCACTCGACGCTAGATGTCGCTACAGTAAGTATAGTGGTGCCACAAATATATCTGACCCGGTGAAAGTGGTCGTGGAGGAGCCACTAGCAATACAAAATTAACTGTCAAAATGGACTGCCGGCAGTCAACAGTATATTTAGTACCAAAAACTAACCACTGTGTGAAATAAGTTTGTCGCAATGTAGACAAAATGTCACCAATGTAATTTTGAAAAATTTGCTCATAAACGCTAAGTGGCCAGTACCTACGTAGATACCGACACCTACCTACCATTTTTTATGTCATTTAACCGGCTCTGACTACTTAGGCCTTCAGCCGTAGGTACCATCCAATAAAATAAAGGAATATTAAAAATAGTTTTCTATCTAACTTATTTATTCATTTATTTACTAGGAAAGCTTACATAAATGATGTTAAATTAAATAATTAAATGGTATATCATTACATTTTATACCTGTTACTTAAAGAAAGTTAATTACAAGCTCTCACAACTGAAATGTCTTTATATCAAAATACTAGCCTTCCGCGCGCGACTTCGCAAGCTCGGACTAAACGACGACGTTATCCCGCGGGAATGTGATATTTTTCAGGGATAAAAAGTAGTCTAAAGCAGCCATTAAACAGTCCATCCAGATCGCGATCACTGATCGTGATCTTGATCGCGATCGAGATTTACTATGTAGATATTTTGCGATCAAGATCGCAAACCGTCAATCACCTTCGTACACAGTCAATCTGGATCGCGATCATTGATTTTGATCCAGATTGACTGTCTAATGGCTGCCTAAGTATGTCACTTTTCAGCTGCCAAACTATTCCCATTCCAAAAGTCACGTCGATCGGTTGCATCAATTTTGACGTGAAAGACGGATAAACAAACAAACCCTCTTTCACATTTATAATATTAGTATGGATACACACAATCTCTTTTTCATTTTATAGTAAAAATATGATTGGCCTGATATTATGCATTACTAAGTAAGAACATAAATTTTAGCTTGATACCTCCCACGCATACTTGAGAAAAAGTTTCTTGATAGGTAGACGGACAGATCTATGAATGAGGGCTCAACTATGTTCATGCAGCATTTGATAACAACATACCATGTTCATACCCTAGCCTGCATATTCGATATTCTTTAGACCCTTTTAGTAGAGAATAGGATTTCAAGAAGAGCGTTATGAAATCTGGGCAACAAACACACATAAACTAAACTAACACAAAAGTCACTACACCGCGCGTACGAAGTCGCGGGCAACAGCTAGTTTATTTATACAATGAAGCTATAGGATTCGGTCTAGCATTTTTGACGTAAAACACGTTATTTTGTGTATTTTCTAGTTTGTGATAAGTGTTTTTTTATTTGTTTTTTTTTTTGTTGTCGTGTGATTGCAGTACTTATAAACAATGTTTCTTTCTTTCTTTTTATGACTAACTGTATGAAACTACTATCGACCGATTATCATTTGACGACTAATTTGGCGCAGGGATACCTGCGTTCCGCGCCTAGATCCCGGGTTCGATTCCCGCATAAGACAAATAATTTTGTGCATGAGCATGTAAATTTTTGTCTTGGTCTGGGCATTTCCTATGTAATCATCATCATCATCATTTCAGCCATACGACGCCCACTGCTGGGCATAGTCCTCCCCCAAGGATCTCCACAACGATCGCTTCTGCGCTGCCCGCATCCAGCGGCTTCCCGCGACCTTGACCAGCCCCCTGATTCACGAACCGTCGGAAACGGAATCGGATTCAAATTCTGTGCTTTGTCTTTGTCTATTCTATAGTAAGTGACAGAGACAGGGCATACATTTCGCTGTATATGTCGAGAGCGTTTCTGACGGTTTGTGAATCAGGGGGTGATCGTCGGTCCAACTTGTAGGGGGCCTGCCCACGGAACGTCGTCCGGTTCGCGGTCGCCATTCGAGAACCTTTCCGCCCCAACGGCCATCGGTTCTCCGCGCTATGTGTCCCGCCCACTGCCACTTCAATTGAGCAATCCTTCGAGCAATGTCGGTTGTTTTAGTTCTCCTTCGGATCTCATCATTTCTGATTCGATCGAGCAGGGAAATACCAAGCATCGCTCTCTCCTGTACGAGCGTATATAATATCAACTCTATTCTATGTAACAAAAAAGTTTATAATTAAAACTAGGTACTTACACATATTAAATTTTTTACTTTTTTGCATTCACAATGCAATTTTTGTTATTGAAAAATGCAAATATGTGAGGTTAGTAATATCTTCACAATCTTCACATTGATGAAATTAACGCTGGCTATACAGCGCGTAAGAAGTATTTTATAAATTCGACGCTTCTCGTAACGACTCCGTAGCTCAGAGGTCAGAGCAGTCGCCCGGATAGAAAAAGGTCGTGGGTTCGAGTCCCATCGGAGCTAGTTAAAGACGGGTCGATTTTTTCTGAAATACTTCATTTTCCATTTTTCTACTTACATATATTTTACCGTTATAAAGTTTCGTTAATTTGTTGTTAACTGGAAGCAATCCATTATTATTATTATAACATTTCGTATTACAATATATTTTTTAACAACCAATTAGATAGTTCAGTCACATGCATCTCAAAGAAATTGTGATTGTATCATCATCTTCAACAGAACACATCAATTAAATAGGTTTACCTCTACAAGAGAAAATAATCTTTCCGTGTTCTATGGGTTTACCTATGTACATAATAGATGCCGCATTTTCTTTCATTTTCTTCAAAGGTATTTTGCTTACCAAGAAATCGTAGACACAGGTGTATTTCATTACACATTGTTTGTGACAGAATTTCCACTTTGATCGTATCTGAATGATTTTGCTTCTGATAGATGTTAATTTTAACTAAACCACTTTAGAATTTTAAAAGCAGTACAAAGCGAATGACTCTATTGATTATACTCATACTGATAGCACAACCAAAAGCTATTTTAATTGTCTTCTCATTATCTCGCTGATAAAGATTAAGTAAGTATGTTAATCGCCTCTGTGGTCTAGGTGGTACACATTGATAATACTATTTTACCTTCCTGATCAGAAGGTCTAAGTAGCTAAATGTCCAACAGCGCGAAACGTCGGATGAGCAGTAAGTCTAATTAGCAGAATGTCCATTTAGCAAAACGTCCAACTATCAAATGATCTGTATAGCAGAACATCTATTTAGCAAAAAGTCATTTTTTAAATGTGTACACTCATGATAAAAAGGAAAAGTCATTTGTAAATGACAGTACATTTATTTGATAAAACAAAATCTGGATTAAAAAGCTAGTAGCGCCATAAATATTATTAGGATATTAGGCGCACAAATTCCCCTGCATTTATTTACTTATTCTTTTGATATGACCAAGGTTTATCGAAAATTTAAAGGGACTATCTTTTTGGCCCTCAAACTTTTGCAACTCTTTTGTGTTTGGCATTAAGGCCTTAAGAGGGGTCAAATGCCTAAAAATTGGCATGTTTGAAGCAAAATCGATCTTCCTTCTTTTTTTCCTTCAAATAACATATTCTTGTATTTGCGATCTTGCCAAAGCGCTTCCTTTCTAAGAGCTTTCAATAGCATTCTTGACAATAAATTGTCAGTCACCATCAAAAACAAAGTATGTACAAGTCTGTACGGTACGTACATATTATAATTCCGTGTCCGTTTCCGTCCCGATGTAATTTATGTGTTGAATTTTGTGCCTGAGTATCCAGACATTTTGATTATGTGACGATTTGCTAAATAGATGTTCTGCTATACAGACCACCTGATATTTGGACGTTTTGCTACATAGACATTTTGCTAATGAGACTTACTGCTCATTAGACGTTTCGCGCTGTTGGACATTTAGCTACTTAGACCTTCTGATCAGGAAGGCTATTATACCCTATTTATGTTTCGTTTATAAAACACTAGCGGCCGCCCGCGGTTTCACCCGCGTGGTACCCGTTCCCGTAGGAATATCGGGATAAAATATAGCCTATGTCACTCGGTAAGACTGTAGCTTTCTAACGGTGAAAGAATTTTCTAAATCGGTCCAGTACTTTTTGAGTTTATTCGTTACATACAAAAATACAAATTTTTCCTCTTTATAATTGAGTATAGATAGGGCTATACTATGCTGTTTACAAACGCCAGAGACACATGGAGTGACAGAGTTACAGACATTTCCAGCCAAAGAACGGAAAGAGTGCGCTGTAAACCAGCCCAACTTTCTTCCAAAGGTTGCATTCGCCATTCTAAATATACCAAACGACATTGCCTGCAATACCAGTGAACCATCGAAAACAACCCATTAGGGGCACGATAAGCCCATCAGATACATTTGAATCAATTCAAACCGACCGATCCTGACGATTCACCCATTTTCATTTTTGTACCCGGTTAAGTTTTGCTGAAATCCTACTTAATATTATAAATGGGAAAGTTTAGATGTTTGGATGTTTGTTGCTCAATCACGCCAAAACGGCTGAACGGATTTACACACACACGAACACAGATACTTTGAAGTCTGGAGAGGAACATAGGCTACTTTTTATCCCGGAAAAATGTCATAATCCTGCGAGATAACGTCGTGTAGTCCCCGCGGGCGAAGCCGCAGGCGGAAAGCTAGTTATTAATAAATTCGCAAACGCACGCAACCAACAACGGTCGGACGACAATCGATAATCTCGCGATGACATTCCGATGTTTACTTCAAATTATTTAGTTATTTTACCGATAGAGTTTATTTTTAGTATAGTTAATGCTTTGGATTGTGTATAAATTACTTTAAAAGCGTTGGCCTCACCTGAAATCCATTGATTGAACTAGAATGGAATAATAGAATTTTATTTAGGAAGTTAATTTTGTTTAATTTCGAACTTTAAATTGATGCCAATACAAAACATTGTCGTTTAGATAACAGCTACGTCACGCGTCCGACTTCGTTTTAAAGTGGTGATTCCTCTGTTTTCCTTTTAACGGGTGAAGTGACAGCTTCAGTTTTAAACCAAGTAACTTAACCTTCTGCAATTACTTACACCTTGTCTTAGTAAGTTTTAGATAATAAAATAGCTGTGTGCACATAAACAGAAATCCATAGTGTCCGTACTAATCTTACTTAATATTAGAAAGAGAAAGTTGGATTTTTTGATTGTTTAAAACAACCTAACTGATTTAAAAAATTCTTTCGGGAACCGAGCGGGAAAAACCGCGGGGTGCCACTTTACCAACATTATAAATGTGAAAGAGTGTTTGTTTGTCCGTCTTTCAAATCAAAACGGAGCAACGGATCGGCGTGATTTTTGGTGTGGGGATAGTTTGGAAGCTGAAAAGTGACATAGGTTTTTATTCCCAAAAGATGTCACATTCCCACCACGGGAAAAAGTCGTGTAGTCCACGCGGGCGAAGCCGCGGGAGGAAGGCTAACAGTGTATTAAACAGTCTAGCGTTTTGGTTTAGTGCACTTAAAATGTATTAAATACTTGGGACTTAAGAACGGTTAATTTCAAAATATTGAGTGAAAAACTTGTTACGAGTTTTAACGACTGAGTCTAGAACGAATAGATTCGCGAACCCAGCGTTGTCACCGCGGGCACGGCACGCGGTCACGCGACCGGCTCCCGCCCTGGGATTCCCTATTAACTTAAATAAACATAATTGTCTTATGAACAAGGTAGGTATCCTAATGCGGTCAAAATAAAAAGGTATTTCTGTGAAAAATCGGAGGTTGGTCTTGCTTGGTTGGTGTGTCAATAAAACATCTATTGATCTAGGTAGTAGTAGGTAGTACCTATGTGTACTTTAAGAGCTTGATTTTTAACACCTACTTTTTCGGATAATCACTTTAGGAAAAGAATTTAAAAAAATCTATTGTACCTACGTGCTCTGCTCCAGAATTGAATTATTACGTTAAATTCTAGAAGTCTAGACCAAGGAAAACCAAAACTTTTATCTGGCATCCATTGTTTTTAGTAGTCACTCGCGAGCAACGAAGAGAGGTGTGTGTACGCTACATAGGCACAATAATGGCACATGGAGGGAGCATGACCATATTTGTTTCTACTATGCCATGACGTTTCAAAGCACGGGGCCCTGTGGTGCAGTCGTCAGCACGCTGCGTAGCGTTGCGTAGTTTTTCCGCTGGCGCGTCACAGGGTGAGAGCGAAGGTTGCGCCCGTGACCGCGCCCGCCCGCCGCTTGCGGCCGCCCGTCGCGCAGTATCGCGTCGCGCTCGCTGCTCCTCGGTCCTCCACCGAGCGAGTATCCACACAGTACACAGACCCACCAGGTCACCACTGCTCCAGTGACCCTCGCCGCGAGTGATGTGCCCCTGCTGACATGTGCAAGCGGCGAGTGAGTGTTGTGAAATGCGCGAGAGGTGACCACAGGCGCCGGCCAGACAGACCTTAGCCATGTGGACTTTCTTGCTCCCCATTCTCACCCTCGTCCACCTAGGCGGCGGGGCCACCTTCGCTCCCAACAAGGAGCTCCTAGAATGCGCGAGGTTCGTTCCAAAACAACATTTAACTTAATAATTTACTCATCTATTAACGTTATTAATTCATTCGTTCTGGGACCTCGGATGAGCTACGAAAATAATTTAGATGGGCACGCGAAACAACCGTCTGGCCGTCTGGTTTACTATCACAATTATTTTATCTATGTCGCGATTGGCGGCTGGGAGAGTATCTCTTGTTAATTGGATGGGTTATTTTTGAAAATAACTACATTAATGTCTGCGACAGTTGCTTATTGTAGATTAAAATTCTCAAAAGCTCTTTACTAATTTTAATCCGATCTTGAATAAATTAACTATTTTATTTCATTTGTAGACACATTTTGTGTCATAACATGGGTTACCTATCTATATTTGTACAAAGATAGATAGCTCTATCGCTACACCAATCTAGAGAGCATGATTTACTTGCTAATGTGCAGTAAAGTCTTGCAGCCATTATCGGGTTGTAGTATTTATAAATAAGACATGCACCGCGGCAGGGCAGGGTCATCACAGTTTGGGCGAGACACGACGACAATTTGGCAACTCTACATATTGTTGACAAAAACACCGGTGCAACAAAAATGCGGTATCCAGTTAGGTGTTCGAACTTTAAGAAACATAATTATTTTGGTTTACTAAACAAATCATATATTCTTTTGCCCAAAATCAAAAGTAGGTAAGTACCTACTCCAGCTTTCCACAAATTTTAAACACCTTATAAAATGCAATTATCTACACTTAACTAATTTAGCAAAATAATCATAACATTTTGCGGTGATTCGAATGTATATTATAACCATTAAATCACCAAAATGCAAATCGCTTTTCTTGGTGACGTTTTTG
Organism: Crambus lathoniellus; assembly: GCA_949710035.1. NCBI lineage: Eukaryota > Metazoa > Arthropoda > Insecta > Lepidoptera > Crambidae > Crambus > Crambus lathoniellus. The sequence continues at coordinate 25,112,405 of OX453301.1, forward strand.
GCAAAGACACTACGGACGAATTTATCTAGAGAAAACAGGATAAAACCGGTTTTTTTTAATACAGCCCGGTACGACAAGTTGGCTTCAATATAATTGTCACGTAACGTATACCTAAGTGATTTTCTAGCTTGTTCCGACAATAGATTTTAGATTTGAGATTATCAAAATTATGTTTCATTGTGATCCGTACACCTAAAAACTTTTATACCCATCAATTTCCTAAAAATACCTTTGTATCTATAGCGTTGGGACGTTAACAAATAATAGTTAAATTTATAATTGTGATAGAATCGTAATAGAATATTGTGCCAGTATCAGTAGTACGAATATTCCTTGGTAAATATAAGTAATAATCGTCCCTTGCAACAAGCTTGCAATTGATTCTATGTTTTATTGTAACTTAGAAAATAGTTACATTTACATGTGTACGAGTATGTCCACATCTATCTCTCCAAACTGGCATCGTCCACTAGACTTATACGTAGGTATATTCAAATATTTAATAGTATTTTACCAGTAGTATTTTTGTTCAAAGAAAAATACTTCCTACAACTATTAAAACGTTTAATTATCACTCCGAAACTCCATTAACATTTTCCACATGAAACTGTCCAAACTACCACTGTCCACTAATAATAAATCTTCGCGGGAAAACAACAGACCCATCAAGGCTGCAACAGACGCAACAGAAATCTAACCCATTCGTAAATCGTAGTAAACAAGCTACCACAATAAACCTCTAACAACAATAGGAACGGGACTGGCCAAAATTAACCCCGTTTATCACTATCTGCGTCACCGATACCCCAAATAAACCGAGTGCCTAACTGTGACAACTGAAATAACTGCTCCAAATACCTAATGCAAGTGCGACGGGCACGCGTTGCATAATTGTACGCACTATTTTGACGCATCTGTGACGTACGTGTTTTATGCAACATTTGAATTGCTGAAACTTTGTGTTGTTAAAAAAATCTTTAGATCCGGGTGGAGTATGGGCAGAGTTAATAATTTTCCAGCTTTGAGCAACTCTTTCTGCCCTTTTGATGACCATAAGAGTTGAAGGACTGAAATAGGAATAAAAGAAAATTCAGTTTTCAATTTAACTAGACTAGGTAGGTACTAAAATGTATAATAGGTAAATTACCAAAAAAACTAAAGCATCTCCATAAACAACCTCTAATATTATTAATTTATAATCCAAGAACAACGAAAAGTTTGTGTCGCAAGATTTTAAAACATGTCCGAACTTTGAACCAAAATTTCGAAATATATTTTAATGTCGCATCTATAGTTCTACAGTAATATTATTCAAAGGAAGACGTGATTTTTTGTTTGTATGTATATTTGTTTGTAATGGAGAAATAAAATCAAAAACTACTGAACCGATTACAAAAATTATTTCACCATTAGAAAGCTACATCTTCCTGAATAGCATAGGCTATTCTATACCGATAGTGCCACGGAAATGGCTACCACGCGTGTAAAACCGCGCTGAGCCCCTACGCCCCTAGTCATATATAAAATACTAGCGGATCCTCGCGGCTTTACCCGCGTGGTACCCGTTCCCGTGGGAATATCGGGATAAAATATAGCCTATGTCACTCGGGAAGAATGTAGCTTTCTAAAGGTTTAAGAATTTTCTAAATCAGTCCAGTAATTTCGGAGCCTATTCAATTCAAACAAACAAAAGTCAAAAAAGTCAAAAAGTCAAAAAAATTTATTCATATAGATTAAATAAAATTAATGCTTATGAATCGTCCAACATTTTTTTACCTACCACCTGTTATGGACATCTTTTAACTGACAATAAAAACAGGCGAAAAAAACTCATCAGCTTTAACAAATAATCTAATCTTTCCTCTTTATCATATTAGTATAGAATACATTGTACTTTTTTTACAAGAGTTTAAATAATTATGTCGTTAAATTCATAAGCCCCTCATTTCAAACGGCCATTACTCGTGCTGCGACTTAATAATACAATTATCGACACATGCAAGATGTATATTTATGTCATTAATGATCTTTTACTATCTTCGGTTTAGCTAAGTTACAAAGTGATTACCGCGAAACGATTCCGCATTTACAATCGTTACAACAATGAATTTTAAACCTCAACAATTATATAGTACTTATTCAAACATTTTCTAATCCCAGAATGAAGCAATCGGACGTGACAAGGTAAATCAAAATAATTATATAGTATTTAAGAGTTCTCTACACTACCTATATGGCATATAAATACCATACATTTGTAGCTAAAAAAACAGATAAAAAATTTGTATAGTACTAAAAACCAAGTGACTTGCAAGAAGACATAAACGCAACAGCAAAATCTTGGTCAAGGCTCGCTATTACTTATTTACTTACTTATATCTAGATTTTGCTTGCAAATTGTTTCGATTAAACCAATTTGAGCATCGCGATTTTTGTTAGCGTGCACGAAGAACAAAAGACGGGAATAAAATTAGTTAAGAACAGTTGCCGGCGCAAACGTACGCGAATAATTATTTTCATTTTACTTTAACATCTGACTTAATTACACCTTAAACATTTTTAACGAAGAATCAGCACAAGTTGATTCTGCCAATATAATTAATTTACAAAATTTAAAAATTTAAAGTATGGTTACCTTTTTCGCTTTAAAAAAAACTTAAGTTTTAGTTGCTAGATTGTAGATTCGTATAGATAGAGTAAGAAGTTCTAGTGCAGGAAAACAAGGTCGCAAACTTACCTTCATAAAATTGATTCCAGCAACGTGTTTTTTTTTCTCACAACAACAAGTGATACCTGATCGAGTGAAATCCGAATACTTCTGCTTCATGCACCAAACGGTATAGTTTCTCTAGGTCAACGGGAAATACCTGTAATAAGTTTTAATTTCTTCAGAGTCAAAGCATGTAGGTATTAATAACCGTGTCTTGTTGCTAATTTCAAGTTAGTAGCAAGTATTCTAGTAAAACAAAAACAGTCTTGAATGGCACACATACGGATGGAAGAGATGGCAAGTTTATTAAAAATAAAAGAACCTTAACCTTTGGTGATCTTAAATAAATCTCGATATCGTCTGATAACCATGAGAGTTCCTCGATACGAGTGGCGAGATTTCGGCAGACGGTCTGGCCTGGAGCCAGCGTTGTCACGTGGTACTTATATCCACGATTGACTTTTCGCACGTAGGTATTTAAATAATGTACCGATCCTTCGATCATATCGATCATTCAATGTCTTACTTGTATTCACTATCAAATTTTATTTATTCATAAGATTCGATAACTTCCTTCGCATAGCACGAAAAGCCTAGATTTTTAAATTACTTATTTAATTTCGAGATTAAGGCACAGATTACTAAATAGTTATTAAGGTACTTATATCATTTTTATGAAACCCATAATAATTGATGTGAATAATAATATCAATATAACAATAGACTTGCTCATATATAAATAATTTAAAAAAAATTTAGATATGAGTAATTCTGTCGTTTATTGTTATTTTAAAAGTGGGGCCAATGGCCTAAGAAAAATAACAAAATTAAGCGATTAGTTAACTCGTCCCGCGAGCCCAATTTGAAGCGGGGCCAAATGGACTAAAGAGCCATAATACCGCTATGGTGTTGAATGATAAAAACATGATGGCAAAATACTGACTAACGAAATAAAAAAATAACAGATTAAGAGATAAAAATGATAGCTCAAACTCTACATTGAAACCGCGATCAGTAGTTTTCGTGACAATTTACACAATTCTCAAAACATGTTATTTAAACATCAAAGCAACATTTTTACCGCTACTTCTTGCCTAGACTCGAGTATAATTTGATTACTATGATTAATTAAAAATGGAGTAGACATTACAATTTTGGCAGCCTCAATAGTGCGTCATAATGTAGCAGGGTTATTTTCTCTTAGATGTGGCAATAATTTAAGAAAGGAATAAAAATCTGTCTGGTGAATGTCTACCGATAAAAGCTGTTTGCTGGCAATAGTCGTCCGCCGCCGGGGTCTGATACAAAAATCAATAGAAGAAATATAAAAAGGACGCTTATATTTTTTTTTGTAATTATAGGTTTAATACAGATATTCGAAAAGACGTGCCTCAAACAAAAATTTGTTCATTGCGATCAAAATAAATGATACTAAGACCCGAGGATTCGGTCCATATCTTTATAGATAAAGTAAAAAATACATTCGGGACTTGTTTTGGCTAGTCTTTTTTTATGTTTTATGGGCTTGCTCTTTGCTACTTGGCTTCACACTGAACCTTAGGGTTGCGAAGAAGCCTAAGATGGAGCGAGCTTACTCAAAAGCCGACTTCTATCACTTGTATCTATAGTCAAGTCAAGTAATGTCTTGAGCAAGGTCGTTATTTAAAATTGTCGTTTTTATACAAAAAACAAGAATTTAAATAAAATAAGAACTTCCTAAAGTAATTTTGCCAAGTACTCTTACAATTGAAAGTTCTTATTGCATTTAAATTCTTGTTTATTGTATAAAAACAATTGCAATTTTTAATCACTTTTTAGGGTTCCGTACCAAAAGGATAAAAACGGGACCCTATTAATATGACTGTTCGTCAGTCTGTCTGTCACCAGGCTGTATCTCATGAACCGTGATAGCTAGAAAGTTGAAATTTACAAAGATTAAATATTTCTGTTGCCGCTATAAAAACAGAATAAAATAAATATTAAAGTGGGGCTTTCATACAACAAACGTGACTTTTTGTCGTTTTTTGTTCGATATTAATAACGGTAACAGGTACCCAGATAACATTTATAACTGTATAAACGCTGTACTACGAAAATTTTAAAGACTTTAGGCTGTTCCACTTTGCTGTATTTGGGCTGTATATCCGGATATTCAGACGTTGTAACTCAAAAAGAGGCCCCAAATTGTACAGCTCTAAGTGTAGATCTAGCTGTCTAACAGCTGTGCAATAGCTGTACAAGCCGAAGCAATAGCTGACTTAGAGGGTAATTATATGTATACCATTATACAGATATTGTTCTCAAATTTTGCGTGTTTTATTCTTTTGTACAGTTTTAGGCTACAAAGCGTCTGAATATAAGAATAATATTTCGAATGAATCTCTGACATAGTTATTTTCTAACATTTTATTTATCGGATATGTCGGACACACGGCGGCGGCCATAATATAATTTGTGAAGTGAACAAATATTTATTTTGCTATTGGTAAGTACCGATTATTAATTTTTGGTTGTTATTTTGCTTGCGGCTGCAACTTTTTCGTGAATATGTATACTAATAGTGAGCCAAAATTCATGCGCCCTCGAAATAATAGATATTATCGAAAATATATATGTAATGAAAACCGTTTAACCCAACTTGAGATTAATTTTATGAGGTCCCAGTACTTTTCTATTTAACATAAATTAATTGTGTATAGTGTTCTGATAAAATGCTCTGTATATTTTACAAAAAAATCAAAAACTAACATTAAAATATCTTATGAAATATGAAACCATGTTTATAGGTTATGATTTAATGGCGTCCCAATTTAAACAGCTCTTGCTCTTTTAGTACTCGATAATGAAGGTAGGGGTAGGGTAGAGGTAGGGTAGGGGTAGGGTAGGGGTAGGGTAGGGGTAGGGTAGGGGTAGGGTAGGGGTAGGGTAGGGGTAGGGTAGGGGTAGGGTAGGGGTAGGGTAGGGGTAGGGTAGGGGTAGGGTAGGGGTAGGGTAGGGGTAGGGTAGGGGTAGGGTAGGGGTAGGGTAGGGGTAGGGTAGGGGTAGGGTAGGGGTAGGGTAGGGGTAGGGTAGGGGTAGGGTAGGGGTAGGGTAGGGGTAGGGTAGGGGTAGGGTAGGGGTAGGGTAGGGGTAGGGTAGGGGTAGCGTAGGGGAAGGGAGGGTAGGGTAGGGGTAGGGTAGGGGTAGCGTAGGGGAAGGGTAGGGTAGGGGTAGCGTAGGGGTAGGGTAGGGGGTAGGGCCACGGGAACGAAGTCGCGCTGGGTCAGCTAGTATACAATAAACAGAAATATTAGATAACCCAACAAACCAACCAAGGGAAAGGGATAATTGTAAGGCGCCAAATCACAAATATAGTTTTAACCGTAGAATATGCATTATAGCGCAGACCACTGCTATTCGGACTATATTTAAAATTGTATTCTTTAGTCGTTTCAGGTACTTCATCCAAATAATGACCCACAAGAGTCGACTTCATCTACATCAAAAACTGTTTCCGGTCAGGCTTCTAACAAGGAATGCAGCGATACGGCTATTACGATACCAATACGAATGACGAATACATCGTAATGACCCAATATGATAACGAATTACGATACGAATGCATTACGATTTATTTTTGATAGCATTTTGTTAAATTTATTTGAAGCTCTGTTTGAATTTACTTATATCAATATTAAGACTGAGTAAAACAAAAATAAATGAAACATTTTTGATTTATTTATTTATAATAACGTAAAATTTCTTTTAAAAGGCCCATTTTGCATTGTTACTGTTATTGGAGAAATTACTATGGATGGGATACTATGGAGAAATGTTCTTGGATCCTGCCTTCGATCAACAATAGTACTAGATGAAGGCTCACGAACTAAATGAAAACATTATATGGCCAGACTGACATTTTTTTAAACGGAGAAAAAAGGATACGCATGTTACGATCTTACATTATAAATAACAAGAAGCGTTCTAAGTATGAAATACCTTAGTATTATTGACACTGTCAAAATAATCTACTTATTATACTCTCAAGTGGGCTTATGAGGCTTGGACATATCTGTCACTCCAAGTATGTATCTAGAGCTAGGTGTTATTGTTGATCGAAGGATAAAAAATCCTGCGGTAAAAAATCTTGAAATCTATCGATTACAATTTCAATTAAATTCTTTATTGCAGCTTGAGAAATATTCTTGTCTATAGCCTATTTTTTTAATCTTACTGCGAAATAATAAATGGCGATCAGGCGATCTTCGTCTTCATCTGATGAACTTTCAGATTCAGAAATTGGGTATTTGACTGAAATTTTTTTATTGACTTAAAATGTTAATTTAATTCGTAGCAACACAACATAGGTATTTATTTTCAAATATCTTGCATATTTTCAGCGATATAGAGCATCAAACTTTCTAATTTGACAAGGAGAGCGCTATAGAAACGTGACGTCACATTTCTATAGCGCCATACTCTCGCCATAGAAAATTTCGTTTGAGAAAGAGATAGCTAGAGACACAATTAAGTAGCTCATAATTGGCTTGTTATAATACAGATTGAATTTCTTTTTTCACATTTGTTATTTAATAATGTTTTATTTCTGAATGTCATTATTAAATATCTACATTTCAACAACAGTCAAATACCCAATTTCGAGTCAATTTTTGTAAGTAGTCACTATTCGTCACTATCCAACCCAATTGTGATTGTACGGGACCCTCTTTGCTTGTTACTGATCCAAAATTCAGCCGTACGTATGGCTATATTATCATTGTCCAATAATTTTGGTTGTTTGTACGGAACCCTCCTGGCATGATGACAATGCTAACTTTTGAATTGGCTGACCTTGTACAATTATACTTTGTTCCGTATAAAGTTCTACTGTTTCACGTTGTTAGTATCATAGTTTCATTTTTATTCCTCCGGTCCTTTTTTATTTTTTCCATAGTTTTATATTCACAATGAACAATGAATATAATCACCCTTAACAGTATGCAATTAGCCAAAACTGACATTAAGCGATAGGTACATAAGTTTTACTTAAGCATTAAAATAATCGATAAGCTGAATAATTCTCAATTTATGCACTACCAAAATTATAATAATCTGTTGTAACACCGGGGGCTGTACTATAGGGATAAATTTACGCTAATCGCGTCAGCTTTAGAATAGGGTAAGACTGAACTTTTATGAAGCAGACGGCATTGTATTACACTCTTGTAAAGAGATTTGCTTTCTAAGGGTGTCCTAGATAACCATTGAACAGTTGTTATCAAGCCTATTAACACGACTTTATAATAGAGTACTTCTACACCAATATGCAGATGATAGCAATATTCAATGCTCTTAAACAGAATTAGGCAATACAGAAGTAGAATTCAAGAGCAGTATCCAGTCGATATGCTGCTCTAGTCTTCTAACCTTGCTTGTAGTAGTTTTTTACACTACATACTGTATTTCAGTGTTTTTACGTCCTATTTAAAAGCCATAAGTAATAATTTCGACTATATACAGCCGTTAACCAGCTCTACTGTATAACAGTACACAATTAATGCTATAGTACAGCCCTAAGTATATTTTTACGCTTTTATTCATCGTTTATAAAGCTTATAGCTGATAATTAACTGGTAAAAAGAAATTTTGTCAGCCTAAATGTTTATTGGGTAGACATATAAATATTTAGTTGCATATTCACTAAATAACTAAGTGGGGCTCCCATACAACAAACGTGAATTTTTTGCCGTTTTTTGCTCGATATTGTGTGTAGAATGTAGTGTCTCATGTTGCATAGATAATTGGTACGGAACCCTTCGTGAGCGAAGCCGACTCGCACTTGGCCGGTGTTTTAAGATTATTTACTTCATTGCATTCATTTTATTATTGAAAATATTGAAAATGAAGTATAAAACCCCTACCCGTCTCACAACTAGCTCCGACGGGACTTGAACCACGACTCCGTAGCTCAGTGGTTAGAGCATTCCCGGACAGTGAAAGATCGTGATCATCGAGTCCCATCGGAGCTAGTTGTGAGACGGGTCAACTTTTTCTAATACTTATTTCTTTTTAAGTCGTCTTGTTTTATCTTTTGATTCCAACATAAAGCCTAAACGTCTATAACAGCAGCGGCTTTGTTCTCTAACGCGTGTTTTCGGTTTTACATTTCCGTTATGACCCTGCGTACAAATAACACGAAGCTACCGCAGAACGCTTTGCAATATGTAAGCAGCAGATGTTGCGCGATACAATAAAAATATGCAAATAAACACCAATAACAATGAACTTGACATTTCTATAAATAGATTTATTAAACTTTATTTCTACCCACGACGACGGACGGAACGGAACTTCGCGTAAGTGTATATATTCTTTGACGGAACGGAGGCTGTATATGCGTTTGGGATTAGAGGTTGTTTGTTAATTTTAATTTATTTGTTTGTTTGTATATATGTCTGTTGCCATTTATCTCCTAAACCACTGGTCCGATTTTAATGCGGTTTTCAGTTATGGGTTTTGATTTGATTGGTGCATGTTCTTAGATAAGTGTTACGCTAACAACTCACCAGAGGGCGCTGCATTTGCTTGTGCAAAACCAAAAATACTAGTCCGACTTGGATTCGGCTTTCAATAATGGGTTAATAATTGATTATTTTGACTTTTCTCTAATTGTTACTTTATTTTAATAAAAGGGAACAAGTAAGTAAAGAACAGTAATAGCAAACTGCTAATTGCTGTAGGAAATGATATGACATTTTTCGTGTCAGAGATCAGAAGAGTGCGTGATGTTAAAACATGAAAAATTGCTTTGTCTAGTTCGTCATGAAATCGCGTGTGAAACCCTCTTCGAAGGGTCGATTTTTCACGCTCATTATATACGTTTGCAAATATATTACTCATAAATAGGATATCACAATTTTCTTGTAGGAACTAATTATGTAGTACATGACCTAAATTCGGCTTATGTTTGTCTCTGAATTAGCACAGCTATTAAAAGGTCGACAGCTCCTATCGTCCTTTCTGCCAAAAATGGCTACTAAGTATAAGTCCGGTTACTTAAGCCCGAAAAATTATGAATTCCAAAGAAGCTTAAAATTTCTCGGATATGGCGAATGTTAGGAGAAAACGGGTAGGAAAATTTTTAAAGATCATGATCTGCAGTTTTTATCTAAGCTATGTGTATCATAAACATTAATCGTATCCCTTAAATCCAAATTCTCATTTTTGCAAACTTTGGCCTTGATTTTTTTTCACTCATTGGATCGATGGGGATGGGGACTTTATTGATTAACGTAAAGTTCAAGCAAATTTTCCAGCTTCTTTGAAATGTATGCAAGAGTAAATATCAATTTTGTCCGGACTGAACTGTTTTTCAGGATGTAGAAGTTCCTCTAATTATGACATATTCTTCTCCTCCTTTTTCTTTTTTCGAGAAGTTAATTTTTTATCCACAAACGGGGTAGCACTTGGCCTTCATCTCACCTGATGTTAAGTGAAGATAAGGCTGAAGATGGAAGCTCACTACTCCCGGAATCCTCAACACCGAGGAACTGGCTATCTTATCTCTACTAGTTATTTTTCTATTATCTTCAATTTTCCCTATACTATTGTGCTATACTATATAATTAATTTAAAAGGTCATGTCATGAAGAAGAATAATCTATACATATAATAAAACAGAAACGGAAAAAAAGTCTGTACATGAAAGATTAAAAAAAAATAATTACTGCTATGTGATGTGTACAGGATATAGACCCCAAAACGATAGATATTAAAATTTTTGTCTGTTTGTCTGTTTGTCTGTTTGTCTGTTTGTATGTTCGCTTTTCACGCAAAAACTACTGGACGGATTTTTACCAAATTTTGTATAGTAATAGCTTATAACCCGGGTCAACATATAGGGTACATATATTTATATATAAAAATGAATCCCTATTTCCCTTGGTCACGACATCACGCGTGAACGGCTGGACCGATTTGGCTAATTTTGGTCTTGAAATGTTCGTGGAAGTCCACGCAAGGTTCTTACGGTGAGAAAATAGGGGAAGAGGGGGTAAGTGGGGGTAGAGTAGAAGTAGGGTAGGGTAAAGGTTGGTGATGTCGGATTTTGCTTGTGATTGGGCTGTGTTTTTTGGTTTGTTTTTGTTTATTACTTCTGAAACCTATTTTTGTTGACTCCATGTTCACCGGCTATGTACGGTGACGTGGAGACATTTTCTAATGGGGGGTCCAGACCGGGCACCCCGTTACCTGTCGATAACGTCCCTCCGGAAAGTGAGACCTCTACTAGGGTGACAAGAAAGCGTCAAGGTGAGGGTCCGATGGTGGAACTGACGAGCTCCGATGAGGATCCACAGCATTCTCACTACGGAGGTGTAAACAAGGCGCTTACACGTACCTCCTCCGGGGGTAGGGGAAAGGCGCCCGGCCTTCTTCACGGGGCTGCGGCTGGTCACGCCAACCTGCGAAAACAAAACACGCAGGAGGGACGTGACGAGTACGAAATGAGGGAAATAGAAAGACAGCACTCCAAGGGAGAAGCAAGGAGGGAGGAACAAGAAAAGACAAGAGAAGAAAAGGCGGGGAAAAAGAAGGGAAAAGGAAGGGGTAAAGACCCGGAACGGGAGGGTCGTCCCGACACTCCGGGATATTTTCTAAATTCCCGACCCTGCTCGGATTCGGATGACTATGACGACTTGCCGACCAAGAGGTCCTCCAAAGAGATCAGGAAAGAAGTCGATAAGATCTCTCAAAGATTGTTAGATGTCGTTGCCCAGTCGGGCAACTTAAAAAGAGAGTTTAAAAAAGACGTCACGGACGCTAGCTGCTGCTTCCGCTTTATCATAAACGAGGCGCTCAACCTGACCTCGACGGAGGAAACCGTCCGCCTCCAGGCCGACAACAAGAGACTCCAGGAAAGGGTAAGCCAAATGGAGAAAGAACTCCTGGCTCTGAGACAGCAATTCGAGGAAAGGTGCGTTCAGGATGCCCAGCACCCGAAGTCATCTCCAGCTGTCGTGATGCATCAGGAGGAGGATCCTCCGGCTTCTGTGCCGCCCTCCTTCGGTTCGAATGCTCCTGAATGGGTGTTGCACCTCGAGAAAGCCCTGACTGTGACATTCGGGAACATGCTCAATGCAAGGATTGAGGGCCTGGAGCAGCGTCTTCCCCCTGCCCCGATCCTAAGACCCAGTTTAGCAGCGGATAAAAGGAAGACAGGCCCAGCAGCTGCCAATCCGGTCGTACCTTCTCCAGCGGCGTTCCCCCCCCCAAGGTCAAAACAGCAGATACAGCCGTCCGGCTCGTCTTACGCTGCTGTTGCGCGGGAAGATCCTTGGACAATGGTAGGGAAAAACGGACGTCCAATTAAATCCGTTACAGCTGGTTCGGCCCCAGCTCCAAAGCCCGCTAAGTCGCAGTCTGTGGCACCTGCGGCCCAGAAACCGAAGCTAAAGACCCCGAAATCAACGGCCGTGGTCCTGGCGATCACCCCAGAACAAAAGGAGAAGGGATCCAATTACGCGGAAGCCATCGCCAAGGCCAAAAAGGAAATCGATATCTCCGCGTTAGGTATTGAGGGCATGCGCATTAAAGTCTCGGCAACCGGCACCCGTGTATTTGAAGTGCCGGGAGCATCCAGCGGGTCTAAGGCCGACGAACTGGCCGCCAAACTCAAAGAGACACTCGGCGACACGGTGCGTATATCCCGACCCGTCAAGACGGCGGATGTGCGGGCGACCGGGCTTGACGACTCAGTCGACGAGGATGAGTTGCGCAACGCAGTTGCAAAGAAGGGTGGCTGCCCGCCCGAACATGTAAAGGTTAGTCCTATCCGTGCGGGCCCCGGTGGACTTGGTGCAGCCCTAATCAAGTGCCCCGTACCAGTCGCAAAGTTGTTGGCCGAGTCAGGTCGTCTTCAGGTCGGGTGGGTCTCGGCCCCAGTTCGTGCGCTGGAGCCTCTTCCGCTCCGTTGCTACGGATGCATGATAACGGGGCACACCAAACAGCTGTGCCCCCACAGCGGAACAGACCTCAGCGACAACTGCTATAGGTGCGGCCAGAAGGGCCATAAGTCCGCGTCGTGTCCGGCCCCGGAACCATGTTGTCTGGTGTGCAAAGCCGCCAAGCTTCCGGCAAACCACGTCATGGGGGGAAACAAGTGCCGCCCCCCCTCTGTCAGGGCTAAGATTCCTACAAGTTTTGGGGCGCCGTCACGCAAAATAGTGAGTGCTGCTCTCGCGGAAGGGGTTGAGGATGGTAACATGTCAACTTAATGGCCAGACACCTCAACCTCTTCCAAGGGAATGTTAACCATTGCGCCGCATCTCAGGACCTGTTCCTGCAGCATGTGGCAGAGTTTGGTACACAAGTCGGGGTGATCGCGGAACCATATCGCGTTCCTCAGCGCCCTAACTGGGCCGGGTCGTTGGACGGCACTGCCGCCATTGTGGCCCCATTTTCTGCCGCCTACTCCCCCCCCCTCTCGGTCTTAGAGAGGGGTCCGGGCTATGTGGCGGCCTCTTGGGGGGAACTTACGCTCGTTAGCGTTTACTTCTCCCCCAACCGGGGCCTCTCGGAGCTACAGGGGTGGCTCGACTTGTTGAGTGGTGTGGTGGTGCGTCTCGCACCAGCCCAGATGCTGGTTTTGGGCGATTTTAACGCCCACCACACCGCGTGGGGCGAAAGGTCAGACACCCCAAAGGGGGTCGCAGTTTTAGATTGGGCGGCGACGTCGGGTCTTGTTGTGTGTAACAGGGGCCAGGAATTTACCTGCGTCAGGGGGGACGGTGGGTCCATCGTCGACCTCACCTTCGCGACCCCTGCCCTGGCGGCGCGTGTGCAAGAATGGCACGTCTGTAAGGACGTGGTCACGTTGTCCGACCACGACCATATTATTTTTAAGGTCGCAGCTGCTCCAAGCGCAATTCCAGCTTTGCCTCCTGGGGAGGCCCTGCGCTGTTTCCCAAGATGGGGGGTCACCAAACTCAACCGCGAGTTGGCAGAAGAGGTGGCGCTGGTAGAGGCCTGGAACCTTGAAGGGGAAAGGCCGGATCAGCTGGGGGTTGAAGATCGAGTCCGGCGTTTAACGGCCTCCTTGAAGACGGTGTGCAACGCGTCCATGCCGAAGGTAAAGGGGCTACCAGCGAAGCGCGGAGTTTACTGGTGGTCGGACGAGGTGGCGAACCTCAGAGCCACCTGTCTTGCATCCAGAAGGGAGTTGCAGCGCTCGAGACGCCGACTAAGACGGGATCCTGCGGAGGAGTCCCGACTCCGCGAAACATACACGGCGGCTAAAAAAGCACTCTCAGAGGCCATTTATAGGGCAAAGTCCGCCGCCTGGGACGGATTTCTGGAAGACCTTAACCGTGACCCGTGGGGGCGTCCCTATAGGATGGTACGGAGTAGGCTCCGCAACCAGGCGCCTCCTACGGAGTCAATGGACCCGCGGCTATTGTCTCAGGTGGTCGACGGCCTCTTTCCGGCCGAAGTGCCCCCGGTCGGTCCTCTCATAGGGCCCTCAACTCGTGCACCGGATGATTGGCAGGGCTACTCTCCCGTGACAGAGGATGAATTGGAGGCGGTTCTGACCCGCCTCAAATCCAAACGGAAAGCGCCCGGTCCGGATGGTATTCCCGGTCGGGTGCTGCCTCTAGCGCTAGAACATCTCGGCGAGGATGTTAGACTCCTCTTTTCGGAGTGCTTGCAGAAGGGAGAATTTCCGAAGGCTTGGAAGCGGGGACGTCTCTGCCTATTAAAGAAAGACGATCGGCCCCCTGATTCCCCATCGGCATACAGACCGATAGTTCTGCTGGACGAGCTCGGCAAAATGCTTGAGCGCATCATCGCAGACCGAGTCGTCCGGCATCTTGACACAGTGGGGCCAAATTTGTCAGACCGCCAATTTGGCTTTAGAAGAGAGAGGTCGACAATCGATGCTATCATGGCCCTGAAGGAGTCGACCCAAAGGGCAGTTGGTCGCGGGGAGAGAGTGGTAGCCGTCTCACTCGACATCAAGAACGCGTTTAACTCTCTCCCCTATGGCGTGATTAAAGACGCTCTGCGTCACCATAACATCCCTCCCTATCTTGTCCGCATAATTGAGCACTATCTGACAGATAGGGAGGTGATTTACCTCGCAGCGGACGGCCAGCTAATGGTCCGCGAAATGCAGTGTGGTGTTCCACAGGGGTCGGTGCTTGGGCCGCTCCTGTGGAACCTTGGGTATGACTGGGCGCTTCGCGCCGTGCTTCTCCCCCGGATGGATGTCATCTGTTATGCAGATGACACTCTAGTCACCGCCCGGGGTCGAGACTTTGAAGAAGCGAGGCGCCTTGCAAAGATTGGAACAGAGGCGATGATACGCCGCATCAGGACGTTGGGCTTAGAGGTGGCCGTGGCGAAAACCCAGGCCATCCTTTTTCACGGCCCGCGTCAGGGTCCACCGCCAGGGGCGGACATAGTCTTAGATGGGGTCGAAGTTCGTCTGCGCCCCACTATGCGCTATTTGGGTCTATTACTTGACGGTCGTTGGTTGTTCACCGACCATTTTAAACAGTTGGCACCTCGACTGGTTGCCGCGGCGGCCGCGCTTGGCGCACTACTGCCAAACATAGGCGGGCCTAACGGCAGTTGTAGGAAACTGTATGCAGGGGTCATCCGTAGCATGGCCCTCTACGGAGCCCCTGTATGGGCGGATGCCTTAAATGAGCCTAATAAGGCCGCCTTAAGGCGACCCCAAAGGGTAGTAGCCTCCCGAATGGTGCGAGGATACCGTACCGTGTCGTGGACGGCGGCATGTGTTTTAGCCGGGACGCCTCCCTGGGCACTGGAAGCCCAGGTACTCGCAGAGGCGTACAGGCGGAGAAAGGAGCTAAGGGCGGGGGATAGCCACCTTGCTCCACAGGAGTTTTCCGGCATCATGCGAGCGGCAGAGGCGCGATGTCTTGAGGACTGGGAGCGGCAACTGGCAGAACCAATCGCCGGTCACAAAACGGTGGAGGCAATCCGCCCAGTCCTCAAGGAGTGGAAAGCTCGAGCCCACGGGGCTCTTACATATCGTCTGACACAGGTACTTTCCGGACACGGGTGTTTCGGAAGATACCTGTGTCAGATACAGAGGGAGGAGTCCCAAGCGTGCCACCACTGTGGCGCGCCCCAGGACACCGCACGCCACACACTCGAAGAGTGCACAGCGTGGGCGGTGCAGCGCCAGGAGTTGGTCGCTGCGGTTGGGCCGGACCTGTCGCTACCCAATATCACAGTTGCGATGCTGAGTAGCGAGGGGGGATGGCAGGCCGTGGTCTCCTTCTGCGAGGACGTCATCTCGCAGAAGGAGGCCGCGGAGAGGGTTCGCGAGGCGGACGTCGCAGCGAGCCAACTCCGACGTGCGCGGCCGGGGAGAGCGAGACGACAACGTGCGCGACTCGATCTCCCCGCGCCGCAAGGGGGGGCGCAGTAAGGCCCTCTGTCCCCCAAAGGGTGGAGCCCTAACGGGCCACTCTCCCCGGGTCAAGTGGCGCGTGCTACAACGTTCCCACAGACCCGGCGGTAAGGCGCAGGTCTTCGAGAGGAGTTTAGTTGGTAGTGGTGCTTCCTCCTATTCGCCCCACCTGGCCTGCCCCCACGAGCGGGTAGCCACGTGGGGAGCTGGGGAGGACGCTTCCTCCTT
Source organism: Crambus lathoniellus (assembly GCA_949710035.1). Lineage (NCBI taxonomy): Eukaryota > Metazoa > Arthropoda > Insecta > Lepidoptera > Crambidae > Crambus > Crambus lathoniellus. The sequence continues at coordinate 25,128,763 of OX453301.1, forward strand.
CTGCCCGGCCCCCTCTCGAGCTTTCGAGCTCGTTGGGGGGCGGGGCAGAGGTTAGAACCACCCAGCCCTGACGCGAAGCCTATTAGGCTTGGTGGGAGGGCTGGGCGCGGCGAGGAACATGCCCTAGGTGTGACCGAGTCCAACATGCCGTTTGGTATGCCTAAAGATCGCATTCTCCTCTTGATACAAAAAAAAAAAAAAAAAAAAAAAAGGGTAAAGGTTGGGTAGGGTATAGGTAGGGTAGGGTAGGGGTAGGGGTAGGGTAGGGTAGGGGTAGGGGTAGGGTAGGGTAGGGTAGGGGTAGGGGTAGAGGTAGGGGTAGGGGTAGGGGAAGGGGTAGGGGTAGGGTAGGGTAGGGGTAGGGGTAGGGTAGGGGTAGAGTACGGGTAGGGTAGGGTGGAGTAGGGGGTAGGGCCACGGGAACGAAGTCGCGCTGGGTCAGCTAGTATTTAATAAAAACCCCTTATTCCTACGGGAAAATACAAAAACTGATTCTTACTAAAATAGATGGCGCCACATGATTATGAAAATACGTTATATTTAATCGCTGTCTCAATTAATAATGAATCATGTTATTTTTTTTTTTACCTGCTTCAAAACATAATATAAATTGAAACCCATCCAGGCCCATATAAAATCATAAAAATAATTTCATGTTATTTACGTCATTATATCTACTAAGCAATAGATGGCGCAGGAAGTCAGTAAGATTACGATATACCTCTCACAAAAATACATTCAAATGATTATATTAATTAGGGTGAAAGCCCCCTCTGTTGCCACTTTAAGATAATTTTCACTTCTTTCGCATCATAACTACTAAGCAATAGATGGCGCAGGAAGTCAGTAAGATCACGATATACCTTTCACAAAAGTACATTCGAATGATTATATTAAGTAGGGCGAAAGCCCCCGCTGTTGCCACTTTAAGAGGTTTTTTACTACTTTCGCCTACCATAGGCGTAAGGCTAAGGCGTAAGGTATAGGCTTAAGTAGGTATCTATAAAATACAAAATTTATATCTAAAATTGTCAAGATTGTATCTTATACTTTTCTTTAAATTTTTAAATTCTTACATTACAAAAAAACTACTTAAAAAAATTTAAACGACTCCAAAAAGTATTTGTCAACTGAAAAGGAAAAATATAATACAGAAATACAGGAAAAAAAACCAGTGCACAAATTTTTAGAATCAACTCAGAATCGGTAAGTGAACAACTTTTTCCTAGAAACGTGGGTCGAAATATGACAAAATTTTTTGGACTTCCCATACTAAATCTATCACGTGATCAGTCCGATTTGTATGAAGAGTCAAAATTTTTTTGTCATATGTCGACCTATGTTTCTAGGAGAAAGTTGTTCACTTACCGATTCTGAGTCGATCTTAAAATTTTTTGCACTGATTAAAAATTTACCCTGTATAATGCCTTTAGATTTCGAGAAATTCGTGGACAATCATAATAAAAAACATATAACTAAGTATTCATATACTTACGAAATTTAGTTTTATTTTAGTAAATTAAAAACCTATCTTTTAAACTTCAAATGTGCGAAGGGTGCCGATTGATGTGTTTTTTGTTAATCAAATTTTAAAAAATACATCGAGAAATCAATACTTAACTAACTTAGATAAAATAAAAGAAACATCTAATTCGATGTAAACTGAAAAGCGTTTATTGAATAATATTCCTATGCCATAAAGATTTATTACTATTGTTATTATGACTTAAAAGTCATTGATAAAAAGTATATTATCAAGCAAAAGTTATTAACGAAATGTTTTAAGCTACGTAAGCACTCGGGGCAGTGGCCAAAACTGAAGTTTTCACCCTGTTGATGTAATATTTCTATTTCGCATTTCCACTCGACGCTAGATGTCGCTACAATAAGTATAATGCCACAAATATATCTGACCCGGTGACAGTGGTCGTGGAGGAGCCACTAGCATAGCAATACAAAATTAACTGTCAAAATGGACTGCCGGCAGTCAACAGTATATTTAGTACCAAAAAATAACCACTGTGTGAAATAAGTTTGTCGCAATGTAGTACAAAATGTCACCACTGTAATTTTGAAAAATTTGCTCATAAACGCTAAGTGGCCAGTACGTAGATACCTACACTTATACCATTTTTTATGTCATTTAACCGGCTCTGGCTACTTAGGCCTTCAGCCGTAGGTACCATCCAATAAAATAAAGGAATATTAAAAATAGTTTTCTATCTAACTTATTTAGTCATTTATTTACTTGGAAAGCTTACATAAATGATGTTTGATTAAAATTAAATAATTAAATGGTAAATCATTACATTTTATACCTGTTACTTAAAGAAAGTTAATTACAAGCTCTCACAAATAGGACATGTCTCCATATCAAAATACTAGCCTTCCGCCCGCGACTTCCCCGCTCGGACTAAACGACGACGTTATCCCGCGGGAATGTGATATTTTTCAGGGATAAAAAGTAGCCTAAGGCAGCCATTACACAGTCCATCCAGATCGCGATCGACGCGATCACTGATCGTGATCTTGATCGCGATCGAGATTTACTATGTAGATATTTTGCGATCAAGATCGCGAGCCGTCAATCACCTTCGTACACAGTCAATCTGGATCGCGATCATTGATTTTGATCACGGATCGCGATCCAGATTGACTGTCTAATGGCTGCCTAAGTATATCACTTTTCAGCTGCCAAACTATTCCCATTCCAAAAGTCACGTCGATCCGTTGCATCAATTTTGACGTGAAAGACGGTCAAACAAACAAACCTACTTTCACATTAATAATATTGGTATGGATACACACAATCTCTTTTTCATTTTATAGTAAAAATATGATTGGCCTGATATTATGCATTACTAAGTAAGAACTTCTGTTTGAATCGTGAAAGCGCACATATGCGCAAAACGATAATACGCGCTCTAATCGCGCGCGGCAAGAGTGCGCTCCACTGGAGCTCCATAGTAGTGGTCGGAGTGGACGTGCCTCGTGCGATCCAAGAGCACCAAGAGAACAAATTAGATTCACGATCCATGATCCCCAATCTTAGATCGTGGTTGGCCAATCCAAGATGGATCGTTTGATGTGGTTCAGACTTATGAACCTCGCGTAGAATAGATCTATTGCCCACTAGCAAGCAACGAGATAAGTTATCACAACTTACTGTAAATCGAGATTTGACAGCCTAAACCGACCTAGATAGCGGTTTAAATTTAAATCGAGATCGGTAACAACAAGAAGCTAAATGGGATTTAAAATAAAATCGAGATCCAAGTGGCCCTATTGAGTTATGAAGAAGAGAAGAGAAGTTTGTTTTTTTCTCGCCTCTAAGGGATTGCAGACTTCAGTATTTGATTTGACATAAATTTTAGCTTGATACCTCCCACCATGAAGCTCGACTTAATACTGAGTTACCTCAGTATTAAGTCGAGCTTCATGCCTCCCACGCATACTTGAGAAAAAGTTTCTTGACAGACGGACAGATCTATGAATGAGGGCTCAACTATGTTCATGCAGCATGATAACAACATACCATGTTCATATCCTAGCCTGCGTATTCGATATTCTTTAGACCCTTTTAGTAGAGAATAGGACTTCAAGAAGAGCGTTATGAAATCTAAGCAACAAACACACATAAACAAACTAACACAAAAGACAATACACCGCGCGTACGAAGTCGCGGGCAACAGCTAGTAGTTAATATTATTGGAAATTAAGTATTAGAAGTAATGAAAAAACTGCATTGTAAATGCAAAAAAAGTAAAAATAATCACTTAATTTTAACTTTCCACATTAAAATCCCGTTTCGTAGCTTAAAAGTTTTTAGTGAACAGACATAAAGTATTATTATAATTTGATTTCCGGCACAAATTTAATTCAAAAGGCTAGCAACGTTAATAGGTTAATAGTTAAATAACTAAGTAGTTCTTAGATATTAGATAAGTGATATTAGATACCTACCTATGTGTCATTGAATCAAGTACCGTAGAACCGGGTTACTTTGATCCTAGGGGGTAACTTTGGCTCACATTTGAAAACAGTATAAACATAATCGTCCCGTGGCATGAACTTTTATCTATCAGTTGCAGGCCATTGCAAAGGATTAAGAGAAGTATTAATATGCTCAGTTTATTATTATACTGTAGAACAAAAAGTAAAAAAAATACTACTTTGGGACAAAGTTACCCCCTAAGGTCAAAGTAACCCGGTCTTACGGTACTCTCAGTACACCGAACAAATCCTAGCGATTTTTGGTGCGCTTCTCGGCAATGTAAGACTTATTTATGTTCAATAAATTTAAAAAAAAAGTTACTCGGTAAAATGCAAAATGCTTAGATATAAATTATAGCAAAGCAAAACACAATTTCGCAGAGAAAGCTTACATAACATTAAATTAATTAATAACTTCGACATCAAAAAACGGACTATAGAGTGTTCCGTACCGTAGTTATTTTAATATTCAACGTTTATTTGCGTTCATCATTATCATCAGCTCGTTTTGTCATCCATTGCTGGACATAGACATTGGCCTCTTCTAGTACACGTAAAGATGTTCACTGGAGGATCCTTCTACCACGCTCCAGATTTTGTTTCCAGTTTTCCTTCTCTCGCTTAGGCGTTCAGTGCATTTTGCCTCTTAGTCGGCTTTTACGACATCCCAGGCATGTAAGGGACTGGTGACATGTGTATTCTTAAGCCCTAAGACCTATTAAATTTTTGCTTTTTTTAGAGCGGTCAATTGAATATATATTTTTTTGCAATTAGGTACGTCTACTTGATAACGAAAACCATTGGTTTCAAGAATATTTTAAAATAACTAATTTAACCTTGAATCTCTGATGAAATATGGTAAACGGCAAATGCAGTTATTGCTTTAAAACCAAATCCTACTTTTGTATCATTATTTGTATATTTGCATGCTATGTAAAATGGCTAAATATGTTAAGCTCCATTTTGTTTTCACAATATACATAATATTGTACCTAGCACCTTTACTGTAACCCTATTTAGAGCAAATAAAAATATTTGTATTTGTAAGAAATGAGCCGAGTAAATACGAGTAAATTAACTGCGTCACAACTTATTACTGCCGCATGAAGGAATTGCGTTTTCACAGTTCGTAAAGAAATAATATGTCATTTGATTTGTGGTGCCAACGACCCAATTCGCGAACGCAACGTACAACCAACCAACTAAACTATTATAAATTCGGAAATAACTCGGCAGGTTGCTAACCCTTTCTCGTCTTAAAAGAACAAAAACCAGTTTTCTTAAGTAATTTAAAAAAACGGGAGCAAATCTCATGTAGTGGCCAGAAACTTAGAAAATACTTAAAAAAATATTAAAATCGTACCTAACCCTAATATGAAGTAATTAAGGAACAGTGCACTTTTTCTAAGAATTATAATATATGGCTGGTTTATTAGCATATTGGTGTAAATTGATGACCTAGAGCGATACCAAGTTTGTGTTTGCCTCATTGACGCATTCGTGCCTTGCAAAAGACATGCGACTTAAGTCCTTAATTGCAACTTGAACTAATGGCTACGTGCACAAGGTTAATTTGAACTTGATGCAAACCATTATTTCTTGGCATAAATAAACCATACTAAAATTCATGTTTACTTGCATAGAGATAAATTGCGACGTAGGCATTTATTTTACCAACTTGTAACATAATAATTGTTTATGTTAATGTTAACTACGCGACGTACCTATACGACGTATACGCGGTATTGTGGTATACTTAAACAAAAAGAGCGCCTCTATAAAAAGACAAGTAAAGATCGAACTCATAGGTATTATGCGAGTTGGTGATAGAATTTCAAAGAATCGATCTAACCGATAAAGATTAAGTGCAAAACAACCTAAAATGTACTAAATGCTTGATTTATTAATTTTACTATAACTTGATGACGTCTTAGTAATTTTGGTGAATTTATTGTGACGATTAGTTTAACAAGACCAATTATCATAGTGTCAATGTCAGGTTTATAGAAGTTAATCCTTTATGCATAGCATACTCGTACACACTTATCTCTTTATATTCAAGAGCGTTTAATTCTTAACTTGCAGGGTATTTATAACACTAAACGCTAAGCTTAGGCTTTGCTATAATCCTTTCAATAGGTCGATCTTCACCTTCACATATAATTGCATTACCTTACCATGCCACGGCTGCGCTGCTCGACTCTTATATAACACTTTAATTCTATATGTAGGATGTAAACATATTAATTTTTTGTATATCCTATTGGTTTAGACAAATTATTAGAATTACAAATTTTCGTAACATTATGAAATCGTTAAGAAGCCTATGACTTCGTTTAAAGCTGTGTTAGTTGACATAACACGAAAAAAACTGAAAACTAATTTTATTGTAATAGATCATCATCATCATTTCAGCCGTACGGTACGACGCCCAACTGATGGGTATAGATAGATAGGCCTCCCCCAAGAATCTCCACAACGATCGGTCGTGCGCTGCCCGCATCCAGCAGCTTCCCGCGACATTGACCTGCCCCCTGATTCACGAACCGTCGGAAACGCTCCCGACAGCGGAATGTATGCCCTGTCTCTGTCACTCACTATCGAATAGACAAAGACAAAGCACAGAATTCGAATCAGATTCCGTTTCCGACGGTTCATGAATCAGGGGGCAGATCGAATTGTGATAGATACTGCACACAAAAAATATTATAATAGGACGTAACATTACCAAATGAGTACAGCAAGTTGATTAGTGCAACAACAGAAAAAAAAACGTGTTCTGTGGCAACAACTATCAATAATACTATCTGTCAAATGTTAAAAGCCACGGTTAAAAGTAGTTAGAAATGGAACTATATTTCAAATTTAGTTAAGCTGAAGATCGTTGCGTCAAGTGTCCTTAAGGTGATTCTCACACTGCACCGCCCAACGCTCCGGTTTGCGGTAGGGCGCTTCTTAACTTTGGCTGTAGAATCTTGATTTGCATACAAAACCCGCAATGTATAAAAAGAAAAGAAAAAAACTGGCGGCGCAGTATGTTAACAGTGGCCTTTGGCTACAAGTAGGTACATTGTAAACAATACGTATGAGGTGTGGCAGTAATTAATACTTGTAAGAAGCTATCAGCAAAATGGAACGATATTTGCCCTCCCACAGTAAAGTACGTGTTCTTTTCATATAAATAACTAGCGCCCACCCGCGGTATCACCCGCGTCGTTTTCGTTCCCGTGGGAATATCGGGATAAAAAACAGCCTAAGTTACTCCTTATTACATCCCATCTCATCAAAATCGGTCCAGCCGTTTCAGAGATTAGCCGGAACAAACTGACAGACAGACAGACAAAAAAGTGGTTATTTTAATATCACAAACAGACACTCCAATTTTATTTATTTGTATAGATATAGATAAAAAGTAGGTACATATCCCAACACCTTTTGAAGTAAGTCATGATTTTCTAAATGCAAAACTATAGGTAGGTACGAAGCTATAGTTGTAGTTATAGTTTTAAGTTGCTAGACAATACGGTATTTTACTGTTTTTTTTTTATTTCTTTAAAATGTTTTTCAAAATATTAGCTACACAAAACAAGTTTTCATTTTGAATTATCTTGAATATTTTCAAAGATATAGGACTTCAAACTTTATAATTAGACAAGGACAGGACGCTATCTTAGTGACGTCAGTGGGTTAGTAGCGTCATAGTCACGCCATAGAAGATTTCGTTTTAGAAAGAGACAGCTATAGACAAAATCAAACAGACTATAATTCTTTTATTATAAAACAGATTCAAATTATTTTTTCACATTTGGTATTCTTAATTGCAATATTTTTTAACGTCATCATTAAATATCTACATTTCAACAACAGTAAAATACCCTATTCGTGATGCTTAGGTATACTATCAAACTGAACCACTTCCATCAAGGTGCCAATACATTAGTAGGTATTTGACTTTTTAGTATGGCTACTGCTGCTATATACAGGTAATCGTATATGAGCATTTCTACAAAAGGGTTCTTTTTTTCTCAATTCGGTGGTTGATTTAATATTTGGTTTTTTAAGTAGTTTAAATAATAAAACTTTTAGTTGATTCCATCCTGAATCTAAAAATAACAATGGGACCAAATATTGTGAAGTGGTTTATGAGAAAAGTTAAGCACCTAATTGAGAATACACCGAATTGAGAAAATGAATCACCGAATTTCAAAATCGCCCATCGAATTTAGAATTGATGTAACTTACCTAAATATAGAAACAATGTATTTGAATGATCAAAATAATAAATAGCATAAACCTTTTGTTAACTGACTGCTGGTCTATTAGTTTATTAGATGGTTAATTTTAGGATGAAGTGAGCCTATCTTTAATGTTTCTATCTTTAATTGAAAAATAAATAATAAAAACAAAAATTCAAATCAACATGTTTCATTTTCAATAGAGAACTAAGAACTAGTCTTAATTTTTATTTAAAAAGAATTCTAATTAGTTATGAAGAATCTGAATCGCATGCCTATCCATTCCAATACCAAATTATTTAATTTCTTTCCTAACAAAAATATGTTTCAGAACGTTCCATGGCTTGTCATGTAGCATCAGGGATAAATTCGGTGAACCATCTCATACTTATTTTCGTGTGGCTGGCCTCTCGCCATTCGCTTGCAGTCTGTATCCATAATTGTTTAAGCATTGTTCTACTCTATTAATACATAACCAAATAGTAAAAGGATTCACGTGATAATGGCAAGGTACCAGCCAGATAAACTACACAAAACAAGCAAACCGGGTAAGGAATGTAATATGGAATCAGGGTGCTGGCCTACTGGACAACCTGCGTAAACTTGATGGCTCTATGACTTTGAATCAGGAGGAGGCGAATGCCGTTCTCCTACAAACCCACTTCCCAAACTGCCATCCTCTACAGCATATCGAGAGGCAGGACGTAACAAGTCATCCAACAGATGACCACTGGTCCTTAGCTAAAAGGGTGATAACACAAGAAAAGGTAAGATGCGCAATAAAGAGTTTCTCGCCTAAAGTTCAAAGTTTAAAGTCAACAGGGACGGACAACATCTATTCTTCCCTTCTACAATGAGGGAATCAGCAACTCGTTGCGTTCATTACCCATCTTTTTCAAGCCTGCCTGGCGCATGGCTACACACACTCTCCAGGGGTGTGGTATGTAGTACATACCACTCCCCTGGAGAGAATTCAGGGTAGTGTTCATACCAAAACCTGGTAAGTCCGACTACACGAACCCGAAAGCTTTCCGACCTATTAGCCTTTCCTCCTTGCTGCTGAAGACCATGGAAATGGTATGTGAATGGTTTTTACGAGATCCAGTACAATCTATACATCCTTTGCATAAGCACTAGCACGCCTACAGTGCTGGCAAATCCAGAGAATCGGCACTCAATCAACAAGTCGGTAAGATAGAGGAAGCGTTTCAAAACAAACTGATATGCCTTGGTGCGTTCCTCGACATTAAAGGGGCCTTTGACAAGACTACCTTCAGTAGCATTGAGGAAGCGCTGGTAAGGAGAGGTGTCAACATGCTTTGCAACAGAGTAATACAAGTATCCGGTGATGTAAACCAAAGGACGCTTGTGGCATGAGGATGTCCCCAGGGAGGCGTCCTCTCTCCACTGCTAAGGAACCTGGTAGTAGACGACCTGCTCTCGCTCCTTAACTCAAGTCACTTTTACACCATCCTAACAATGGGTACTCAAGCGAGCATAGTCTGGTGGCCCAAAGCTGCTCAGACTGTAGGAACAAAGAAACTGCAGAGTCTTCTACGACAGGCCTGCTGTGCTCTCACTGGCTGCATGAACACTGCTCCAATTGCAGCGCTGGAGGTAATGCTTAACCTTACTCCACTGCATCTTCACGTGCAACAAGAGGCGAAAGCAGCACTTAGTCTGAAACACCCAGGTACCCTTAGGTTTCCATAGGAAAGACACATAAAGGGCCTACTGGAGGAGTGGTTGGACACAATCCTTGTGGAGGCAGTATGTGATAAGGGCAAACCATCCTTCATCTTTGATAAGAAATACAAAATACAACTGGATGACTAAGAAAGCTCTCAGGCACAACATAGAGCGCTTCTGATATACACCGTTGCCTCCAAGACCTCTAATAAAGCAGGGACAGGTGTGTTCTGTATACAAATTGCGCTGCCACTAAGTTCATACAACACTGTCTTTCAAGCTGCGTGTATGGGCATTTTACTGGCAGCTCAAGCAGTCGCAACCAGGGAAGTAACCGACTATGATAATATGCTCTATTGATTGCCATTATCATTTATGAATGGCCCTTACAGCTGAATTCATAATATGTGAAATCTCAATTCGGTGTAAGTTTTCTCAATTCGATGCCCCATTTTCCATGGAATTGAGATCCACGGAATTGAGAAAATATTACAATTCATCAAATTACTCGAAAATATTATAAATTACAACAATTTCTATAAAACATACTGGCAGATATCAGTTAAACACTCAATTAATTTACCACAAATCTCATTAAATATTTCATAAACAAATTGAATGTCGCACACCGATTTGAGAAATGACCCGACCCCAAAAACACCGAATGATTTCGAACCTTCGAAAAATGCTCCTCAATGCGACAGGTCCCCCGTCCACACTGCTCGGCCGCTCGGGCGCAACCCCCGGTTGGCGAGAATCAGTAGTGTGCATTCGTACTGTGTGTAGTTAGTGATATAGGTAAGCAAAAGTAAATTTCACCGAATTGAGGCACACGCCTCGGACTAAATTTAAATGTGTTACTACATTAAAACCTAAGGATGTACAATAAATATAATAACGTATAACGCTTTATTGTTTATCCCTTGTTCTGTGAATGTGAGAATTATAATGGGCAAGTTATTATATTAAAAGTTATGAAACAATAACGAGTAAATTCTGGAAACCGGACACTCCATTTTTAGGCAAATTCTGCCCGTTTTTGAGCTTTCAGATTTTTTTTAGGCGATATGTAAAACCTGGCGCTCTTCTAGATATGCTCTCCATCAGGTCAAGAGTCCTATAAATATGTGTGATTTTTTTCAAGTACTTAATTCAATTTTAAAGGTACTTTTTTCGCTCCAGTAGGTCAATCGGTCGTCTCCGTAGAAATGCCCATATGGTATCCTTAAATAAAAAGAGTAGAGTGAGCGCCAGCCAAATACGTCAAAATCGAATAGGTACCAATATTTTCCATAAGCTTAGTACAAAAAAATGTACTGTAACTAGCGCCAAGAACGCACAACAAACAATACAAAAAATCTTTCACCCGTAGTAGACCCCTCTTCGTAGCAAGCGCTACGAACATTTTCGTACTACGAGACTACGAGTCTACGACGTTTTTAACAAGTGCCATAATAAAAGATTCGGTAGTTTTGCACCATGCAATGTTACACCACGTAACAATAAAACAGACGAAAAGTACATTTATCTAAACTAATATTAGAAAGAATATAGAATTGACCACTTTGAGTTGACATTATGGTAGTACTATTATATAAATATATTTTGTAGTACCACGCGGGTAAAACCGCAAGCAGTAGCAGGATAGATAAAGCTGAGTTTTGAGAGTGTATTTGCGTTGTTGTGGAGGTGCTATTTATTAAAATATAGGTAAAAAAAAATAAAAAAAAATAACTTCTTACATTCACACCAATAGGGTATTTTAATGTTGTTGAAATGTAGATATTTAATGATGACGTTAAAAAATATTGCAATTTAGAATACCAAATGTGAAAAAATAATTTGAATCTGTTTTATAATAAAAGAATTATAGTCTGTTTGATTTTGACTATAGCTGTCTCTTTCTAAAACGAAATCTTCTATGGCGTGACTATGACGCTACTAACCCACTGACGTCACTAAGATAGCGTCCTGTCCTTGTCTAATTATAAAGTTTGAAGTCCTATATCTTTGAAAATATTCAAGATAATTCAAAATGAAAACTTGTTTTGTGTAGCTAATATTTCGAAAAACATTTTAAAGAAATAAAAAAAATCAGTAAACTACCGTATTATCTAAGCCCATTTTAATTTCATTAAGAAACTGTATCATGGAAAACTTGATAACGGATAAATATATACTTAAATACTTTTTGTTTGTAAATACATACTTAATATACATAGTAAACACCCAGACCAAGACAAATAGACATGTTCATGCACACAAATATATGTCTTGTTCGGGAATCGAACCCGTGACCACTGGCGCAGAAGGTGGGTAGCCTACCCCTGCGCCAGATCGGTCTTCGTAGTTGGGAGGTTGGTAGGTAGTTGAGAATCCTGAATTTTTAAATACTTTTGAAATAATGGTAGGTATTTAGTAAAAAATATCGTAGCTTCGTAGTAGGCAGAACTTCGTAGCGTTTGCTACGAAAGGTGGCCTGCTACGGGATAATAGCCCAGAAATTAATTATTATTATATTTATTTCACCGGCATCCGTGACAATAGTGGGTGATCCTCTCCCGATCCCCACACAGACACAGCCTTCTATCATCTATTTAAAATATCAAAGGGTGATCAATTGATTGAGATTTGAGATTTTTTTTCACGACAAATAGTAGATTGTACAACAAGTGCATAAAACATACCATTTTACCCGAGACGTATTGTATATCCACCCGAGCCGTAGGCGAGGATGGATAGTCAATTCGAGGGTAAAATGGGTTTTATGTACGAGTTATACACTCTGCTTTTCACTTCGAGTGTGAGGAAAATAAATTACAATATTGCAAAAAAGAAAATAAAGACCGCCATATTGGCGGGAAAACTTTCTTTTTCTTTTTTTTATACGTGGAAGTGGCAGCACAGTGACTTAGCATAGATCGTAGTCCATAATTACCTGACGACCTTTGTCTTAGAGTCTGTGACATAGACGAAGATTTTACTTTATGCACTAGAGCATAAAAAGCGATTTTATGCAGCCTATACCCAACATAAACACGAACTTTACGAGCATGAGAAGTGAAAAGACAATTTTAGGGTCTCTCTTTTATAAAACCACTTCGATTCGAACAAATAACAAACAAACAAATGTTACTTCTTTATTATGTAAGATTTACTATCTAAACCAGGGCTTCCCAAACTGCATCGCGTGGCCCGGAAGCGTCACAACATGCTCCCAGGGGCGTTCGCGAACAACATAGGACTATGTCATATTACAATATTTAAGGCGCTACTCGGAAAAAAGTATGGGCTTTTTGATATAAAACTATAGGATGGTTAGAGTTGTTACAAATCTAGTAATAAGATATGTATTTCTTTATACCTTTATCTAGATTCGTATAGTTTCAGAAACACGATTTTCTGGTTTTGGCTCGACAGTTTTTATTTTTGAAAAACCTCGAAAAAACGAAATTTCAGGATTATTCTTAAATGAAGTAGCGCGCCGTTTTCTCATTGCTATCTCGCTTCAGCATAATTTTTCCGAGTATCGCCTTAATGACTCTCTATGGCACAGACAGTTTTGTTTCGGAACGCTTCAATGTATTGTGACAAAGTTCTATGTTATTTACATATTATTGGTCGTGACTAAACATGCATAGGCCATCGACACTGCAGCTGATTTAGATTCTAAATAATAGGTATACATGTTATTCCCGGTGTCTAATGAATCTTAACTTTCTTTCAGCCAGATCCTGTACATGGACCAGCATATATACCAGATCCCCACAGACTACAATAGGAACATTCCGCCTGGTAAGATACTGGCAGATTTACTTTGATTTAGTAAGTATTTAGTAGTTGACGCCAATGTCGCTGACAATCCAGCGCTGGCTTTGTGTAAATATATTGAATATCAAGTATTAGAAAAAATCGACGCAACGACTCCGTATCTCAGCGGTTAGAGCACTCACCCGGACAGTGAAAGGTCGTGGGTTCGAGTCCCATCGGAGCTATTTGTGAGACAGGCTTTTTTTAAATAGTTCATTTTCAATATCCTACTAATATTATAAATGTGAAAGTTTAGATGTTTGGATGTTTAGATGTCAATCAGAACAAACATCCAATTGTATGTTTGTTACTCAATCACGCAAAAACGGCTCAATGGATTTGGCTGTGGGACACAGATACTTTGTGGCCTGGAGAGGAACATAGGCTTTTTATCCCGGAAAAATATCACATTCCCGCGCGATTACGTCGTGTATACCACGCGGACGAAGCCGCGGGCGGAAAGCTTGTTTTCAATAATAAAAACTGCATTGTGAATGCAAATTAGAAGAAATAATACGTGTAAACGTTTTCCATGCCTGTCCAGTGCTGGCGCCTGACCTGGCGAAGCTGCCTGTTCACTGGCGTCGTTTTAAGTGCCTAGGAGCAATGGAAATCTGGATTTATAGAGTATAAATCCAGATTAGTTATTAAGTAGTAACTAACTTCGCCTTTGTCTGATCAAGCGTTTTTATTTCCTATTACAAACTTTCGCGATAAAAGAGAGCCTTCAATGCCCAAACGTGCCCAACACTATGCTTATTACGTTTGGTATAATGATGCATAATGTTCAGTACCGCAAGTGCGAAAAGCTCTGGTTCTCGTAAGCGTATTATTTTTTATGAAAACCATAGCAGCGCCGCTACGGTCGTTTACGGCAATTGGGTATTTCACTGTTGTAAATTAGATAATTAATGATGAAGTAAATAAAAATTTCAATTGCTAATTGCTCGGGAAGAATGTAGCTTTCTAATGGTCTTTCTAATTTTCTAAACGGGTCCAGTAATTTCGGAGCCTATTCGATGTAAACAAAAACAAACAAACAATCAAATCTTTCCTCTTTATAATATCAGTATAGATGAAAACCAGAGCAGCGCCTTTTTCAGTCGTATTAGGAACTGAAATCCAATACATATTTGACAGCTTTTGAAGGATGGTATAGTTTACTATTCGATTATCATAACGATAGTTTTTCATGCTAGGGGCACTGGTGTAATGAGATAACGTTTATCTATGCATTTGCAATCGTAGCTCCAACAAATTTGCCTAGTGGTGTAGGGTTATGGCTCTTTTCTTTATCCATAAGCACGGACTGTGCAGTAACAATATGATAATTAATTAACGTTTATTAGTGTTTCTAAATATTTAACTACCATTTATGCAAATTAACATATCATATTTTCCGCGCCGTAGTCATGTTATACCACTATTATACGGTACCTATATGGGAACCTTAACCTTGCTTCATTATTTGCGGAAAAGTAAGTATACCCCTATCAGCATAAAGATAATTAAGATATTTTTAGATTTTAACAGATCATTATTAGTTTCTTTATAGTTACGACAAGGTCCGTACCCGCAGTGCTTACTGCTTACCTAGATGACCTTTTTAATTCTTACTATTGATATTAGAAGCAGCTGATAATAATACCATGTTACGCTAATTATGGTACGAATGTAATAACGACTGCAATTTACTGAACAACGGTTATAGAAAATAATTTTTATAAACGCTGTATGCCATAAATAGTTTGTGATGATTATATGGTTTCCCCATCTCTCTTTCCAAGATATAATAAAATAAATAAAACAATTTTTCCGAATAAAATTTTTCGGGGTTCCATTCAACAAACCTCTATTCTGAGACCATTTTTACATACTGTACAGTTTGGATGATTGATACTCAATCACGGCAAAACGGCTTCAGATCTGGATGAAATTCATCACAGACATAGATTATGGTCTAGAATAGCATATGAGCTACTTTTTACCCCGGAAAAATGTCTCACTCATACGGGAAAACGTCGTGTAGTTTACACGGGCAAAGTCGCGGGCGGAAAACTAGTAAGTATATAAATAGTTATTGATTTAAGTGAGTCGCTATTTATAGTGGTAGTCCACTGATAGGGCCGAACCAAAAGCCATCCACTTACGGGCGGACGTTACTCAGCGGCCGGACACCCGGACAGCTGTCCGTCATTAGTCAAATGCCGGACACCGGCGCCCGGCGATGCAAATGCATGGTTTTACAGAAAACTTTATAAAATCTGGTGTGAGAAAGGCAAGGATCAGAATTGGCCTGTTATTGAAACTGTCTTTGAACATTAGAGAAAATTTTGTTAAATTGAAAACAAAGAGAGTCATGAGGACATTTTTATTATTTATTATTTATTTATTTAATTTATTAACAACAAGAGTAACAAGGGTGTTTAGGTACATACAGTCCCACAAAACCGACTAGTCGGTTTGACTGTGGGGTCAGGAGTCTCTTACAGTAGGTAGTACCACAGATAATATAATACTATACTAGTAGTACTTACTTAAAAATTAGCGAGGTATAGGTACATTGTTATGCTATTTAAATGCTGTCTAATAATACTTTATATAATGATATTTTAAATTTATTCTTGTTTTCTTCTTGTCTTATGTTCATCGGCAAGCTGTTCAGTATATAGGGCAGGCGTTTCTTTAGCGTTCTGTCACCATAATAATTGCTGACCCTTGGTACTTCGAACTTGCCGGCGGCTATAGACCTCGTATTATGGTTATGTTTAACCAAGGATGGGTTAAGTTCTTGATTGCCATGCAAATTAACTGCCAATAAATATTTATGTTTTAAACTGGCCGGTAGAATTTTACATATTTTGAATAATTTCCAATAATTTTGTTTGCATTTATTTTTAGTTTTATGGTCTACTAATAATTTTAAGAATCTTATTTGTAATTTTTCTATTTTTTCTAAGTTTGTTTTGCATGTTAATCCATAGCAATCAAGAGCATAACTAACAACTGTATCGACTAAAGCAAGATAAAGGCACTTTAGTGTGCTTTTAGGAATTTTGAAACTAAGGTGATAAAATTTTCCTAAAAGTATTCTAAGTTTTGAACAAATGTGATTTATATGGGTCGTCCAAGAAAAATGTTTATCTACTTTCAAGCCTAGATAGGTGACATTGTCGACTTCTTCAATAGGTTTAACTTGCAAGTAGGTAAGTTATTGTGTATACATTGGTATTCGTGCGAATATAATTGTGTAGATGATACAGGTGGACTGAGGTATGGGGAATGGATAGTGAGAAGCTTAGTTTTGTCGGCGTTGAGTACTATGCCATTGTCGTGAGCCCATTTAACGACTGCGTCTACATCATGTTGCACTAAGGTACGTATCTCCCCAATGTCGGTGCCGGCGAGCAGCACGCATAGGTCGTCCGCGAACATGTGTGCTGAACAATGGCGTAGTACTCCGCACAGACTGTTGACGTGCATGAGGTAGCAAACGGGTCCGCATCCGGAGCCCTGCGTGACGCCGCACCGCACCTCCGTCCGCTCGCTGAGCTCGTCACCCACGCGCACACGGTACGAGCGCGCGGTGAGGTAGTCGCTAAACCATTGTTTTAGCGGCCCTCTCACCCCGCACTCCTCCATTGCTTTTAATAACATTTCGGGATCTAAGGTATCAAACGCCTTTTTAAAATCAAAAAATATGGCGACCACATATTTTTTATCCGCTAAATATGTATTTATTTGATCTGTAAATTCTGTCAATAAAGTAGTAGTGCTTTTACATTTTTGGAAACCGTGCTGATTTCTGTTTAATATATTATTGTTCTGAAGGAAAGCGGCCAGTTGTTTGACTATGAGTTTTTCCATAATTTTATCTAAACTTGATAGAATACCTATAGGTCTATAATTGGAAAGCACCTGTTTATCACCTTTCTTATATATAGGTCGGACTATTGCATTTTTTAATTCGCTCGGAAACTTAGAACACTTCACGGACAAATTAGTAAGCCTTGCTAATACGGGACTAACCTTATCAGCTATTGTTTTTACGTCAGACATGCGAATCTGATCACAGCCCGGAGATTTTTTTGAACTCATTTTCTTTATAGTGTTGTAAACCTCTCTACTATTCACGGGCTGCCATCGAATACTCATATCTGATTCTTTTACATAATAATTCCTATACAACCATTTATCACTACAGTTATGTTTAATGAGATCAATTTCACTAGAAAATGTTGATGCAAAATTATTACATATATTTTTCATACTACCTTGATTTTTTAAATTATTTAATATTTGTGAATCTAATGACTTTTTATCTTTACCTAACATTATATTGATTTTATCCCAAATTTTCTTAATATTATTATTACAGTCTAATATGCTCTTCTTTTCATATACACTATTACTCTTAGATATAGCTTTATAACATTTATTCCTATATTTAGTAGGTTCCTATATGTAATTCTTTTAACCATATTTTTCGAATCTTTACTCCAAACATTAAATAATCTATCTCTCTCTTTAATCATTAATTTTAGATTGTTAGTTATCTAGCTTTTTTTATTTCTATTGCTACTATTATTTTTCACGGTTTTATAACACTCATTATATATATTTACAAATATTAGACAGAATTCCTTATATAATTTGTCAGGACAATCATACAATAATAACTTGTCAAAATCGGTAGCCAATAATTTATCTCGAACCATACCATTATCCAGTATACAACGCGTGCCGGGTGCAGGTGGCGAGGTAGCGAAGATAAAGTGATACTACTGGATGCTACTTTCCTTGATATTTGTATTTGTATATCACACCAAAACAAAGGTTGTGCCAAAGGTATTCTTTTGTAAATCCACAAAACAATATTCACGAATTTATGGGAAGCGATAACTTTATTAACTTTCTACCGTTAGAGTGTGTCCCTTATTACCATGGGAAAAAAATATCTCTATATATATATATTTCTTCTTTGCGTGTGTATGTAACTGAACTCCTCCTAAACAGCTGGACCGATTTTAATTAATTTTTTTGTGTGTCTTTAAGTGGATTCGAGAATGGTTTAGATTTACAATTGGACCCGGTAGGTGGCGTGCTAGTTGTCGATAAGGCGGTATACGAAGTTCGCCGGATCAGCTAGTATATATATATTTACATGACTAATTACTCTCCTGAACAGAACTATTTTACTTAAATCTCTCATTTCCATAAGAAAATGCATCCCTAAACCCAAAACCCCAGAAATACTATCTTCAATTCAGTTGATAAGTTATGGCCTTCATTATCGTCGATTTTAGATTTTGGATGAAATATACCAAGTAAATCGACTGCAAATAGTATCGTGTTGTGCCGTAACAGATTGGTAAGACGCCAATGGATGCAGAGATGATAATCTTCGATTGATTTGTTTATTTCTAATATTAGTTTGGGAGAACGTGTTGCAGTGTACAATACTAGTGTATTCATCGTATACAGATAAACTAACTGACTGACACTATCAAAGAACTAGTTATTAATATTTACTCTAATAATCAAAGCTATTGAGTTTTGGAACATGGCCTTTTGAATGATCCTACCTTAGTGGTTTAGTAAACACAGCTATTTGGAAAGTTTGCGAACTACGATATCGGCGCATTACTTGAAATTCTGTCTTCTTACTGTCAACATAATAGAATTTACTTTAATAAAATTATGCTTAAAATTGTTATCCAAATTCTACATTTCACGACAAAATGATGGAGCGTATTGAACAATAGAATGAAAATAAAAAAAAATTCAAATGGTGGACATCGAAAAGGTGAATGCCCATCAACTAAACAAAAGAATGATATGGAAAAATATGAAATGTTCGCTAAATTGCAATTCAAATCGTGAAAACCGTTAAGGGATTTTTTTGCATCTTGAATGTTGTGTTTTTTGCTGAAGTAAGCTACATTTTTTTTCACTAATAATACTTTTGGTTTATATGTCTGCTACTTTTTGCATACTGTCTGTCTGTTACAGGCGTTTACTGGGCGTTCCCCTTTACAAACGTAGCAATGACTTCCGGTGACGACCTTGTGACAGCACATATTGGACAAACAAATATTGGCCCAACAAAAATAAATTGAAAAAATTACTAAAATATTGACTTGTTATTTGTTATTGTTGGACCAATATTTTTATGCGTCTAGTCAGGCGACCAACACATATAATTATTCCAGCCACATTCACATTATTTTGGTGAAAAAATGTGTATTAAACATTTGTTTTTGTGTCACATCTAACTTAAGTTACCATATTTGGGGCAGATCGGTGCAACGGCAACGGAGACATTGAAATCATTTAAAATGCGATTAAAATGCAAATTTGGACTATAGTGAATAATTAAAAACGGTATAAATAATTGTTTTTTATATTAAATATGTTGTTTCTTGGATTTATGAAAATAAGACATGATCCCGATATTTTGTTATGTATAGTTAGTTTATGTAATATTTAGGAAAATTTGCATTGATTTAAGTCAATTCTTTTTCAGCCGTTACAGCCATATTCCTAGTAGATAGGTACCTAATTGAAAATCCGTTAGGTATATTAACAATAATTCAATACGTATCCCAGTTCATACTTATTTCATTTTTTTTGGTTTGTAATTTGTGATCTGTCAATAAATTTATTTCAATTCAAATTCAGTTAAAAAGTGTAGAATTGTCTGCAATCAACCATGATTCGAGCTTACAATCATTTCGGCAATAATAACATCAAAATTGATATCTAAAATTGTCTGCAATCAAACATGATTCGAGCTTACAATCATTTCGGCAATAATAACATCAAAATTGATATCTAATCTAACGAAATAAGGTTCAATAATCTAAGTATTTGAGAATTCATTAAGTAGGTCATCGATTTCAATTCCATCAACATAACTTACAGAACAATACTGCGAAACATCTGCGAAATCTAGAACATGCAAGTGATAACAAAGTGTTAGTTTAAGGCGATACTCGGAAAAATTATGCTAAAGCGAGATAGCAATGGGAAAACGACGCGCGCGGGAGCGAGACCGATTTTGCCGATTACGCAAAAAAAACACAAAATCACTTCGTATTCAAAAACTATAGCGATTTTTAAAAAATGCTTCTATACGATTCTAAATATTATTGGTGTCCACTAATTAAACCAATTTTCAATAGTATATGTATCCCCATTTAAGAATAATCTTGATATTTCTTATTTTTTAGAGGTATTTTCGAAAATAAAAAGTGTCGAACCAAAATCATAAAATCGTGTTTCTGAAACTATACGATTCTAGATAAAGGTATGAAGAAATATATATCCTCTTACCAGATTTATAACAACTCTAACCGTCCTATAGTTTTATATCAAAGAGTCCATACTTTTTCCGAGTAGCGCCTTAAGCCTGTTTAAAAAAACAAACAGTTTGCCTACGAATAGTATATATATTAGTAGGCATATAGTATAATTATGGTATAAATATTAGAAATATATGATT
This sequence comes from Crambus lathoniellus, assembly GCA_949710035.1. Classification (NCBI taxonomy): domain Eukaryota; kingdom Metazoa; phylum Arthropoda; class Insecta; order Lepidoptera; family Crambidae; genus Crambus; species Crambus lathoniellus. The sequence goes on from OX453301.1 coordinate 25,149,994, forward strand.
GCTTCAATATTGCGTTACAGCTAATTTTGTTAATAACCACGATATTTGATTAATTACATAGAAAAACTTATCTCGACAGCTAAAACTATTTTTGTTTCCAGAATTTCGTACTTTATTAATTGTTAGGTACTTAACTAGTGAAATTTATTTTTTTTGCTCTTAACGAATGTGTCATTTAGTAGTTAAAATGTCCATAAATGCGTGTGTAAAAATTTGTAGGTAAAGTTAGATAATATTAATCGTTAAACACATTAGAAAAACTTTAGTACTTATGGAAAAAAAGATCTACGAAAATCTCCATAAGTATACAAAACGGCAATTTGATACTTTAACCCCTTATAATAATAGAAACCCGATATATTGAACAAAATAAACTCTACCATATAAAACGTCCCCCAATTTAGTTCCTTTGGAGTAAATATTCTAAAAGGCAACTTTTCGTCCGGCATTCGATTTACAGTCCGTAAAAGTTCAAAATAAACGTGCATACAGCAAGCGAGTGTACCGCGGTGTCGGCGATATCTCCACCGGCTTCAGTAAAATGCTCATTACTACGAATTCGCTACAGTTCGCCATAATTCGGGGCAAGATGTCAACTCTAAATTATGGCTCTCGGTCAAATGTTGAACACTTAGGGATTTAAAAATTTATGTGTTTTTAATTTACGGAGTTCTACTTATGATTTGTTATCGTGGATATAATACTTAATTGTAAATATTCGCCAGCCAATATTAACAAATGAGACAGCTATTACTTAGTTTGATATTTGGGGGAAACTAGGAGACGCCTATACAATAGGTTTCTTGTGGCTGAGAACAATCGAAAATCATATTAAAAAAACACAACGGATACCTATACCTATAATGTTTATATTTTGAATTTAAGTTATACTTAGGAAAAATGTGATAGTAAAAAACCACGAGCCCTATAAGTAGCTTTCAGGCGGGATTACAAAATTGCATTGTGAATGCATAAAAATAATATAAAATCTTAAGTTATACTTAATTTAATTTGACTAATATTTAAACAATATACCACTTATTTTCTTTATTTCTATGTTTCAGCAAAAAACACAACAGTATACATCGGCGTGAACGTCAACCGAGTGTCTGGAGTCGATGAGAACAAAGGGGTATGTAGGTATCTCATTAATTCTGTATTAGTTCATAATAAAAAGTATGTTATTGTTTGTAAAATATGGATACTAGCATGCTTCATGTTTACATGGTGTTTGTTTAAAGATGGTACATACTTCAGGGGGTGAAAGTACCCATCAATACAAACAAGTCTTACTATGGGGCCAAGTGCGATATCGCGACATAAAAATCGGCTGTTTTATACAACAGTGCAATATTGAATGGGCCAAAATGTGTGGAACACCTGATTTTTTTCGCAATGTTGCACTTGGTCCCATAGTAAAAGTGGCTACTTTCAGCCCTTACGCCCATATCACGTGGCGTGGCATACATTGTTCTATGAAACTCAACGAATGTTTTAGAAGTTTGGGAATAGAAAGAGATTTTTAAAGTTGTTTCACATTATTATCGGAAAGCCAAACATTTATCTCAACCATCATCTCAACACATATTTTGACACAGAAATTACAAGTAGGTGCAAATTAATTCAAGTTCTTTACAATTTTTGCTTTAAATTTATTAATGTAAATTAATAAAATATATAAATTTAGGTACTTACATTAATAAATTTAAAGCAAAAATTGTAAAGAACTTAAATTAATTAGCACCTACTTGCATTTTTTTTGTATTTTAGTACGTAGGTATTATTGTTGTGATATAATTTATTGAGTGCTATGTACCTACGTCGTTTTGGTACTTGCATATCAGGGCTATTTTTAATGTGATATAAAATTAATACCTATGTTAATATCTATCATGTGGCTGTACTAATCTATACATATAATAAAACAGAAACGGAAAAAAAGTCTGTACATGAAAGATTAAAAAAAAATAATTACTGCTATGTGATGTGGACAGGATATAGACCCCAAAACGATAGATATTAAAATTTTTGTCTGTGTGTCTGTTTGTCTGTTTGTCTGTTTGTATGTTCGCTTTTCACGCAAAAACTACTGGACGGATTTTTACCAAATTTTGTGAAGTAATAGCTTATAACCCGGGTCAACATATAGGGTACTTTATATTTAATAAAAACCCCTTATTCCTACGGGAAAATACAAAGACTGATTCTTACTAAAATAGATGGCGCCACATGATTATGAAAATACGTTATATTTAATCGCTGTCTCAATTAATAATGAATCATGTTATTTTTTTTTCATGTCTCATATTCTGAAAGTAACTCCTAACTTGCCTAAAATGCGGGTTGAAAGTGGTATGTGGCGGCCCTAGGGCCGTTATGAAATTTAAAAAAGGAATAGGAGGGGTCATGTCAAAATTTGTAATAGCATCTACACACGTTCCGATCCGACAGCGGATTTGGTCTGCTCCCAGACCAAATTTACGCTACACACGTTCCGATTTGGTCTGGGAGCAGACCGAATCGGATCGGAGGTCGGATAGGAACGTGTGTAGAGTCTTATCTCTTTGGATATTTATATACAGGCAAAGGTACAGAAGACTATACAGCCATGTTTTGCTATTATATAAAATAATTAATATCGTAGAATTATTATTTTAATATCTAAAACATTGTTTTTTTAAAGAATGCGTTTTTAGAAACAGATTAAACCAAATAAGTTATTTGTTACATAAAAAATCAGGCTATTAATTTCATGGAATTGCGTAGAGTACGGGTCAAACACCAAACAAGACTGAATGGACTTAGTTTCCCTTGCCTTCCTTAAAAACAGAGAAAATGAACAAAAAAGTTATAGTCTTTCGAAAAATCCGCGGCCGCGGCCATAGAAAAACTATTTTTTAGATTATTTCTGTTTATTTTACTTTCCTCATATTCAAAATGAAAAGTAGAGTGTTTCTCGAACTATCGGCGCCATCACTTCGTTCGTGCGCCAAAACACTCGACTGTTATGGGTGCCATACATCCCTTGCTAAACAATCTACTATTTTACCTGCTTCAAAACATAATATAAATTGAAACCCATCCAGGCACATATAAAATCATAAAAATAATTTCATGTTATTTACGTCATTATATCTACTAAGCAATAGATGGCGCAGGTAGTCAGTAAGATATCCTCTCACAAAAGTACATTCGAATGATTATTTTAATTAGGGTGAAAGCCCTCTCTGTTGCCACTTTAAGATGTTTTTCACTTCTTTCGCATCATAACTACTAAGCAATAGATGGCGCAGGAAGTCAGTAAGATTGCGATATACCTTTCACAAATGTACATTCGAATGATTATATTAAGTAGGATGAAAGCCCCCGCTGTTACTTTAAGATGTTTTTCACTTCTTTCGCCTATGATCTTAAGTAGGTATCTATAAAATACAAAATTTGTATCTAAAATTGTCAAGAATGTATCTTATACTTTTATTAACATTTTTAAATTCTTACAATACAAAAAAACTACTTAAATAAAATTTTACAGACTCCAAAAAGTATTTGTCAATTGAAAAGGAAAAATATAATATCTATAATTTAGGTACCTTTTTGAGGTCGGTGCCAGTCAGTTTATTTTTTTTAATTACTTTTTATTTCTTAAGTTTTAGTGTACAATAACAATAAGTTCTAGTGAATTGTACTATAACATACCCACGGAAACTACTAAACTGATTTTGACGAATCTTAGACTGTTGCCAAAGTTAGAATACACCTAATTTAAATCAAATAGAACCATCTCGATATTCCTTAAGATTTCGAGAAATTCGTGGACAAACATAGTAAAAAACATATAACTAAGTATTCATATACTTACGAAATTTAGTTTTATTTTAGTAAATTAAAAACCTATTTTTTAAACTTAAAATGTGCGAAGGGTGCCGATTGATGTGTTTTTGTTAATCAAATTTTAAAAGATACATCGAGAAATCAATACTTAACTAACTTAGATAAAATAAAAGAAACATCTAATTCGATGTAAACTGAATTATTACTATTGTTATTATGACTTAAAAGTCATAGATAAAAAGTATACTATCAAGCAAAAGTTATTAACGAAATGTTTTAAGCTAAGTAAGCACTCGGGGCAGTGGCCAAAACTGAAGTTTTCACCCTATTAATGTAATATTTCTATTTCGCATTTCCACTCGACGCTAGATGTCGCTACAGTAAGTATAGTGGTGCCACAAATATATCTGACCCGGTGACAGTGGTCGTGGAGGAGCCACTAGCAATACAAAATTAACTGTCAAAATGGACTGCCGGCAGTCAACAGTATATTTAGTACCAAAAACTAACCACTGTGTGAAATAAGTTAGTCGCAATGTAGACAAAATGTCACCAATGTAATTCTGAAAAATTTGCTCATAAACGCTAAGTGGCCAGTACCTACGTAGATACCGACACCTACCTACCATTTTTTATGTCATTTAACCGGCTCTGGCTACTTAGGCCTTCAGCCGTAGGTACCATTCATGAAGTTCGACTTAATACTGAGGTAACTGGAGAGTGCAGTACGAACAATTTTTTGTGACCACAAATTTCACAGTGGCTGTCTTCCGTCTCACCTACACTTTAAAAAAATACGTATGGTCATATGCATGAAGCTCGACTTAATACTGAGGTAACTGGAGAGTGCAGTACGAACAATTTTTTGAATACCACAAATAACACAGTGGCTGTCTTCCGTCTCACCTACACTTTAAAAAAATCCGTATGGTCATATGAGACAGCTGACAGCCACTACATACATAAATGTCAAATTTGCTGGCGACACTTTTTTATTCAGGGTGAGAGCTCCAGTTACCTCAGAGTATTAAGTCAAACTTCATGGTCATATGAGACAACTGACAGCCACTACCTGCCACTACATACTAAATGTCAAATTTCCTGGTGTTCACTTTTTTATTCCCCTTATTCCTCGTACATTACCAAATTTGATAACTGGCTTTCTACAAGGAAAAATAATTCTTCCTAGCTTACCCGGTTTTCAAATGGGAATTATTTTTTCATGGTAGAAAACCGTAATTTTATTAAGTTTTCTACGAAGAATTTTTTTTTCTTCTTAGCTTACCCAGTTATCAAAAGAGAATTTTTTTTCCTCGTAGAAATCTGTGAATTCAATCACAGCTTTGTACGTGTTGTGCGTTCTACGAATAAGAATTTTTCCTACTTAGCCATTAGATCAGATAGACCGAATAATTACTTAGATTAAGTTTTACTTTAATAATTAGACCATCCAACCAACCGTTCCATCGGAGCTGGTTGTGAGACGGGTCGATGTTTTTCTAAAATATGTATTTCATTTTCAATTCTTCAATGATAAAAATTGCATTGTGAATTCAAAAAAGTAAAATTTTAAATAACCTCTTTGCTATTAAATCTATATCTATACAAATAAATAAAATTGGAGTGTCTGTTTGTAATATTAAAGTAACTGCTTTTTACTACTTACATGCATATGATTAAGTATATTGTTATATACGGTACATATACCAATATATCATTTTATACAATTTTTGCCTGTCTGTCTGTTTGTTCCGGCTAATCTCTGAAACGGCTGGACCGATTTTGACGGGACTTTCACTGGCAGGTAGCTGATGTAATAATGAATAACTTAGGCTACTTTTTATCCCGAGTAAATAATAAAAATGAATAATTATTCGGTCTTTCTGATATTCTGATCTAATGGCTACGAAGGGAAAATTCTTCTTCGTAGAACGCACAACACGTACAAAGCTGTGATTGAATTCACAGCTTTCTACGAGGAAGAAAAATTTCTCCTCTGATAACTGGGTAAGCTAAGAAGAAAAAAAAATTCTTCGTAGAAAACTAAATAAAATTACGGTTTTCTACCAGGAAAAATAATTCCCATTTGAAAACCGGGTAAGCTAGGAAGAATTATTTTTCCTTGTAGAAAGCCAGTTATCAAACTTGGTAATGTACGAGGAATAAGGGTATAAAAATAGATTTCTATCTAACTTATTTATTCATTTATTTACTAGGAAAGCTTACATAAAATGATGTTAAATTAAATAATTAAATGGTATATCATTACATTTTATACCTGTTACTTCAAGAAAGTTAATTACAAGCTCTCACAAATAGGAAATGTCTCCATATCAAAATACTAGCCTTCCGCCCGCGACTTCGCAAGCTCGAACTAAACGACGACGTTATCCCGCGGGAATGTGATATTTTTAGGGATAAAAAGTAGTCTAAGGCAGCCATTACACAGTCCATCCAGATCGCGATCACTGATCGTGATCTTGATCGCGATCGAGATTTACTATGTAGATATTTTGCGATCAAGATCGCAAACCGTCAATCACCTTCGTACACAGTCAATCTGGATCGCGATCATTGATTTGTATGTCACATGGCTGCCTAAGTATGTCACTTTTCAGCTGCCAAACTATTCCCATTCCAAAAGTCACGTCGATCCGTTGCATCAATTTTGACGTGAAAGACGGATAAACAAACAAACCCTCTTTCACATTTATAATATTAGTATGGATACACACAATCTCTTTTTCATTTTATAGTAAAAATATGATTGGCCTGATATTATGCATTACTAAGTAAGAACATAAATTTTAGCTTGATACCTCCCACACATACTTGAGAAAAAGTTTCTTGATAGGTAGACGGACAGATCTATGAATGAGGGCTCAACTACTTATGTTCATGCAGCATTTGATAACAACATACCATGTTCATACCCTAGCCTGCATATTCGATATTCTTTAGACCCTTTTAGTAGAGAATAGGATTTCAAGAAGAGCGTTATGAAATCTGGGCAACAAACACACATAAACTAAACTAACACAAAAGTCACTACACCGCGCGTACGAAGTCGCGGGCAACAGCTAGTTAATACATAAATAAATACTTAAAGCAAGTGCCCGTTTATTATGCAAACAAGTGTATATCGTAACGTAGGTAAGTAAAATACGCTTAAATTAACTAAACATTACCTATTAGTTAGGTGCGTGGCCTATTTAGGTGATGTAATATCATAACTAAAGTTAAATAACATTTTGATGATACCACGAAAACTATGTCAGAGAGCTGAACTTTATTTATTGTGATTTGATAAGTTGGAAAATTGCTGGATCACAATAATCACGTCAGTTCACTTTTCCGAGGGAATAAAAGCGAATAAATGGCAACTCTGAAACACGACATGGCGAGACATTGCCCTAGAAAAATATCGAGGTCGGATGCCAGGCCTATGACAGAATCCATTTTCAAAGTTTGACCAAATATTTAACGAATGTATGTATAAGTAATAATAATAAATATCCGACAGCATCACATACATTGTTCCAATACCAAAGTATAGTAGCTAAAGCACTAGTATTATGGAAATTGGAAACAACGACGGGTATTACCTTATTACATACACCCAGACCCGAGAAAATATTGAAAAGCTCGTTTTCAACATTTACTTGACCGGGGATCAAACCAGGGACCTCTAGAGATAGCGGCACCTTGAAAACCGGTGCGTACACCACTCGGCCACGGTTGTCGAGAATAAGAAAATAGTCTGGAATAGTACATTCAAGACCAATGTTCACACGGGAATGGGAACCACGCGAGTAAAACCGCGTGGCTCAGCTACTAAAATAAGTCCAAAGTTCAAAATTAATTGAATCCCAGTAACACCTCATAAGAGAAGACACAGAGCAGACGAGGTTCATTAACACCAAACTGTCTAATTTGCTGGCAAAACACAAGACATCAGGATTGAAATTTATATCTTCTGGTCCCGAAACAACTTTATGCGATATCCGATTCAAATCGTATACCGTATATCCGTCAAATGAAACAACGTTTTTTATTTGTTTATGTGAAATAAGGATTCCATCAAACACGGATTTTTTAGTTAAGCAGTAAATGATCCAAAGCGTGTTTTATTATTATATGTACTACTATTACTCTGAAATTGTTTATCAGCTTCTGTGTTAGGTATATTATAATGTGCTATCTTTAGATGCTTGTATGAAAGACCTAGGTAGCATCTCAGAATCATAAATCATAAAATACCTATATATTACGTCATACATACACTACACGTAAGAGACACGTTGTCCACATCTCGACGTCACGACGTCGTCAGCTTGTGACGGTGACGTCAACGTCAGACGTCATCATTCCACTGGACGTAGACGTTCTTCAACATGTAAATAAATTAGAAAATAAATCAGAATCAATAGTTTCTGACATCTTTTTGCATAACTAATTGCTAGGAATAAGAAACATCAACTGAGCGAGCGCATCGTCGTAGCGTAACCACGTGCTTCCAAAGACGACGACGTCCGACGTTGACGTTGCCGGCGACGCGACGTTGCATGACGTTGACGTTAATGACATCGTGACGTGCTAAGCCGTAACTTATGAACAAGTATTACGGCTTTCAAAACTATTTTCTTTTTACATTCCAAAGGAGATCACCCTTGACGTTTTCCTGCAAGTATCATGGGAGGAGAAGCGACTCCACGTGCCGAAAGACACGCCGTTCATCGACCTTCCGTGGGAGTATCGGCAGCTGATCTGGACCCCGGACCTGTACATCTGGCAGCTGCAGACGATGAGGATCCTGTCGGTGCTGCAGGAAATGGCCTCGCTCAGGCTCTACACCAACGGCACCGTCTCAGTCAGTATTGGGTTCGTCTGCTTTTGTATTTTTATTGCTAAAAAATTCGTATATTGTCACCAATTTTAAGAAAATCCTTCAGGGGATGAAATATTTAACAATCTGTTTCAATATTTAAAATAATATTTTTGATGATTTCGTGAACTTTGAACTTTATGGGGCCAGCCCCATAGCTGTTAAAGTCGTACGAAATGAGAAACATTTTCACACATGTGAAGGGATTGTATTTTTTAAAAATTAAGGGTTTTTTTTTGTTTTTATTCTTTAAATACCATAGTTGACCATAGATTAATGACGGTATCTATTATCCGCGTTCGCTGCAACTAGATACCATCTAGATACCGGCTACATGAAAATTACAACTTGGGAAATTCGGCAATTAGGTATACAATTCTCTCAGCGGTATGTAATTGTAGCGAACACGGAGACCACTACTCAATGAATTACGCATCACTACATAGTATAAAACAAAGTCGCTTTCTCTGTCCCTATGTCCCTTTGTATGCTTAAATCTTTGAAACTACGCAACGGATTTTGATGCGTTTTTTTTAATAGATAGAGTGATTCAAGAGGAAGGTTTATATGTACTTTTTATCCCGATATTCCCACGGGAACGGGAACCACGCGGGTGAAACCGCGGGCGGCCGCTAGTACCTAATAATTTACAATTTCATAATCTAAATCACGGCCTAAGTCTGCATCCCTTTGCACCCAACCAAAGAATATATACACTTACACCCAACTCAAAACAAGTCGATTACGACGAAAACATAAAAATAGCTAAGAGTTGTCTATAATTAACTCAGTAAATTTTTTCAAATGCTAACTTGTGAAGATTAAAGAAGAAAAAACATCTATTAATGAAACTTAATAAGTACCTAGTTCAATTCTCACTAATCGTAAATTTTTATGAAAAGCCCACGGTTTATTTTGGCACTCAACAATAGAGCGGTAATTTTAAATGTAGACGGGACGTATGAACGCATAAAATAATTTTAACATTTAACACGGTCTTTGAGTAGTTTTGATGAAAGATTAACGATGTAAGTAGTTCAGCAAATTATACACTCAATTTACAAGGAAACTTTGTTTAAATTCCTGATTGTTTCAGTGCTACGATCACCATCAAATGCGAGATGGATTTCGTTCTGTACCCGCTGGATGTGCAGCACTGTGACATAGATTTTAGTAGTTGTGAGTATATCAAATAAGCAATAAAATTATTTCCTTATTCGTATCTACCTGTGAGTTGTATGTGTACATTCACTACCCATTTCGTTGAATTTTTTTTTTGACATACGCAATGCATTAAGGTCGAAAATTCTACTTGTCACTATTATGTCACTATCAATGGTGAAAGTTTGCTATCCGATATTGAACCTTAGGTGGGTTATAAATTTAATTATTTGACTGCACATGTCCATCCGTTAATTTACATTTTTTTCCATCGTCATTTCCATCAGAATTATGGCAGATGTACCTACATTGATCCAGGGGCACCCAATTTAGACGCTTAAAATGGCGCCAGTAAAGTAGGCAGTCTTTAGGGCGGGTGCCAGGCAGCGCTGGACTGGCTCGAGAAACGCGCTTGATTACCAGCGACATTTGCGCCAGCTTCTGAATAAATGTGACTCTGCCAATACAGTAAGCTGTACAAGATTAGGACGCTAACTTTTAAATTTTCTCCATACGCACCCGCCACAAACTCCTACCCTGATCTGGTAGAGATGTCCCAAAACAGGTAGAGTAAAATACCTACAGTTAGCAATGAAATCATTGACATGTAAGTGGTGTTTCTTAATTGCAGTGTCTGCACATTGCAAGGCCTTGCCATTAGATGTATGTTTCACAGAGGTTATTTCATTACTACGGATTCTCTCTCGTCTTGATCGAGCCTCCGAACAATGTCTAGTTCTAATATGTCGTAGAAAACCTACAACATTCACTGCCATAAATTAGTTTGCGTTTATGGCTTCAATCTCTTTTAATAGGTACGCCGTTTTAACACGATGATTTGCATTTTATTCTTCCTGTAACAATTAATCAGCTATGTAGATAAAGTCAAGGAGCTTCTACTTTTAACAAGCAATCAGTCAATGAATTTTAATCACTTAAGTATACGGATTACATATTCTCTCTTCTTATAAGCTGCTAAGTACACAGTTAAGTATTCGCTATTATAATAAATTTATAAATATTAGACACCATCACAATACATTGTTCCAGTTATACCAAAACCAAACCACAGTCTAACCAATATTGGTTATACTGCCTGACTGGTATTCGACTAGTATTTTCATGCACACAAATATGTGTCTTATTCGGGAATCTAACCCGAGACCTCTGGCGCAGAAGGCAGGCCCTGCGCCAAATCGGTCGCCAATCGGTCGTAATGTAAGACTAGGCGTGAGCGTATTGAATCATCCATTCGTACCGGTAAGACCAATGACGTATCAATGACAGTCTGCTACCGACCATCTGCTTCTTATAACCCATTTTACTATCGACCAGTCATAATAATGTTTAGTGGCTTCTTTTTTTAGACAAGTACACAACGCAAGATGTGCGGTTTGAGTGGCGCGAGGTAGCGAACTGGCTGGGGCTTGGCCTGGTCGGCGAGCACAGGAACCAGTACCGACTGCCGAAATACGTGGTCACCTTCGCTACGGACAAAAGTAATCATATTCGCAATTTTGGTGAAGGTAAATGTATATTTATTGCTTTGCGCTTCAGTTTGCGCCTGTACTAACTGTGTCCACTAACGCTACGCATTGTTGCTGATCGCTGGCCGCTTGTTTGACTCGGATGACATTATGACAGGATTTTAAATGTTCAGTCTTTTATTTCAATACCAAGGTTTTGACGTCACTGGAAATAGTTATGAGACCACGATACTGCTACAACTGCTTGCCGTCAAGAAATCTACATACCTACCTACTTGATAACTCCGGGAGCATCACAATATACCGACAGATGAATCGAAACCAAACTATTTAACCAGACTAATGGGTTTTGGTACCTCTCCAGAGTAAAAGTACTAGAATATATTATTGTCTTAAAATGTATGAATGTCTTGTCCGTTCTCCAAATGTAATCATGTTCTTAAGATCCTCGGCAATCTAATAATCAATAGCGTCAAACCTAGAAAAAAACGCATAGGTAAGTAAAGAGGACAGAGTAAACTAACTGAAAAAATAAGTCTCTTTGAGCTGGTACTTCAAGGAATTGCAAGTAGGTATTAATAAAATCCTTAAGTAAATAAATGTTTGACAGTGACCAAAAAACCAAACATCCGAGCCAAACAATCCTCATTGTATGATTTAAAGTCGGTAGGTAGATAGTTATGTATTTCGGTATGTCTGTCAATGTCTATCATTTGAGAAGCAATGTAGGATATGATTAATTCAGATACCTAACTATTAGTACCACACTGTATTTTTTTTGTCCAGCACCATGATAGTTCACTTCCACTGTAACTAATAATAATTAGATGTCAAAGTACGTACCTAACTACTAACCACACGGTCCAGGAATAAGTATCTTAGTTAAATGAAAAATGAAGTATTTAGAAAAAATCGACCCGTCTCACAACTTTTTTCTAAATACTTCATTTTTCATTTTTCTATTATAAAAATTGCATTGTGAATGCAAAAAACTAAAAATTAAAATAAGTATCTTAGTTATCACAATAAAGCATGTTTTAGGAAAATTTTATAACAGAATTCTAGTTTACAATTTCAGGTTATTTTTAGTATTGAGTTTCATTTTTCACGCTTTAGATGTAACAAGGTATCTCTCAAGCGTAATCAAAGGACGATGCTTGGAATTAGAACTTAGTGATATAGGTACTCAGTAACTTTTGTTCAGTTTAAAAATACCTTTTCATTGACGTATTACACTCAACTAATAGAGGGTGGACCCAGGCATCCTTCTTTCTAGTTTTACAGTTGCTACGCTTTAGAGATTTTCACACATAAACCACACATTATTGAATTGCATCAGCGATAATATTTGGTTACTGATTCCAGGCGAGCATTCAGCTGCTCGTCTCCAGATCAAGCTGTCTAGAGAGCTCAGGAGCTACCTGCTGGAGAGCTACCTGCCCTCGTCGCTGTTCGTCATCATATCCTGGGGCAGCTTCTGCGTCATCCCGGAGATCGTTCCCGGTCGCATGGTGCTGCTCGTCACAACGTTGCTGTCGCTAGTGACCATGTTTGACACTGTCAGGTAAGCCAGTAACGTAAGGTTAGGGTCTCAAATCATGTCTAAAGAGCTCAGGAGTTTCCTGTTAGTTGGAGAGCTACCTGCCCTTGTCGCTGTTCGTCATCATATCCTGGGGCAACTTTTGCGTCATCCCGAAGATTATTCCTGGTCGAATGTTGCTTCTCGTCACTACGTTGCTATGCTAGTGACCATGTTTGACACTTTCATGTAAGCCAGAAACATATTTTTTTTCCTTTACGAAAGTAAGGCTCTCAAAACAAGCTGTCTAGAGAACTCAGGAGCTACCTGCCCTCGTCGCTGTTCGTCATTATATCCTAAGGGCAGCTTTCTGCGTCATCCCGGAGAACGTTCCCGGCCGCATGGTGCTGCTCATCACTATACGTTGCTGTCGCTAGTGACCATGTTTGACACTGTCAGGTAAGCCAGTAACATCAATGTTTTCCTTTTCGTAAAGTAAGGGTCTCAAATCAAGCTGTCTAGAGAGCTTAGGAGCTTTTTTTTTTTTTTTTTTTTACCTTTAATGGGTTTGCTCTTGATCCCATCAAGCCCATGGGCTAGAACAGGATCTACGATGGAGCGAGCTCACCCAGAAGGTGCCTATTCACTCTTGCTTTGAATGTGGTCGGGTTATAAGTACTCGGGAATACAGACGCAGGGAGGGAGTTCCATTCCTTTGCTACCTGCTGGAGAGCTACCACCCTCGTCGCTGTTTGATCGTCATTATGTATTATCATCATTATTATGGGGTAGCTTCTGCGTAATCCCGGAGATCGTTCCCGGTCGCATCGTTGCTTGTCACAACGTTGCTGTCTCTATTAACTATGTTTAATACCGTCAGGAAAGCGAGATTTTTTTGTATTTTTCATTAAATGAGGAATGGCTTCGGTAGTTTTACATTTAGGCACAGACCCACTACTAGTGGCTCCCCGCGGTTTTACCCTTGTAATAGCCGTTCCCGTGGGAATATCGGAATAAAATAAAGCCTATGTCACTCAGGAATAATGTAGCTTTCTATTGGTGATTATATTTTTCGAAATCAGTCCAGTAGTTTTTGAATTTATCCATTACAAACAAACAAAAAATCAAATCTTCCTCTTACCTGTCTGAAATAATATTAGGATCGTATAAGAACCTAAGTACCGACCAATTCATCAGCTTATCAGCCGAGCTCATAATAGCTTAGATAAAGCTGTTTTTCTTATTTTTTTTATTTTAAATCGACTCTACCAAATCGGAAAATACATTTACTATGACGGTTTAGTTACAGTAAAGTGTTTAATACGAAACTACAGATATATTTGCCCCTAAATAAGTAATTTCTTATTTGGATACACCAAACAAATTGATTGCAAATGTCATTTATCTACTCCTATTTGAAAAGCTTGTCAATATAGTGATTTTTGTTTCATTGCAGCACAAACTCCCCGGATGCTCTTGAGCTCAAATGCATAGAGGTGTGGCTGATCTCGTGCACGATATTCGTGTTTCTCGCACTCCTGGAGTACTTTGTGGTACTGTTCGGCATCCGGTACGACAAGAACTGGAGCCGGCGACGACAGGACTTGAGAAGAGCAGCTTCGGCGGCACAACTGGGACCACCACCTTTGCACATCAACCATACACAGGCAAGAACATCAAGTCTTACTTTCCATCTTACAAATCTTTTCGAACTTCTGAAAAAAACTTGTAGTAGGTATCTAAATCTGCATGACCATCCACTTTGATTACCTTATTTACACTTTTAAACTTCATGCTTTTGCTGAAAGCACAATTTCAGATTAAACGATAGTCAGCTTCTAGGGAGTAGTAATAATTCCCCTAGGGATTTAATGGAATTCTTCCATTAAATAGCTTGTATATATTTCCACAGAGATTGAGCACGCCAGTAACAGGCACGCCCCAAGGCGGTGTCTTCTCCCCGCAACTGAGCGTCGAAGACGATGGCCTTAAGCAACAATTCTCACATCAAACCATACAAAGGGTAGGTTGTTAATCCAGTCACCAAAGTTATGAGCTTGAGCAAATGAACTACTTAACAATGTACCGTTTTGTGCACGTATCAATAAAATAGGTTTATCGCATTTGTGTGGTGCAATCATTAAAATTAGGACACAAATTTTTAGTCATCCCACTCGGGGAAAAGGAATTGGAGACAAAATAAGGTCGGATGTGAAACGAGATCCGTCAGCAAGGTAAAGAGATTTAAACTGAACACTGCACTAAGTGTGGCTAGTGCTAAAGCAATAATAATTGGTACACAGGTAGGCAGATATCTTTAGACAAGCTATCTGCACGTCAGGACGCTGAAAAAATAGATTTATTCCATTCTAGAAGAACCACGTATTGAAATTGGCATGTTAGTGTCCTCACGTAATGAAAAAATAATAATACCTACCTAGCAGATAACTTTAATCTTATTCTGGTAATGATATGCCACTTAATGGGAACTAATGGACATAATACAGTTCAGATGTTAATTCAGTAACGATAATTATCTAAGTAGGTACCTAATAGAATAATATGTTGTCGCACTGTAAATAAAAGACATAAAATAGACAAACCAGATTAAAGCCAAATTAAAGTTTGGTATGTCTGATCCGAGAAAAGTGATATTATTGTAGCTTTATCTACGAGTATCTACAAGCATCAAAAAGTAATTAATTGTTAAAACAAAATTAAAACGTTTGCACAGCTTGACGCGCATGTTAGCTGCGTGTGTGGAGTAGTTAGTCAATGTTTGTTTAACAACTATTTTAGAACGACTAGAAAACGGTAATCGATTAAGGTGCTTTATTAATTGGCAGTTGCTTGCACGATAAAGTTACTACTTATATTAAAAATATATTTTGAATAATTTTTACTTCTTTGTATTCACAATACTCTTGTATTAGAGTATTAGAAAAAATCGGCCCGTCTCATAACTAGCTCCCATGAGACACGGTCTTAATTTTGAAGTAATACGTTTGTTAATTTTCGATTTTCAAAACCTTTGACTGCAAACAACTTTCAATCAAAAGCACATTGTGGTAGTACCAAACCTTTTTCTTTTTTTGTTTTACTTTAATTTTTACTCATTTATATTATTTTATTGGTAGGACTCCCCGATATTTGACACGATGCCTGCAGGCGACAGGCCGACCAATTTCATGGCGCGAATGGGGCAGGTCATCGACCGCGGCGTCATGTTCTGTGGCGCCCAACATGGCACCCTCGACAGATTCGCGCTCATACTCTTCCCACTGTGCTTTGTCCTCTTCAACATCATTTACTGGACCACGTATCTCAGTGAAGCAGCACAAAATAAGTGAGTGAACTAAAAGAAAACTCAAGTGATAGTGACATTTTTAAACTTAAGGTAAACATCACTTTTATAGTGATCCGAGTGCCTCAGACAATATCTCTTAGATAAATTGTGATTATTGTAAATATTAGACAATTTGCTAGTCGCCCTTACAAATAGTTGTTTGACCCCACATTATGTGTGTTATGTTCAAGTTTATATTATGGTTTTAATTATAAATTACGTTAGTTAATACCTAAATTATTAGTTATAAGTTTTATTTCAGTTCAAAAGAATTGATGGTGGGATTTCATATTATTATGTAAGATTTGGAAAAAGGAGCTTTTTATGCACTAACAACGATTTTTTTATGTACTTACATCAATAGGTATCTAATCATCTTGAACCAAAATTGTAAATAAGACAACTAAGGACCTTTATGAAAAGTGCCTTTCTATTGAAACCCTCTATATATCTACGCTTAGGCTAGACATATCAATAAGTATTTTAAATACACCTACTGCTAAAAGTTTTGGGTAGAACAACCCTTAAGAAAATAATTTAGAAATGTTATATAATGATACTATCATACAATTAACATTCATCATCATCATCATGTCAGCCGAACGACGCCCACTGCTGGGCATAGGCCTCCCCCAAGGATCTCCACAACGATCGGTCCTGCGCTGCCCGCATCCAGCGGCTTCCCGCGACCTTGACCAGATCGTCGGTCCACCTTGTAGGGGGCCTGCCCACGGAACGTCGTCCAGCACGCGGTCGCCATTCGAGAACCTTTCCGCCCCAACGGCCATCGGTTCTCCGCGCTATGTGTCCCGCCCACTGCCACTTCAAAGATGCAATCCTTCGAGCGATGTCGGTTGTTTTAGTTCTCCTGTGGATCTCATCATTTCTGATTCGATCGAGCAGGGAAATACCAAGCATCGCTCTCTCCATTGCTCGCTGGGTGACTTTGAGCCTTCTTATGAGACCCATAGTAAAAGACCACGTCTCACTTCCATAGGTCATTACTGGCAACACACACTGGTCAAAGACTTTCGTCTTGAGACATTGAGGTATTTCGGACGCGAATATATGCCGGAGCTTCCCAAACGCTGCCCATCCGAGCTGGATTCGACGAGAGATCTCTTTCTCAAAGTTGGACTTACCTAATTGGATTGTCTGTCCCAGGTAGACATAGTGGTCAACAACTTCGAGTGTAATGTTCCCAACATTAACTGGAGCGGGTGCGACATGGGCATTGAACATGATTTTCGTCTTGTCCATGTTCATCTTAAGACCCACTCTTTGCGAAGCATTACCGAGATCTTCGAGCATTGTGTTCAGGTCTTCCAAGGTCTCAGCCATAAGAACTACATCATCGGCAAACCGTAGGTGTGTTAGGTACTCGCCATTAATGTTGATGCCGCATCCTTTCCAATCCAGCAGCTTAAAAATATCCTCCAACGCAGCTGTGAACAGTTTGGGAGAGATGACATCTCCCTGTCTCACACCTCGCTGTAGTTGGATAGGATTAGAGCTCTGGTTCTGTAATCGGACCGACATGGTGGCGTTTTGGTATAAGTACCTCAGCACCTCGATGTACCTGTAGTCTATTTGGCACCTCTGGAGAGACTGCAGCACCGCCCAAGTCTCAATCGAATCAAAGGTTTTCTCATAGTCCACGAACGCCAAGCAAAGTGGCAAGTTATACTCTTCGGTCTTCTGTATAACTTGCCGCAGCGTATGAATGTGGTCTATGGTACTGTAGCCTTTTCGGAACCCGGCTTGTTCGGGAGGTTGGAAGTCGTCGAACCTGCGAGCGAGACGATTCGTAATGACTCTCGAAAACAACTTATAGATATGGCTCAGAAGCGAGATGGGTCTATAGTTCTTCAAGAGAGTTTTATCACCCTTCTTGAAAAACAGCATCACATCGCTTCTGCCCCATGCCTTTGGCGTTTTGCCCTCAAGGATGACTGAATTGAAAAGCTTCTGGAGGACTTTAAGTATCGGCTTACCGCCCGCTCTCAGAAGCTCTGTTGTGATTCCGTCATCGCCCGCCGCCTTGTTGTTTTTAAGCTGCTTGAGAGCCATTCTAATCTCGTACAGGCTGACGTCCGGGATATCTTCTGTATAGTGTCGGGTAAGCTTGGCTCTAGGGTCTTTAGCCTTGCTTTCAACAGGTGTTTGCGTGGAATACAGCTGTCCATAGAAACTCTCAATCTCCCTCAGGATTTCAGGTTTTGACGAAACGATGCTACCTTCCTCAGTTTTCAGCCTCGTCAATTGACTTTGCCCGATAGACAGATCTCTCGCGAACACTTTGGAGCCTTTGTTCCGCTCAATGGCTTCTTTAATACGCTCGGTATTAAATTGGCGAAGGTCGCGCGTCAAAGACTTAGATATCTGTCTATTGAGCTGCCGATAACGATAGGCATCCGCTGAGTTCTGCAGCTTCATTTCGTGTCTCTGATCCATGAGTAGGAGAGTCTGACTGGAGAGTTTCTTCAATTTGGGACGGCGGGTTTTATAGTACTTAGACCCTACCGTGCGGACAGTATCCACCACCATGTTGTATAGATCGTCCACGTCTTTGCTGTTCTCAAGGGCTTCGAAGCGGTTTTGAAGCTCGAGCTGAAAGCACTCGGGGTTTTGAATTTGAGCTGGTATTGGTCGGAGCGTGGATTTTATCAGTCGTGATCTTTCGAGCTTGACATCGATATTCAATGTGCCTCTCACCATACGGTGATCGCTTCCTGTCTTAACAGCGTTGATCACACTGACATCATTGAATATGTGCTTCTTCGTCGACATGATAAAATCGATCTCGTTTTTGACTTTACCGTCCGGACTGATCAACTGAATTAACATTAACTTCTTATTATTTTAACTTTTTTGCATTCACAATTCAATTTATATTACTTATTGAAAATGAAATAAGTATTAGAAATTGTACTTATATAGTGCGACGGGTAGATTTTTTCTAATATTTTATTTTCAACATTAACGTCATTATAGAACAATATACTTACCTCTACACGATTTTTATGCAGCTGCTGGTAGGTAGGTACTGCTGCCTGCAACTTATTCTGGTTTACTTACGAGAAACTATCAGAGACTTAGTTATACTGCCGCACTCAGAGACGCCAGTTAACTGGCATTAAATTATCGTTCCTACTTTATTTATACTGGACATAAAAAAGAGACAAAGAGATTTAATTGTCAATGAAAGTTAATTGGCGTCTCTGAGTGCGGCAGTTAAAGGACAATCAACTCTATTTCAACCCGAGAAGGATATTTTTCACGACGAACTTGCTTACTTGCTTAAGCTAAGTATTAGGAGCCCCTAAGTTAAGATATATTTATTATTTATCAAATTCAACCGGTAGGCATAGAGCTACATAAAGCTTAGGGGCTGGGGCGTTATAATGCTTATTATGTATTATAAGTAAATTGTCAGCAATAAAAGGGACCATTATAAACAGAGATATATAAAGCTCAGCGCCTATTACTCCAATAGTGCCTTCTCGTAAAATTAACTTGCGGGGATTTGAGTAAAATAATTTATTCATTCCAAAAAAAATTATCTTAAGAGTAGGTACCTACCTACTAGAAAACGAAATCGCAAACTTTCCTCTCCGTTCTGGCTCCGACCACTGAGCTACTGAGGCACTATTGTTTTCTGTAGTTAATTTCAACAATTGGCTTTCTCTGTGGCTTTTTCGTTCCAGTTCATCTGTATTTAAAAACGACGTGTTTTTTTTTCATCTCTGCAATACTTAGGTCACCTTAAATTATCACAAAAAACTTTGAAACAACTATTTGGGAAGCAAATTAAATATTTCCTTTCATCAAGTTTACTCCTACTTTTACAACATTAACTACCTGCCTAAACATCAGTAATCTCGTCAATCCCAATCTATCGTACTTTTTTAGTTGCACACTAGCGCCAAATTCGCTCCGTAAGTAATGCGTGGATATTAAGTGATCTACATAGTTTGTGCTAACTCGAATGAGAACTCACAAGCCACGCAAAATGGATCCAATTCCTAAAAGCTGTGTAACTACATACCTACATCAAAATAATATAGTTTTTACTTATATCCTTGCAATACGCTGTTCACGATACAGTCACGTTTCATGAAAGAAGTCCCGCGGCGTTAAGTGAAACTACATACATAAAATTGTAAGTAAGTATAGGATATCAACGGTGACACATTGAAACGCATACAGTTGATTGTCATAATTTCACTTGGCATACATCATAAGGCATAATATTGAAAAGCATTTTATTCCTTGGCATAAATTTCATAACGCATAATGATAATAATGCATAATAGTTGAAAGGCATAATATTAAAAAGCATAATCTTCGAAATTCATATTTTCGTTTTTCATAATTCGTAAAGCATACATTAAAACGCGTAACTTTATAAAGCATAATTAATTTTTAAAAACATTATTTTATAAAGATGTCAATATCTCAAAAACGGTGCGTCGTAGCCAAAATCTGTCGAAATTTTTGATACCCTTTTAACAACCCCGGAGGTATTTTAGAGACACCCAATTGTTAAAAAAAAACTTTTTTCGAGATTTGTTGGCTCAAAAAAAAATTTTTTTACTTTATAAGTTCTGTATTTAGTTCAAATTCAAATGGCAGAAAACCGAGGAGCAGGGGGACGGGGGGGCGCACCCCCGCCACCCAAGAAATCCTAACAGTCGTTTTAGGTTAGGTTAGGTTAGAACAGTGACCAAAACGCCGCGCGAGCCGAGCGAGCGAAGCGAGCGTTCCGCGGCAGCGGCCGGCGAAGCGCCAGAAAATCCTTTTTCTTTTTCACAGACGCTAGCTTCAAAATAAATAAATACAAGAGAATACCCCGTTACATTTATGCATTTTGAATATTATGCCTTTTAAGTACTATGACATTTAAAAGTTATGCCTTTAGAGAATTATGCTTATTGAAATGATGCCTTTCGATGATTATGCCTTTCAAAATTCGGGCAAAAAAAGTATGAGTTTTGAAATTATGCCTTTAAGAATTATGCATTTCTATGATTATGCCTTTCAACACGATGCCTTTCAACACGATGCGTTTCATGTTTATGGCGAAAAATGTTATGCGTTTCATTAGGTAACCGATATCTACACTCCGTTTTGTACGACAGTATTGCCGCGTCTGAGGGACTTTTATCGTGAAACGCGCTCTAACAGCTTGCTCATTTTGTGGTGTGGTTGTGTGCGTTACGTACACACGTCGTCGTACTTACAGCCGCAGTCGAGCGAGGACTCTTGCGTGGCGAGAACTCTTGCGTGGCAAGAACTCTTGCGTGGCGAGGACTCTTGCGTGGCGAGGACTCTTGCGTGCTGGCATTTCATCGTTCACGTGCACACCCTATTCCTGATTGGTTATGCATTGTTCTACCCCTAGTTAAATACGTTACCAAACAGTAAAAGGGTCTTCGCGTAAAAAGAAGGAAGTGCTGATAAAAGTTCCGACTGTACTTACTTGATAATTCGTTCTTATCTCTGGTAATGTAATTTATTTTCTTTTAACCTTTGTAATTGGGCTGCAGACAAAATCAAAAATGTTATTTGACTAAGATCGAAGAATATATCTAAGATTTTAAAATTGTGACCACGGCTATAGCCGAAACGCCGCAACATAGCCGAAACGTCAAGCTGTAGGTACTAAGTAGGTACATAATAAAATGTCGCGTTGAGTCCCGTTACTCTTGTTTATAAAGATCGAAGAAGTTAGAATCTTGATAGTTTGAGACTTCGAGCAACGCGGGTCTTCCGTTTATAGGCTGGAATAACACATAGGATACTTTTGAACCCGATAGGTACCCCCAGACGGAAGGCCCGCGTTGCTCGAAGGTTTGAGAGTATAAGAAATGACTCAACTGTATTATAATAAAAATATTTAAATTAATTAATTAGTATTAGAAATAAAAGTGACTTTTAACAATAAGAATCGAAAAGTAATTTACGTAAATCTATCGGATCGGCGTAGATATTTTTCTACGAAATAAAATAAGTAGATAAGTATAACATTCATAAAAAGTGAATTGTTATAAATTATATAGATACAAAGCGAATTTGTTTGTATTTGAAGAACATATTAAATTAATTTTATGTACTTAATTGAAATCTAGTCATAATTTAATTCGAGTCCATGTTAAAAGCTATTTTGCTTTGTACCTAACTCAGATGAATAATTTACATATTTTCATTTACCTATTTAGCACAAATTTCTTAGATTGCACAAACCAATAAACTTTCAAATTCCAATTGTTTATATAAAGAAATAAAAAAGTATAAGCACCATTATCCATTATTAAAATATGTTACCGTAATTTAATTTAATCATTAGGTGCAGTATTCAATCGAACAACGTGCCTTTTCTATTAGTAATGTAAGCCTCTTTTATAATAAAATTATTATTCATTTATTGGTTACTAGTTTAAGATGCCATTAAATCTATGAAAGGACAGTATTAAATACTACCTACTTTCGACCCGCTAGATATAATGTAAATAATGGAATAAAAGACATTATTTTAAATCATCACAAAAGTGTATTATTTATTTAACAATAACATCAAATAACTTAGATTTCTATATAATATCTATGGTCAACTATGTATTTAATTTGTGCCAATACTATTCATATCCATAATATGCTGCTTCTTTGAATGCTCTCATCATGTCATCTGAATTCCTCCTTATCCGTCTGCCAATAGGTTCCAAATCGGCATAGCACTTCGGAAATACCTTTTCAATTATATCGACAGCCTCTCTCTTGCCTATTTGTCGAACTGCGAGAACAGAATACAGGGCTTTTGTCTTGACACAATCCTGAAAAAAAAACATTAAGTACTTAGGTACAATTTTTATTTTACAATACAACTACAAGAGATAACTTTTTAAACTTTCATGGTCATTAACACTGTAAATATTACGAAAAGCGGGATTTTTACCATGTTTTGATTTGTCGACTCCCAGATGATATTTCGGCGCAGTTGCTCTCAGTCTCAGTACCTACTCAGTTATATCAGATCATGGCGTAACTTGTAATATTTACTAATAAGTAGTTGTAATATTTACAACTACAAGAGAAACCATTAACAAAATTGGAATGTTAAGATGTTTAACCTGTCTACCCCAAGCACGAAAAACACTCTTTCTCGTAATTATCATATTGTTTTGTATGAAAATCAGAGCAGCAGCGCCGCCGCGCTGACGCGCTGACGACGTTACGGTCGTATTTCATCATCAAACCATTATAAGTCCCCACTGCTAGGGCACACACCTACCTTATGAATGATAGGAGAATGGCCCATGACATGACCCACCACGCGGGCCCAATGCGGATTGGTGGGTATTAACGACTGCGAACTCAGCCGGGCGGGACCAACAGAACGTGCCTTCTAAAGCACGGAGGAGCTCGAGATAATAAATTTTGGTCATCCATCCTGTAGCCAACCATTACGAAAGTTACTTAACTTCAACGATCGCAGGCCTAGCGCACTAACCACTTCGCCACGGGCTCCTCACCACAAAGGTCGTAAACGGAACTAAAACTCAATAAACAAATAATCTAAGGTGAGGAAACTGGCAGCACTTCGTTTACCATTACGATTACGAGTTTTCAATGCTTAAGGTACCAGCTAAAAGATCGCAGGTAGCAAAGTTCAGGGTAACGCGGAGTAGTAAGTGACAATAGAATTGTTATACCATATTAAGATCTTCTTGCCTAGCTGCTACTCTTTCTGCTGCTATACCTACCTAATAAAGGCGCGGCTACACTATCGTCGAATCAAGGAAAGTGAAGTGGCACATTAGCCTTGCTCGAGTGAGACTGCCGATGTTAGCGCGAATGAGTGAGGCAAGCAAACATTTACGGCAATGCGAACGCAAGGAGAAGAGTGTAGCATAGCGCCATAAAGGGGGATCCCACGGCCCATTTAAGTGCCACGCCACCATTGCCGCGGGACACTGACACCTGAATTTACAATCTTCTGACTCCCGGCGTCGTCGTCGGCCGGCCATCGTAGGCTGCATTGGAAGCGACTGTGTCCATGACGTGTTCGCCTGGCTACTCGCGATCTGACCTTTGAAAAATCGAGTTGTAGAACAATTGAATGTGCCGCCAACGAGCTAAGCGCCAATAATCTCTACGTCTGTTCGCTAAGATATTTCAATCTACGCAACTGAAGGTCGTTTTCATCAATACACAGTATGATTCAATAGGAAGGTTCATATGTATAATACTTAACGTGACCATACGTCCCGCTTTTGGCGGGATTGTCCCGCTTTCAGACTGTCTGTCCCACTGTCCCCAGTAAGAGCAAAAATGTCCCGCTTTAGCTTTAGGCATATGCATGCCTAAAGCTAAAGCGGGACATTTAACGATAGATGCCTATCGTTAAATGAGTAGAGTGGAGTAGAATCTCTGAAAGAGATTTATGTAATTCCACTGACACAAATTATCAGAAACTCTAGGGCTACATTAAAACAAGGTGGCTTGCGTTATTGCCGGCGGTTGAGAGTTTTGAAAAATGTTAGAACTTTTGAAAAGCTACTTCTTGGGCATCGAAAAATGTCCAAATATTTTAAGAGCATTCTTTAAAAATCCCAGCTTGAGTTGTGATTATATTTTTTGCATGCACAAGCAGCGACATTTCATCAAATCCTGCTGAAAATAGAGAGTCAAACAAAAGGTATCTGCAATAGAGACTTTGAAGGAAATTAATTGTCTACGAGGTACTTACGAGGTAACTTGGCACTTATAAAGAATTTACTTTTCCTTCCTCACACTGCCCGAAGTCTACTGGTAAAATTGCAGGAAACTGAACGGAGATGGATAAAATGATTAATGAATAAAATATGGACAAGTGAAAAAACACAGCTCAGTATTGTAAATCTGAAGGCTACATTGATCACCAAAACAAACATCAACAATCATGTGATCAGCTCCATTTTTACTTGAAAACGAGACCCGATTTTTGAAACAAACTTGCTCCGCGCCGACAAAAATAAAACAAGTGCCTAGAGACGTTACATTACTATAATTCATTCATTCATCTTTTGTTCAAAATCCCGCATGTGTCCCGCTCTGATGAAAAATATAAATGGTCACGTTATTAATACTGTACCCTGTAGGTACTGTTACGTGTCACCGTGCGAAGCCGGGGCAAGTTGCTAATCTATACTAATATTATAAAGAGGAAAGATTTGATTGTTTGTTTGCTTGTTTGTTTGTTTGTTTGCATCGAATAGGCTCCGAAACTACTGGACCGATTTCGAAAATTCTTTGACCATTAGAAAGCTACATTCTTCCCGAATGACATAGGCTATATTTTATCCCGATATTCCCACGGGAACGGGTACCACCCGGTTAAAACCGCGAGGATCCGCTACTAATCAATAATTTGATTCTGTTAAAATCACCTGATGAGCTTCCTTAATCTTCGTCCAGGAGGCGTCGCCCTGTGACCAGGCACTGACGAAGGAACAGTGCGTAAGATTGGCTGCACGGATCTCAGTGCAAGCAAGGTGTTCCATGTTTCTGAAGTCCAGCTCATTGCGGCAGTAGTCGAACATGTGAATCATCTCGTGGGTCAAAACACCTTGGACCATGCCTTTCCTCGTTGACACATTTTGGCACACAACTATCTGCAATTCAAATCGTTTTTATTGTATCTCACATTACATAAATAGGCAAGTTGGTAGTACAAATTCGGTATACTGTGATGCCCTGCAAGGGCATAGCAACATAATTATGAGAGCTAAAGTAAAAACTATTAAAAAAAAGAAAAATAACATTTTAGCTTTAACACTAGAAAGACGGGATAAATAGCTTACCTAAAAAGACGGCAATGGGTCATTTGACCCAACATATAAAAAATAATATTTTAATGTGATAAGGAGGGGAGAAGGTATTCAAAATAAATTTTGATGTATAATAATAAAGTTTTTAATGACCCTGACTTATATTAAGTACGTTTTATAATTAGGTGCAAAAAAAAAGAAAACCGTATTACCATACTAAAACTCTATAATCACATTCTGTAGATTTCTTTATTTGTGAACGACATTGCTGTTTATTCAAAACATGCTTTGACTGGATAGATATTTCTTTAACATTATTAATAAAAGTAAAAAAATGGAAATTACTCTTACGTAAACAACAAAATAATGTTTCGAAGAGATGTTAGATGGATATTTTTTTCACGTACTTGCAATGGCAACACGCAGGCACAAAATATCTGTGACGCAGGGGTGACAAACCTACTTTAACATGTGTGTGATTATTTGATTGATTTTGATTTGTATTTTGTTTACTTTACGTGGGCTTCTATCTGCTTCGCGTACAGTGATTCTTTTACATTATTTCGTAGATTTCTTGTTGTATCTGTTATTGTTTTTGTTTATTGATAAGTTTGAACCGTTGTTACTTGTTACTATTGTGTCTCTACCATTACTATCTAACCCATTTTTGCATTATCTTATGCGCTTTAACCCAAGATAGTTCTTATAAGTAGATTTTAACAAAATCTGTAAAGCCAAAACCTCACAATAAATTTGGTTTAAAAGAGACACGAAGAAAAAGGTTTACGACACCCTGTTGCCAAACTCAAATGTGAAAGTGACATTCATTTTTTTTGCACCGAATTGTAAACGTACTTTAGCTAGTTACAATTTTGTCAAATAATATTATTTTCGCAGGCATCACATAATTTATTTCACACTTACAGCTATTGGTAGAACAGTGACAAATGAATTATTCAAGTTCTTTCAATGTACTCGACCAGTTTGAATGGCCAAGAACTTGGTGAGCTTCAGCTTCAGTGCATGTTTTGATGTGACAATATATTATCATCAAGTTATAATTTCCAGGCGGTCATGAATTTGTCTCCAATTTGCCTTCGTGCAAAGGAGTTGGTCCACACTGTTGAGCCAAAAGGTTGTGCCAAAATGTTGTGCCGTGCTTGTCGACCTACTTGACCCGATTCGTTTTCAGAGCTTTTCCATAGTATTCCCTTAGATGACACCAAACTATTTTCATCAAGATTTCACCACGCACTCGATTTCTCAGAGCTCTTCCTATCTAATATTTGACTATCACCCAGTCCAGACATAGTAAAATAAAAAAGCAGCAGTTGATATGAAATTAGTCGACACGTATGACATGTAACAACCACAGCGATATAAGAATAAAATAAATACTATGATGTTCCCGCAATTAGATATTTTATTACGATAAATGTCGCATGGGTCAAAAGACCCGGTGCCGCCTTTGTAGGTAAACACTATGTTTATTCAACGTAAGATGACTAAATGATAATAAAGTCATTACTTTGCTGATATTTTAGCTATTTCAATAAAAGTCACGAGAGGATAAAACCATATGAATTTATACTTAAGAAATTATACAACACTAAACAAAATACCCATGTCCGTCTTTCTAGTGTTAAATAAATAGGTAATATATAATAAAAAAAAATATATTAACTGATAAATTCATTAGGTAAACACATTACATTTAAAAGAAAGAAGCATACTTTAGTGAAGTTATTATTTGTGATATTTCGTAATTGGCTTTGATGGAGTTGCTACATAATTATGTTAGTTATGTATTGGGTTTTTTAGCTATTGTTCACCCTTGAATAAATAAAATAAGTATATTCTATGAAGCTTATTAAAGCAGAGTTGTTCCCTAAATTAGCATTGTGGCCTCCTGATAAACCCATCATCCTCATCTTTCTGCAAGGAATGCCTGTTCTTCAACAGTGGGGACATTGAAATGACATTAGATTACAATAATTACAAACTAGAAATTGATTTCAAAAAAGTTTATTTAAATAGGTAGGTACCTGATTTAGCTGAGGATCGTAACCACCACTAACAGAGTAGTCGCAGACTTCACAAGATATGTGTCTTCTTATATCAATTGGGCTGGAAAAAACGGTGTTTAAGTAAATACATAATAGTAATTTTAGAATTTCGTATCATAGGTACTCAACAAGATAATAAAACATATTGTCTAGTCTGTGTATTAATAATATTCATTACATCATCATACCATCCAGAGCTTTTGAGGGCAGCCATCATCACTTTTACTATTGGGCCTGAAAAAAATATATCTGTCACTGGAAAATAACAAAAACCGCAAACTTATAAATTTCCTAAAAAAAGAACCACGAAATTTGGTAAGTAATTAAATTTCTAACCTATCACATGTTCTACAGGACTTTCGTAATTTTGTAAATTTCCTAGGAAATTTATAAATTTGCGGTTCTTGTTATTTTCCGGTGACATATCTATGGCATACGTGTCCCAAAATTCAACAATAAGCAGCCACCAAAGGTAGGACCTGCGCAAGATTACTCGAGAAAATATAAGAAAATAATGTCTCAGGTTTTTTGGAAATTAAAAAAATATCGAAATATTTAAAAAAATATCAATTTTTTAAGTACTTAACTCTTGAAATTTTTAAGTAAATTGACTTTAATTTTTTAAATATTTCTGTTTTTTTGTCCTGCTATTTTTATACAACTTGTCCCAAAATTCAACTTCTGGTTGTGGTAACCAGATAGTTGAATTTTGGGACAAGTTGTATAAAAATATATTTCAAAAATGCAAAAGTAACTTTGTCTGGCTATTGGTCTGTTCAAACCTAAAGCAGATAAATGATATAGCTTAAATGAAATTTGAGAAGGACATAAGCCTCAAAGTATGAAAGTGATCCCTAAGTAACAAAAAATATTGGTACCATGGGAAAGAAAAATTGCCCATTGTACCATCGGTGGTACAAGCTGGTGGTACCACGGGGAAAGCAGGAAAATATATTCAGGAGCATGATACCTATTTATATTACTGCAGTTCTTACGCTATCTGAAGTTCATCCTAACGCAGACTGCTTGTTTAATTAAATTTTGGGGGTTGGGTTTAGAAATAAGCTCCTTCGTTCTGGGGAAACTGACACCGTAGGGGGGCTCAGGGGGTCTTACTGAGACCCCTGATATCGATTTTGGTTGCCGGAGAGGTACCTACGTATTTTTTTGTATCTTTTTCAATTGCTAAGTTTTTGTGTGAAACGTTTTTTTACATACTTCTCCCCTTTCCCCACCTGTTTTTAGCCTCCCTTCTGCAATTTTTTTGTTTTGAGGTTATGTTTACAAAAAAAATATTTCTCGAAAACTACGCATCTCCGTTAGAAGGGGGTTGCAGGAGAGGGGTTGTACCCCTCCCCTCCCACCCCGCAGCAAACCCCTATCGAGGGAGCTTATTTCTAATGCATTACCAATTTTGGTATTTCGATGTAGGTAAACATAGAAAAAAAAGAAGTGAAATTTTTGAGACAGACATGACCAATTTAAAGTATTGTATGTAAGTGATTAAAATACTATAGCTAAACTAGTTACAGCATGCAAATTTGAAGTGTACTTACTGTTTTTGACACATTCGTAAACGTTTTTCTCACATTTTATCTTTTCTAAGTTCTCTTTTCCCTCCTTTCCAACAAGAATATTGCCTAGTTTCGGTTTGAAACTGCCTCTCCTCTCTGGGTATAAATCGTAACCCCATGACTCTTCCTTTTCGTTTGAAGCAGTTTCAGGTGCTTTGGTGTCATCTCTTTTGCTATTGGATTCGGTAACAGGAGAGAATTTTTTACTTTCTTCAGCCATTTGATTCGAAACTATTTAGAGGTTATATTTTGTTAATTTGTATTAATCTCGGTGAAACAACTATGCCAAATTTAAATTCATTTAGAAACTAGGTTAGATTAATGAATATCAATAACTTATTATCTATTATTATCTAGAAAATTTTGGTAGAAAGAATTAATATTCGAAATTATGATCAATCAGCTGCTTTTGACAATTGACATTGACATTTGTATGACATGACGGGTGCATTCCGTTACGTATTAAAGAATTGAGGGCCATAGCTAGAAACAGCTTGAGACCTATCAGAGGATTTAGTTAAAAATAGTTGATTCCTAAGCAAAACTCCATGTAATTTCTAATAGTCAATTAAAACTGCTATGACCAAATGAGTCAGGCCCTCAGTTCATCAATTGTCAAAAATTTGCTGTCACCTGTCAAAGTAATTAAGCATTGATGGTTAGTAATTTTTGAATCCGAATATAGTAAAGAATTCGTGAAACCTTTTCAGAAGTTTTCAATTGTCTAGAATATACCGTTACAGATTTATAAAGGTTTAGCTTGGGCTCTCAGTTCATCAATTTGTACAATAATGAATCTTCCAAATTTGCAAGTAAACTAAAGAAATACCTAAAAAAACTTTGAATTTCTGATTCTTTAACACTTCTGGGAATTTCTAACGTAGAAACAATGGTGCAAACGTTAATAGTTTAGTAATAATTGGATTTTTTTTATTTTGACAATTGATGAACTGAGGGCTTGACGTTTTCGGTTCTACTGACTAGGCTTCGCCACATAGATTAATGAAAGTAAGCTTACGTTTTTTAACGAAATCTTTACTAGAAGTTGACCTAGCATCCGTTTCTCTAAGTACCATACTTTCAGAGATTGAATTTTTAATTTTTGTGAGAACAAAAGTGACAGATGGTGACCATCATTTTTTACTTTTTTTAAGGACGGTATTATTATAACATAGTGTAAAAATGCGCACTCGCGACGTTCACCGCAGTTATTTAGACTGTTTATTATTCTGGCATCTACTGTCGAAATAGTTAACGCCTCTTTACACTTTGTTATAATAATACCGTCCTTAAAAAAAGTAAAAATCGATGGTCACCATCTGTAAATTCTTTACTATATTCGGATTCAAAAATTATTAACAATCAATGCTTAATTACTTTGACAGGTGACAGCAAATTTTTGACAATTGATGAAAAGAGGGCCTGACTCATTTGGTCATAGCAGTTTTAAATTTTAATTGACCATTAGAAATTACATGGAGTTTTGCTTAGGAATCAACTATTTTTTAACTAAATCCTCTGATAGGTCTCAAGCTGTTTCTAGCTATGGCCCTCCATCCTTTGGTTAATCATTCCGTTTCCGATTCACGCTGTCAGCGATGTCATCGCGGATTTGCGTACCGAAATCGCCGTCGTGTGACGTCACTGATTGCGTCATAACATCCGCCATCTTGTGATTACGCCGCCCGCGCCCATGCTCCGAGAACCTTAATCACTGTAAGCGTCCTGTCAAAACTGACAGTTGTTTGTTTATATTTACTTCAGCAGGTGTATTTTTAATTAAAAATATTTAAAGAACCGTATCCAAGTGCGAGTTGGAATCGGAGAGTAGAAGATACGTCCTCAGCGTCGATGTTTCTTCAACATTATCCATCTTCCGTTAAATTCTAATATAATAAAGTGATCGGAATTTGAGGTTATTCAGTGAGCGTTATGAGCGCGTCGTAATCGCGCGTTCCGAATCGTTGAGGGGTCCCACCCAACTGTCATAAGTGCGATATCTGAATCGGTACGCTACGCCCATGAAGCTCGACTTAATACTGAGGTAACTGGAGAGTGCAGTACTAACACTTTTTTGTCCCCAAAAATTACACAGTGGCTGTCTTCCGTCTCACCTACACTTTAAAAAAATACGTATGGTCAGATGAGACAACTGACAGCCACTACATACATAAATGTTCAGGGTGAGAACTCCAGTTACCTCAGTATTAAGTCGAGCTTCATGGCTAGAGTGTTTGTCAGATAACTCTGCACGTGACTGGCGCGTTTTTGGCGCTAGTTGCAGTGCATTTTTTTGTTCTTATGTTATAGAAAAGATTAGTATTCGATTTTTACCGCGCGCAGACTTATCTGACGAGCACTCTACGCCTGTTATCGCTGTCAGCGCTGAAATCGATTTTGGTCTGAATCGGAATGCACCCGATATGAGTAGTAAAAAAAGTTCGCCCTTTTGGACAGGCGAAGACATTAAGCCATACTGCCAAGCCAAATTCTTGAGGGTAGGGTCAAAGCCATCTTTTATCTCACTCGTTGCAATAGGGGCGCAAGCAGCCGAGAAATAATAGCGGGCCATGGTAGGGTTTATGTATATATTGTATGCATTATGTAGGTATATTATTATAGTTTCTTATGTTTTCATTAGATTGTAGGTGTGTTATATTCCAATGCTACTTGGAGTATTTGGCGTCAAGTAACTATGTCGAGTCGAGTCGGTCTTCTCGGTAATTCTTGCTGAGGTAGTCACCAGTCACCACTACAATAAAACACTCGGCATCACGTTACCGAGATAGCGCATATTTTAATCATTCCACACATCCAGTTGCGTAGACACTTGGGGCATAAAACCACGCATATCTTGAGTCACAAAGTCCACTATGAAACAAATTGCGATAAAGTAATTAAATTAACCCAGGAATAATGAATTAACCACTTAACCTAACCCGCCAAAATGGCGCCAAAAACTCCGACATGATAATATTGGCTAAGTTCCAAAATACGCCAAATACGCCGCTAAGTGCTGTTAGCGCGAATCCATATTTAATGCAGTAGGTACAAAAATCCTATTTTGTGTATACTAAATTTGGTCGGATTTGCGCTAACAGCGCTGTCTGCGTATTTCGGATCACGGCGAGACGCCGCGGCGTCTCTATGACTTCTTGGACATTAATTACCCAAGGCACAGCCATCTCCACGATAGAGAAGGCTGTGCCCAAGGAGATTCAACCAAGGAAACTGGAGTTTTCAGCCTGAATAAAAAAGTGTACCCAGAAGACATGTGTGCGTGCGTGACTATCTGTTGTCTCAAAGTTGTCTCAATATCATTGTGAACGAATACAATCTAAGCTGGTGCTCAAGCTGAACGTGAAAAAAAGGCATAAGTAATCTTACTTTGAATGATCATTTTTTTTTAATGTAAATTTTAAGTTACATATGTCAGCAAGAAATAAAAAATATTATGAAACTGTTACTGTTTCATGATATTTTTTATTTTTTAAAATATGATAAAATTGATCATTCAAAGTAAGATTACTTATGCCTTTTTTTCACTGAGGATGTCTTTCTTGCTTGTCTCCAAGAGTAAAATATATGAGAAAACCTACAGGGTTCGTTTCACTTACTTAGGCTTAACTTAAGCTTTAAGTTAAGGTTAGTTAGTAAGAAATAATCGCACTAAATAGAGGTCAGTGAATAATCGTGTACTGTTTCTGATTTTAATGTCATCCTGTCCTGCTCATTCATTCCAATCCATTCTAATCTGGATTCGCGTTACAGACGCAACATTTGATGTTTATAACATTAGTTAGTTTGTTATCCACTTAAGTTAAGTTTTTACTGTATTATTTTTAACATAAGTAATAAACCCTTTCTTCAAAAAGAAAAGCTCACTTAGTTTTTATCATGATTTTATTTTAATAACATACATTTCTGTCTGCGGATGATGCCACTCAATAAACACATTTTGTTCGTGGGTTATATTTTCCACTTGCATCTTTGCTGTATCTGAAAAGTAAACAAAGTAAGTTTAAATCCACGCGGATAAGAAACTGTAAATGGCGGTCGGTCTCAAGCTATCTTGCTGACATATATATTAGTCTATACTCGCACAGCTGGTAATACGTCTAAAAAAACAATCAGTCAATACGGGTGGGTGTTTTTTGGTACTTACCTACTTCTTTGTAAAGTATTTTTTTTAATAATAAATTGTTACATAAAGTCTTGCTTTGTTTAAATAATCCCGCAGCCCGCCTGTAGGCAAAGTGCCGAGATATTTGTTAATATTCTCGGGACAATATACTACCTATTCGAAAGTTCACTATTATTTATTTAATATAATAAATAGTCTCTAATAGTCGCTAGGAGTAGGTACTCTATAAACTTCCTAAAATATATTCAAAATTACCTAATTAATAATATATTATTTGGCGCCTTTTTTACTGACGCTACTCTAAGTACAGACCGCCTTTTTTATATTGTTTCTTTAACCGCGCTGCTTATAAGTACCTTATTAAAATAAGCTTGAAAAAATTACAAAGTAGTATAAAGTAGAAAAAGTAAAATTACCAATCTTTTCTAAAAACATATCATATGTCTCCTTGTTTCTAATAACCCCGGCAATGAATATCTTTACTTTACTATTTTTTGACAAAAATAGTGAAAAAATATTAAGAAGAGGTTCTAATATAGAAGGATCATAAACTATATCTGCACCAACAACAACGTCAGGACATAATCCGGGAGATATATTTGATAGATCCATCCAATCTAAATGCATAACTCCTGAAATTAAATTATTTTTGTTACAATTGTACCATTAAAACGAAATCATAATATCTATTAACTTCGAAAATATTACGAAAAACGGGAATTTTACCATGTTTTTCGTTTTTCCCGTTCTTCGTAATATTTACAGTGTTAATGACCATGAAAGTTTAAAAAGTTGGGTATCTATTAACTTCGTTTTCCATACCAATATTAACATCCGTTGTTGAGTATAATTTGCCGTAAGAGATGGCTTGTGGTTTTAAATCAGCAAAATTTATTTTTATATTGTCTTCAACTGCACTCAAAACGTCGGAGTGGCAGTCACTCATCACTACAGAATGCGGCAGGCAGTATTTTGCTATCGTGATTCCTGCAAATCCAACTCCGGAACCTAATTCCAGAACATGCTTTTTCATAAACACTTCTTTATTACATAACGCCCAATCAACAAGCATCAATGAAGCCTGTAACAAAAGTTTTCTATTAAAATGTTATGGTTTATTTAAAAAGGTTTAATAATCTTGTATTTTTATAAAAAGGTAGTAAGTATCTAATTATTTTAACTATTTTGCATTCACGAATTCACGATGCAATTTTTGTTACTGGAAATAATGAAAATGAAGTATTAGAAAAAATCGACCCGTCTCACAACTTGCTCCGATGGTATGTACCAATTAAAGTCCATAGATAGTGTCGGCCTTTTATCGCGCTGCCGCTTCTTGTCAAACGATGCCGCCGCATAAACAAAAGAAGCCGCGTGCGGCGTACACCCGCAAATGAAATTAGATTTTGGGATTTCGGCATTTATTAAATTATATATTCTTTTTAATAATCTATTATTTATTATAAATACAGGTGGTAACGACGGTTGTGGCTTGTGACACTTCGAAAGATGATGAGTAATCATAATAATCATATAAAACATTATTAATAATAATGTTTTTTTGTAAATCACTTATTTAAATTCTATTTGTATAAAAATATCCAAATTTTCATTAAAATTGACTTTGGTACACAACTTATTATTATTATTATTATTAATTAGCAGGCAGGCAGTTGAAACAAGTGGTGATAGTCTGCATCCTGTTATCCAATGGTTAGGTTTTCGTTTCCAGTAAGTATTTATCTAATCTGTTCTTAAATTGGTTAGTAGTTTGTGCTGAAATCACATCCGTTGGCAATCTGTTCCATGATTCAACCACTCTGTTGCTGAAAAAGTGCTTGTGAACGTTGTTAAATGAGCAACTTGTGTGTATTATTTATATCTGTATTTCATAGTAAGAGCCACCATGCGCCGTGAGGGTGTACCGACACTATCTAACCGAACGGACTTTAGTATCTATTTATAGTAGGTATAAAATAGTATTATTTTTTCTTTAATGTACCTATATTTTTTATTACAGTGTCTTTAGTATATTTCTTACCTCCCATGTTCTCATTCCAGTAGTGCCATTTACAACTAAATTATTAGTTTCCTTTATAATAATCCTATTATTCATCAAACTGTCACCAATCAGATAATGATGATAGTGAAATGTATCGTCTTCATTCATTGTCATACATAAAAGTTTATATAAATCATCATGTACTTCCTGATCTTCGCTTAAATAATGTATTAACTGTTTAATGAAAAGTCTAGTAAACTTCCTTTTTATAGGAAATTTCTTTGTTAGAATGTTATTGACGGTATCATTAAGGATTTCTTCTTGTTGGTTCCATGTCAATTTTCTTATATCTGCTGCCTGAAATACACATTAGAATAGAAGAGTACACAAATAGCGTTGGAACTATCCGATATTTTTGTAAAAAAATTAATAACAGGCCAAATTTTTGTAAACGGCCATTAAATATAATTTTAAGAGACTATATTTTGGAATCCAACATAATCTCGCATTGGAAGGTATCAAAAAAAGTTATACCCCGAAAATGGTGCAATTTTACAGCAAATATGCTATCATCAATTTTATCGTGAACGTGTGTTTATGTTAACCATATCTAAGCACCAAAGTAGAAATCCATAAAGATATAAAACGGGAAACTAATACTTTAAGAAGAAGTCGGTTGTTTCTGATAGCATTTTTAACATAGGTGTAATCCCAAGCCAATTTGAGTTTAGGTAGAGTTTTTTTATAGTGTAGGTACCTATTTGTTTTTCATTTACATATATAGGGTTTATATACCTTTACGAGAGATAATTAATAAATGTATTCAAATGTAGAGTGAATAATACTTATACTATTTTTGCCCATTTTTTATAGATTTTTTATAGCTTTGTAGGTATTTGTTTTTTTTTTAATGTCGCTGTCATAAATATTGGTGGATTACTAATGAATTATTTATTAAATTAAATAATTTATTTTATTTTATATAACTTTATTACACAAAATACATTTGTAAAGTACAATAGGCGGACTTAACGCTTAAAGCATTCTCTGCCAGTCAACTTTTAGGAAAAAGAAATCAGCGAATGCGGTACAAACAAAGAAGAAGAAAAAAAAACTAATTAAATAAAATAATAATTTGTCTAAAAATAGGTAAATACATACACATAAATATAATAATACACAACATACCTACATACATATAAATATTTTGAATATATACATATACTTATATAAACATATATAAATAATAACAATGAACACAGATAGTGATGATAAACCATAATGATATTCCACGTCAAACACGAGATCCTTCAAGAAGGAAAGCATGAGCATTCCTTTTAAACGAGAGCTTGGATTGAGATCTCCTTACGGTCTCTGGGAGACTATTCCAAAGGCGGATGGCTTGCATTGTAAAAGAATCGGCCATATAGCCAGAATTGTAGAGAGGAGTAGATAGTGCTAATGAATCGGATGATCGAAGATTACGGCCATGAGTATCGCAGATGTATGTAAACTTGGAATTCAGGTATTCTGGTGAAAGAGGGTTATTTAATATGGAGTAGAGAGTACACAGTAACCTTAGCTGTCTACGCTGACGAATGGGAAGCCATTTAAGCTGCGACCGGTAAGAAGAGACGTGATCGAACTTGCGAAGACAGAAAATAAAACGGATAGCATAATTTATGAGCCGGTCTAGCTTGTTGAGAAGATCCTCATTTAGGTTAGAGTAACAGACATCAGCATAATCAATCAGAGGAAAAATAAGAGATGTGACAAGAGTTATCTTAATTTTAATAGGAAGGAAATTTTTGAAGCGGCTTAAGAAGCGCAGAGAATATGTAACCGCCCGACTCACCTCGGCAACTTGCGTTGTCCATCTAAGCAAAGGGTCTATGTGAAGGCCGAGATTTTTAACACTGGAGCAAAAAGGTATAACTTTGTTGTCCAGCAAAACAGGCTGGATTAAATCGGTGTCAATTTTAATCAGCTGTTTAGAGCCGCCGACAACTATCGCTTGGCATTTCGCCGGGTTCACCGCGATGCCGAACTCCTTGGACCAGGTGCTAATAGTTTTTAAGACATCATTTAAGTGAGAGATAACGGAGTCGACATCATCAGCTGGTGCTTGCACATAAATTTGCAGGTCGTCAGCGTAAAAA
Source organism: Crambus lathoniellus (assembly GCA_949710035.1). Classification (NCBI taxonomy): domain Eukaryota; kingdom Metazoa; phylum Arthropoda; class Insecta; order Lepidoptera; family Crambidae; genus Crambus; species Crambus lathoniellus. Next base: position 25,187,977 of record OX453301.1, read on the forward strand.
TGATAAGAGCAGCCAAGAAGTGAGGAGAGGGAGTTGATAAAAAGGGAAAATAGAAGGGGGGAGAGAATGCCCCCTTGAGGTACACCGGCAGAGAGACTGGTCCAGCGAGATACGTTGGAGCCCACACGGACCACCTGCTGGCGACCACAAAGATAATTAGAGAACCACTCCAGCGACAATGAGGAGAAATTCGAAGATTTGAGAATGGCTAGCAAGATGTCATGATCGACCATGTTGAAAGCGTTTGAAAAGTCAATGAGAACTAAGATCGTGACCAGCTGACTCTCCATTCCCAGTCTTACGTCCTCAACGACGTTAATCTAATTTTCTATGTCAAGAAATTACTGAAATAGAATTATTGTTGAGTCTTCATAGAGCGAAGTAGTTTGGCTCTCGGGCTAAAACAAATGAATAAATAATCTATTTTATGTAGGGCAGGCGTACCGGTTTTGGCCACTGTACCGGTTTTGGCCACTTTTTGCTCTGAAAAGTTTTCTAAACAACTTTTAGCCATTTTTTATAAAGGCAATTCAAATAAAGTATTTTAAGGTAATAATAACAACTGTTAGAATTCCTTACGTCATAAGATTTTTTTTCAATAAATTCCATTTTCTATTTTAAAAAATGTTTTGTATGAAAATTTTAAGAAATTTGTTTTGGATGAAATACTTTATAACCCTTTGTTTTTTACAATTAAATTGTTGTTTTGCAATTGACTGGTTTCTAGCGCATTAGAATATATTGATTTTACCTGGGTTTGGTTTTGATTTTTGCTATACTTACAAAAGTTTAACTATCAGTAAGTGGCCAAAACCGGTACATTTGGCACCTCTCAAACATTGTGTGTAATATAAAAAAAAACTATTTTACTTTTATAAATTTGAAAAATGTACCTTTAAAGGTAGATAAATTATCTATAATTTAATATATAATTTGTGTCTTAAATACCTAAGACCATTTAGTACTTAGTGCTTAAAAGTCAAAAATCCTTAAAGTGGCCACAAAGGGTACCTCTGCCCTACTTACAGTCAAGTTTCAGGTAAGTACATGTTAGTTGCCAATTTATGGTAGGTATGTTATGTGAACCACTAATCGATTTACCTTTTTACTAAATGACACGGCAACTAAAAGTCGATAATAAGACTTATTGGTAGGGTTGAAATAAGGCGTTTTTGGAATATTGAGTTAAGATTTCTAGTCTAAGTACACAAGGTTGTGTTGTTTTGATAAAACTATTTAAATACTAGTTGACTCGCCTGATGTTGTCCTGTCTTAACCATTTCGACTTCGAATTATTAGGTATAATCAGAGATCGGAATAAGTAGAGCTGTTTAGGTTCATTGATCGCAAACATTACCCGCGTTATGTTAATATGGACGTTGTACAAGATTATTTTTATAAATAATCTTCAATTATTTAAGTAGGTATTGGGCTGCACCCTCCGTCCGTAACTATTGTCATTGTTGGCTTGGCTGACCTGACGACCAATTTTCATAAAACTTGCTCGATTTAGTGTCTCATAGATTGGAAATTATTTGCATCTCCGCGATTATTATATCACAATTTCGCTCTCTATTCTGTACTTATGTGTCCAGTCTGGTGCCATTTATTTATTTACTCGATCTCTATAATTTACTCTCATAAGTATGTATACTTCTTTTGCTCAAATTAGAATTGACATTTGTGTAACAAAGACAAAACAATGTCTAAGTTAAACATTGCTTAAATATTTTTATGAATACGGCAGTAAGTATAAAACGTTTTCACTTCGTAAACGAATTTTTTTTTGCACACTGTACCTACTTCAGTTAAACGTGTATCGAATTCGGCGACGTTAACGCGAAGTTGAGAACGACGAACAATCGAACAAACAGCTGAGTTTAATTAACTTGACGTGTGGTTTGTTTTGACGTGACGGTCGAACAGAGGTTGTACATATAAGTGTTATTATCTGCCAAATGAGAAATGAGCACTCATTTCTCATGTGTTTCTCATTTGGCAGATAATAACACTCTAGTTTAAAAGTAGTTAGCGTATTAAAATATAAAGGAAGTTAAGTATAGAAATAAACTATAGAATACATAAGTACATATTTTTTTTCTAAGCAATTAAATTACCTACCTATCTATAGGAAGTCAAAAGAAAAGTGCTGAAAGCGACCAAATATAAGAAAGACACATAAAATTCTCTTACCTACCTCTGAATCAAAGTTGAGGGAGCCCCTATAAAACTTTCTTTTTAACTGTTCCAAGACATTCTGAGAATTATTGTTGATTGGATTCATAATTTATAAAAAGTACGTACAAGTTACCCTACTTTTCTATAACGTAATTAACGTAATCGTCAGTAATCGTGAACGTGATCTTTTAGAGTAGGTATTTTTGCAGTGTTGCCAAATGCGTCAAATCAGAAATCCCTATAAAACGACGACGCCCCGGTTTAAAAAAAAACCCCCAAGTTATTTAAAAATTATAGATTTTGCATTAACAATGCAATTTTATCATTGAAAAATTGAAAATGAAGTAGTTTAGAAAAAATCGACCCGTCTCACAACGTCCCATCGGAGCTGGTCGTGAGACAGGTCGATTTTTTCTAAAATAATTCACTTTCAATTTTTCAAAAAACCCCAAGTCAGCCGAAAGCGAAGCTATTTTACCACATTGATAGCAAAAATGAATTAGGTTTTTTTATTAGAATAATTATGTGCTTGGCTGATTAATAATAACAAAGTTGGCAAAATATTAATGTGATTGACGATTAAAAAGTTAGTCGTGCGTGACAAAAAAATATTAAAACGATTACTAAAATATTACATAATTGAAAGCGTAATTGGTTTACGTTTTGAAAATTTATTTTCTTGTTTACTATTCTAGTAATGAGTGCGACGCGTGCTGCATGCGACAGTTAGATTATTTATTTCTAATAAATTGTACTGTTAATTGACGATGGTTTTAAAAGTCATTGTAAAAAGTTAATGTTTTAGTTATTATTAGTGTGAATGTTGACTGAATGCTATTAGTAAAAAAAGTAAATAGTTTTAGAATTTTAAAGAACGAACATAAACTATGGATGATTTTAAATTAGGCATAGTTTTTTGTTATTCGTGTTAATGTTGACTGAAAGTTATCATCATCATTAGAACTACGGAACATAATGAACTAAACGAATGAAATTACCCCATTGAACATATTCACAAAGTGACTACTCAAGTACTGAGCCAACTGATGTATATGAACTAAATGAGATAATTAGCCACGCACGCACGATTATGAATAACAATTAAAAACTAACATATTAGTCGTGATTACGATTCATATTATAATCGATTAATATTTTAGTAATGGCTAACTTCAATCACGAATAAATTAATCAAACTAAATAATGGATTAATGCCAACACTGATTGATTTAATACAGGGTGATTTGAAATTCGACCTATTCCTTCAAAGGGATTATACAAGCTGGAGGTTATTTGGAACAAAGTGGCCAACGACTATTTATAATAAATTTACAGAAAAAAATATTATTCTTTCAATTATGATTCTATGTGACTATTATGAAAGACGGGATAAACGGGATTTATACCATGTTTATTTTGTTTTTCGAGTTCCCGATATTTTGGCGCAGTTGCACACGCCATGATCATGGAGTAACTGATGGTGTGTAACTGCGTGTGTGTCATGGCGTGTGCAACTGCGCCAAAATATTGGGAACTCGAAAAACAAAATAAACATGGTAAAAATCCCGTCTTTCATAATAGTTATAGTGACTTTACTGGGGTAGACAAGTGCACGGACAGATAATGACCATGTAAGTTTAAAATCGTATTATGATTCTATAGTTCTAAGATTAATGCCCGTTTGCACTAAACTTAAGAATCGCCCAAGTTTTTTTTTACCTTATTAGGACATGTTTATTAATTATTTCAATATTATTATTATTTATTAGATTCGTATTTTGAATTTATTGTGATTTCAGTAATTTGAATTTTATTTTAGTTCAATTGATTTTAAATTTGAATTTCATTTAATTTATAATATGTACCTAGTTGAATTTATTTTAGGAGTTTTTGTAAGAATTTTATTTAAGTAATGTAATTTATGGACTCACTGCCATACTCAGATAACCTTTTAATGACAATTAAATCTATATCTGTCTCTTTTTATTCTGTCTAGTATTGAATAAAGTAGGAATGATAATTTAATGCCAATTTAAGTTAATTGATGTCTCTGAGTGCGGCAGTTAGTCTGTATTAGAATAATTTTATTTTTCTTTTTTTATTTATTAGCGAGTAACCGATGTCATAGATAGATTTCATCAGTCATGCATGACTATTTAAACAATCAAAATAAAAACGTTTGATGAACCCCTGACGGATCTGTTTTATTAGATTACGTCTTTATTGGTGAGAAACGCGCTTGAATTTATTTTGGCGTGCGTTAATTTATTTGCGATAACTCCTAAGATATTTACTTCCCTACTAAAACCTTATATGAATATTGTGATGTCCTTACTGTCCGTCAACTATTTATTTATAATTCAATAATGCTTCAGCATAGCAAAACACATTTTTCTGTGAACCAAAACCGAAAACGTAACAAACTAGTGATCAAATCTGCAGCCTTTAAAACTAGCTTCAGCCATAGGTTTTTCTGTTACCTTGGTCCACACCTTTATAACTTAATAAATAAGAATATCAATATTTATTCGCTAAACAGACACTCTTGTAAACGTATATTGGTCGAGTGGCTTATAGGAAAAACATACGTTGATACTGAGGCACTTCTCGCACCAGTTGCATAGACAACTGGTTTGTAGCAGAACGATGCTAATACTTTTAATTATTGTTTATTTTATTTCTATTATTTTGGTTTCCAAACTATATATTCACAAAACTATATCCACTTCGATAAACTACTACGTATATAACTATATCTTACATTACATATTATATATTATCTAACTAATCATAATTTAATAGACAAATTCACCTTCGTACATGCCGTCTAAATCTCAATTTACACGTCTCGAACACTCATTTTTCTAATGGTTAAGTTTAACGTTAAAAAAGATCCTATTGTTTATTTTCTTTTTTTACACCAATTATTGTTCTAACTCATTGCTCAACTTAATTTGCCATTGTAATTTATATGAAGATCCGAGAAACTAACTGGAGTTCTGGTGGTCCTGGAACACAGGCTATGCTTTTTTCAGGCACCAATCTCCACTTAATACTTATCTACTTAGTACATTACTACTTCATTGTTATACTTTGTACCATTATGTATTATTGTGTGGAGAAGAAATAAAGAATTTATTTATTTATTTATATTCATTTAAATTATAATTGTTGTAAAATAGTAAAATAATGTGCATGAAATGCCTAAAGCTACTAACATGTTTAGATTGATAAGAGTTAATACTGTATCCGTCCAAATAGCTTTCCAATTACCGCATTGTTCGTAACCATTTTATAAGATATAATGGATAAAATATAATATGCTATCCTTGAAAGATAGACATAATATGCTATCGCGGACTTTTTTGTATATCTATAGAAGAGGAATATCCTAACATGCATTATTTTTTAAACGGTGAAAGGTTTAGGCAGCGTTTTTGCTGTAAGCTCGGTGGCTTGACTTTTGCCGACACTTTCGACTAATATCGTTATATTTCAACCATTTTACACAAAAACTTCATAAAATATTCACATAAACCTTCCTCAAGAGCCACGCTACGCTACCTATTAGTGAAAATTGCATGAAAATCCGTTGCGCAGTTTTAAAGATCTGAAGCGAGGCCTACACTGCACCGCACACCGCTCCGGTTTGTGGTAGTGCGCTTCTTAACTATGGCTGTAGAATCTTGATGTGCATACAAAACCCGCAGTGTATAACTGCCTAAGGATATATAGGGACAGACAGACGGGAAGCGATTTTGTTTTATACTGTGTAGTGTTGATAGTGATAGTGATGAAGTAGGAAGTAGGATTGTCACAAGTAAATTGTTCAATCTACAAAATAACTAAATAGTGCCTATTGGAGTTTTTTTGACCAAATGATGTGTTTTTAATTCAGATTCTTATAAGACAATTGCTAGACCTAGTCCCAAAAAAGGCCAACTCCAAAATATTACAAACCAGTCAGATATTTTGTATGGACGTTCAAAAACCAAGCCTGCCGAGAATGACCGAAAAAGCCGTAGAACACGGTAATTGCCGTAGCATTGGCAACACTTTGACTGACTGACTGACATGACAGTGACAGAAAGAAGAGATGACTCTTTAGATACTATTCTGTGAAGGAAGTGAAATCTTGAAAGTGAGCGGTGCGTGAAATTCGTGAATGAAATCGAATTCAAACCATATGCAACTTTTCAAGTGTTATTGGTGTTATTCTTAGTACCGTTAAATTATTTTAATGTGGACGTAATCGTTACCTACACAACGATAGATAACAGAGCTTTTCAGTTTTCACTCTTACTCATAATATCAACTCAGAAACAGAAATGGATAAAGGTAAGCCGGTCAAAAGAACAGCTGCTAGTGGTATGACTAGAAAAAGAAAAACGGCTCGAGAATCCGAACAGGACACGGACCAAGTAGAAGTAGAAGTACCGATAAAAAAAATTAAGACCAAACAAAGTGATAAATCAGAGCAGTCAAAGCAATTAAAATCTAGAGTGAAAAAACCAGTATCAAAATCGAATACAAAGAAACCAAAAGCATTATCAAGTGGAGATTCCAAAGAGAATTATGACGACTTCAATGATGCATCTGATGGTATCTTGCCTCAATTATGGGACGAAGCAGAAATGCTATCCCATACTGGCAAAATATCAAAACAAATAGCTGAAAACTTTGTCAACCTACTCAATGAAGGTTGTACTTTACCTTTTATAGCTAGGTATCGTAAAGCAGCTGTTGATAATCTGATGCCAGATAAGTAAGTAACTATTATTTTTATGAATCAAGTCTTTCACCAAAAAAATTTATAAAAAGCTTTCAGGTAAGATTCGAAACCGCACCACTGAGTATCCGTGTGCGCGGGTTTAAATCCCACCTGAAGCGACTTTTTATTTACTTATTTCAATTTACCAACATTTAAGTACATTCATTCATTAACAGAATAGCTTTAAAGCTAAGATTACAAGATAAAAATGTAGGTATCAAACAACAAGTATTACAAAAACAGGTAAATACCACATGCACTTTTTATCAAACAACTATTAGTTATACAAAACAATCGAGCTAACTTGTCTTGCTTACTCCACTAAGGTGTAAGCAAGACGGCATGCCATACCATATCATATCGCGTGATAAAAGCCGCTCATGCTAGGCAGGGCGGGGCTGGTGGTTTTTTCTAAAAAATTTTTCCTATACTTACAGAAATGCATTGTATACATATACATAAAAATAACTTAAAACCATAAGTTATTCAACATTATGATTACAAATAGTACCAAGTTTAAGATTCATTTAAATACTTTCAGACTTCAAGATCTCTATGAAACTTATCAAAATGTATCTCAACTAAAGAAGAAAGTTAAATCAGTCCTTGAAACATTGAAAAAAGCTAAAAAGTTGACGCCACAAATAGAAAAGGGTATCTTAAATGCTCGTAATTTGTCTGAACTAGATTTAATAGTAAGTAGTTGTTTTCTCTTTGATACCTATTATGTTTTGTGCATATTATTATGTAATATGTACCTACGGAATATAAATAAAATACTTGTGTTTCTTTACAGTATGCCCCTTTAAAATCACATTCATTATCATTAGCTGAAAGAGCTCGTAATTTAGGCTTGGAATCTCATGCAGTGGCTGCATTAAATGGTGAATTTATCAATCTGAAAATGTTCTGTAATGATGATGAAGAATTAAGTACCATAGATAAAGTAGACTCGCATATTACACACTTGGTTGCTGATATAATTCATAAAGATACAAGGGTACTAGAGCAAATGAGAAGTTTGTAAGTATATATATGTTAGTATTATTGTAGCTTCTTTTTTTTTTATCCACAACAGGTTGACACTTAGCCTTCATCACACCTGATGACAAGTGGTGATAAGGCTGAAGGTGGAAGCGTACTACTCCCGGAATCCTCAATCACTGAAGAACTGACTATCTTATCTCTTAACTGCCGAAACACAATAATGCTGAAAACATCATTGTTATGGCGTCAGACTTAGATAAGATGGTGGTAGCTAGCCAGGCGGACTAAGAACAAGTCCTACCACCAACCAAACCGAATACAATATGTACCCCCACTGGGAATCGAACCCGGGACCTCTTGGTCTGAAATCGGTGGTATGAACCACTAGACCACAGAGGTGGTAAAGTCAGTTCTTGTCAGTTTAAGTAAGTACATATTTATATGTCTAAGTTAATAAATGTTTTTTTGTTGTGCTTACTGTTGTTTTATTCTACAGTTGTAAATTCTTTGTTTTATCTACTTATTTCTATAATTTCTTTACAGAAAAGATGAAACGCGATTTACAATACAAAGTAGCAGAACTAAAAGTTCTACAAAAGAAAAGACTGATAGTATAGTCACTAAAGTTGATTCAAAGTCTGATCCAGAAACATACAAATTGTACTTTGAATGGAAGTGTCCCAGCCACTTTATCAAACCGCATCAAACTTTAGCATTAAATAGAGGTGAAGATGAAAAGATACTGTCTGTCAAAGTTGTCATACCAGATTGGTTTTATAATAAGTTGGAAAGGTATTTATAAAGAACTATGATTCTTTATTCTTTATTTATCTACAGTCGAACCAATTGAACCATTACCCTTTTGCTAATATTTTGTTTGAAAGCGTCAAAACTCATAAAGGTGTACTAATGTTAGCAGGTTTCAATTTTAAAATTGGTTCGACTATACCTCTAACAAATACGGATTACTATTAAACAGGGTTTTTCGAAATGTGACATTCCTATTTGTACATTACTTATAGATGAGTTCAATCAAAAGGAACCAATCATGTAATGTTGTTCTCATGTTCGTGATGTTGAGTTATTCAAGATTATGTTATTTTTTATTGCCTTTTTTTATTAAAGGAAAACATAAAAAATACATGACAAAACCTTGTCATAAGTATAGCAGGTTAAGTAAATGATGTTTTTTTTTTCAGATTTTGCCTATCTCTGTGGAAAAGTAACTACTGGGTGCGCAAAGGCCTTGGCGATGCTTACAATCGCCTCATTAAGCCTTGGCTTTCAAGACAAGTGAGGTCAGATCTTACAGCTCAAGCTCACAAAGAAGCTGTAAAAACATTCACAACAAATTTGGAAAAATATCTATTGACTGAACCTATAAAAAATAGAACCATAGCTGGTATCGACCCTGGCTTCAAAGCTGGCTGTAAGGTAATCAATTTGTTCTTGTGTTTCACTTGAAACATTGTAAGGTAATCAATTTGTTCTTGTGTTTCACTTGGTATTTTTTGTTAATGTGTGACGACGGGTCACTGCGAGCTTACTGCGAACCATTCGCCAGCGGCTCGTAGCGGGCTCGTGCCTACGTACTCACTTGATACAGTAGCAGATACGTTAGGTACGTGTTACTACACAGCTCGGTGAGGACCCTGCTTTTGACATGCAACTACCCGTATCCGTTCGGCGCTATAGCGCGGGGTCAGGCTAGCGCTCCAGCACACGCTAGGTACGCGTTCAGTTTTGCCAAGCCTTTTAGTGCTCGTTCAAGGAGAGGCGGCGCGTCAGGCGGCGCGGGCGAATGGTGCATCAGTTGGTGCGTCACTTATTTGATTAGACGTCTGTCGCGAGCGCGCAATGAAAGCACAATATGCCCGCGCCATGCGCCGCGCCGTCTGGCGCGCCGCCTCCATGAACGAGGTCTTAAGGTCATAGTCCACTTATACCGCACCGCTCCCACCCAACCAAAGTATGAGCAGCCAAATATGTTCTTAATATCGTTCACTGTAGATGCACTTTACAGAAACAATCTACAATAGCAGACAGCGCGCGGTAAACGAGCCTGCCGCAAGCTAAAGTGCATCTACAGAGCATATTTGACTGCTCATACATTTGTTGGGTAGGAGCGGTGCGGTATAAGTGGGCTAAGTCATGGCCCGCTATTATTTCTCGGCTGCTTGCGCCCCTTGCAACGAGTGAGATAGAAGATGGCTTTGGCTAAGTCCTTTAAGCATCGCCGAACATGAGTCACACGCGACAACGATAAACGCCGCCACTTGAAGCTAGACGAAGAAACAGACGATTACCGGCGTCAACCGTGCGCGGCAAGTTCATACAATAATGTATGAAAACTACAGGAAATAGGTTGGTGGCAGTGTTTTGTGGTTGTGGTCGGTGGCCCGTGTACGGCGCTAAGAGTTTTGGTTGGGTGGTAGGAAAATATTGACGATTATTTCAACGTGAAAAATAATGTTTAATTTATTTATCTATTTATTTTTATTTTCAGATTGGAATAATTAATCCTAATGGTGACAAATTAGAAGTCAACACCATTTTCCCCGATTTTAGACAAGTCAGACATAACGACGTTGCTGTAAAACAGCTTAAAGAATTGTTTGAAAAACATAAGTATGTTCACACTTTGAAATGCTTTACCTAAGGTATATGTTGTAATGGAAGTGTGGTGTTTTTCACTGAGAGCTAAAATTAAGTTTGTAAACAATTGTAATTTATGCTCGTTTTTTTTCAGAGTAGATCTGATTGGTTTAGGAAATGGAACAGCTTGTCGCGAAACTGAGTTGTGGTTAAAAGGTCATCATTTATCAGATAGTATACCGATTGTGATTGTTCCCGAGCAGGGTGCTTCTATTTATTCTATTAGCAAAGAAGCACAGAAGGTATAGTGAAGTTCAAATTTCCCTTTAATATTTTTTTTTATTCCATGGTACTTTTACTTTTGTTATATTTTCAGGAACACCCTAATATGGATCCAAATTTAATATCAGCGTTATCTATTGCTAGGAGAGTGCTAGATCCTTTAGGGGAACTCATAAAAGTAAGTGTTAAAAAACTTAAATCAAGCGCATAAAGTTTAAATCGAAGTGATGCTATTGGCATAGGTACCATGCCATTAGCATCACACATAGTGCATTCATATGAATGAATCCGGCGACCGACTTCGGTATAACCGGAAGGTTAACCAAATTGGGGTGTTTACATTGGTTGTTTGACCGAATTTGGCCACCGATTTCTGTTTAAAGGCTCTATTGTATTATGCGACGTCCGCTGCCGACACCAGTCAGAGCATGTTAAATTGTAGGTATTGAAACATTCCTAGCCCTACCTCACGTGGCGGCGACGTCAAGCCGCCCCAATATCCATACATTTGACAGCTGTCAAGCCCAAACTCTGTGTCACTCTCGTCACGACCGAATACGGCCAACCTAATACCAGCTTACACTAGTCGTTGATCGAATAGGGGCTGCATCCAAATACGGCCAACCGAACAGTACGGATTAGAGGCAGCTCGCGGTTGAGGCACGCACTGCTCGCCTGTGCTCACTAATGCGTACGTGCCTCAGCCCGAGGCTGCGCGGCACGAGCCATCGGCTGTATGTCGGTTTTTTGACTGTGCTCAAAGGCGCCTCAACGGCTCAACGTGCGCGGCTCGCATAGTTTGGACGTGAAATGAGCCGCGTCGTTTGCCTCGGTGTCGAGCCAGAACAAAAAGTAAAAAAATATATGTTTTGTTTAATTTGAGGTTAATTTTTCGTGACGGATACGTGAATTTGTTTTATTTGTGTTGTAAACTTGTATCGTCGTGGTTTGAATTGGATAACAGATGTGAAAATGGTCAAAAGCACAAACAGCAGTTGTCTTTGCTGTGCAAAATGGCGACGAGCGCGGCACGCGGATCGCCCGCGAGCGCGTTGCCTCGCCCTCGAGCGCGTTGCCTCGCCCTCGAGCCGTTTGCTAGCGTGAGCAGTCTCGCGGTGGAGCCGCGCGTGGTGAGGCTGCGCGACTGCGAGCTGCCTCTAATCCGTACGCACCTTACATCAATAGTAGGAGACCGAAAATGGGCTGGCCAACCTACGGTCTATAATTAATGTAAACGAGATAAGTACTTATAATGAAGACTATGTACAGTCAAGGACAAATTCGGTGAACCACTTCTTTCTTCTTTTCGTGAGGCTGGTGTCTCGCCATTCACGCGCAGACCTTTTGATTTATTAAACTAGGATAGCACAACGGATAAACTGGTGAACGGTGTGACACCAGCCACACGAAAAGAAGTAAGAGGTGGTTCACCGAATTTGTCCCTGGTTGTACATATCTATAAATGTTTTATTATTTTTAGGTGGATCCTAAGAATTTAGGAGTGGGTCTCTATCAACATGATATTCCTCCGAAAATGTTGGAGTCAGCATTAGATTGTGCCGTAGAGAAAGTTGTTAGCTTAGTAGGAGTTGATATCAATACTGCGTCTCAAGCTATGTTGAGGTAGGTTGAGGAGTCTGTTTGCTTCGCTTTTGATATTATTTTAAATCCAGGCTTGACACACCTTTCTTATTTGGTACTAGCACTCCGCTCATGACTTCGTCTGCGTGGAACCCCTTTTTACCCTTTTCGGGGGGAGAATTTCCAAAAATCCTCTCTTAGTGTAGGGGACTACACTCCCCAAGCCAAATTTTAGCTTCTTGTGCCCATTAGTTTCGGCTGTGCGTTGCCTCTCAGTCAGTAACGCAAGAATTTTACAGATATAGATATTTTGTCTTTTTTTATTTGAAATAATATTATCTTTCTCTGTTGTGATATTTGTGATTGGTGGAGGAATATAGAGCTCCTAACCATACACACCACTACAGGGTACGGAATAACTCTTGTTTATAAAAGTAACTGACGTGTTTCCTAGGCATATTTTATTATTTACTAGCTTTCCGCCCGCGGCTTCGCCCGCGTTGACGTCACGGACGTTATCCCGCTGGAATATGATATTTTTCCGGGATAAAAAGTTTCTGTTTCCCAAATTTCAGCCAAATCCGTTCAGCCGTTTTGGCATGATTGAGTAACGAACATACAAACATCTAAACTTTCACATTATAATATTAGTAGGAAGTAGGATAGTTTGCCGTTTTTTGACAAAAATACCCAATAATCGTATTTCAGACGCATTTCTGGCCTAAACGAAGGAAGAGCTAAAAAACTACTGACTTATCGACAAGAGAAAGGCGGCTTCAAGAGCAGGACAGAGATCCTCAAAGTTGCTGGTATTGGGAAGATAACATTCCAACAATGTGCTGGTTTCCTGAAGGTTATCGGAGGAAGTGACCCACTGGATTGCACCATTATACATCCAGAGAGCTATAGCATAGCTAAAGCGTAAGTTGAAAAATAGCACTATTACATTTAAGAATGGATCAAAAAACGTTTTTGAAAAAAAAATGTAACCGCCTTCAAAACGGATCTTCAAACAAAAATTAACAAACACTAAAAAACGAAAAAAATAATAAGATTTTTTTATTCAAAGCACGATGATACGTGACTTTTTCTAATTTATCTTGGTACTTACTGAACTGTTTGAAGTCGGTGCCGTCTTATATGTATTGAGGTAATTACGTCCTACACCTCACGCTTGGGACCGGGTTTTTTTTATATGTTAATTATTTCACTCAGTATATTTCGTTCTTATTCTTTTTGGTTGGCACCGACTTCAAACAGTTCAGTAAGTACCAAGATAAATTAGAAAAAGTCACCGTATCATCGTGCTTTGAATAAAAAAATCTTATTATTTTTTTCGTTTTTTAGTGTTTGTTAATTTTTGTTTGAAGATCCGTTTTGAAGGCGGTTACATTTTTTTTTCAAAAACGTTTTATTTTTCGATTTTTAGTGAAGTAGCATAAGAAACTACATGGTGATTATGATAAATTGTTGTAAATATCCTATCCGTTACGGAATTCAGCTTCCCATCTTTAGCTAGTTAGATAACTTGAAGGAATACAACTGAAGGTCCATTCGTGCATATGGTATTTATAACACATCATAATATAACTCCTAACTGTTGAGGAGTTTCACCTCTCATCAGCAGCTCACCCTAATAACCTGAAAGAATATAACTATTGGCCCATACGTACGATTAATACTTAAAGAAATATTCTCCAGCTCCTAACCGTTAAGGAGTTGTAGCTTCCAATACAGCTCATCACTATGAGATGATGACTACCAGATGCAAATACTTGACTAACTTCAAAAATAAATGGAACGCATAAGGCTTGCCTATATTTGAGAATTGCTCTCAATTTTCCTGGGATTTGATCCCCTGGTCCTGACTTGGTGAAAGTAAGATCAGGTCAGAAGTACCAACTTTCGAAAAATATAAAAATTTGAAAATGATCCCCAATTTGATGAAACTATGAAATCGTCCATATACCCAAATAAAGTCTGAATACACATTATTCAGGATAACTCCTGAACTTCTTGCCAGTTCTTGATAAAATTTGAATGGGACCACACGAGAAGCGTCACCTTTTAAATAAAAAAAGAATTATCCAAATCGGTTCATTAACTAAAAAGTTCTGAGGTAACACACATAAAAAAAAAAAAAAAAAAAAAAAAAAACATACAGTCGAATTGATAACCTCTTCCTTTTTTTGAAGTCGGTTAAAAAGCATCTTTGTTTGTATCTACCGAAGAACTTCGTAGTATTATTTTAAATTGCTAATTCAAATAATATACATAATATGTAATAGCGCCTCCAGACAATGGGCCATGATGGGCGATCATAGGCGATCACCATTGTGTGGAGGGCATAATCGTTTGTAATCGCCCATGATGGCCCACGATCGAGCGTGATCGCCGCTGTGTCGGTTTTTCGGACAAACATCAAAGGAAGTTTGTGGCCATGATTGTAAGCGCATCCACACGATCGCCGATCACTCTGAGTTCGTATTTGTTTACGGTACGGTGCGGACGCGTGCTATTTCAGTTAACATTTATATAATAATACACTATAATAAACCTTTATTCAGACTTTTTGATTAATATTAAAAGTTATTGTAATTGATAGTTGTTTGTTAGTTTGTTTGCCCATTGGCAAAGGCATTATTATTATTTTTATATATATACTAAATAAATAAATAGCGGCAGCTGCTACTGTTTCGACGTCCATATTTATCAAATGTAGGTGCACCATTGATAGCGCCATCATGGCGCAGTTTGTCATTGCCCATCATGGGCCATAGTGTGGACAGCTGCGCCATCATGGTCACAATCATGGCCCATTCTGTGATTGTCCATCATGGCCCTTGGTGTGGAGGCGCCATGTGTATACACGTATACATACATTTTTTCAATTCAGAAATTAACCTCACTATTGCCTATACCTTGTTGAAAAAAAAACTTAGTTTTTGCTTACGAATCATCATCATCAATATTCATTTAATGTCCCCACTCCACTGCTAGGGCATTGGCCTTCCTATGGCTGGATAAGGAGAATGGACCATGACCCACCTCACGGGCCCAGTGCGGATTGGTAGGTATTAACGACTGCAAATGCAGCCGGGACCAACAGCTTAACTTGCCTTTCCGAATCACCCATCCCGTGACCGACTATTGCAAAAGTTGCTATCGCAGGCCGAGCACGCCAACCACTGCGCCACGGGCTTCTTTTGCTTATGGATGGTAAATTGCGAACGAGGCGTTAGTTGAAACCGTTACAATTCCAAAGTATTTATACGATATTGGTCGTTTTTACACTGCGACGATAACGACACCGACACGATATATATTATATCGTCAGCTCGGAAGACAGCGGAACGATATCGGTATGTGACGCGATATAACCAACAGCTTGTTATGCGGTTAGTCGCAATGCGCCAGCAAAAGTAACCGCGCGATTAATTTAAAGTCTGTTTAGAAGGGATCCCGTCATCTTGACGTTCATAGTCCAGCGGCGCCATGCTCCATGCCACTCCCCCCGCGACCCTGCTTCACTGTGTCGTCACCCGATATCGGCACGACATACTGTCGGCGTCGTAGGCGACGATAACGTTGATTACAAACGACACAGTGTAAAAGCATTTAGAAGTGATGGTATCCAACTACCAGTCCGGCGATATCGTGCAGTTATCGTGTAGTTTTAGTTATCGTCCAATGTGAATACGCCCATTCGGTAAGAAAACGGTCAACGGATTCTTAGATCATAGCCACGTGTCGGGGACTTAAGAAACCCGCCATAAATGATTAAATATGTGTTGGGTTTGTAATGGTCGGTACACACGCAGCGACTTTGATCGATGGCGACTCGCTGGCGACTTATGATTAGTATCGATCATAAGTCGCCAGCGACAATGAATCGCTGCTAAATTCACGTCCACACATGATTTTGACATCGCCAGCGAGTCGCTACCGACCAAAAGTCGCCGCCGTGTGGACCGACCATAAAAGCATATTTCTTGCAGATTTGCGAAAAAAATTGGAGTCAACATCAAAGAACTGAGTCAACCTCATTTCCCTGCAACAGTGGAATCAAAAATATCTTCTATAGATTTGGAGACAACGAGCAAAGATTTAGACACAGATATTTGTACACTGGAGCTAATCATAAACGCTTTCAAACAGAAGTCGTATGAGGACAACGTCATTACATTTTGTAGACCAGTTTATTCATTAGCTGTGCAAGATAAAGAACAGATACAAGAAGGAATGACACTGACAGGTATGATATTACTTATTTATATTCACTATCAATATCAATAGTCGCTTAATTTATTTTTACATAAGTATTCTAACCTTTTGGTGCTGGATGGAGAGGCATCTAAAGGCTAAAGCCATTTGGATGTAAGAGATACCTTTCGTGCTAATGTGTTAAGAATTCAATATTTTCCTTCCTTTCCTTTTCCTTCGATCAACAATAACCCCTCCACACTAGTTTTTGTCCAGCGTAAGCGTTTTATGTTGCGGCGTTTTTGCTTTGGCACACGAGTACGCTGGGCTAGCGTCGCGGGTGCGCGACTCATACGCCGGTTTTTTGCGGCTTGAAAGTATAATATAGTACGAATCGCGACGCATTTCGCATACGTTCATCGTTGGTTACGCTGGAAAAATGCTAGTGTAAAGGTAGTCTTAGGTTCTGAGCAAGAAGACTTGTAGTGCATCTGTTCGGAAAAGATCGACGTTTCTGAACGCAACTCTAATGTCACGTCAAATTGACATTAGCTGTCACTTGAAGTTGACAGGGACTCTTGATTGAAATTCTTGTAGAAAATGTCGGAATAATTTTGCTGAATTTGTTAAAAATCGCTCGCGTTGAATGTGCCTGGCATATCGAGTTTGAATACATCTTAAATTATCTATGTGATCCCGTTTTGTACGACCAAGGTTTTGATGCCATCTCTGGAGTGGCCGGTCGCGGATGCTTTGAAAGATAACCT
This sequence comes from Crambus lathoniellus, assembly GCA_949710035.1. Lineage (NCBI taxonomy): Eukaryota > Metazoa > Arthropoda > Insecta > Lepidoptera > Crambidae > Crambus > Crambus lathoniellus. The sequence continues at coordinate 25,205,341 of OX453301.1, forward strand.
TTTCTACCACACGCGCTTGTTGTCGAGACACTATATCGTAATAAAAAAAGCTCCCACGTGTGTGTCTTTGTGTATCTATTGTTGAAACGCCCAGTGTCTTGTGAACGCTGTTATTTGTGTTATGAGTGAGGTGACTAATTGGTAAGGTCTGCAGAAGAAGACGGAGCCACAGGGGGGGCCCCCCTCTCCCCACGCTGCCCAGGGACTTTCTACAGCACAGACCACAGTATGTAAAATCACCTTACTTCACATTCTCTCCGCTGTGTATCGCAGTCCTATTGTTCAGTTACATCCCGGCTGAAACCAAGATTTGTCCGGAGTCTATACTCATGATAGCCTTCCACTGCGCCAATGCTGACTCCGCGGTCTAGGCAGGGGTGTACTGAACATTTCTTGGTAGCCAAGAGCGTAGCTTGAAGGCCTGAGAGGCCCACGCCAAAACTTTGTATTAATCAGTGCCGTTTGATGACCCAGTCTGGTCCGGACTAGATTAATTTGTACTTGTAAATGGTAATTAACTTGCATTTGAAAAGTAAAGGGCATTCCTTTGTTATTGGTTCCATGTCTTGTAATTAATTGTCATGTATTGAAGTTCCAAAATGTAAACAGATACCTTTCTTTGTTCATAATAATTATTATTTAGTTTTGTCAGCAAACTTGAGTTGTGAATATTGACAAGTTTGTTGCTAAAATAATAGCTAATAAAAGGTCAGCTAATAAGTTTGCACTCAATACTTAGTGAAACTTAAATGATTTGGGACATTGTTTACACATTGAAACTCATTGAAACTTGTGCTTTGAAATAATTGAAATTAACTTGTTGTTGTGTAACAGTATGTTGTGTTGATATCCAAGTGAATTTCAATAGTCAGTGAGTTTTGTTGTTTTCTGATAACCTCCAGATATTTAAGAGTTTGTGTCATTATAAATACTTTGTTGTTGTAATATTGGAATTTTGTGGTTAGTAATAACCTCCAAATATTGGAGATTTTGTGTTATAGTGAATATTTTGAATTTGTTGTTTTTGTTGATAAATTTGTGACGTTACAATGACGGCCTCCTCTGCTAAAGCCAAAATACGTTCTGAGTTACGGTGGTTGGCTTCTGCGGTCGCGTTGTTGGATCGACCGGATAGAACGGAGGCCTTGTTGAACAGATACGTAGATCTGCCCATACGTTTGGCTGTTGTTGATGAGCAGTATGCCTTATTTTTGGAAAGGACTGTTGAGGCCGAGGTGGAAATGCGACAAGAAGTCGGTTTGGATGTGGACCAGTGTTATGATTTTGCGGACAGAATTACCCAGGTAGCTCGACCTTTGCAAGTGGCAAGAGAGAATGAACCGAGCCCGTCCCCGGTCACATCTAAAAGTATGCCCCCTCTCTTTGCTAGATTGGCCCCCTTAGACTTAAGGCGCTTTGCTGGTCGTCTAGAGGACTGGGAGGGCTTTATTAATATTTTTGATAGTCTGGTACATGCCCGGGATGATTTGACCCAGGGCCAGAAGTTAGCTTATTTATTATCCGTGTTGGAAGGGGAGGCCCTTGAATCGGTTCAACATTTGGCCCCCTCGGATGAAAACTACCCTATTGCCAGGGATTTGATTGCCCGTCGGTACCAGAACGTACGACGTCTGGCGGACAACCATGTTGCCGCCATTTTGAATTTACCCCGCGTTGCCAGCGTGATGCACTTGAGAGTGGCTTTGTTGAATCCGCTGTTGGTGGCATACAACGCATTAAAAAACTTAAAACTCCCAGTGGAGCAGTGGTCGTTTTTGTTGCTGCACATTGTCCTGGGAAAGTTGCCGGACTCTGTTAAGGTCCGTTTTGAGCAGCAGTATGGTGGGGATAGTGCGACTTATCTGCCACCCTTCTCGGACCTCTTGACGTTCCTGGAAGGAGAAAGTAGACTGGCAGATAATTCCTCTCTGGCCGGTCCTATGGGACCCGAACGACCTGTGCCACAGAGTGGATCCCCCACCGGACCCCCCCGTAGGGGGCGTATGGCCCCTCGCGCGCCCGGCCGCTATGCCGCCGTCCAGGAGACCGCCCGCTGCTTGTACTGTCGGGAACCGGGTCACAGCACGACCCGTTGTGATAAGTTCCTCGACCAGCGCGTCCAAGGCCGTCGAGCGATCGCGCGACAACGGACATGGTGCTACTCGTGCTTGGGCCTGCACATGCAGCGCGAATGTACCCAAGCGCACCCATGCCGCTTTTGTAAGGGCAACCACCATCCCCTCCTCTGCATGAACAGCCCAGAGGGCGGCGGAGCGCCGCAGCGCGTCGCTGCAGGATCACCTCGTATGGGTGGGGGGCTCGGACCCCCCGCGGTGTTTGCATCCCGCAGCAGTTCTAGTGGCCACCAGAGTGGCCCCAGACGCTCTCCGCCACGTTTGGACCCTCAAACGGGTGGGGGTCCCAGGGACCCCCCAATGGGAAACCGATCCCCAAGGATGGGGATGAGTTATGCGAGCGTTGCCGGAGGTCGTAGAGGCCCCCCGCGACGTTTTGAGCCTCGCACGGGCGGGGGTCCCAGGGACCCCCCAATGGGAAACCGATCCCCAAGGATGGGGATGAGTTATGCGGGCGTTGCCGGAGGTCGTAGAGGCCCCCCGCGACGTTTTGAGCCTCGCACGGGCGGGGGTCCCACGGACCCCCCCATGGGAAATCGGTCCCCAACTAGGGGGTTCGATTTTGCGAGCGTTGCGGGAGGTCGTAGAAGCCCCCCGCAACGTGTTGAGCCTCGCACAGCCGGGGGTCCCCGGGACCCCCCCTCTGAAAATCGGTCACCGTGCCCCCGCGACTATGGGGCGACGTACACGGTGGATGATAGGCACCGATTCTCGCCGCCGCTCGCCGAATACCCGCGTTTGGAGCGGCGCCCGCCCCGTCTTCAAGGGGCCGGGAGATATAACCCGCCTGATACCGGGCGAATTGGACGTAGGCAGTATGTGGGAGATTGGGACCCACTGGATCGCTATGAGCGACCCCCTTACCATGGGGGGACGTCTGGGGACCCCACATACTAGCAATCAACGTGTTTACGGTCGATTGTAGCCACCCCTCCAGAGACCGTTTTGTTGCCCACGGCCTCTGTGCTTGTCAGGGGATTGAATGGCGACCTTGTGGAAGTTCGCGCCTTGTTGGATTCCGGTGCTCAGGGGTGTGTTGTGTCATCTTGGTTAGTTAGGCGGTTGGGCCTCAAGGTGCACCCCCACACGGAAGGCGTGAGAGGTGTTGGCGATGTGAAAGTCCCCGGGTTGTTAGGGCATGTTGACTTCACATTTACATCACGTAATAAGTCCACGCCAGGCATTAAGACCTCGGCGATTGTGTTGGACACAGTTGTTGGCCGTCAACCTTCAGTTGACTTGGGACCGAGTATGTTGTCTTTGGTGTCTGATTCCCCACTCGCCGATCCAAATTTCTTCCGCCCAGGCCCGATTGATGCTCTCCTTGGAGCCGATGTCCTGGGGCGAGTTTTGTTGACGGGGAAGCGAGTTTTGCAGCCAGATGGCTTGGTAGCTCTGCAGACGACACTCGGTACAGTTGTGATGGGCCCTGCTCGCCGCGTTTTGGATTCCCTTGATGAGGATCGCGGTCTTGTTTTTAATGTGTCTCTCTCCGAAGTGGTGCAGAAGTTTTGGGAGGTTGAGGAACCTCCACCAGCCCCGCGGGTAGACCCAGTAGCGGATGAATGCGAGTTGTATTACCAGAATAACACTGGTCGCCTCCGCTCTGGTCGTTTGATCACCCGTCTCCCCTTTCGTGCCGGCCGACCTCCTCTGGGCGAATCCCGACCGCTAGCGGAACGTAGGCTAGTGGCGATGGAGCGTCGCATGAGCAAGGATCCGGTCTTCCGCCAGAAGTATGTTGAATTCATGCGGGAGTATGAGGAGTTAGGGCACATGTCCGTGAGCGATTTGGATTGGCGCTCCGTTGAGCACTTCTTTCTGCCGCACCACGCCGTTTTGAAATCCGGAAAGATTCGGGTGGTCTTTGACGGTTCGGCTCCCACCTCTACTGGAGCGTCCTTGAACCAGTGTCTGCATGTAGGTCCCAAGCTGCACACGGAGATCTCAGACATTTTGACCAACTTCCGGCGGCACCAAATTGTATTTATGACTGACATCCGGATGATGTTCAGACAAACGGTCATCCATCCCGAGGATAGGAGGTACCAATTGATTTTGTGGAGAGAGAGTCCTAGGGACCCCTTGTTGATCTATGAATTGAATACGAATACGTACGGTTTGGCTTCGAGCCCGTTTGTTGCGATTCGTTCTTTGTTGGAGTTGGCCGAGAAGGAGCGCTTGAGATACCCTCGCGCCTCCGCCATTTTGGCCAGTGACGTCTATGTGGATGACATTTGCACGGGCGCCTCATCTGTCTCAGAGGCGATTGTCCTGAGAGACGAACTCACCGCCCTTTTGAAGTCGGGAGGTTACGAGTTGAGGAAATGGATATCCAACTCGCCTGATGTACTGGTAGGTTTGCCCGAAGAGCACCAGCAGGACCCCCACCTATTCGAAAATGTTGATAATCCCCATGTGGTGACCGTCCTTGGCGTACAGTACAAACCGGTCTCTGACACGTTCACTTATTGTGTGGATTTACGACCACCGAAAGTCTGGACCAAGCGTTTAGTATTGTCTACTGTCGCACGTACCTTTGACCCCAATGGGTGGATTTGCCCCGTGCTGTTTATGGCCAAGTGTTTCTTGCAACGGTTATGGGCTTCGGGGGTGTCGTGGGATGAACCCCTCTCGGACGAGTTACTCCGAGATTGGTCGAGCTTCGTTTCATCCCTCCCCGAGATTAATGAAGTGCATTTGCCGAGGCTATTCCTCCCTTCTGAAAATTGTAAAGTTACTCTTCACGGCTTTTCCGATGCCTCCGAACGTGGATTTGCTGCGGCCGTGTACCTCCGCACCGTTACTGTTGACGGAGTTGTTGCTGTGCATCTGGTGATAGCGAAAAGCAAAGTCGCTCCCCTTCGGACTCGTCATACGATCCCGAGGTTGGAATTGTGTGGAGCTGCCCTCCTAATGCGTTTGTTGAACCACGTATGGCTCACATTAGGTCGATCTATTGCGATACAAGAGGTTTATGCTTGGACGGACAGTCAGGTCGTCCTTTGTTGGTTGAAGGCTCCGGCGCACACCTTGGACGTGTTTGTGGCCAATCGAGTGTCGCAGATTTGTAATTCCGACATCGAGTTGATTTGGAGACACGTGCCGGGAACCATGAATCCCGCGGATTGTGCGTCTCGGGGTTGTGTAGCCCCAACCCTAATTAACCACCCCCTCTGGTGGGGCCCACAGTGGTTGATGCGGCCTGAGTCGGAGTGGCCGCCCTCTCCAGCGTTGTCGAACGTAGCCGTTCCTGATATGCGGGCATGCGTCCTGGAGACTAACCCCGCCGGGGAAAAGGATTTGTTGTTGGATCGGTACAGCTCCTTACAGAAGCTGCTTGGTGTTACCGCTTGGATCAGACGTTTTGTGTACAATTGCAGAAACCCACGCGCGAGGCGTGATTCGTCGGTTCTCACTCCGGACGAGCGTAGGGACGCGCTCTTGTTTTGGGTCCGGAGAGTACAAGCTGATAGTTTTGAGTCCGAGATTGAAATTTTGCGTTTAGGCCGTCGCAAGTTGAAGGGCGCGGTATCGCGATTAAATCCCTTCCTGGACGAGAGTGGGCTTTTGCGAGTCGGCGGAAGACTTCGAAATGTGAACCTGCCGTATGGAGCTCGTCACCCCCTTTTGTTACCTAAAGCCGGACATTTGACTCAACTGATAATAACAGATCGCCATGTGAATGCACAACATGCTGGCTGTAATGCTTTGTTGGCCATTTTGCAGCGTGAATTTTGGATTTTGTCTGCTCGTCGAGCCATTCGCACTGTGGTTTTCCGTTGCCTGCCTTGTTATCGATTGAAGGCCGCGACCATGCAGCCCCAGATGGGTGATTTGCCTGCTGATCGCGTCACGGAATGTAGAGCTTTTGCCGGAGTCGCCACCGACTTCGCCGGTCCCTTTACTGTAAAGGCTTCGAGACTGCGTAATGCTAAAACCTATAAGGCGTACTTGTGCGTGTTTGTGTGTTTGTCCACCAAGGCTGTCCATTTGGAAATTGTCTCGGAATTGTCTACCGAAGCCTTTGTCGCCGCCTTGAGCAGATTTGTTTCCCGTAGAGGACTGCCGTCATTGATACGTTCCGATTGTGGTACTAATTATAAGGGAACGTGTAATTATCTTAAGGAAGTAGTTAAGTTTTTTGTTGATAATAAAATAGACATTGGAACCACCCTCTCCCGGCGTGGGATAATCTGGAAGTTTAGCCCTCCAGCTTGTCCGACCTGGGGAGGAATTTTTGAAGCTTGTGTAAAGGCTGCCAAGACACACTTGCGTCGCGTGATTGGAGAAACTATTCTCACGTTTGAGGAACTTGATACGGTATTTTGTAAAATTGAGGCCGTCCTCAACTCGCGACCCTTGTGCCCGTTGTCTTCGGACCCGAATGACCTGGAAGCGTTGACGCCAGGTCATTTCTTGATCGGACAGCCCCTTTTGGCGTTGCCTGAATATCCGATTCAGGATGTAGGATCCCATCGTTTGTCGCGATACCAACTTTTGAAACAGATGTCCCAAAACTTCTGGGCACGTTGGTCGATGGAGTATTTGCATATCCTACAACAGCGCGTGAAGTGGACAGATAAAACCACCCCACCCCAGACTGGCGACCTCGTGTTGATTAAGGATGCTAACCTGCCGCCCCTATGTTGGCGAAGGGGGCGCATTGTTAAACTCTACCCCGGAACTGACGGAGTTCCTCGTTTTGCTGAGGTTTTGGTTCGAGATTCGGTTTTGAAGAGAGCAGTTAGTGGGCTCTCCCGATTACCCGTAGATTGACGTACCGTTCTTAACGGTCCGGGGCGGGGGGATGTTCGGAAAAGATCGACGTTTCTGAACGCAACTCTAATGTCACGTCAAATTGACATTAGCTGTCACTTGAAGTTGACAGGGACTCTTGATTGAAATTCTTGTAGAAAATGTCGGAATAATTTTGCTGAATTTGTTAAAAATCGCTCGCGTTGAATGTGCCTGGCATATCGAGTTTGAATACATCTTAAATTATCTATGTGATCCCGTTTTGTACGACCAAGGTTTTGATGCCATCTCTGGAGTGGCCGGTCGCGGATGCTTTGAAAGATAACCTTTTCTACCACACGCGCTTGTTGTCGAGACACTATATCGTAATAAAAAAAGCTCCCACGTGTGTGTCTTTGTGTATCTATTGTTGAAACGCCCAGTGTCTTGTGAACGCTGTTATTTGTGTTATGAGTGAGGTGACTAATTGGTAAGGTCTGCAGAAGAAGACGGAGCCACAGGGGGGGCCCCCCTCTCCCCACGCTGCCCAGGGACTTTCTACAGCACAGACCACAGTATGTAAAATCACCTTACTTCACATTCTCTCCGCTGTGTATCGCAGTCCTATTGTTCAGTTACATCCCGGCTGAAACCAAGATTTGTCCGGAGTCTATACTCATGATAGCCTTCCACTGCGCCAATGCTGACTCCGCGGTCTAGGCAGGGGTGTACTGAACAGCATCTATTAAATGGCTACCTACTTGTTTTCATAGTTTCTATATATTGTCCTAGACTTCGTCTGCGTTTAATGGGAGAGTTTCCTGCAGTTATTTTTCGATGCACTAGATGGCGCTGTAACCCTAACACAACCTACTTTTTTCAGCATATTATGGCAAAGGATTAGTTCATGGAGCCTAAAAAAGACTTTTGTGTCGGTCGGTTGCACTGTCAAATTAATCTGTCTGTGGTAAAGTTTTTCTTCTGTCAGATCTGCGGATTGCTTTGCTTCCATGCGTTGGTGTTGGTGAAATGTGAAACTAAGCGTGTTTTTTTAATGTCATTGTGCTGTCAAGTTGATGTCCAACCATAGCGCTGCTGGCGGCTGAAGGTCTTAGAAGTCAGGGCCGGTTAAATTTCTACAGAAAAAAGAAAGAAGTACATAGCGCCTTTGTCACCGGAACAGAAAAGATTGTGCCACTGTAGTACGTAGTGGCCCTTTAGTGGCTGTCTGTTGTCTCTTAAGACCATACGTTTTGTTTCAAAGTGTAGGTGAGAGGGAAGACAGCCACAGTGCCACAAAAAAGTGTTAGTACTACTCGCTCCAGTTACCTCAGTATTTAGTCTAAGCTCTTTGTCACAGAATATAATAGTACTATAGTTCCACATGCCTGTCTGTTCCGATAATAGCCGTGACAGAGGAGCCACTTGCAATACAAAATTAGCTGTCAAAATGGACTGTAGTATTAAAATGTTTTAGTTCCAAAGATTATCACCGGAACAGATATGCTTGTCGCACTATAACGTCTTTGTTACCTATTAGGCGCCCATTAGACGGTAGGTTTTGCTGTCAGTTTGATATCAGTCACGATTCTTTTAGCCAATCAAAATGAACCATTCATAACGCTGCCCGTAGTTCCTCTATACCGATTAGTTAGATAGTCATGAATGACGTCATGAGTGATGGAATTGACTGATGGTTGCATGACCGTCTAATGTACGCTTTACTACAGACAAGACTATTTTCTTTCCTATTTTCTATTAGGTACTTTTTCGTTTACTCCTTTAGAAAAAGCTAGGTCGCTATAGTGGGGTAGCGCCATCTAGTACAAATTTTTGAACTAACTATGAAACGTCAAAAAAAACTCATTAAGTAAGAATTTTGGTACAGTCAACTCGCTGAGACCTTTTTAATTATATCTGTGCCGTATTTTTAGGCTAAGACATTGCGACACAAGCTGGTGAAAAGGGTCGCTTCGCTTTTACACAAACAATACCTATATAAAGGCGTAAACTTCAAGTAATGTCACAAAAGGGTCAATAAAGTATTTTTTGTACCTAATCATGTACTTGCAACAAAATTTTTAAATTTCCAAAACTCCAGTTTTATATAAAATTTATAACTTATCCGGATCCTTATTTATTCCGTCAATTAAATTTTACTAAACGATAAAAATTAATATCGTTGATCAAGGACATGATCAGGTACAAGAAATAGTCGATCAACAATCCACTAGAATCTAGATGAGGCGTCATCACGAACTAAAACACAACGCAGATGTGGCACGGAATGGCCATTTTTATCAAATGGAGAAAAAGGTTACGAATGTTATGATCTTCCGTCAAAAATTACAGGAGTTGATATGAAATAAGGGCACCTTTGAAGTTCGCTCTTATTCGTTCGGCAGCTTTTCACACTCCAATCGGTTATCTAGTGTGTATTGTTGATCGAAGATTGACCCAGTAATATTGTTACAGGTGTCGTTCGCAATGTAGTACCGTTCGGATGCTTCGTCGACTGCGGTGTCGGAGAGAATGGACTGATACATAGAAAAAATCTCGGAGGACTATTGACTCCCAAATTAGGTGACAGGGTCTCAGTAAAAGTTATACCGTCTATGAAAGCCAACAAATTACAACTAAAATTGGAGAAAATCTTAGACTGACTACTACCAAATAGGTAATTTTGTTTTTTATGTTTAGTTTAAGTAATTTGTGTGATCTGTATAATAAATAAGTAAACGTTGATAATATCAAATCAATGAGATATTTATTTAACTAATATACCTAATAAACCAGTAGGTACATATTGAAAATAAGTATTAGGAAATCGACCCGTCTCTCAACTAGCTCCGATGGAACTCGAACCGACGACCTTTTACTTTGACGTGTGACTTTAAAAGTGTTTTCGAGTCCCATCGTAGCTAGTTGTGAGACGGGTCGATTTTTTCTAAAACCTCATTTTCAATAATAAAAATTGCATTGTGAATGCAAAAAAGTCAAAATAATTTGAACCAGTATTTAATTAACATTTAACAGCGCTCCTGCTGTCCCAATCTAAATCTTAATCCAAGAACAAGTCGTAGATTAGACTTGTCATTCGCATTAGAAGAATATTATTCGGCTTCGAGTATATTAACACCTTCGTGTTTAGGGTTCAGGCTATACACGTGGAAAACCGCCTTGTTCACAATTGCGTCACAAATCCCAGATGTTACCCTGCAATAGAAATACTTGTTACACTTAGCGCTCGTTCAAGGAGAGGCGGCGCGAGCGAATTGTGCATCAGTTGGTGCGTCACATTGAGTTATTTGATCTGTCGCGAGCGCGTAATGATAGCAACTAGCACGATAACTAGCACGCGCCGCCACTCTTTGAACGAACCCTTAGGGCTCCCACACAAAATTGCGAATTCACATCGCATCGCAAAATCTGTGACGTGACGCGTCAAGTATTTGACAGGTAAGGCAAAGCCGGGTCTCCAGCGAAAGTTTTTTGAAAACATTCAACAAAAACACATACACAAAACTTTGTTTCTGAAAAATGTTTCTTGACATGCGCCGTCTATACCTCTCTTGGTTTGTGTACACAAAACAATAGTTTCTCTAGCAAACAAAATGAGTTCGGACGAAGAAGACGAAGTTTCAATTTTAGCGATTTTAAATTTGATAAGTAGAAAAAAAAGGGTCGCTTTCAAGTTAGACCTTATTTACAGTGCCGATATTTTAACATTTATCAAGAATTAAAAATGAAGATCGATTTGGTATAAGAAACTTTTTTCGCTGCTCTGAATCAGATTTCGAAGAATTACTTTTAATTATAAGACCGGATGTGAAAAAAGCACAACGTGGCGGAGTGATGTGATCTCACCTGAAATGCGTCTTGGTGTAACATTAGCGCCACATAACTTAGCATTAAATTTGTCAGAGGGCGCTGATCGTCGTGGGCGGTCGGAAAAATCAGCCTTATTCCCATGCCATAATTTTAGTTCCATAGGTTTATTATCACACGCCAAGATAATATGGCGCGTACTTCTACAATATTGAATGACTTTTGTGGCACACAGTTAGTTTTGTTTCGGAACGCTTTAATTTTACAAAATTCTTTGTTGATAATATTACTCGTGACTGTACCTACTGTACTGTAGGTATAAGTAAAAAGGAATTATGCTAGAACTAGGTATATTGTCATGTCATAGACCGTATTAAAAATACTTGATATAAAAACAAACCCGTCATCTTTCTCTTTTTCCGGCTGAATTGGTTTCGAAGAATAGTCCACTTTGCAATGATCTCTTTTACTGACATGCCCATCAACATCGCCACTTCTGCTGTGGCGTCATATCTTTTATTTTTTATTTTATAATCCGGCAATTGTGTGTCCCAGATCGCAGGTCTATCTCTTATAGATCGTATCTTTATTCCAATCCATCTTTACTTGCATTGCTCTAAACCACCGTAGAATCAAACTTGGCGCGAAAACCAAACTTTTTTTTTGTAATGGCTTCTTCCATTTTACACAGAAATTCGGCCATTGTCTAGCGAGTTCTCAAAATTAAAAAGTTAATAGAATCAAACTTGGCGCGAAAACCAAACTCTTTTTTTTTGTAATGGCTTCTTCCATTTTACACAGAAATTCGGCCATTGTCTATCGAGGTATCAAAATTAAAAAAGTTAAAAGTTGTCGAAATGATAGATTATGTACAGTACCCTGCCCCTCGACCCGCGCGGGAGAAGTTTTGTGTACGTGTTTTCCACCGGGCATGGAAAGCAAAAACATTGTTGATGCAAACAAAAATGTGTAGTGAAACAATGTTTTGTGTAGACAGTTTTGTTGAATGTTGAGAAGTTTTTGTTGATTGTGTAGGGCAAAACACGCGCTGGAGACCCGGCTTTAGCATGGCACGCTGCAAATTTTAGGGATGCGACGTCGTATCGCAGTTTTATATCGACACCCTTGATAAAAAAAAACCACTATAGTTTGTGCGGTGTAGCATGGGCACAGATTACTAAATAGTTACTATGTAACAGATACTGCACTCCGCTAAGCCATTTAAATAAATAGCAACTCTAACTATAACGCAATAAAGTGGAATTCAGCTTGTACGGCGCAAATTACGAACGGCCACTCGTTGCATCTCTTTCTATCGCATATATTCTATCGCGCTCGGGCGGGCGGCCCGCTGTAAATTGTATTGAATTGGTATCCCGAGACATACCAGAAGCGGTAGGCACTTATCTCGGGTTCTTGAGCGAGTGACGAACGCCTGGCATGGGTCCTATGACAGCTCATTCGTGCAAAGCAAAATGTTGCTTCTGCACTAGGAATAGGGTCTAATTTTCTAGCATAAGATGCACTAAAAATGTCTAATGCTGCTTTTTTGAGTTTTATTCCAATAGAATAAGAAATTTTTTGCTTTGCACGAATGAGCTGTCATAGGACCCATGCTACACCGCACAAACTATAGATAACGCCTCACGAACTAAAACGAATCGCAATATGGCACCAACTGACTTTTCCGATCTGAGAGAAAGGTTACGAATGTTACGATCTTACGTCATAAATGACAGGAATCGATAACAAATAAGAGGATTCCGTGTTTCGATTCTGTGGCGGGCGCGTGTTTTATTCTCCGGGCATATTCTGTCAAAACCGTGCTCTTTCATTACGGGACGTTGGTGGAATTTCAATGTAAAACGTAAGAAGCTATTGAACAAAGCAAATCAAATAAGAAATTAGAGCGCACATTTGAAGTGCGCTCTTATTCGCTCGGCTGTTCTTGACGCTTTAACCGGTTTACCTAGTTGTATTTGTTGATCGAAGACCCACACGCAAAAACTACGAGTATCAATCATTAAATTTTAAATACATCACAATAATAATGACATTCCTACAATTTTTATATAATAATCCTCAAAGATAAAAAAAGATAAATGGCGCCCAACGTGGTATTCCAAATATTATCATCGAAGTAGAAGTTTTTATTTTAGTTTCGTAAGGCTGAAATGATGATGATAAAGTAGAAGAAGTTTTCGATATTTGGACAAACCTTCTACTCAATCGTGATGTTGTGTCGCTTTCTATGACTTTCACTACTTGCTTATATGTCGGGATTTCTTCCTTCGAATAGAATTCTATTTGGTGTTTGAACATTTTGCTGTGAAGCGCATCCCTGTAAGAAATGTTTTGTAAATAATTTTAAGGTTGAATCAACTTTGAATTGAATACTTCAGATTTAGTAAGTCCCATAAAAAAATAAGTCTTTATTTTTTTATATTATCATAATTGAACTATACGAATACTTACCATAATATCCCATCGATTATTCGTAATATGTCATTTTTAGTCATGCTGTTGGAGCCAGAATTCCTTTCGTTGCCGCCATACTCGCTCAAATCCGTCGAAAGCAAGTCGTACGGTGGTGTCTGCAAGTCACAAAGCCAAGAGACACTTATTTCTGGATTATGTGTGACCTTAATTTTATATGCATAGAAATATGATCGAAACCGCTTTAACATCTTCACGCAAAAGACTGCCTCTCTCTTTTTTCTTGTTTCTAACCCGCCGATCATATAAACAGATGTTCAAATCAAAGTAGTTACCTAATAAAAACAGTCTTTAGATCTAAGTATTGCGATAAATACTGCCGTTAATTATTATAGTCATCGATAGCACACCGCTAGACCACCAAAGTCACAAACCCAAATTGGACAAACCACGAACTGGACACACCGCAAATTGAACTCATCGCGAATTAGGTGGGTTTGGCCAAACGGGCCTAAAGGATCAAGTGAAACATAATATTGACCTTGAGCACGCCTTTTTGAGTTCGGAATTTGAGCGGTTTTTGCACTGTTTCTCAGAAGAAAAATACTAACTTGTTCCCACATTTGCTTCAACAGCATTCGAGGATAACCGTCGCGCTGTCCTTTAGACGAAACGGAGACTGTCATAGATAAATAGTACGGCTCCGGTTTTTCCAAGTCTTCAACGTAAGGCGGAAAATCATTGATTCCCTGAAAAGTAGTTGCTGTTACAAAACTATTCACTAATAATTGTTTTTGCTTCCTTATTGTGTTGTGATAGACACCAATAATAAGTATTTTTTTAATCAGTCTGGCTGGCTCGTCCCCCTTCAGGGTAAGGCCTCTCCACCTTTCTTCCATTTGCCGCGGTATTAGGCTCTAGTGTGCCAGTCATTCGTATTTATGCGTTATTTATCTCTTAACTCAAGTTATAAAGTAATATTTGAGATATTCACTAACAGGATAGGTCAATCCTTCTTCAGTAATGATAAATTCTTGGTTGCACTTTTCTATTTTGCTTCTTCGTAGCTTTTCATTACGTTGGTAGTGTCTCCGTTCAGTTAAGTCCAGAATTTCGCAAGCTACAGTGGTCCTGAATTTATTTATTATATTTTTTTATAATAGTACAGAAACTGGACGGACTCGAAAACGGAACACATGAAAGACGTTAGAAGTAGTAGGCGGGGTAAGGGTGAAAAACCCTTTGCTTAAAACAGCAAACCCTTCATACATTTTATATCTTTGTACGATTTTGCATTTATTCAAGTTTGTAATGGCAACCAACTTGTTTTTGATTTCATGCTGCATTCAATACAAAATGCATGAGGTTTGCTAGACACGTATATTCGCATCCATCGACGGGCGCATTGTATATCAGTTAGTGCGTCACATTGACGTATTTGATTAGACGTTTGTCGCGAGGCGAGCGTGCAATGAATGCAAAAACTGCCGATCCGAACATGCTGACCTGCCGATATGTGTGTAGCAAGCCTGACATGATCCTTTAAACTTTTTCTTGTGTTCTGTGAAAAGGGACTACACAGACCTGAGATTTTTGTCGGTCCAAGATTGCGCTTAATAACTAAGATTGTCTGCATATTAAAAGAGTTTGAACTTAATTACTATGTAATACAGATCATTTAACAAACAAAAAGTCCATCGTATGTGTAAGATGCAAAGGCTACGTGGCTGTATTAATTTAAGGCGATACTCGGAAAAATTATGCTGAAGCGAGACAGCAATGAGAAAACTACGCGCGAGCGACCGAGCGCGGGAGACCGATATTACAGATTCGGCAAAAAAAAAAAACACAAAATCACTTCGTATTAAAAATCTATAGCGATTTTTTTAAAATGCTTCTACTCGATCCTAAATATTATTGGTGTCCACTAATTAAACCAATTTTCAATAGTATAATGTAACCCACAGCCATCTCTATCGTCTTCTACAAGCCATGCGCATAAAGTTGGCAACGTCGTCGCATTTCTAGTTTTAAGTGAACCGATTTGACACCGTTTGACAGGTAAACAGCGAGTAAACCTCGAGTACTGAATCCTATGGAGATGGCATATCTTCTATACATCTATACAAATAAATAAAATTGGAGTGTCTGTTTGTAACATTAAATAACCGCTTTTTACTACGTGCATATGATTAAATATACGGTACATATACCAAGATGACATGTTTTACAATTTTTGTCTGTCTGCTTGTTTGTTCCTAATCTCTGAAACGGCTGGACCGATTTTGACGGGACTTTCATTGGCAGGTAGCTGATGTAAAAAGGAGTATCTTAGGCTACTTTTTATCCCGGAAAAATATCACATTCCCTCGGGATAACGTCATGTAGTCCACGCGGGCGAAGCCGCGGGCGGAAAGCTATTTGTTCTATATGAACAATCCGTTATTATACAAATATAAGCTAAATCGATATTGTACTCATAAACCTGTAGCCATCTTGTTTCTATCTTACCTCAAATACTCCATGTAAAAAGAGACAGCAATATATTTATTCGAGCTATTTTAGGCAACATTAAAACGTGACGTCATAGTAATGCATGATTGAGGCCGGTCGCCATTTTTGTTTCTCGGTATGTGTAGGTATGCCTCACTTTTTCGTAGGTATGCTATATCCATAGGATTCGAACTCAGAGGAGTAAACCGGTTCACAGCAATGTTGCCGTTCCGCTTCATAGCATGGCTTGTAGAAGACGATAGATAAATCTCTATTCGAAATTTCAAGATTATTCTTAAATGGGGTTACACCCCATTAGATCTTTAAATTAATCTTTAAATTTCGTTAGAGGTCTTTTCAAAAAGAAAAAGTGTCGAGGCAAAATCATAAAATCGTGTTTCTGAAACTATACGAGTCTAGATAAAGGTATGAAGAAATATATATCTTATTACCAGATTTGTAACAACTCTAACCGTCCTATACTTTTATATCAAAAAGTCCAAACTTTTTCCGAGTAGCACCTTAAATGTCTTGTTTATGTAGGTAATAATAACAATATAATTACGTTAACGTTGCTGGTTCTTGTAACGTGTAAACCGTCATAGTGATCCACTCGCTGCATCTAGGTTGGATCACGCCCCAACACGGTGTCATCACTATGTTCACGATGTTTGCGATTCTTTCTCTGCAAGATGGGAGGACTATCGAGTTAAATTTTTGGACTTAACGTCAACAGGCTAAGCTTTAAAATCAATTGAAGAAGATGTGCTGCTAATTAATATTTTTAGTGCTCTCAGACAACTCTTGTTGTTGCTGTATTAGACGATACTAATAACAGTTTTGACTATAGTTGGACCGAAAGCGCTGTACAGCTAGCAGCACCTTCTTAACAGCGCTTACGGCCAAAGTATACATGGAAAGGTCGTTGTAATATTTGGCGCGATAGAGATTTTGTTCTTTAACATTCAAAGCAACATACGGTAGCCATATGAAACGCATGATGTGATCCGTGTTGTTGCAAAGAGCAACTATATCTCTGGACAAAGAATGCGTGGCCATCGGTGATATTGTGATGTGTTCTTGTGATAAATAAATCTGAAAAATAATTTGTATTTGAAAATCAGTCACTAATTAATGACTTAGTCAATATTACTTCAAAAAATCCCTTTCAAAACTGTGTTCGTAAAATTATGTTTGAAGCCGTAAGGGCCCTTTTACATTGTCATTTATTTTTTGCAGCGATACCAATAGCGCATTTTCACATTTGCCAGTAATGTTAATAAAATTGCCTTTTACATTTAGCCTACTCAGCCTACTGGTAAATCCGCCACTGAGTGATACAGCATCGATACCGTAAAAAAAATCCACCCGCCATAATAGAAGCAGCGATACAATAGAGATGCAGCAGTCGCGCGTCTGTGAAACGCGCGTTTGCATCGATGCTAAAAGTCGCAATGTAAAAGGTTCCTAAAGCGTGCATACTTATATACTTATAAGTATTTTTAAATGAAAATACCTTCATATAATGTAATTTTGGTCAAGCTGAGAGCAATATACTTTGTTTAACTATCTTTCGTACTACAGTATTTCCAATATGATAACCATGTCCTTAAATTACGTACCACTTCCTCCCTAAAAGCAGTTCTTATAACCCTTTCCACGTAAAACGGAATATCGAGTCTTGTCTCTATGCTGTTTGGAAGTCCTCCTTGTCCTTTGACTAAAATCTTAACAGTGTCATATCCAAAGGAACAGAAGAAAGTTGTCTAAAACAAACCATTTTGTTTAGCGATAATACTTTATCAGACAAACCGTATCCGTACCCGAGTACCGCGAACTGAGTTCTTTGTATGCCAAATCTGCCCCCTGATTCACAACCCGTCGGAAACGGAATGGGATTCGAATTCTGTGCTTTGTTTTTGTCTATTCTAAAGTGAGTGACAGTGGCAGGTGAATCAGGAGGCTGATGAGGAATATTGGATTTAGTTATAAACCTCACATAGTCAATTACAACTAAAAGTTCTACTGCAACATTGGACCGACATTTCACGGAAAGGATCGGATAAGGCCAAGCTCATTTTAAACGCGTTTTCGTACTAATTTTACTAGTGCGGACACGCACGAATATTTCAGGAATTAGGTACAAGTGCTATGGGTGCGGCTAGACTGGGTGCAAATTAGTCGTACGTATACAGATGTCAAATTGTACGACCTTGTTCGTATGTTTACGTATTCGCACCTAAAGTGAGCGTAGCCTTAACTTAAAGTCAGCAGTAAGTTAATGGAATTACCTCATAATCGACCATCTCAGTCGGCATAAATGCAAACGGTATAGCGAGTTTCCCGAGAGGTGGAACTTCAGCGAAATATAACAAGCAGCGTAGTACCGAGTCGGGGGATATTGTGTTACCTTTCAATAGTCGCCATGTCGTGAACACTTCGGTGGGATTATAGAGCCATACAATCTGTAAGAAACATTCAGTCACCAAATATAGTTCCTTGAAAAAGAAACAGAGATTCAGACAAACTAGTAACTGAATAATCTACTTACTCTAATGACTGGATCTAGATTGTTAATAGGAACTCTTCCACAATCCAGAATAGACAAATAGTCATCTTCCCCAACAGGTCTCCTTAAAGGCGTCAAGATACCCTTGGTGTTCAGATACGCATACATATTGAAGTAAATGTAAATACTTCTATCGTTTGGCATCGTTATTAGATAGCACAACACCGTCTGACCTTCTAGTGAATAGTTGAATTTCAAATGGATGAGATTGGGGTTATCCGGCTGAAAGGCAAAACCATTACTAGGTACTACAGTCGGTCTTTTAGTAAAGGCACAGAAAACACAATCAAATAAGACGCGCTTTAGTGAACTTTAGCAGGAAAAAAAAAATCGCTAAAAGTCGTTCCGGTCGGGTGGTACAAGTCGGCTAGTTTTGCTGGACGTTTAAATTAGTCAACATTAAAATATTTCAATCATTTAAACCTTATGTCATTACTGCCTAACCCTTGAGAACGGATGTCTCTAGGCCAACGCGTGTAGTATATGGTCTGTGAGTAAAGAAGATATACTTTTTGTTATATTTTCATTAATTTACCGTCACAGTTCCTTCAAGAGGGGTCAATTCCACTAAAGGTCTGTGAATACAGGAGTGTTTCATAACGTATGTCGATATCCCTATCTGAACTTCAATCATTTCGCAATCGCAGATCTTCTCGCGGCGCATGGTCCACTCCACGGGGGCTGCGTAGATGCATCCCAGGACGAATATTAATTCCACTTGGCCTGCTCTCACGCATAAATCAGGTGCATAGATATTGACTGAAAGTGGTTTGTTAGGACGGCAGTCTTCAAATGCTTTGTTGAGTCTAAAATGGAGTCAATCACGCTCAGATTAAAACTTTTTTAAAACTTAATGTATAGGACAACAATATTGTCTACCGTATCGACACAGAATATATCGACATGGACATGCTACTTTCGGCAATTAAAAGTATCATCGGCGGCGACAATATTCGTTCTAGATTTGACTTAGATTTGTAAAGTACTTACTCATCTACATTCACTAGATTCCAGACGCAGTGGTTACTCAAAATTACAGGACATTTTAAAGATATAGTACGCTTGACCTGCAATTATTTAAGAAGTATTTACTCGTGTGTAGGTACCTAAGAATTGCTGTTTAACCAAGCTAGGAGCAATTATGTTAACTACTTTAATCTTACAAAATCGTAGAACAATAATAAGGGCAAACCTTCAGCGTGGGATAAATGCCATCATACCAAACAAAGCAAATAGTCTTCTGAATCGGTTGGATCTCTTCTATTTCGTCATACTCCGTCCGAAAAAGAACCGTGTACTTTATGTCTATCTGACGAGAGCCTGCTCCATCTGGCGTCACTGTGAAAGTCACTTCACAGTGATTTGATGGCTTCAGAGAATTCTGTATAAAATAAAAATACCCAATTAAACTTTAACCCAATTGGCTTTTATTAATTAACTGATGAAATTGTCTGCTGTTAATTATGATAGTGACTCACCACGTTATTTTCAATCTCGAAACGATCTCCACTGAAATCGTCTCCCATGCCGTCGATTATATGATATAATTTAGATGTGAAGAAACATGATCCATAATTGTATAGAGTAACAGTTACACTCGCGGTTTCGCCAACTACTACATCGTGAAGATTATTTGTCTTTGACAACACCTGAACATATTGAAAAAACTACATTACGCCAGTCGCCTGATGAGATTTCCTATCACAATGTATTTGTGAAATGTTACCCTCAAATCTGGCAACTCAGAGAATCCAGTTATATGAATAAAAATTTCAGTTGGTTCCCCAATAGGCCTGCAAAACAAAGAAAAGTGGAATAAAGAGAAATGTTAATGTTAAAACATCATGACAAAAGTTACATTACCTTCCATCAATCAAGCAAACGCAGGAGCAAGTGATGGTCGTATCGTACACTTTATTTGGAGTTTTTGGGAAAAACCACCACCGATAGGATACGATTTCTTTCGGAGGGAGAACTAGGGACCCACAGGTATCAGCGCCAAGCCAGGACACATTGTTTAGCACTCTCATACTGAAATAACGTGTAAATATTGAGAATCCAGTAAATTAGACTCGTTATGTTAATGAAATAGCGTTTCACTTGAATTTGATTAAAAAGCTTTAAAGGAGGAGAGCATGAAAAATGTAGCGTTATCTTTACTAAGACGAACTTCTTGTCTCTCTTGATGGAACTACGAATAAATCTTATCTTGTGTCCCCCTGCATAGGTAAGTTTGAGCGATCAGTAAGTATAACTATTGTGGCTTCAGAGGATACAGAGACTAACTAATAATCTTCTCTCCTCTTAGCATCGCACATTTAGGCTTTAGTAGAGTTTGGTTTTTCGACGATGCTCTTCTTATAGTACTAAACGTAGTCTGAATAATCTGATTGGCTGACTTAAGAAATATCATAGAAGTCAACATGTTGAACCTATAAAATTTAATTTAAATATTTGGGACTAAATATTCTGATATCCTCTTGCTCTTACTGTATTTCCATCCTAGTCACGTTATGTAAGTAAGCGGTGAAATAATTGGTGCATCCAGTGATCGTCGGCGGAAACTCGTACATAGCATCCGTAGCCGGATTGTAGCCGTGAGACATTAACTCTATTTTACTAATCTCTGCATTACCGCAAAAGCAGATTCGTGCCTGGTTAGGGAAGAAAAAGCTGGATTTAAATAAATCGAAATCTGATTTGGCGGAAAATAATACTTTATAATTATTATTTATATTTCTTTTACAAATTTCCCTAAATAGGAAAATTAGCAAACTGAGCATTATCATAGTGACCAAGAGGGGGAATCGATTTCGGGAAATAATAAATATTGTGCATTATAAAAAAAAACTGCAAATCTGCATTGTGTCTAGAACATACTTTTTGTACTTTATTGATTATCAGATCCCAAGTTTCACAATAATCTCCAAAGGACAGGGGCTCTAATGCGACTGATAAAATCTGCCATCCGCGACTTGTAACTATTCCGCACATTGGGAGGACCACAAAATTCCTGGAATTTGTATAGAAACGATACGTTGGTTATTCCCGAAAGTATCACTTATTGATACCTACCTAAACAATAATTAGGAAATAACTGGAAAAGAGTATCATAATATTTACGTGCTATAAGGTGCTTCCAGTTTGAAATGCATCGGTATTTCTAATTTATTTGACAGCATGAAGTTTGTAAACGTCGTTCTTCCTGGGACTGTAGGAGGCAAGATTACCTAAAATGGTTAAGCCGTGAGTAATATGCCATAATTATTACCATATTAAATATGGTAAAAACATCAGCATGCTTCGCCTCTTTCACATTCAACGGTAGATTAACTCTTCCGAATTGGACTTTAATTTAATAAGCAACGTTATCACTATGTAAGAGAAAACATGCCAATCCCATAATAAAGTTATTTTCATGCGTAGTGCGTTATCGTTTTGATAAATGTGTCTCGGCCGGCCCGTAAAACTTTTATTCTTCGGTATTTCGGTAACTACAGGGTGGCGCAAAAGTAATGGCACTATAGAAATTCCTTATATTTTTTTTTATGTGACATCTCCTGTTATTCTGATATTGAAAACTGTGTAGTAAACAAATGTAAAATTCATTAAAAATAAACATGGACCGATACAATCCACAAGGAATAATCGTGTCAATGATTTTGCGTAATAATTCAGTGAATTTCGTCAACGATTTAAGATCACCCGATCTGACCTGTCCAGACTTCTTTCTTTTGGGTTATTTGGAATCTCTGGTGTGTGTGAACAAGCCAGAGACTCTCGCAGCCCTAAGAGGAAACATTTGTCTAGAAAAGGAACATATTGCAGGACGTGTTACGGCAAGTTATGAAAAATTTCATAAATAGGGCTCAAATGTGCGTCAACTCTGGAGGTCACCATTTAAGAGACGTTATCTTCAAATCCTAATGAGACGAAATTTCATGGCATAAATATACATATATAAAAAACTAATTCTAGTTTTCTAATTTAGAAAAAAAGTTGTAGCTGAACCAAATAGTGCCAGTACTTTTGCGCCACCCAGTATAATGTTGCTACATACAACAGGTAGCGAAAAAATGCATAAATTGATCGTAATAGTGGGGCGTCTACTACTATTTTTAGACTTCGCGCTACGCTACATCTATCGATATTACTAGTATAGTATTCTATTATCTGTGATCGATATTGTGATTGCGACAGACTAGTTTCAGTCTGGCAGGAAAGCGTTCTTGCTTCATCTTTCTGTAGGATCTAGGCAGTAATATTATTAGAATAGCTAATTAGAATGCGGTCTAGTTGTACTGGGTGGCGCAAAGTACTGGCACTATAGAAAAATGACATAAATATAGGGCTCAAATGTGCGTCAACTCTGGAGGTCACCATTTAAGAGACATCATCTTCAGATCCTGATGAGACGAAATTTAATAGCATTCATATAAATATATTAAAAACGAATTCTAGTTTTCTAATTTAGTGCCAGTACTTTTGCGCCACCCAGTATAATCACCGCATCATATGATTGCAATCACTTTGGCAGAAAACGGATACTTGAATCTAGCTAGACTAGAAGTCTAGTCGGTTGCTGTGGTATGGAAAACGATCTTACGCCTCCAAATAGTCTTGTCTATGTATTTTGTACTAATTACGGCTATACAGTACCTACAGAGTAGATACCTACCAAGACCTCTCATAGTCACACACAATCACAACAACCCACGTACCTATTAGTTATCATCTCTTTACACCCACCTCAACAGGGCAATCCCATTCTGTAGTCCACTCAGTACAGGACGACCAAGTGTTACCAATACAAGGGATACGGAACCATGTGTGCTTTAGCTTTGGCGCACTAATATCGTCGCTATCGTATTGCTTATATTGAAAATCGCCACATATCAAATAACCATATACTTCGTTGTCTACTTTGGGCCTGCAAAAGTAAATTTTCTGCGTTTAGATTTGAATGAGAGACTGATGTAGGTAAGTAGTTAATATTTTTTTTGTTACCTGAATCTGATTGTGAATAATCGTGATTCATTAGGAGGTATGACAGCGTTCAATGGGTCTATCATAAATACGTTATCTGGATCTGAAATTAAATGCTAGTTTTAAAACAAAATTATATGACCCCGTGAGAGCGGTGGAGGAGGAGCTTAGAGCTACTGCTCCTCCTCCGCCGCTGTCACAGTATACCAGCTGTCAGAATGTAATGTCCGCTCATCGGCTGTCAGCAGTATGAATATTTTTCAGTTCCAAAAATTACAACCGTTTCCGATAAGTTTGCAGCACTATACTCAACCGTTGACTTCGCCTAGTACAGTAGGCTTTAATACTCATTTAGGTAGGAAAGTAGACTCTGCCGCAAGACTTGGCGTGTTTCAGATGGCGCTCATCGCCCCATTTGGTTCCAGATTTTCACAAGCGACAAGTTCTGTGGCGCGTAGGTACTCTACACGCCACACTGTAGGCTTTAATACTCATTTAGGTAGGAAAGTAGACTGCCGCAAGACTTGGCGTGTTTCAGATGGCGCTCATCGCCCCATTTGGTTCCAGATTTTGACAAGCGACAAGTTCTGTGGCGCTGGCGCGTACCTACGCGCCACAGAACTTGTCGCTTGTCAAAGTCTCTCTCTAATCAAAAACTCTACACGACACGCCACACTGGGATACAAGAATGGTTTATTAAAAACTAGCTTTCCGCCCGTGGCTTCGCCCACGTTGACTACGAAACGTTATCCCACGGGAATGAGATATTTTTCCGAGATAAAAAGTAGCATAAGTATGTCACTCTCCAGCTCTCAAATTAACCCCATACCAAAAAAAAACACGTCGATCCGTGGCTCTGTTTTGACGTGAAAAATTCACATTTGTATTATTAGTATTAGTATGGATGACAAAAACAAACCTGGTATCCATTGGATGTACCCCTCATCCTGTTCATGATTAGTCACACACATTGTTTGCGAGATATTCCTGGTGACGTCTTTAACACTTCCCATGCCGAAATCTAAATACCTTTCGAATACAGACGCAGCTGGTATATAAGTTAAACGGTTTAAACTATTCTCCATCAGGTGAGCGAAACGGCTCTTGCGCTTGAAACTTTTCTCAAAGACGTGTTCGCTTATGTTAAAAAGTGGATTGCCGGGCAATATCACGGTTGCAAGTGCGTTTAAGAATAACGGTTCCTGAAACAATATTATGTTTACCTGTACAACAATCTTAGTTCTGGGTCATGTCTTGTCTCCGGATTACAGTCGTCTTCGGACCAGCCTAAGGGGGCTGGACCGAAGGTCGAAGGCCGAAGGTCCAATTGCGTTCAACGACTCTTGAGGGCAGGCCTTCTACAAGGTGGACCGACGATCTAGTCAAGATCGCGGGAAGCTGCTGGATGCGGGCAGCGCAGGACCGATCGTTGTGGAGATCCTTGGGGGGAGGCCTATGCTCAGCAGCATCGTTCGGTCGGCTGAATGAATGCCATGCTATAAGTACGTCAAAAGTAAAGACTTAAAGACTGCGGTAAGGTTCACAGATTCAATGTTATTGGGGCTGAATGAGAATCAGGGGGGCTACCGCGTAACTTTATGGATATGAACTTCATACGTTTTTTGGAACTTTAAGTCAATTTTATAAAAAAAATAACCGCTATCTGTTTCTTGTTTTGTGCCGTTGGGTGTAATAAAGATAGCTAGTTGCTAGCTAGCTATCTTTCTTTATACAATTATACAGTAGGGTATTGTTCAACAGAACAAAGCAGCAAAATTCTATCAAAAAGAATTCAAATGACAGTTGAAGCCCATACCCATATCCAAATTTTTTCGGCGGTAGCCCCCCTGGTATTCATAAAACTTAAGTAGGAAATAAGACAACAGTTTTACCTGATTCAAGACAAGGCAAACCAGTTCAGCTGCGTAAATTCCTAGCGCAATTCCAGAAAAATAAACAGTCGTCGTTATAGTTTCGAATGCTCTTATCAGGCCACAATTGCCGGTGGAAATCTGTACATAGAATTACAATTAAAAACTTGTTGATGAGTCTAGTTAGACAAGGTTCTGGTTGCGAAGGACGTCCTTACTTGGAAATAGCCTTGTCCACCTAACGGTAAAAGCCACTGGTAGGTCGTCTCCACGGCGGATCGGTTAACGATATTTACGGCCACTTTGCGATCCTCCGATATGTTTTTGCAAATGCGAAACGTTATTTTTTTTCGGCTCAATGATACTTCTGGGCCTGAAACATTCACGTAACGTTTGTAATTATCTTTACTTCTATTTATATAATCTATACTATATAATCTACACTAATACTATAAAGAGGAAAGATTTGATTAATAATAATAATAATAAATATTATTTGTTTATTTGCGTTGAATAGGCTCCGAAACTACTGGACCGATTTAGAAAATCTTTTGACCATTAGAAAGCTACATTCTTCCCGAATCCCGAGTGACATAGGCTATATTTTATCCCGATATTGCCACGGGAACGGGTAATACGCGGGTAAAACCGACTTTTCTTATACTTACCTACTGTGATAATTTCGTTAGCATAGGTTATTTAGCTAGAAGAGATCGCTTTGATCGATAAGACCGATGGGATTTATGTTATTAATGACCTATTTCCGTAATATTTATCGGTGACTCGTATCGTACGGATCGTACCTATCTTAAATTACGTCGGTCGGATACCCAATACAACACTCAAACCCATATTTAGGTAAGTACCTAGGTATACTTAACAATGCGAAGTCCCTTACCAAAACATTTTCCGGTGACTGTGAGCCTGAAGCTGTTACCAGCCGTATCTTCTATTACGCAATACTCAGTGAAGGATTGCCCCGCAATGTTGGGCCGAAACAGGATTGTGACCTCGGCACAGTCATTCGGCTTTACCGGGGTCGTTGTGATACTGAAGTTGAATACTCGATCGATCGTATTGAGGATGTGCATCAAGGAAATTCGGTATGAGAGAACTCTCTGGAATTTGTGAGTATTATATATAGAGACAGTAGGTAAGTAAGTAGGTAAGTTAAATAAAAGGTAAGTGTAATAGTTTTAAAAATAAGGCACAGTGAACGCCACGTTAGGTATACTTACGATATACCTACCTATGAGGGTGAATTTTGCTCGATTAGGGTGGGCATTCGGGGGTTATTAATTTTTCTCTGCCGATTGGTGTTTTCAAAACTCAAATCGGTCGGTTATAGGTATTTTATGTGTTTTGATTTTTTTCCCTACCTACCTACTTACTTTTATCTGCTGGGGAAAATCGTCCAGGTACCTAGCAGCCTGAACATTTAATTAAAATAAAAAACGGAGATCGCCCGTTAAGCGGATTTTCGGTTTCGAAAAGTCATTTTCCGGCCGGACGACGGTACCCATTATAGGTTTCCGACTCGCGCTAACATAGTCCGGCGGGCGCATTCAGTTTTTGAAAAAATGGGCCTCTGGGCGATTTTTGGTGTTTTAAATACTTTCTGTCTGTTTTGCTGCAACTTGATTCTCAGCTTTTGAGAATTTTGTGGCTGGTCGATTGTGTGTTTGTATTTACGGATCGATTGTCTGTGTTTGTTTTGGTACCGACTTGGCTTGTTTTTGTGGATTTTGATTTTCACGCGTTTTGGACTTGTTGTTGGTGTTTTTGCACACACCTGTGCTTAGTTTCTCCATGTCCACCGGTCATGAACGATGACATGGAGGAATTTTCTAGTGGTGAGTCGAGAGCTGGGTCCCCGGCCATTGTGGAAACGGAAGATCCGACTTCAGCGCCCGAACTTTTACTCGGAAAAGTCCACGAGAAAGCATGTTCGCGGGCAGAGAGCAATGGGGATGATGTCCCTTTTGCCTCCACGCCTATAAGGCGAATTTAACTTCCGCCGGAAGAGGTGGTAAAACAATTGTTTACCACTGTGGTTTTGCTGGAATGGGTACATTGCGCCTACCGCAACACGCAAGAGGGCCGGGAAGAATATGAAATGGAAGAAATTACTAGGAAAGTAGTGGATGAGAAGACAGAAATGGAAAAGGAAAGGTTGGAAAAAGAAAACAAGGCGAAAAAGGAGAAGAAAAACAAAGGTAAGGGGAAGGGTTAGACTTCATCACTGAGTGATCGCCCCCCGACACCTTTGGCGAGCGAACAAGGGACAGCTCCCCGGAGGATCCTTTGCGTTCTGACGCATCTAAGAAGAACGCCATCTCTATGCACAAGGAGATAGAGAAACAAACTGAGAGGTTACTCGCCGTTGTCACTAGCTCTGGCAACATGAAGCGTGGTAGGGATGGGTAAATTTTTATGAAATTTTTCCGTCAGTGAAATTTTTCCGAAAAATTTCATTGTTGGTTGAAAAATTTCACTTAAGAGTGAAAAATATTTTTATTGAATGTGATTCTCGAAACTAATTTATAAATAACTAGCTTTCCGCCCGCGGCTTCGCCCGCGTGGACTACAGGACGTTATCCCGCGGGAATTTGAATTGAAATTTTTCCGGGATAAAAAGTAGCCTATGTTCCTCTCCAGGCTACAAAGTATCTGTGTCCCAAATTTCAGCCAAATCCGTTCAGCCGTTTTGACGTGATTGAGTAACAAACATCCCAAACATCCAAACATCAAAACTTTCACATTTATAATATTAAGTAGGATACAATGTAGTAATTTATGAAGCGTTAAATTGTTTTAATGTCAACAACGTAACAAAATCAAAAGAAAAAAGTAAGTATTTTAGTAAATATACATTACGTAAAAGTCACAATATTTGGTAATGATTGTGACTAACAATTTGTTAATTAACAGGTTAACACTAAAAAACTAGATTCTAAACAACAATCGTAATATTAGTTTACTTTCTTTTGTTTGTTTTATTCATTTAAATGTTATAACCATACAGCGAAATCAAAAGAAAAATCACAATATTTGGCTATGATTTTTGAAATAACAATTAGGGTAATAGGTTAATAGTAAAAATCTTCATTCTAAACAACATTAACTTAATATAAAAATAATTTATTAATTTAACTTTTATTAATTTAACGTAAGTGCAGGTGCAGGTTCCAGTTTTTGTGCAGCTTCCCAAATGATTGTTTTTCCGTAAAGAGGAAGATTTCTTTAGATTTATACATAGCCAAGTGTGGCAAGATATCCAGATTTTTTGACTGACCCACTTCATTAATGAATTCCATGGCCGTTGCATCTTCATCTTCATCCAGTCCCAGACCTTGCCATCATCATCATCATGTCAGCCGAATGACGCCCACTGCTGGGCATAGGCCTCCCCCAAGGATCTCCACAACGATCGGTCCTGCGCTGCCCGCATCCAGCGGCTTCCCGCAACCTTGACCAGATCGTCGGTCTACCTTGTAGGGGGCCTGCCCACGGAACGTCGTCCGGTACGAGGTTGCCATTCGAGAACCTTTCCGCCCCAACGGCCAGCGGTTCTCCGCGCTATGTGTCCCGCCCACTGCCACTTCAATGATGCAATCCTTCGAGCGATGTCGGTTGTTTTAGTTCTCCTGCGGATCTCATCATTTCTGATTCGATCGAGCAGGGAAATACCAAGCATAGCTCTCTCCATTGCTCGCTGGATGACTTTGAGCCTTCTTATGAGACCCATAGTAAAAGACCACGTCTCACTTCCATAGGTCATTACTGGCAACACACACTGGTCAAAGACTTTCGTCTTGAGACATTGAGGTATTTCGTACGCGAATATATGCCGGAGCTTCCCAAACGCTGCACATCCGAGCTGGATTCGACGAGAGATTTATTTCTCAAAGTTGGACTTATATAACTGGACCGCGACAGTCTGTCCTAGGTAAACATAGTGGTCAACAACTTCGAGTGTAATGTTCCCAACGTTAACTGGAGCGGGTGCAACATGGGCATTGGATATGATTTTCGTCTTGTCCATGTTCATCTTGCGAAGCATTACCTACCGAGAATTAGAGCATTGTGTTCGGGTCTTCCAAGGTCTCAGCCATAAGAACTACATCTTCGGCAAACCGCAGGTGTGTCAGGTACTCGCCAATGATGTTGACGCCCTATCCTTTCCAGTCCAGGAGCTTTAAAATATCCTTCAACGCAGCTGGGAACAGTTTCGAAGAGATGACGTCTCCCTGTCTCACACCTCGCTGTAGTTGGATAGGATTAGAGCTCTGGTTCTGTAATCGGACCGATATGGTGGCGTTTTGGTATAAGTACCTCAGCACCTCGATGTACCAATAGTCTTTTTGGCACCTCTGGACAGACTTCCGAACTGCCCAGTTCTCGATCGAATCAAATGCTTTCTCATAGTCCACGAAAGCCAAGCATAGGCGCAAGGTTATAATCTTCGGTCTTCTGTATAACTTGCCGCAGCTTATGAATGTGGTCTATGGTACTGTAGCCTTTCCGGAACCCGGCTTGTTCGGGAGGTTGGAAGTCGTTGAACCTTTACCTGCGAGCGAGACGAGCGCTGTACTTAGGTACCTACATCACATATAATTTGTGATAGTAATTCTCCCTAAAATTGAGTTCTAGTAAAAGAAAACACATTAATTTAGTTAAAACTTAAATAAAATATTGTTAATTATGCATAAAACTACTCTACTTCGGAGTTTGAAAGAATAAAAATATTTTTCATGCATATTTGAATTTTTTCACTCCAAAATGAAATTTTTCATATTTTTCGAATATTTTTCAATTTCATTGAAATGAAATTTTTCAATTGCCCATCCCTAAGCGTGAGTATAAAACAAAAGGTGACGGAGGCTAGCAAGGCCATTAGGAAGATGGTAGAGGAGATGGTCCGCCTATCTGCCATCAAAGAACTTCGGCGTTTAAGGGCGGATTATAAAAGGATAGACGAGAAACTGGGGCACACCAAAACACAGATGGTGGCTCTAAAGAAGGCGTATGAGGCGAAATGTATCGAAATAGCACAACGCCATGCCCGGACAGACAAGCGGAAAACCCGCCTTCTCAAGTGTTGCTCTCCGCCCAACAAGACATTACTCCATGGGCGGCCGCGATGCAGGGGTCCCTCATGGTTCAATTCGGGATGATACTCAACACCCCAGTCGAAAGCATCAAGGAGCTCTTGCTTCCAGCACCGATTTTGCGGCCTTTGTTAGCCGCGGATAGGAAAAAGGCGGGTACCAATCCAACAAGGATTGCGGATCCGTAATCCTTGTCACGCAGAACTTGTGTTCTGCCCAAGGGCACTCACAGCCAGCTAATCCCTCATATGCGGCAGTGGCCAGACGTCACGGCCCCGACCGATGTAGGTAGAAATGGTCGTTCTGTCCGACCAAACACAGCGGCTAAACCGCCTACTCCAGCGGCGAAGAAGCAAGCAGGGACCCCAGCAGCTCAGGAAGCCCAAGCTGGCGTCTCCAAAGTCGACCGCCGTAATTGTCGCAATAACTCCGGAGCATGCACACCAATGGTCTACTCATGCCGAGACTCTTGCCAAGGCGAAGAAGGCAGTTGACCTCGAGGACCTTGGAATTAAGGGGATGAGGGTGAAGGTCTCAGCAACTGGAGCCCGCGTATTTGAGATCCCCGGGGCCACCAGCGGTGACAAAGCTGATCAAGTGGCGGTCAAGATCAGAGAATAATCGGAGATGCGGCAAAGATTACGAGACTGGTGAAGACCGCCGATTTGAAGATTGCTGGCCTGGACGACTCCGTCAGTCCGGGTTGGGTTAATACGCAAGGGCGCGGGAGGCCTAGGTGCGGCAATAGTTCGGTGTCCCATACTCGCAGCGAAGGTCCTGGCCGATCTGCGCAAGTCAAATGTTCAAAAAACGGCACAGGCCTTTTCTCACACACGTTACCGGCGACCTGCGCAGGTAGAACTCTCCGGTAGACCTTAGCATGCACCTATGTAATATGTATGCCTGAGCTATTGCGGCTGTGGTGTTTGATTGATAATCTAATTCTATGGGATATCAAAGTTTAGCTCTGCCATGATTATTGGAGTAAAAGAACTTACTTCGGACGTATTTTCTACCAGGAGTTCTTTCCTAGACAGAGTATCCACGGGCACAGACCCGAAATCTACAAGTTTGATCTGATATATGCTTTCTTCTGATAGATTCTGCATCATGTGCTTAGGTAGTTGTTTTTCCTAATTTCATCCAAGTAGGTAGGTACCTATGATCCAAGTTTACTGATATTTATAAAATAATTAATATTATTCAGGCACCTATGCCAAGTTTTGCGATTTGTTGTCACAAACCATAGATAAGACACTATATATATATAGGAAGAGAAGAACAGAGTAAGATTAAATAGTGATTACATGCTCTTTGAGATTAAATATATAGGTATAAAAGCTTTTCTGTTCCGGTGATTATCTTTGGAACTAAAACAGTTTTCATACAACAGTCCATTTTGACAGCAAATTTCGTATTGCAAGTGGCTCCTCGGTCACGGCTGTCACCGGAACAGAAAAGCTTGTGGCACTTAAACTGTGGTAATAAACCTCAGAACAATAACTAAAGCTATAGAAACCGTGCTAAAATAACAACAAAATACATTAGTTCGTACTCTTTTATTTTATGCAGTAGTACATGTGTAAGAAAGAGATAGTATACAGTCTAATGTTTCTTAATTTACAAGGTTGTCACAAGTTTTTTTTACGCCAGTGATGCAACGTCATCGACATTAATATCGATAAATTAAAAATAGATTTTACATACATTACATTTTTAAAATCTCTATGTATGTCAATGATACTAGTAAGTACGGTACATGGTAATGTGTCGACGCACACGTACCTACCACAAACAACCACACCACATCGCAGCGATAAAATGTGGTGTCGATGCAGCTTTTAGCAGTTGCGTTGTGGCTGTGCGACAAAATGTTAATGTGATTGCTTTGTCGCCAGTAGTTGTGATGTGGATACGTCGTATGCGGTGTGGGCGGCTGCTAGTTCACAGCGTCGTCGCTGGTGGTGATCGGTATCACTGAAGCTAGAAACACATTTCGCTGGCGCAGCGCAGCGTCGACCCGGGTGTGCACACTTTACTAGTGTGGCGCAGCGTTTCCTGACGAAATTTTTGATCAGTGTCAATCGAGTCGTTGCCGAGCTAACATCTGCATTATGTTTTCTTCTAATTTTGAAAACAATTTCTGTTCTAACTTGAACATATTAAATAAAAAAAAAATATGTTGATGATTACGATGATAAGATGATGATGAATGATTACGAGATTCAATTTATATCTATACTAATACTATAAATACACTTTGTTTGTTTGTAATAGATAAACTCAAAAAATACTGAACCGATTTTAGAAATATTTAGTGTAATTTATTTTCAAATCAGAATTATACATTCTTTTTGTTATAAAATTAAAAAGTATAGTGTACTAAAAACACTTTAATACTGTTTTAACAGTATAATTAACAACCCTACATGATAATGTATTGGTGACTCTTCTAAACAAAAAAAATATTTTTTAAATTGGCCCATTATTGACAGAGAAATCGGAGAACATAAGTAGTAAAAAGCAAGTGCAGAGCTCCGCTGCGCAGTCCGCTACCGAGCCATCTGACGATACAATGCTAGAAAGTGGTGGGGGGCCTGGCGCAATCGGAGCCGAGCGGAAACGTGTGTTTCTAGCCATACTAAATGTATGAAACCGGTCGCGCTGCGCCAGCGAAATGTGTTTCTACCTTTACGCACGCGGTCGATAATGACGGCAAAATGTGGTACCTACGTGTAAATTGTACTAGGTATTCATTTCCAATACAAAATACACCCCGCCCACATGTTGTGTGGTTGTGGTACGTGTGAGTAGACCCAATGAATAATTAAGTATAGCACCTGCAATATTATAAATGCAGTAAGTACTTACCACTTTCTTTTATAAAAATTTGCAGTCTTCAGTAGCCTATACTAATGTTATAATAAAGCTGAAGAGTTTGTTTGGTTGAACGTGCTAACCTCAGTAACTACTGCACTGACTTAGAAAATTCTTTCTACTATTAGAAAGTTACATCCTTCCCGAGTGACACAGGCTATCTTTTATCCCGGGGACGGGTACCACGCGGGTAAAACCGCGAGGATCCGCTAGTTGATAATATAATAAGTAAAAAAATTGCACATAGTAATGCTGGTTCCTTCGCCTACTTTTATTGCAAACATTAGAGTGAATTAAGCTGAAAAGGAAATTAATCAATTAATTAAAATAAAGAAACCATTTTTTCTTTTAAACACATTTTAATGTTCTCATTTGATTTGGCTCAAATGATTGTAGTCCAAAGTATTACGCATAACGTGACTGTTCACTTTTGCTGTCCAGTTGATTTTTGAAATACGGCGTATACAATCATTTATAATAGTTTCATCTTTGGGAAATCTGAAAGAAGTAAAAATTGTTAACATCGATAAAGAAAAATCACAGCACTATCATAACCTTAACAACTTTAACAGAAATGCAAGAAAATATAAAAAATAGACCAAAACTCACGTACATTTCTATTGATAATATTAATTTATTAAAATTTTCGGATAATACTGATGTTAAAATCTTAAAAATATTTGAATTTTGAAACAAAACTTACCGATGAAATGATTCAATCTCATCCGAATTTTCTTTCCGTGATATATTAGACTAACAGTCTAGAACAACACAAACCATCCTAGACACGGAATGCAAGCTCTTTAGAGAGCCTGTATGCACACTTTCCTGTTGTTTTATCACCGAATTCCTTGTAAATTAATAAATTTTCACTTTAGCTGCCAGCGAAGCTGTGCGACCATTGTAATACGTTCGTATTAAATTGTCTGTGATTAAATTGTTCATACCTCAGAAGCTACGTTCTAGCGATGCGCGACTCCGAATAATACTAATACTAATCATTCGACTCCACGAATCATTCGACTAAGTCGACTGCGATTGAGATTATTCGACTGGAGTCGACGGCATACGTCCGGCTGTCCAGTGTCCAGTCGCGTTCGGATTCGGTTCGACTCGCGCTTGGTCGGGTGGGCGGGATCGAAACTAACTATTGTGCTTTTAATACTGTGCTGTGGGAATGATTAATGAATGAATAACCTAACGTTTATTCGTTTCGTTCCGTATTGACATTAGTAGTTACTAATTAGTAGTCGTTATTCGAATAAAGACATTAGTATACTACTAATTTTGCATTCGAATGGCCAAATTAGTAGTTATGAATTAGTCGAAAAGGAAAATCATTCGGAGTCGCGCATCGCTACTACGTTCTCAACAAAGACGTATTTTTATTTTGGTAGTATTATATTACAATCAATTAGAACCATTTGACATTTGTACTTTACGAGCTTGTGACAATGACAGAAACAATAGAAACTCACAAAGATTGTCTATTTCACTCTTACTCATGTATGCTGAATTACTTAAAGTGAGTACGATAGCTGATACACAGTTTTTATTTTAGTACGGTTTCTATAGCTTTAGTTATTGTTCTGAGTAATAAACAATACCAATAGAGGTCAGTGCTCAGAACAATAACTAAAGCTAGCTAGCTAGCTAGCTTTAGTTATTGTTCTGAGGGTCAGTGCACTTGTACCACTGGTGGCCTACCACAAGCTCTAATAGCTATACGCTATACGGCGTGTAGAGCGGCGTCTCACTCTCTCAACTTAAAAATAACTGCTATAAGAGCTTGTGGTAG
Organism: Crambus lathoniellus; assembly: GCA_949710035.1. Taxonomy (NCBI): domain Eukaryota; kingdom Metazoa; phylum Arthropoda; class Insecta; order Lepidoptera; family Crambidae; genus Crambus; species Crambus lathoniellus. The sequence goes on from OX453301.1 coordinate 25,240,182, forward strand.
GCCAGCTGATCTCAATAGAGGTCAGTGCACTTGTACCACAGATTACTAAACAGATAGTTCACTCTGCTAAGTCCTTTAATTTGTAAATGTCACACCACCATAGATTAACTCATTGAAAAAACTTTGAGGTAAAAAAAGAACAAGTCTTTTCTTTTAAAACCTAAGGTCACCCTAACGGCCTGGCCACGAACATGCCCGACGGCGCTGGCGCCGACGAGCGAATTGCGCATCAGATGGTGCTTCGCATTGACTTATTTGATTAGACGTCTATCGCCAGCGCGCAATGATTCCGCAATTCGATCGTCGCCGCCCGCCGCCCGCCGCCCGTCGCATGTTCGTGGCCAGACCGTAATCACAAAGTAACTAAGTGGGCGGTCGTAATGGAATGGAGTAACTAGTGACCTCATTCTTACTATCTCATTATGACCGTTTTTAGCAGCAGTGCACCTTCCTGTTGTACGTAGTACCTACTTATAAATTCCTTGCAATAACTACACAAAACGACATTCACATAGCCCAAAAACATAATAGGTCTTTACATATGAAATTGCCGTCTTTTTCTCACATGTTTATTGGTCCCTAATTTTTTAATTAATATCAATATATCAAAATTAATAGTCAGTTTCGAAAATAGAGTATGTCGTCATGTTAAACATCTAAGAAAAGAATAATTAAACACGCGTCCAAATTTTTTATAACTGCTTCAAAGTACCGCTCTTTGGTTGTCGTCAATTTGACAGCTTTGAACAGTTTTTTTTTTATTCTAAGACAGTCCAAAGTGATTATAGGCAATAACTAGTTAGAATAATTGTGTCTGATCATATCTCGATAGTTTCGTTGAATTCGGAGTTCACATGTCCAAGAAACCCCCAAATATCTTTGTATGCCGATTCCAACTTCCTACAATTTCCCCATAGAAAACGGCAATTTCATAGGTAAAGACCTATTATTATTTAAGCGAGTCACACAGCGGGTTGTTAAGACTGTGACATTGATATCCAACGATCGCTGATGTGATTTATCAAATATAATTATTTCTGATAAAATAATTAAAACTTATTTTATAAAAATCACATATTTCTCGGTCTATTCCTGCAGTAATTTTTCGATGCACTAGATGGCGCTGTAACCCTAACACAACCTACTTTTTTCAGCATATTATGGCAAAGGATTAGTACATTCAGCCTAAAAAAGACTTGAGTGTCGGTCTGTTGTCAAATTAATCTGTCTGTGGTAAAGTTTTTCTTCTGTGAGGTCTGCGGATTGCTTTGCTTCCATGCGTTGGTGTTGGTGGTGTTTTGTGAGCGTATTCGTTTTTCTTGATAATTTGATTGAAACGGTGAACGAACTTCAATCATATCGAAAGACTATGGATCGTGTGTCGTCTTGATCTGGGGGTCTACCGCCTAAAAAATCTGGATATGGATATGGGCTTTATTTGACATTTGAAGCCCATAATCTGAACTTGGTGGTACCGCCTAATTCCATGGACTTCATATTTCTTCCCATACCCATATGTCAGAAAAAGAGTGAATGACGAAGAAAATTCTCTATACATTTTTGACAGTTGAAGCCCAGAATCGGTATTTTGTAAAAATTAAAAAGTAAAAACTCGAAACCCAGATTCATATCGTTATGTCAAATGAAGCAGGCGAGTATTTTGGTATCGGAAGATTCATGGAAAAGTTTAATTTCTCAATTTGTGTGAAATAACTTGCTACTTTTGAGTGTAATCAACTTCATTTATAGTAAATATACCCCTAGCACTTGTAAAACGTTGAACTTTAGCAGAAGAGAGTATAAAAGCTGAGCGAAAAGATGGAGCGAAAGAGACAAACACAAATTGCTATTTCGCTGTTCCTTTCTCTCGAAGTCATGTAATGTAATTTTACCCGCGAAATTCAAATTTTCGTTTCTTGTTTCGTTATCGGAATTTACATAACTTTAAAGATAAATTGTTGACCTACTTTTGATAAAAATTAGGCATTTACTTAAAGTAATGAAGATACTATCTAAATCAAAAATAGGAAAGTTTTATTTTATGTAGGTACGGTTATATATTTTGTTTTTACTGCTTTGAGGATTTTTATCCGAAACACAAAAATTAAACCAAATCACTAGCCTAGCCTAGCCACCATTCTGGCTGAAGTGTGCTGAAGTGCTAGATAATACTTATTATCCTCCTTGGAGTAATTGTGTTGTGTGATATTATCAATAGCGACTTTTTGTGGATATTGTCTACGGAAAGTGCATTTGATTGACATATTATTTTACAAGTGATATTGAGCTGTGTTAAAGTTCTCTGTTATTTATTATGTTATAAAGCTAACTCCTTCCTATAAATGCATGTTTTAAGACCTCAGCAAAGCATTTGATCTTGTGTGTTATGAAGTTATGATAAGCTTTGGACCTTTGGACAAAACTTAAAGATGTTTCTCGTTGGCTGAGGTTATAAATGTACCTACTGGCACATTGGTATGGTAATCAGAAAAATGTGGTAAAGTGGGGAAATACATGCTCTGAAGAGTTTATGTGGTGTTAGACAGGAGGGGCTGACTTCGCTCTTATATATGTATATATGGACAAGCTCATCGCTGGGCTGAGCAGCACACATGGTTGTTATATAGATAATGTCTGTGTGAATAATATCAGTTATGCTGATGACATGGTGCTGTGCTGCTCAGCCTATCGCTGGGTAGCCCCAAAAAGCTCCTGCGAGGACTATATATGGAAGCACGGCCTAAGGTACAACAAGAAATAGAGTGAATTCATGATCTTCAGGGGTAACATTAAGAGACTTGAAAATGTGCCCCTGTTACTTTTGAACAGGGTTCCCTTGGGCCGTGTAAGTCAGTTTAAATACCTTGGGCATATAGTAACTGAAACTCTGTATGACAATTTATTCTGATATAGATGGATAGGGATGCAGGGCTTTGTTGGTCAGTGGTAACATGGTGAGACACAGGTTTGCTTGGTGTACAGTAGAAGTAAATTTTACTTTATTTAAAGCCTATTGTCAAAATTTTTATACCAGTAGTCTGTGGTCAAACTTTATCCAACTTTCCTACAATGCCCTGCATGTGTTATACACTAACATCTTTAAATCCTTGTTGGCGCTTCCACGTTTCTGCAGTGCATCTGGCTTCTTATTTCAAAGGCATTCTGAGGAGAGTGGAGAGAAGTTAGTCTCTCCATATTTTGCTAGGTGAAACTTTATGTTAACATAAGTAGCCTATTTTAATTTTAATATTGTGATTTTGTACTAAAATAGTCAGTAAGCAAAGAAATAAAGGAATTTTATTTTATTTGAACAGTTAAATCAGTGCTTATTTTTAATCATTTCTGTCGAACAAATATCTTTTTATTTTTAACCTAATCAATAGAAGTTTAAGTTATAAATTTCAATAAAAGCTCCCATCTGTTATCATTTGTTAGATACTCTATAATAAATAATAATAATAAATAAATAACTTCTTACATTCACACCAATTATCTAAGCCCATTTTAATTTCATTACGAAACTGTATCATGGAAAACTTGATAACGGATAAATATATAGGTACTTAAATACTTTTTGTTTGTAAATACATACTTAATATACATAGAAAACACCCAGACCAAGACAAATAGACATGTTCATGCACACAACTATTTGTCTTGTTCGGGAATCGAACCCGAGACCACTGGCGCAGAAGGTGGGTAGCCTACCCCTGCGCCAAATCGGTCGTCAACTTAATAGACTTAACAGACTAACTCTAGTTTGTCTGTTTTTCGTTTCGGGATGATGCAATTATTTCAGAATTACTGAATAAATAAACCATATTATTAACCAATTTATTTAGCAATTTCTATTCAAAGTACCTAATCCACGTTATGTGCTATTTTGTAAAAGTATTTTGTAGTAAGTAGTACAACTACATAATATGCTATGCTATGTTGTACTTACTAAGTACAATATAGCATAGCTACAATGCACATCTATACCTGTCTATTGTGTGCAACTCTTATGAGACAGCGCTTAAAGCTCATATTTTTCAAATAAAATTATGAGTTGATAGACAATTTGTTAATTTTCTTAATTGCTGTTAAATTGTAATGTCAAAAACCCACTTATTTATATTTAAGTTAGCAACTGAAAACATAAGATGTGCTAAACTGAAAAATCATAGAAAATAAAATAACATTTGGCCGCTGAAGAAATAAATAACTTATGTATTTACAGGTCTAACTATTTAGTCATCCTCATGAATGATAGTAATTTTATTTCTCTTTCATAGCAAATTTATATAAAATAAAGATCATGATAAAAATAAGTACCTACCTATGTTACATATATAAGTGTTAAAAATATGAATTCAAGAAACTAAACATTGCTTATTTTCAATTCTGGAAGTGTTGTGTTGTGGCACTTCTTAATTGAGAATATTGGCTTTGTTTAGTCTGAATTTGTCACAATATACTAATAATTTATGTAAACACAAAGGTATAAGTAGGTAAGTACGAGAAATTAACAACCAGAAATAAAGAACTGCAAAATGGTGTCATCATACATTTATTAATTGTCACAAGTTCACAACACATATTTTAAGACATTATTACGGTATACTTTGTACTGTTTATCTTTTAAAGGTTCTGTTGAATGATTTTCTCTGTAATTATCATCTTATAAACAATGTTCTTGTCTTGGAGTAGCCGTCCATTCCATCATGTCAATATTAAACTTATAAGGAACATTCGGCCTGCTTTTCTTTAAATCTTGATAAATATCTGCAACCTTGCTCTGATAATGAGCCTTACGGGTAGTATCATAAGAGGAAATGAAGAACATTAACCACAAAATGACTCAAACAAAAACTTCTACAACATTTTGCCATGACGGGGTCATTTGTCAAATTGTTCACGTAATTAGCGCACACAAATCGAAGAGAAACCATAGTTGACCCTCAAAGATACGCCTTTTTCGTTATTTTTATTAATTTTGTGTTATTTACATAATTCAAAAAGTAAAGTTAAGGGTGGTATTCCACTTATCAAATGGTTTCATTGGTAAATTCTTGTGATCAAATGCATATTGGACTAAGATCTTTCATAGGTGGAATACTGTCGTAGAAAGGCTTGTCATTTGCGTTTGGTTATTAATTGATACGTACATTATTTATTTTAGGAATACTTGTTTTTAATACTATCAAGAACTAAATTAATTGTTTTTATCGACTTTGTCCGTTGTCATTTAAAATATAAATAATAAGAGTAAAAAATGCAGAGAAATAATAATATTTTGTTAAATATTGGTATTTATTTGAAATGATGCAACAAGACGCGACTATCATTCACTCGCGAAATCCAGATCCGGAAAAACAGTTAGCCGGTAGCTCCAATTGAAGCCCATATTATGGGTCTGGGCTTGAAATCAGAAATATGGATCTGAACTTCATATTTTTAGCCGGTAGACCCCCAGCCCCTGTACCGGCAAAAAAATATGGATATGGACATGGGCTTTATTTGACATTTGAAGCCCATATTTTGTCCTTGTATGGGCATAATATGGGCTTCAAATGTCAAATGAAGCCCATGTCCATACCCAGATTTTTAGCCGGTATAGGGGCTGGTTAATAACCCAGACACATCGTATAAGACACGCGTCCCGGATCAAAGAAGCTTTTTTGATACCACGAGTGTGATACAATAGCGCCATCGATTACTGAAGAAGATCTAATGAGGTATTCTGTATTGGCTGAAAGAGAAAATGTTGACACTTCTGCCAATATGTATCGAGAGGGGTTTTTAATTACTAGCTGATTAACCTATGATAATAATACTGAAGGTGTTTATTTTGTGACTGGTATAATGTGCATCAGAAATGCGAAAAAACATTAATTATAATGTCATTCGAAAAGTTGTCAATTACATAATATTAGAAGCTCAATGTGAGTGTGCGGCAGGGATGGGCCCCCATCCATGGTCAGTGCAAACATATTTTGGTTGTAATAAATGGACTAATCGATTTCACCAAGCATAAAAAAATAACAACAAAACCCATCTGCACAGAGACACTCCAAAGCTTTCATAAGCCAACCATAAGCCAACACAATGCATAGAGAGATAAATAAACACAATGACTTTTCGTATATTACTCAGACAGACTATTTTCTTTGCTATTTTCTATTATGGGCCCAGTACAGGTTGGCCGACCATGGTCGGCGAGCGGCGACCATGATCGGCCATCGTGTACTGGGGGCTTTAGGTAAATACCATAAACTTATTTATACTAGGGGTAAAGTATAATAAGTTTATGGTAAATACTTTTTCGTTTACTTCTTCAGAAAAAGTTAGGTCGCTATGGTGGGGTAGCGCCATCTAGTACAAATTTTTGAACTGAACGATGAAACGTCAAAAGAAACTCTCTCATTCGGACATAAAATTGGATTCGGATTCGGACTGTTCCTGTTCATGCAAATGTCAAGCAAGTCAAACCTGTCAAACTTGACAATTGCTTATTGCTTTTACCATAGATGTATTATTCCTGTAGATGGATCACAAAAATAAGCTATAACTCACCCATCCTTTACCCCTTCTAACACTATCAAATTGTCATAAGATAGAAAGAGACATACATGTTAATCTGTTGCGTCGTAATTAGTGAATGTCTCCATTTTGACTATGCAATGCTAGATGACATTAGATGATGATGATGCAATGATAGTGCTGTGGTTTTTTTTATTACAAATTATCGATAAAACATTTAAAAATAAGTTAAATGCAATGCGATACATAAAATTACAATGCATATGTATATATCGCAGGCGTATTGTATATTTCACCGTATTACATAGCAACTAGCTGTATTGGAAAACAGCACCGCATTGTAATGCGGCGGATTCAAGATACGATACGCCGTATTCAATACGGCTGATCGAACAACGCCACATTGAATAAAGCGCTTCGCGCTTTTCAATGCGGCTAGAGACTTAATGTAATTGGGCGGTTCATAATCCGCTTTTCTGACAGTTTTTAGTACTAATCGTGTCCAAAGTGCTCACGGCCTTAGAATTTTGTTTATGCTATGAAACTTCGGCATAGGTCGAAATATGGCAAAAATTTCTTCCCTCCAGACAAAAGCGCACGCTCAGCTGATCGATTTAGTGTGGCAGAATATTTTTTTTATAATTCGACGTATGCTATGCTCCAAAGAGAAAGTTGTTCAGTTTCTTGGTCTATGCAAGCCCTTTAATTTTGAATCAGTGCCAAATATGAAGTAGGTACTATAATTATACTTGAGGAGATCGATGGCTCATTGGTACGCGCATTCTGCATCCGGTTGTTGATGTTAAGCAACATTCGTTGCGGTTGGATATCTGAATGGTGACCCAAAACTTTATTATCTTGGTCTCCTCTGTGCTTCGGAAAGCACGTTAAGCCGTTGGTCCCGGTTGCATTAGCAGTCGTTGGCACCCTCACCCACCAATCCGCATTGGCTTCGCGTGGTGGGTTATGGCACTTATGGCCCGTTCTACCTGTGGTGTTTTCATGCACAAGGGAGGCCTATAGCCCAGCAGTGAGGACATTAATATTATAATGATGATAATTATACTATTTATACTAGGAGGTATAGTCGTAAAACTGAACGAGATTTCTAATCAATTTATTAAATCAAATAATCTGCTGAATGATATCAAGTAACAAATACAGATTTCACGCTAATTTTTATACTCTTAAACAATTTGCTTTAATAAGTGCATCGAGCATATTCTTGTTTGTTGCGAAGGTCTCCAATCGTCACCTTTTTTTACGTTTCTTATTCAGGTTTCCTTTACATCGACGGCGGCGCGGCGGTGGGAAATCTGTTTAAAATTGAGAAAAATTAAGTTTAAATACAAAATTGTTACTACTACAATTTTTTATCGATATTACATAATAAAATCGGACTACAACACTATCAGGTTGGTCAAATGTCAAAAAATCCCAATTGGCTTTAAATTATATATTTTTAGCCTAAAAACACCCGATTTTCTTCAACCAAGTCAATGTTAAACTGTGTATACACGTACAGCGGTTTAGTTTTTGCAAATACGGACCAGTAAGCTATAAAAATGCGTTCGCAAAAACACAAAACAATGAGTGTGACTTACCTCTGAAATGATATGTGTTCATTATTCTCTTTCAAAACACTCACTCTGCTTGAATAACCGAGAACAGTACAGGCCATTCTTAACAAACAACAGATTTACCGCACCACACCATCAAATCTTTCTATATTTTACGACTAAAAAAGATTTTCTTTCTGAAGCATTTGTAACCAGCTGGTTAACAAACAAACATGACGTTTACTTTCAAGTGGCGCGCAGCTCATTAAGACGCACACGTTGGGCTATTGTTATCTCTTTTTAACACACGAAATGTCGCCATTTGAGAGACGAGAGTCGATTATAGAAGGAATCGTTCAAATTTTTATGCTCCATCTACAGGAATAATACATCTATGGCTTTTACCATAGCTTTTACTTTGACATAAACTTTGTGGTATTGTGGTGTGTGGGTGTGTGTGAGTGAGTGACAGCGACTGAGCGAGCGATTGGCGAGCGATGTGATTCTTTGGAAACGCATCTGTTTGTTGTGTGAATTTTAATTTATATAGGGTATTTCTACTCTTAATAGCTAAAAAGTTTAAGTGAAATAAGTGCTTAATTGTTAAGGTGTTTACCGTCAAGTTTCAGTTAAAGCGTGCGAACAAAACGTGTGATAGTTTATTGATAATTTTTGCAATACCTGCTGCACATACTTGTGCTTCGTAACCATAACTTCCTGCTTGAAATGCTGCCTTTTCTGTTTCTGGCTCTTGCTAAACGAAATTAGCATCAATGGATTCAGGCACGGATTGGCTCAGCGAAATCCTTCAGCATGTGCAGTTGGAACAATTTTATTTGCCAATCAGAGACCAACTACAAGTAAGTTAAAATTTAATAAAATATAAATAAATATAATGTACGACGATACCTTGACCGTAAAAATTTGATTAATTATGTTAAAACTTTCAGATAACAAGATTAGCACATTTTGACTATGTACATGCAGATGATTTAGCAAGGATTGGAATCAGCAATCCTGGCATACGACGACTTTTAGATGCAGTCAGAAAGAAAAAACTACAATTATGGAACAGAAAGTTTTGGAACAAATTGTTTGGATCATCATCTAGTTCATTAAATAGAGAAAAAACTGATTTAACTATAAGACCACCAGTGGAAGCAGAGCCACGCACAACATGTATAATTTTAGAAAAAGATATTGTGTGAGTGCTGTTTATTTTTATTTTTTTAAACAAAGAACACTCACAATACCTTGCATAATTTATCAATTTATTTACTGTACCTAAATGCATACCATAATAATTCAAATTATATTTTCAGATTACAAAATGAACTTGGTAATGGATCTTTTGGAGTTGTCAAAAAAGGGGAATGGAAGGTCTTCAACCAAACAATTCCTGTAGCCGTAAAAGTGTTGAAGGCAGATGCCTTCTCACAACCAGGAATCTATGATGATTTTCGCAGAGAAGTAGAGGCTATGCACAGTATGAAACATCCAAATTTAATCAAGCTTCATGGTGTGGTGTTTCACCCTCTTATGATGGTGTGTGAACTCGCTCAAATGGGTGCCTTGCTGGATTACCTTAGAGCCCAAAATGGCAAAGTGTCTCTAAACTTTATATCAAAATGGTCTAGTCAAGTGGCAGCAGGAATGGCATATTTAGAGAAACATAGGTTCTTACATAGAGATCTTGCTTGCAGAAATATTTTACTATCTACTTTGGAAGTTGTAAGTAGTATTTATGTATTAAATATTAATACTGGTGGTAAATAAGTAGATAGCGTCTAGTTCTCAAGATAAATAAAGATCACACAATACAAAACCTTATAAAAATAGCAAGATTGTTTTGAGCTAATTTTATAGGGTTTTGAAACTGTTTGTAATCTTTTTTTGTTATAGGTACTCACAAAACAATATTATAAAGAGAAAAAAAACTATACCAATTTTACCCTTTAATGGGCAGATTTTTTCTGCGTTACATATAATGAAATAAAATACATTTGGCCCAAACTTGAGTCCTGTAGTTACGTTTGTGCATTACGCACAAACATAACTACACAACTACTAAAAACCGTTCAGGGACTAAAAAAATACCTAAGAGCTATCATAAGGGCAACCATTTCAATGTGGTTACAGCCGCTAATACTAATTTTGCTATGCCCTATAAAGGGTTAAAAATTCTTTCACCAGTAAACAGCTACATTATTCCTGAGCAACATATTTTATCCCTATATTCCCACGATAATGTGACCCGTGTGGTTAGCCACTAGTTATTCATAAAATAAGTAGGTACTTTGTTTCACAATATTTCCATTAAATGAAATCGTCAGAATACTGACTTATTCTTTATTCACAGGTGAAAATTGGTGATTTTGGCTTAATGAGAGCATTACCAGATACTGATGATTGCTATGTAATGAGTGAAAGGAGAAGAGTTCCCTTTCCTTGGTGTGCTCCGGAGTCTTTACGTACTAGGCAGTTTTCCCATGCTTCTGATGTTTGGATGTTTGCTGTTGCTCTGTGGGAAATGTACACTTTTGGTGAAGAGCCTTGGATAGGTGAGTTCCCATTATTATTCAAGATTGATTACACTCTCCTACATATTCTACCATTTTTTACTCAGCTGTATGTCCTGACCAATGCAAAGCAAGAGAGCTGGTTTTCTTGATTTTTTATAAAAAATTTCATAACAATAAACAAACAAATATTCTCAATAATCCACAGTGTCCAAAATTTGAAGTAATATGTTGTACATGTTTTTGTTGAATGAATGAATGTAAACTGAAAACAAACAACTGACTATCAATAACTTAACATTTTTATAAACTTCCGAAATCTTTTTACTCATTATGACCTCCTTTCAGGCTTGAATGGCTCTGAGATATTACGGCTAATAATGCGCGAAGGTCAGAGGCTGACCGCGCCGAACGCATGCCCGCCTGACGTGTATATGCTCATGATGCAGTGCTGGGACCTTAACCCAAAGGAAAGGCCTACTTTTGCCGGAATCCAACGATACATGGACACTAATAAGTTTGAAACTGCTATTGCAGCGTTAAGGTAAAATTGCCTGTTGCAATATGTCTAATGTTAATTTTATTCTTATTTTTTAATCAGTTGTCCCGTCAGTTTTTTTCCTGTAAGAAAGTATATGACAATACACAGAATACGTTTTTTTTCTCTCTTGTACATACTTGTTCTGTGCGACAATATTTCTGGTAATACCACCAAACCATTGTTTGAGTTCTCTAATGAGCTACTTGCTAGCAGTAAATAAGCTGCGAAAATTAACTTGACAAAATTGCGCCAGAACTATCTAACTACCTATACCTGCACCAGCAATAAACAACTTTTAAAATACTTACCTAATTATAAAAATAACATAAACTTTATCATTGCCTACCTTTAATTATTATGGTGTTTAAAAACTAGTTTTATTTAGAGATTTTTCTCTAATGAGCTACTTGCTAGCAGTAAATAAGCTGCGAAAATTAACTTGACAAAATTGCGCCAAAACTATCTAACTACCTGTACCTGCACCGGCAATAAACAACTTTTAAAATACCTAATTATAAAAATAACATTAACTTTATCATTGCCTACCTTTAATTATTATGGTGTTTAAAAACTAGTTTTATTTAGAGATTTAACTACATACTAGTATAGTCGACAGCTTATCAAACTTTACAGATGAACTACGCAAAATCACTCTTGTTACGTACGCAATAAGTACACATTCAATGTCAATGTTTAATGCACTGTAAATTATACTTTACAGTCTATACTCAAACTTTAATGCTTGTTGCATTTTATTGCGCACGCGAGTATGTTGTCATACAACACGCAATCTGATTAATGGTATGCTGCAATATGATATGATATTTCGTCCACAGTTATAGGAGGCAAGGTCAAATGACCATAGAGGCGGGAGATGCGATAGTTCTTATAGACAAGAGGCCGGAACTTCACTGGTGGAAGGGGCAGAATCAACGGACTTTGGAAATTGGACTATTCCCGAGGTTAGTACTGAATCAAAGAAAAAAAAATGAAACAAATTTTCATGTATTTTTAAATTCACAAATCTATATTTATTGGGTATGTGGGCTTAAATCACCACCTAAAGTTAGCCTGCCGGCCTAGCTTGAGCGGCTTTTATCACGCGATATGATATATGATATGGTACGGCATGCCGTCTTGGTTACACTACACCTTAGTGGGGTAAGCAGACAACTTGCCGTACCATATCATATCGCGCGATAAAAGCCGCTCATGCTAATTTGCTGCTTAAATAAGCAACAAGGCGTTCAATAAAGTTTTTATATTATTGAATATTTTATTTTAGTACACTAGTGCCTCAACAAAAAGGCAAAGGAGCATCCAGCAGCAAGAAGCCACAAACAGTAACTCCAGTGAGAAGAGGTAAGATGTTAGCCACAGTACTAATTTGCATTATTATATTATGCAAACGACACAAGTTGATCTTGTAAAGCGTCGTAAATCCGTTACAGAAACGCACGCAACAATTGACTTTTACTTTTAATTGAATATACATATTATTATGTATGACGTGAATTAGTTTTCATGTAAAGTTTATTTATTGTTTACAACTTCTACAAGGGTACCATACCAAGTATTAGTAGTCAGTTTTCCTTTCAGGAGATAGTTTTAATAGCTTTCAAAGTTAATGCATAAAGCATTTCCTGAAGGAATTTACATTTTATTGATTCCCCACGCTCACGCCTACAATCTCTCATTAGCATTCATTAGTTAATGTCACAGCGGTATAACTAAATGTGCCGGTCATAAACTGTGTTTACGACACGACATGTGAGCCAAAATGTTATCATTGGTAGTATTGTTTTACCCGTAGTTTGTTAACTTGTATTGTATCGCATATAAATAATATTTTATCAAAAACTTGCTGTTTTGAACGGCTTTACCCACGTGGTACCCTACCCTTATAAGCCTATTTCGCTCGGGAATAACGTACCTTTAGTAGTAAAATAACGCTTTTTGGTAAAATCGTTTCTTTAATTAGTATTTCAGTTAAGTAATAAAAAAAATATATACTTATTTTTAGGGTTCCGTAGTCAACAAGGAACCCTTATAGTTTCGCCATGTCCGTCTGTCCGTCTGTCCGTCCGTCTGACCCCAGTCTAGCTCATAGACTCTAAGTACTAGAAAGCTGTAATTTAGCATGTATATACATATTTATCACGCCAACAAAGTGGTTAAGTAAAATTTTGAAAAAAAAATTTTTTAGATTATCTCCCCTACCTACACGTGAAGTGGGTATGTAATTTTTTTTTCTTGTCTACCCCATAGTGTGGGATGTCGTTGGATAGTACTTTCAAAAATATTGTGGTTTTGTAAAGACAGTTTTTTGATTGAAACATCCGTTTGTGAACTATTAAGCTTTAAAGTGCAAAATTTTGTTAGACTCATATGTGTGTCCCCCTCCCGCCAGCCAAATGGTTGGTCTGGGATACGTGAAAAAAATCACGATAGTAGTACATATGACGAAGTTAAAAGGAAAACTATCACAGCTAAGTAGGCTTTACAAGTTTTTGAGATATAACACATTTACGAAAACATAACTTCGCAAATATAACTCTGTCATTCATACGAATACTATGAAAACAAAGTTATTTTTTTCTGGCAAAAAATTTCAGTGGTATTTTTGCTAGGTGTACGTAATCGGTACGTTAAGTGGATACGGAACCCTTCATGAGCGAGTCCGACTCGCACTTGGCCGATTTATTTTAGATAGAGTACCTATCAAGAGTACCAAACAAACTAATCATACACATCCCCCACCGAGCATTCGCCAGTAATACTGCCTCCCTGACTGACGAGCATTCGCCTGTAATGTAACATTTCAGATTCGGTTTTTTGTTTAGTTGATTTCTCAGTGTCAGACCAAGCGGTCGTTGTGCTGAGTGCGGCAACATTAATTCGAAATTGTTATTTACGTAAAACAAAAACAGAAGAATGCATTTGGTCCATGAATTATTTCAAAACCGGCGAAACCGGCTTCGCATCCGCGCATTGATGTTACAAGTTGTAATGCTCGGTTCTCCTCCCTAACTGAGGCAATGCTCGAATCTGTAACGTTACAGGCGAATGCTCCCGATGAAGGAGCATTTTTATATTATTATGCTCCTTGAACTATTCTATTTATTTTAGTAACAAATGATTTTCATTTAAAGTCATTTTCATAAGAATGTCTATCCAAATTTTACCCAACAAATTATTTAGTTTCAGTCTCTTGACATTAGAGTAATGAATAGGTAGTGTTTGTATACGTCGTTTGTACAATATATCATGGCTCCTATGACAGTTCATTGTTGCTTGTACACAATCAATATGGTCCAATTTTCTAGCATAAGCTGCATCAAAAATGTACAACCCTGTTTTTTCTTGAATTTTATTCCAATCTCATAAAGAACTTTTTGCTTTGCACGAATGAGCTGTCATAGGACCCATGCTACATTGTATTACAAAGTACCTATAGCATGCCATAATTTAATTTGAAGCGATAGTCGTGTATTAGATGTCGGTATTATACGTCCGTATGGATTGAGGAGCCACGTCAGATTTTTAAGGATAGCTATCACCCTTATTTAGTAGCCATGCAGATAATTTTGTAGGTCAAATTCTGAAATTTGTAGTAAAATACATCAAAAGTTATATCACTGCAAAGGTGGCTCCTCAATCTAAACATCAGGATTGAGGAGCCACCTAGAACTCGTAATGTATTGAATGTAGGTTGCTGAAAATTATGTATCATTTTGTAGCCATCACGTAGGATATCTACTACAATTTTGAGCACATTAGTTCTAAAATTCAAGAAACTACAACACTTTTGTTGTGGCTCCTCAATCCATACACAATAGAGTAAATTTCTATGAATATTTGCAGTCAATTCAGATATTCGACATAATGATAAATTAGAAGGAGGTAAATTCCATTGCCTACAATATGAATGAAATACTAAAACATAGTGATTTCCGTAAACAAACGTATATTATTTGGCTCCTCAATCCTGACGTTTAGCAGACCAATAATTTACTATATTTACCTGAGATCACAACGAAATCAAAAGCCAGAGACTCCTAACGTTTAGTAGGCGTGCCTACTAAACGGCTACATACAATTCATTGCTGTATTCGTTTTAATTGCTGAAAAATAAAGCTTTTTGGTATTGCTCAAGGATCCGTTGCGAGAGGTGACCATAGTTATGTGAATGAAACTAGGATAAGTAATTTTTATCAACATTTAATAATTTGTTTTTACAAAATTTTAATCATTTCATTTGCCATAATGATCCTTGGTCATAATATTTGTTAACACTATTCTTATTTGTACTAATAAAGCATGATATAATTATTTAGTAGCAATAACTCTCATTTGCCATAAAATGAGATGCCTTAATAACAAATACTATAATTATAAGTAATTGTAAATATCATTTGAAATAATTTATATTTGACATAATAATACATGTCTCATAAATAATAATTTAATAATAAAATTGTTTATTTGCTTGAAAGACGGTATATACAAGTTGGTACAATAAATTGAACCAGGCGGACTAAGAACAAGTCCTACCACCTTTCTAGCACCAACCAAACCGAATACAATATGTTCCCCTACTGGGAATCGAACCCGGGACCTCATGGTCTGAAATCGGTGGTGTGATGTAAACCACTAGACCACAGAGGCGGTCTTGTCAAATGCCATACATAATACATCAAAATTTCATAAGTACATTATTAGCTACTTTATTTCTATATTAATTTGATCACAAAATATGACAGACCTGGAATTATAACAAGAAAAGGTAAAGTACAATTACCTAATTTTACTTTGTGGTTGGGTATCAATATACTCGCAAGAAAATTTGCAAAAACAATACATCGTATTGGAAGGGTTGGTATTAGTATCCAACCGCAGGCTTTTTGTAGATTATTTGTATGGAAAATGTAGATTTTGATCTCCCCTTTCCAATGACACCACTCTCAGAGCGCGGAGATAACTAGTTTGTGAGATATGAGATTGCAAAATGTCGTATTATAGGCAATTTTGAGGTGACAAGTATGAGCAAGTTTGCCTCTGAAGACCTGTAGAACACATGATAGGTTAGAAAAAGGCCTTAAATTTCGTGGTTACTTTATTTGTGAAAAAAAATGATGGATTGTGTCACAAAAAAATCTCTGAAATATCAACGCAGCCGTGTGTTTACTGTCGCGAGACTAATATGTTTTCTGTATTTGGCATCAACGGTGAAAGAAGATGCTATTTGTATTGCAGAAGATAAAAACGCATGTAAGTCTTGCAACAACCAAACAACAGTAACAGTCTGTTAATAAACACTTTCAAATACGGTTTCGTTCGATTTGAATGATTGCAAAAAAAAATTGTTTGAAGGAGATACCAGAATCTATAATGGTTCTAGGCAGCTCATACACATTAATGGGCGCTATAGAATTCTTTCCCAGAATTAGTATCACTGGCATGGGTCACTACAAATGTCATATTCTAGCAAAGGATGAGGTGTTGTGTTACGATGACTATGAATCCAGAATTCGTAAGAGCACAGAAGACCCAATAGGTACTCATCCATTCGCTAACCTATATTTTGTAAAAATCAATTATTAAATTTTAATAAATTACTTATCCTACTTTCATTCACATAATTATGGTCACCCCTCAAAACGGATCCTTGAGCAATACCAAAAAGCTTTATTTTTTAGCAATTAAAACGAATACAGCAATGAATTGTATGTAGCCGTTTAGTTGGCACGCCTACTAAACGTTAGAGTCTCTGGCTTTTGATTTCGTTGTGATCTCAGGTAAATATAGTAAATTATTGGTCTGCTAACCGTCAGGATTGAGGAGCCAAATAATATACGTTTGTTTACGGAAATATCTATGTTTTAGTATTTCATTCATATTGTAGGCAATAGAATTTACCTCCTTCTAAATTATTATTATGTCGAATATCTGAATTGACTGCAAATATTCATAGAAATTTACTCTATTGTGTATGGATTGAGGAGCCACAACAAAAGTTGTAGTTTCTTGAATTTTAGAACTAATGTGCTCAAAATTGTAGTAGATATCCTACGTGATGGCTACAAAATGATACATAATTTTCAGCAACCTACATTCAATAAATTACGAGTTCTAGGTGGCTCCTCAATCCTGATGTTTAGATTGAGGAGCCACCTTTGCAGTGATATAACTTTTGATGTATTTTACTACAAATTTCAGAATTTGACCTACAAACTTATCTACATGGCTACTAAATAAGGGTGATAGCTATCCTTAAAAATCTGACGTGGCTCCTCAATCCATACGGACGTGGTATTATTAGTAGCTTTTTTACATTTATGTTTTCAAAATATATAGATGGGCGGTTCCTTATCCTTCAACGCCCCAGAAATGAGACACAATAGATTTTTCATTGTTCTATTCCGGCAGGCGTCAATGGGTTAAAATAAAATCAAAGGATTTAATATTCACAGTAAGACATAATGGTTGATCTTACATTGCATCGACATTGAAATCCGCTAATCTGCTTGCAAAATAATCTTATTATCAGTAAAGTGTGACTAATGTAGTTACGTGGTTCTCACATAGTGTGAATAAACATGCTGGTCACACCTTGCAGTGATATCAATACTCGATACTTCACTCTCAGTTATAGGAGCAAGCAATAGTATGTATGTTACTGGCAAACTATCTATTTACTCGTATCTAACTAAAACTCTAGCGTTACTGACTTACTGACATACAACGCACAGCCAAAACTACTGAGCGCAAGAAGCTGAAATTTGGCATGTATGTTCCTTGGGTAGTGTAGGGAAGCACTAAGAGAGGATTTTTGGAAATTTCTCCTCTAAGGGTGTAAATAAGGGGGTCCACGCAGTCGAAGTCGCGAGCGGAGTGTGTGATATCCGGCATAGTATATTATTACTACAGCTTGACCGATTTTTATGAAATTGGAAAATTTGGTAGGTCTGGAAATAGGTCGTAGGCTATTTTTTATCCCGAAATTCCACGGGAGCGAAGCCCCGGGGCGCAGCTAGTATATTTATAATACATAAAAATCTCGTGTCACAGTGTTTGTTATAAACGGCTTGACCGATTTTTATATTTTTTTTGTGTATATTTGGTAGGTCTGAGAATAGGTCGTAGGCTATTTTTTATCCCAAAATTCCAGGGGAGCAAAGCCCCGGGGCGCAGCTAATTTTAATATAATTTTGAAACAGGTGAATCTTGTCTTGATCTCTTTCACACTAACGAGTCGTTGATAGGGCGTATTGTAAACTAAGGGCCGATTTTTCAATGCCTGGATAAAATTGTTCGTCTGATTAATACCTCCAAATTGAAAAGCAATTGTCATTCATAATATCTCTCTTGTTTTGAGATTGACATTTATTTTGGTTGGTTAATAATTTCACTGATTGATAACTATTATCTGAGGATTGAAAAATCAGCCCTAAATGTGTCACTTATACCACAGAATATATAATAGTATGCTGAGGGCCTGTTTCACAATGTTTAAGTAAGTTCTGAGTAGCTGTTACTAGACAGACAGCCCATACAAAACTGCCCATTAAACTGGAAAGTATCTCCTAATCGGACATTGTGAAACAGGCACTTATAGTCATATTTTTAAGTTATGTGTAGGTTAGGGGCTAGTTTTTCATTTTGTACTCTGTCTTACTGCAGTGGCGGAACTATCTATACCGTTTTGGTCCCCCCCGTGTCAAAGAAATCCACTCCCCGCCGCAAATTCGTATTTTTTCTTTTTCTTAATTTGTTCGCTGGATTCGGTGGCCCCTTCCGTGGGTCCGTGGCATTTAGCTGGCTCGGCTTGCCACCCTTTACGCCGCTGCTTATCTGTGTGGACCTATAAATTGCTTAATGTTAATATTTTAACCTTTTAGGCGCTTGTTGCTTAAGTTAATTGCTCAATTAAAATTTAATGTTGGTGAATAAGGGTTCGTAATTTAATGTGTAAAGTTAGGCAGCTGGTCTTCAGATAAATATAAAAGTAATAAAAAATAATAGAAAAAATCAAAAAAGTTCGAAAACAAAAATATCATTGCCACAGACTAAAGTCATTCAATAATTGTATTGTAATATGACATATATGTTTTTGCTTGTGACTGTTGTACAGAGTCTTACAATTACTGTAGTAAAATTATTTTGTCTCTCTAAGTTACACAGTCAACGCTCTTAAAGGCACACAATAGGGTTGAAATTCGTTAAATTGAAAGAGCTGTAATACTCTTGTAATGGTGTATTGTGACGTCGAACCGATTTCCAAACACGCTATCGAACAACGGCAATTAGACGCGTTTTTATGGTGCATTATAATAATATGCAGATTGATTTACCTATTTAAATGTGAAATTTTATTTGTTAGAAGCTGTAAGCATGTTTATGTTTAAAGAATAGAATAGAATATCGTTTATTGCCAATACTGTGTACATAGATATTGCTGATGATATTGCAATACAAAGTCACAACAGTATACCCATAACGGATGAATCTTATCTTAAGGTGTATCGATGAGCTCAGTGGCGCCGCCAATGGAAATAAATCAATTGCATTTTATTAAAGGCTTGGATTAAAAGTTTCGGTTATTTCGCGCAAATAGAAGAGCAAAATGCATTTTTTATTGTTTTTTCAAGGCCTCAAATATGAGCACCAAGTTATGGATCTCGATATTGCCAAATGTGGCCACTTTTGGCACTATTGAGATTCACGACTTATTGCGTAAGTTTGAGTTCTCAAAAGTATATTTATAAAATGCATTCCACTCTTTCACCTGCGCGAAATAACCGAAACTTTTAATCCAAGCCTTTAATAAAATGCAATTGATTTATTTCCATTGGCGGCGCCACTGAGCTCATCGATACACCTTAACAAACGTTATTACGTTTTTAATATTAGCGCTTTTAATATTTATCATATTAATATCCGCATTATAGATTAATATAACATAAAACATTTATTTATTTAAATTTTTACTTTTTTGCATTCACAATGCAATTTTTATGGTTGAAAAATGGAAAATGAAGTATTTAGAAAAAAATGGTAGTGGGGGTAGTAATATCTTCACATTGATGAAATTAACGCTGGCTATACAGCGTGTAAGAAGTATTTGATAAATTCGACGCTTCTCGTAACGACTCCGTAGCTCAGTGGTTAGAGCAGTCGCCCGGATAGCGAAAGGTCGTGGGTTCGAGGCCCATCGGAGCTGGTTGTGAGACGGGTCGATTTTTTCTAAATACTTCATTTTCCATTTTTCAACATTTATTTATCATTAAAAAATAAAAAAAAATCAAATTCAATGCAATTGAGAAAAATAATAGGTAGGTACTATTTGTTTGAATTTAAACCAAAATCACAGGGATACATGATAGAAAAATGTGTTAGGTTAGGTTAGGTTAAGGTTAGGTTAGGTATACCTGTAAGGTTTATTATTCGTATTGGCATCTTAGCTGTTTAATCTATTTACTGATAAAATAAAGTTTAATTATAACATTTGGTCTATCTATAAAGTTGGTATAACTGGTATTCAGAATAGCTGCACCTGTATGAAAAACAAGGAAATGTACTATGTTATGTCAATGCGTCAATATTTGCTTACAACGCCAAGCCCTGGCTAGAAAAATAAGATTAAATAGTTTTATACAAGAGTCACGGATGATAATGTATATTCGTAATAGTATGTGTATTGTATAATTTAACAAAGGAGGTCTCTGTTACTAGTAACATTGAATTTCATATAAATACTAGTACAGTAAAGGTAAACAGTTTGATTAATGTTTGAGCCTTATAGCCGTTTTCATCAAAACTTATGAATCGCCTAAGGGTCAGCGCAGACAGAACATTTTTGAGGTCATTGAAAAATGAGCCATGTCACCATATAAGCCAGTCATATGTTACATTCGAAATACTAATAATTGCGGTAAACTTGCTCTTTTGGTATATTGTTTGGGTCCACTTGGATAGTATTTTTCCAGATTTGCAGCAGTCTGAAATTCTCGCGCGCTGTGTAGTGGCTGAAAATCTACCTCTTATTTTAGTTTTGTGCCAAAAAAACGATATTGGAAGGTTCTGATGACAAAAGTCACTACTACTTATTTAAAGTGTATAAAATTCCTGACAGTTTGAGCCCTAATTCAATTGTGTAGGTCTAATAGGTCACACGATACAGGGTTCCCAATGTTCACTATTTTCCTCAAAATGTTGGAATATCAACAGAGAAGTAATGCGCGCGAGCCGACGCTGACTTCATACAATTTTGTATTTTAGGCTATGGCTATTGGTGCATCCGCATTGCAGTTACTATTTGTTGAGTAACATTTTATAAGTAGAAACCTTACTTATATTACAAAATGTTGAAAATTGAAATACATGTTAATGCAGTGTGAATTCATCATTAACGAACGACTTTTTAGTTTAAAGAAGTTCCATGGACCTGTTTTTTTGTAAAATAAAATTTTTTTCTTTATTCTAGCGTCCACAGTTTCAAACGCTTCTGTCACAACCAACGGTTCCTCCGATGACACGGACATAGTGTTGCGCAAGCGCCGAACCATCGAGTCCACTCAGCCATCATCGACGCGTGGTGGAAACACTCTCAGCAAACACTTCAACTACAACAAGCTGGTCAACGACAGGGCTGCGGCCGCGGCAAACCAGCGGCTGCCTCGCTCCGCCAGGGACGCCTACTCCAGGAGTCTGAACCAAGGTAACTACAGCAGCAAGCTGGTCAACGACAGGGCTG
Organism: Crambus lathoniellus; assembly: GCA_949710035.1. Classification (NCBI taxonomy): domain Eukaryota; kingdom Metazoa; phylum Arthropoda; class Insecta; order Lepidoptera; family Crambidae; genus Crambus; species Crambus lathoniellus. The sequence goes on from OX453301.1 coordinate 25,262,082, forward strand.
CGGCCGCGGCCAACCAGCGGCTGCCTCGCTCCGCCAGGGACGCCTACTCCAGGAGTCTGAACCAAGGTAACTACAGCAGCAAGCTGGTCAACGACAGGGCTGCGGCTGCGGCCAACCAGTAGTGCTAGCACAACTTAGCGCGGCTCTTTGTCCCGCTCCTTCCAACCAATCAGCACGTCGCCTTAAGTTACGTGCGCTATCTATGAGCGATGTGATTCGTCGAAAGTGCCCGCGACTCTTGCTCACTCGAGTCGCGCGCAAGTTGTTCTAGCACTACAAAGGCTGCCTCGCATTCACAATGCAATTTTTATTATTGAAAATTAAGAAGTCCCATCGGAGCTAGTTGGGAGACGGGTTGATTTTTCTAATACTTCATTTTCAAGAATGAAATGTTGACTAATATTTGTAAAAAATAAAATAACAGCAGCGTGGGAGCACCATAAGACTATTAAGTATAGACAAAGAATGCAGTATGATATGAACTGTTTCTCTTCATTTATTTCAGTCAAGGAAGATCTGCTGATTGACTTGGATCTACCTCCTTTAACGCAAATTACCACGCCCACTAAGAAGCCAGCCAGCCAAAACGTATCGATATTAGATGAACCTATCGACGTGCCGGAAGTTGGTAAGATTTAACCTCGTTTTTACTTGAACGATTCATACGTTTCCGATTATTCAATTCAAAATTACTTATTTCAAATTCAACTTTATTTTTGCAGGTCAAGAGACCAGTTGGGGTGAACCAAGGGTTGAAAGTCTTCCATCTTACTCGACACACAGTCAGAACATTCAAACTTACACTAATCTCTACGGAGCTAAATCCTTAGATAACCTTTCAATGCCTTCGACCTCGCATTTGTCTCTCGCACAACCAGACCCCTTTGACACCACCCAGTTTTGGCCCACCGCTGGGCATGGCTCTTCTAGGCCAAACTACGATACACAACTAGGTTATTCTTACACAAATAATAGATCCGACGAATCTCCAACGCACTCAATAGGTAGCTTTACCACTGTTGGTTCAGATACTTCATATGGATACAACAATGTAACGCCAAATAACATATCTAACCCTAATAATAGATATGGTGCCACACCCAATGCAACCTACGCGAATAGCAGCGCTCTCTTGTTAGAAAGAAACGATTCGAGCATCGCTAAGACATTAGCAGACATGTCACTCGACGACCGAATCTCTGAATCGTTGAATCTCAGATCGAAAAATATTAATAGCGAAAATATATATGCAAACAGTGACGTATACGAAACAGCGTCCGCCAGCGTGACGGGCAACGCGTCCAGTGATAGTAGATATAAGGACATACCTATATACAACAACTTTGAAATAAATAAAGCTCAACAACAATTCATTCTTGAAACCAAGGATTATTACACTAAGCTGTCGACTCCGTCGGGGGCAAAGACGAGAAACGACTACGAGAAGAACATTTACGTTCCGAAATACGAAGATGAAGTGGAAAAGCTTCACAACTTTAGCGATTCTTTGCAGAATTCTAAAAATTATTCCGCTTTGAAGTATCAGAATGTAGATTATAGTAATTATGCGAGTTATAGTGGCGATTACGGCAACGCGGCGTCGACTTCGCGCGCGGAGGTGACATACGACGAGGTAAACGATGCCGCTAGTAATTTTTACAGTGAGATTGGAGAATCGAGTCAGGGTGTTTATAACAGGCCAGCTGCAAGTTTGTATGACGAAGTGTATGAGGAATCTACCCCACGGCCACATCGGCCTGCACCGCCTTGCCCTACAAAACCTAAGTAATATATTAGTTCAAAAATTCAAAAGATTTATCGATGAAAAATATCTATGTCATATTTGCATATCCTTTTAAATTATTATATGTGCGAAAGGCACGTGGCAGAGAATCTACTTTCACGGAACAGCCAAATATGTAAGACCCAAAGTGCCGAAATACACCGTATTCGTACGGGAATGTCGACGTACACGTCTACGCGTATACATACGCTGTGTTATTGTTTGATTCTAACAAAATAAAAGAGCGAAAGGTTATTTGCCTTAGCAATTAATGTTTTGAATTTATCTTGTATTTGTAAAAATTTATAAAAACATTTAGAATAACATAAAACGAGATGTATCGAGTAATGCTTATATCAAACAAATGTGATATAAGAATTCGCTGATATTGAACATTGATCGTTCTTAAATATTTCCTGCAAGGCATTTTATGTAGGTAGTAAAAATTATTGTAAATATTTATAGAATTAAACCTTTTTAGTCTGATATTAATGCCCTGTGTGAAAGTATGGCCATAATATTTTTCATGCATGTTTTTTACTGTCTTATTTGAGCGTTTTGCAATAGTTGAATTATTTTATAAGACCACAGCGATAGACTGTTTTATTATTTTAAATAATTAGTTAGAAATATCGGTCTCGAATTTATATCATAAATTAATATTTATCACTAGAACAATTCGGTAATTTGTGATATTCTTCATGGAAATGGAGTCAATTTTTCTTTGTTCGTCTTTTAGACGTTGTCATATGCTTTTTAATTACGTATACTTTAATTGATACTCAACTCTTTTACACCGTGGTTGTGTAGAATTTATAATACAGAAAAAACTCTGATGTTCGTCCAGAGAATGTATAGGAAGGGGCGCTGCGGTGGCGACACTAGCGCGCTAGCCGCGCCTCTGCTAGTTTTAATACAAAATCTAGAAGCGCAGTCGCATTACCATTGTTTTGAACTTTTGACACTCGTCGACGTGTCGTGCCCTTAAAGAAATACGTTTTCATGCTATTGTGTTACACAATTCCCAATTCTAGTAAATTCGGCAACTTGAAAACAGGTGACACAAGCTAGTTTTTAAGTTATGGAACTAGTAACAAGATAATCGGATTAAGTTAAGTTAATTTATACATTACTTTGCTGTTTAAATATGTTTTAACAGTCTCAACCAAGCATTTTACGACTCGGTAGAAATAATACGCATACCTATATTATAACATTAAACATCACATAAGGTGCCTGAGTAATTTGTACCTGTTAGTTAAGTTTTCATCCAACAAGATATTAAACCTCTGTTTTTTGTATCTTGACTTCATTTAAAACTTGTAGATCTTGCCTAACTTGACGCATGACATTATTGAAATCTGTAATCTATATTGTAAATGATTTTATGTGTTGTAACTTATAAATACAGTGCTTGAAATGATGATAACCATGTTAGTATTGTTAAGACTTCTTATTATGACATAACCATAATATGTGGTCGTCCAAATCAAAAGGGACCTTATTGCGGCCGGCACATACGTCTTTATTGTCGTTGTTTTGTATTCGAACAACAGCAATAAAGGCGTAAGTGCCGAGCGCCACAAGGTCCCTTTTGATTTGGACGACCACATATGAATCCCTCATGAACAGTAAATTAATGTTGTATATTTATTTTGGAATGTTTTGTCAGTAAAGCTTGAAATACATTATGTGTTGAAATTAAAGTGACAAAATGGACAAAATGTGTAAATACATACTGATATTTTTACTTCTGTTTTTTTACTGCTTTGCTATGATTTTATTATCACTGCTCGTATTTGTTTTATTACAAGCTGATTAGTGTCTATTTAACAAGCGTTCAAGTGCTATGTTTACATAAAAAATGGGCCACTTCCAAAAAAAATGGTCCTTGTCTAAGAGTTATTAATATGAATAAGCCATCCAAATTAAAGTGTTCCTATAAAAACATGGAAAGTTACGTATTTAATACATATTATACTGAAATATGTAAGTGAGTGTCCCAAACCTACATTTATTTTTTTATATATTGAACATAATATCATTGAGGTACGATTATGCTCATTTACACTAATTTGAGGCTATAGTACCAGATTGTATATTTTTATGTCATCTGTTTTGAATATTTTCATGCTAAGATCATAGGTTTTTGTAACTGGTGCTTTTGTTAATATAATACTTACCCATTTATTGACGGGCCTGATGGCGTAGTGCTATTAATCATACGCCGGTTCGATCCCCACCTATTACGAACATTCATGTGAAGAACGCATATTCTTGTTCCGTGTCTGAGTATCAACGGATGTGTTGTTGTTTGATATTTTTTCTGATTTATTCTAACTTATTCTGATCAAAATATATAGGTAATAGGTACCCACTTGAAAGTAAACTGATTTATGTCTGTCTACAAGGTGTTCATACTGGCTCTAGCCAGTATACCAGTATTTATATTGGTATTTAAAAGTGTAATGAGTTGGTACTTGAACTCCTTTATCATTATTAGTCTTATTAAAGATTAAAAATATTATGGATGTTTTGGACAGGAAATTGTATAAATCACTGAATATTCTCATTTTCCTGTATTGTATGTTGTATGTGAATCTGTCTTGTGTTTGTCAATAAATGCATTTCTTTCTTTCTTTCAAATATAACTAAAACGGATTTTTTAAAATCGTCTAACAATTATTTACTATGGGCTCAGCGTCGCTTAACCAGCTAGCAACAAAATTCGAGTGCGTACCGCCCCTGTACGACCTAAACGTATGTTGAATGTGACAGCGCGGCGTGCAAGCCATTTTAACCTTAAGTGGTTAAGCGACGCTGTTGCCCATAGTACTGTGGAGTTCTGACGCTATATTATTAGCTACAAAAGAAACACTGGAAGTGGACTTTAACTTGTTTTATTTTAAATAAATATATTTTCATACACGTCTAGCTTAGCTAGTTTTATTATTATAGTGGGATCTCGCCTCGAAGGCAGTCTATCTTAGAATGTCTCAACTCACTTCGACATAAGCCTTTTTTAATTACCTACGTTTTCTAATAATGATTTGAATTAATCATACTCTTTAAAAAGGCTTACATAGCCTGGATTCCAGAAAAAAATGTTATGATTTTGTAACAAAAGTTAATTTTTTTGTTGTAATAGGGATCAGTTTATACCATGTGTCAAATTCAAATTGGTGTTAGGAGAAGAGTTGCCAGTTAAAAGAAGTTGCATAACTGAAAAATTTAAATTGAAGTATTTAGAAAAAATCGACCCGTCTCACAAAAGGTCGAGCGAAAGGTCGTGGGTTCGCGTCCCATCGGAGCTAGTTGGAGTGATATGCACGTAATCTATACAGTACCTATCTCAAATTTTGTCTACTGTCTCTGAACCTAACACCTAACATTAAAAGGCTTAACATTTGGCTGCAATGTAAAGCCATGTGTACTTTATTATAACCAATATGAGCCATCTATTATTTTAAATAATTATTGTTATATGCGAAAAAAATTGATGTATATTTGTACAGTTTTAATGTATCTTTCAAACTAATACAGTTGAGAGTTAACAAGAGTATAACTTTAGTAAATTGATCTTTTAGCGTAAAAAATCCTAATTGGAATTACGATCTTATTGCATTGACATAAGATCTATGTTACTTTTGATACGCTCTCAACTGCCTGTTTAAATGTGAATGTTTATGGAAATAATAAAACTCGTTTTGAGATATTTCTTGGTTTTATTTGTAGTTAAGTACTTCTTACCAGCCAGCATATAAGAAAAGGGGGTTACTTCTACAGGTGATCTGTGGGTAGAACACAGATAACCGCCACATGAGTATACCCGCCTTGCTACTACAGGTGATCTAGCTGTGGGGTGGGTTCCGCTTATCTCACATAAACTTGATTGTCCGACCGAAACACATTTCGCATAACAGTTATCGCCTAAATTATCATGGCCAAACAATCACTTCGCCTAAAGATTTTCGAGGCATAAGACTAATTTACGACGACCGATTTGGCGCAGGGGTAGGCTACCCACCTTCTGCGCCAGTGGTCTCGGGTTCGATTCCCGAACAAGACAAATATCTGTGTGCATGAACATGTCTATTTGTCTTGGTCTAGGTGTTTACTATGCATATTAAGTATGTATTTACAAACAAAAAAGTATTTAAGTACTTATATATTTATCCGTTATCAAGTTTTCCATGATACAGTTTCTTAATGTAATTAAAATAGGCTTAGATAATTGGTGTGAATGTAAGAAGTTATTTATTATTATTCCCTTTATATTACATTTTAAATACTTACAAAATTATATTTCTAAACATTAAATGTATAGGTAAAACTAAAAAATATAACATTTAAAAATACAAAAATGCAGTTCCCCAACGGTAGCAAGATCAGGGTCCCGGCTACCGATGGTTAAGGATCCAGAGACAGGAACCTTCTCACTATACGGGCCGTGTCGGTCAGAAGTAGCAACTTTCGAAAAAAAATATTTTGAAAATGATCCCCAATTTGATGAAACTATGAAATCGTCCATATACCCAAATAAAGTCTAAATACACATTATTCAGGATAACTCCTGAACTTCTTGCCAGTTCTTGATAAAATTGGGACCACACGGGAAGCGTCACCTTTTAAATAAAAAAAGAGTTATCCAAATCGGTTCATTAACTAAAAAGTTCTGAGGTAACACACATAAAAAAAAAAATACAGCGAATTGATAACCTCCTCCTTTTTTGAAGTCGGTTAAAAACACCTTTTTAGGAGTTTCTTTTGCAACAGTAGGTATAGCTATAGCCTCTCAAGTCTCAGTAGCTTACAATATTTCGTAACACCATGTAGGTATAGCGCCTAATGTAATACGGACAAGAGTTAAATTCTTTAGTTGGGTAGTTACCCAGCTATAGAAAACAGGAATAATTCAGCCCAATTCAATGTTTACTTAAATGTTTTGACATCGATTCGTACGAGTGCTATCGTAACAGCGTCATTAGTATTCAGGATGAAGCGATAAAGAAAGAGCGTGGGTGCCACGCCACACCGAACATGTATAGGCACCAACCTCGTACATTAACTAATCGCCTTCTACAACTATAAAACAAAACAACGAATTACGTGGGCTTTACATTAACGATAATTGCAATAGTATATGGGACTCAAATGTGGTTAACGAAAAGTTTAACTTTCGTTAAGCACCAATTTCTACGTAAGCTTTTATCGCATCAGACGTAATCGTTGTACAAGTGGAGTGGTTCAAGTGTGGAAGCTCGGAGTGGTATATAGCGTTATCAAGCGATCGGTGTCTAACATCGGGCCGGTTTGTCGTTATGTAGGCGTTGGAAGTAGCATCACGTGAATGGACGGGCCCGGGATCGATACAGCGGAGTGCGCACGCCCGTCTCGACACAGCTGGCCCCGCGTCCGCCATCAAACCGCCTCAACCTGTGTCTCAGTGCCTGTTTCGAGGTTCCTAAGTGCTCTGTTCCATCACGGACATGATCACCGGTCACCGACGGCTCTAAACGGTGAGTTAATCCGCACCAGAAGCCCCACAAACCTGCCAGACACCAAAACCTTTCGACCCATGCACCTGAAAAATACGCCATGTCTGAAACTGTAAGCAAATCCGCGATACCTGTTACACGGATCCTGGTAATTAGTTCAATGCTATCTACGCGTATTTGTTTATCAACTGACACAGGAAAGTACATCGGTTGGTGTACCACTTAGTTCCAGAAAATTGTTAGGTCTTTATTTATTTTTGTAATTTGTTGTTATCGTTTTATGCATGCGTTGATCGCGGCGAGGGTTAATTCTGTGGAGCAAAAGGTCTTGCCTACTTAATAACTATTTTTTTCATCTATGTTCCTTCGTCAAGTGTTGGTACTTAGTTTAAATATTTATTCCGGTTTTTTGTGCCTAAATGGGGTGCGGGCTGAGAGGCCGATTGCGTGGGACGATCCAAAGGGCATGAGCGCCTACGTCAGAGGATCGACATAACAACGTATAAAAGCGTTCAATATGAATTGTGTGATAAATTACATCTAATCTACCAATTTTTGTCTTAGTTGTAAAAGACTTGAGAAAATAATCTACTTTTATGAAATGAATATCTAATATATCAGTTTCTGTTAGATAACGTTGTTCAAAGTAAATCTTCTTCATTGTGAAAGAAGAAACCCTATTGATAGAAAAGAAAGAATATCGATATTTTTAAACATCAAAGATTTAACTTCACCAGTGAAGTCAATGACGATCACGAAATATTAAACTTATTTTTAATAATTGAAGAGGGTTGTTGTTTAGGTACAGGTAGATACATCGTTTTTTTCATAGTAATAGCAGAATGCGCTATGTTACGGTAGTTAGTAGCTAAGTACTACGATAGATAAATAAGTAGTTCTCAGTGTCTGTTCCGAGTGAAGTGCTCGCCAACCTTCGGCCTTATCGTTTCTTATCATCTGGTGAAATACCTAGACTACCTAGTTATCATCATTCATCATCACAGTAGGCAGGTAAAGTGTAAGTAAAGTAAAGTAGTAAAAGTGATATCGGGCATTTCGAATTTCGATGTAGGTAATCTATTTTAAACCCTAATTGATTGACAGATTCACTGATTCATTCATTGTTGGCATAGGCGTAGAGCCTTAACGGCTGGAGGTAGGGACACCATTTTTAGAGGGTAGATACCTTTCATGATGTAGATGAGCAGTAAGTAAGGATTTCAGAAAAAAAACCCTCGCTTCGTTCAGGATTTAACTCGTAACACCTTCGCTACGCTCGGGAGTTAAATATGGAGTCCTTCGGGATTCAATATCGCGCCCGTGACATAAAACAGTGTTATATCCCCTATAATCTACTATTAAAAGCAAATACTTACATAAAAACTACTTCTGTGAAATAAAAATTATACCTACTATGAAGCTGAACAACTACTAGAATTTATTTAAGTTAGGTACCTGTTCATAAAGTTTCCTACAGTTTCTCCATTACCGATCCCTAACTTTTACCGACTCTTGCTAAAGCTCAGAGCTTCCAATAAAATGGTCGTGATCGTGAAAATGATGATCACGTTTTGTCCGTAAATTTCAAAGCTCTAGAGATATAAAACTGCGGGGAATTTTAAGTTGGTACTGGTAGGTAGCTGAATATTTTTTGCATTTTTCTTTACTTATGTACTTTTTATTTATGGATGGGGAATTTTGATTGGGCGGGATAGAGCAGCTTCACAACAATCACTTTAAGAGATTAGCTCACTAAAAAGTTACCTAAGGTGAGTCTAGCGCTAACCATCACCCGTTATGAGCATCTCATCATCATCAGCCATTTAATGTCGCCACTGCTGGGGCACAGTCATAGTCATAAATTTTTTATTCATATAGTTTAATTAAAATTAATGCTTATGAATCGTCCAACATTTTTTTACCTACCACCTGTTATGGACATCTTTTAACTGACAAGAAAAACAGGCGAAAAAATCTCATCAACTTTAACAGAAGCAACGCATTTACAAAAAAATTATGTCGTTGCTGGACAAAATGGTACAATAATAAAATTTATACAAAAAGCTAATGCTGAAGGAAAGTTCTCTCATACTTATGTATAGGAATATTTTCCTTTTATACATTGTTAGTGTTGGATGGATGGATAAGGAGAATGGGCCATGACCCACCACGCGGGCCCAATGTGGATTGGTGGGTATTAACGACTGCAAATGCAGCCGGGTGAGCCGGGACCCACGGCTTAACGTGCCTTTCGAAGCACGGAGCAGCTGGAGATAATACATTTTTGGTCACCCATTGCGAAGGTTGCATATCTTCAACGATCGCAGGCCGAGCGCGCTAACCACGGCGCCAGGGCTGCTCCATCATCTATTTTTGTTGACTTCCAGGTAAATAAACACAATTGCTAAGAGATTGACCGATTCACAGAAGAACAATCCTAAAAATTTTAAGAGCGGATAGTTAAAATCCCCTTTGCTGAAGGTCTTTTTTGACAGCAAACTACTCAAAAGATGTTTTGTTTCTGATCATTCAATATCAAATTAAAATTATTATAAAATCTGGACTAAAATTAATTTATTTAGCAAAGAGCCACAATATATTAAAACACCCATTGAATCAAGGATCATGTTAGTCTTGTCGTTTTTGATGTTTTCGTAGCAACTTTGTTAATAATATTCAATAACTACGAGCACTCTGTAATTTCGCTATCTCGTCGATCTCATTATTTACCCAGTCGTCAGCGGATGCTAATAACACCGTCTGACTGACCTTAGTACATTTTTAATCTCACTTGAGGTTTTCGCCCCGAGTGCCTTCTGAATGATTTAGTTTTGAATGCACTTCAAGTTTTACTTCTAAAATGTGGAATGCGAAACGTCTGACTGAGAAAATTCCATGCGGAGGATTTTAATTAATAGCTAGTGACTAGTTTTGAAAGAAAGAAAAGAAAGAAAATGTGTTTATTTCGTCACAGACGCGAGACGATACATAACAAAATACAGCTAGACAAATAATAACCAAAAAAAACAAAAGGAAGTACAAAAGAAATGAAAATAGATAACAATTATAAACTTCATAAGTGTTGTTAAACAAACCTAAGTTGAATAAACGAAATTAAAATTTGTTTTTTTTAAACGTCTCACGGCTGCGCCAAAATAGGTGGCCAAATCAGCATCAGTCATCAGTCAATCACCAGTTTAATATTGAAATCTTGTAATGTAAGAATTTTTGAAGATGGTTTGTTAAAAATTCTTCTCAATAGGATTTTCAATGAGATTCTACGCTCCGTAAACTTAATTCACCTGGGTTAATTCACCTAGGTGAATTAAGTATACTATTCGTAAACTTTAATCACCTGTACCGCAGGTCACAAAACAAAAGACATATATCTATACATATAATAAAACAGAAACGGACAAAAAGTCTGTACATGAAATATAAAAAAAAAAAAATTACTGCTATGTGATGTGTACGGGATATAGACCCCAAAACGATAGATATTAAAATTTTTGTCTGTTTGTCTGTTTGTCTGTTTGTCTGTTTGTCTGTTTGTCTGTTTGTATGTTCGCTTTTCACGCAAAAACTACTGGACGGATTTTTACCAAATTTTGTGTAGTAATAGCTTATAACCCGGGTCAACATATAGGGTACCTTTTATTGCGGGAAATTTAATTATTCCTACGGGAAAATACAAAAACAGATTCTTACTAAAATAGATGGCGCCACATGATTATGAAAATACATTATATTTAATCGCTGTCTCAATTAATAATGAATCATGTTATTTTTTTTACCTGCTTCAAAACATAATATAAATTAAAACCCATCCAGTCTCACATAAAATCATAAAAATAATTTCATGTTATTAACGTCATTATATCTACTAAGCAATAGATGGCGCAGGAAGTCAGTTAGATTACGATATACCTCTCACAAAAGAACATTCGAATGATTATATTAATTAGGGTGGAAGCCCCCTCTGTTGCCACTTTAAGATGCTTTTCACTTCTTTCGCATCATAACTACTAAACAATAGATGGCGCGGGAAGTCAGTAAGATTACGATATACCTTTCACAAAAGTACATTCGAATGATTATCTATATTAAGTAGGGTGAAAGCTCCCGCTGTTGCCACTTTAATTTTTTTTCACTTCTTTCGCCTATGGTCTTAAGTAGGTATCTAAAATTGTCAAGAATGTATCTTATACTTTTCTTTAAATTTTTAAATTTACAATACAAAAAAACTACTTAATAAATTTAACCGACTCCAAAAAGTATTTGTCAACTGAAAAGGAAAAATATAATATATATTATAATTAAGGTACCTTTTTGAGGTCGGTGCCAGTCAGTTTATTTTTTTAAATTACTATTTATTTCCTAAGTTTTAGTGTATATTGTACAATAAAATACCCACGAAAAATACTAAACCGATTTTGATGAATCTTAGACTGTTCCCAAAGTTAGAATACACCTAATTTAAATCAAATAGAATCATCTCGATATGCCTTTAGATTTCGAGAAATTCGTGGACATACATAGTAAAAACATATACTTACGAAATTTAGTTTTATTTTAGTCAATTAAAAACCTATTTTTTAAACTTAAAATGTGCGAAGGGTGCCGATTGATGTGTTTTTTGTCAATCAAATTTTAAAAGATACATCGCGAAATCAATACTTAACTAACTTAGATAAAATAAAAGAAACATCTAATTCGATGTAAACTGAAAAGCGTTTATTGAATAATATTCCTATGTCATAAAGAATTATTACTATTGTTATTATGACTTAAAAGTCATAGATAAAAAGTATATTATCAAGCAAAAGTTATTAACGAAATGTTTTAAGCTAAGTAAGCACTCGGGGCAGTGGCCAAAACTGAAGTTCTCACCCTATTGATGTAAAATTTATACTTCGCATTTCCACTCGACGCTAGATGTCGCTACAGTAAGTATAGTGCCACAAATATATCTGAACCGGTGACAGTGGTCCTGGAGGAGCCACTAGCAATACAAAATTAACTGTCAAAATGGACTGCCGGCAGTCAACAGTATATTTAGTACCAAAAAATAACCACTGTGTGAAATAAGTTTGTCGCAATGTAGACAAAATGTCACCAATGTAGTTTTGAAAAATTTGCTCAAACGCTAAGTGGCCAGTACGTAGTTACCTACACCTACAGTGCCACAAGCTTTTCTGTTCCGGTGACAGTCGTGACTGAGGAGCCACTTGCAATACGAAATTAGCTGTCAAAATGGACTGTCGTATGAAAACTGTTTTAGTTCCTAAGATAATCACCGGAACAGAAAAGATTGGCGCACTATACCTACCATTTTTATGTCATTTAACCGGCTCTGGCTACTTAGGCCTTCAGCCGTAGGTACCATCCAATAAAATAAAGGAATATTTAAAATAGTTTTCTATCTAACTTATTTATTCATTTATTTACTAGGAAAGCTTACATAAGTGATGATTGATTAAAATTAAATAATTAAATGGTAGGTATATCATTACATTTTATACCTGTTACTTAAAGAAGAAATGTCTCCATATCAAAATACTAGCCTTCCGCCCGCGACTTCGCCCGCTCGGACTAAACGACGACGTTATCCCACGGGAATGTGATATTTTTCAGGGATAAAAAGTAGCCAAAGGCAGCCATTACATCCAGATCGCGATCGAGATTTACTTTGTAGATATTTTGCGATCAAGATCGCGAGCCGTCAATCACCTTCGTACACAGTCAATCTGCATCGCGATCATTGATCATTGATCATTGATCCAGATTGACTGTCTAATGGCTGCCTAAGTATGTCACTTTTCAGCTGCCAAACTATTCCCATTCCAAAAGTCACGTCGATCCGTTGCACCAATTTTGACGTGAAAGACGGACAAACAAACAAACCCACTTTCACATTTATAATATTAGTATGGATACACACAATCTCTTTTTCATTTTATATTAAAAATATGATTGGCCTGATATTATGCATTACTAAGTAAGAACTTCTGTTTGAATCGTGAAAGCGCGCATATGCGCAAAACGATAATACGCGCTCTAATCGCGCGCGGCAAGAGTGCGCTTCACCACTGGAGCTCCATAGTAGTGGTCGGAATGGACGTGCCTCGTGCGATCCAAGAGCACCAAGAGAACAAATTAGATCCATGATCCCCAATCTTAGATCGTAGTTGGCCAATCCAAGATGGATCGTTTGGTGTGGTTCAGTCTTATGAACCTCGCGTAGAATAGATCTATTGCCCGCTAGCAAGCAACGTCGAAGAACGAAGAACGGCTGTTCAAAATAATCGTTATCATTATACACTGTTATGTGTGATACATGCATTTTTGCGTATAAAAACCATATGAAAATATAGATAAGTTATTACAACTTACTGTAAATCGAGATTTGACAGCCTAAACCGACCTAGATAGCGGTTTAAATTTAAATCGGGATCGGTAACAACAAGTAGCTAAATGAGATTTAAAAGAAAATCGAGATCCAAGTGGCCCTTTTGAGTTATGAAGAAGAGAAGAGAAGTTTGTTTTTTTTGTCGCCTCTAAGGGATTGCAGACTTCAGTATTTAATTTGACATACATTTTAGCTTGATACCTCCCACGCATACTTGAGAAAAAGTTTCTTGACAGACGGACAGATCTTTGAATGAGGGCTCAACTATGTTCATGCAGCATATGATAACAACATACCATGTTCATACCCTAGCCTGCATATTCGATATTCTTTAGACCCTTTTAGTAGAGAATAGGACTTCAAGAAGAGCGTTATGAAATCTGAGCAACAAACACACATAAACTAAACTAACACAAAAGTCACTACACCGCGCGTACGAAGTCGCGGGCAACAGCTAGTTTAAAATAATATGTAAACTTTATTCACCCAAGTTAAAAATGGATCACCTAGGTGAATTAAGTATACTCTTAGTAATCTACCGATTCTTTATAAGATGAAAATAAGTTTTCACTAAAAATATACTTGTGGAGAACTACTTACCTACTCGTATTTATAATAATCATTTGTCATTTTTCAGTGAGTAGGTATTATTTTCTTTTCAGTTTAAATTTAAATAGGATTAAGATGATAAATAAACGAACAAAAGAATTAAGTACATAACGCAATAATCTCGACCGCTAAAAGAAAATGTACCATATAATCTAAAAGTAAAAAAAAAAAATCATCATATTTTTACTTTTCTGCATTCACAATGAATTAGAACAAATCGACCCGTCTCACAACTAGACTATTCTTAGACTCCGTAGCTCAGTGGTTAGAGCATTCGCACGGACAGTGAAAGGTCGTGGGTTCGTGTCCCATCGGAGATAGTTGTGAGACGGGTTGATTTTTTCTAATAAGTACTTAATTTTCAATAATTCCGTAATAATATTTAATATGCGCTAACATACAAAAACCAGCAAACAAATGATTCCTTACACATCGATAAATATGGCATTAGCTTCCGTCGTTAAGCAGAATGAGCAAATATTGCGGGCCAAAAGCAGCCTCGACTCACACTCGACTAATACTACTCAGTATAATTACATAGTGTATTGACTTTGAGCCCGAGAATAGTGCCTTGAGGGAGCTTAATAAAAGCGCTACCCACGACTTTTATTCAGAAAGCGTGTTTCGATGGAACGGTCGCATTGCTTGAGCGACGTAAGGCAATAAATAAATGATTCAGTTTGTCTATAATTATCGTGGCTATAACAGCTTTTTTCTAGTCCATTAAAAGCTGTTCAATGGTTTATGCTAAATATCGTATAGTATAACTCATCATTTGAAGTAGGGCGAAGGTTTTCTAGACTGTTTTCTCAATCAATACTTGAGCACAGAATATACAATTATAATAGTAGCACAGTCTATGTATTTTCCTTCCAGTTATAAGGTAACTTGAGTGTGACAAGCAGCTTAGCACTCATATGGACTATGGATCTGAACTGTACTGAACTGGAAAATGGAACCCTTGATATCCACAACCTTTTCGCTGGTACTGGGAATATTGGGTTTTGATGTCATTATAAACGTAATAAAGTATACAGACAGACCATGAATATTTTGATATCTTTTGATAGCTTTTTCGTGTGCCTTTAATAACCGTAGGTATTCGCAACTTTTTGGTAATTTCTCCTGTATGAAGAGTTCGTTAAAATTTCCCAAAAGATTAAATAAAAACACACCGACGGAAAATGAATCTGATTGAGTGTTCCGACAGCTTATACTTATTATCAAGGTTTGAGAATGAGTTATGTTAATTTTTTCGTTGTAAGCGGGGCAAAAAAAAAAGATAAATGACAATAACATAACACCCCATACCCTCGAAGTGTTTAGTAAATAACACCATATTTTTTACGGATTTAATCACGCGTATGTGTGTGCAATAGTGGTTATATAACAATGAACAGTTCGCGTAGAAATCTTAGATGTGTTTATGTTTGACAAACTTTAAAGGTCATGTTTAACTACCTGTAAGAAAAAGCAAATGAATAACAAATTAATAAAACTTGTCATAATTTAACTATCTTCACCATGGATTCAGTTCCAACAATAACGTAAGCGATCATGATTCATTTGTGTTATTGGAACCGTGGGCATCTGTTGTTTACACAAAAACGCCAGATTTCTACAAAATTACTCTCACAAGCTCTGTTATTGATCGGCAAAGTCTGACGATATACCGTAAAAATACTTACATAAAATATGGGTACCTACCTAATAACTTTTTATGACCTGAATGTAAATATTTTGATCCGTTAAAAAATATGAGGAGGAAAGAATGATAGCTCGTCTCAGGTTTACAAACATGATTGCTGGAGTCTCGTGTATGGACTCTGGAACTAATTTAATTGCTATAAAAGTATAAAAATAAACTGTATAGGTAAGCACCCATGGAAAAATGGGATGAAAGGCAAAGATGACTCACTCGCTTACTCGAGTAATTACGTATTTATCAGGAAAAAAAGCAGGCAGTGAAATGACGGCAACGGCAATTCCTTTCCAATACCTACCCTAGTTTATGTCTGTAAGCATTTATAACTGAAACTTTGAAAGGTTGAGTAGGAAACCGTGGAGCAATGGTTCGCGCGCTCAGCCTGCGATTGTTGAAGTTAAGCTACTTTCGATATGGTCGATCACGGGATGGGTGAACAAACAAAAAATTAACATCTCGAGCTCCTCCGTGCTTCGGAAGGGACGTTTAGCCGTTAGTCCCAACTGCTATAGCAGTCGTTTATACTCATGAATCCGTATTGGGCCCGTGGTGGGTCATGGCCCATTATCCTATCCATCCATAAAGAAGGCCGGTGCCAACAGCAGTAGGGAGGGGATAATGGCAGACGATGATAGTTAATGGTTTAGAGTTTAGGAGTAAACGTGTTGTAAGTGTTTCACGAGTATTTTCTCAGATCATGTTATTTTCACTCTGACTAAAGTACCTATGCCTTATTATTTTATTAATTTAAAACCACTATTTAGCTTGACAATAAACATCTATATTGCCAAGCTAAAAAAAAACCACATCAAAAAAGTAAGAAATAATTCCTCACCAAATAAATAACGTAAGTACTTTGAAGTCGGGCGTGAAACATGTACAATTTCTTGTTGTTTTTGTTAAAACCCGCCCGACTTCAAAGTACTTACGTTATTTATTTGGTGAGGAATTATTTCTTCCTTTTTTGATGTGGTTTTTTTGGAGGCGGTTTTATTTTTTTTATAAAAATAATTTTTATTTCACTCTTTTTAGTGCATCGTGCAGGCAATTTACGTGTTTTCTGGTAAATAGGTATGTGATCAAACTCAAAACCTCCTTTTTCGAAGTCGGTTAAAATACCTTGAGGTATCCCCTTTTTAACAAAACAAGAATCATCTAAATCGGTTTATAAACAAAGGAGTTATGCCTAAAGATACGTATTAAATTCACATAACGTGGTAACGAAAACGACAGTATTTTCAAGATTTCCTGAAAACTACTGGACCGATTTCAAAATTTCAAAAAATGTGACCAACTTGGACACCAACCTGATGTAATAACGTTTGAACCATTTCAATCGGTTCAGCCGTTTTCGAGTAATCGGTGGACATACATAAAAAAAAAAAAAAAAAAAAAAACATACATACAGACGAATAGAGAACCTCCTCCTTTTTGATTTAGAAGTCGGTTAAAAAGTAGGTTTAATTCGACCCTTAATTAACTAAGGTATTACAAACAAAATATTGATTAACTTAGTATCTTTTCAAGTAGCGAAAAGCGCGAGCGTTTATTTATCGTAATGATAGAAGAATCAAGAGTGGGATATTTTTGTTATAAATCTATTGAAATGGCACAGGCAGACGTAAGAAAAATTTCTAAAGTGTTTATTTTTGGATGAACAGGAACACCGACAACTTCAAGCGGTAGCAGGAAAGGCTACTTTTATTTTTGGGGTCTTTGTGTAGCGACTACGGCGTAGCAACTACGCCGTAGCACTTCGTAAAGTTTCGAAATTCAGTCTAGTGGTCTTTATAAATTATTTTTTTTACTTTTTAATTTGTTTTTACTATTTTTTCTCGCGTGTTTACTTATGGCCTATGAGTAAAAATGGTGTATGGTAAAGATAGGTACTTCGGGGTGAGATATTTTTACCAGAATTAAGCACGTTGAACCCCATCAAGCACATTCAATGATACAGCGCCATAAGTGTATATATTCTTTGACAGCACTAGCGAGTACGAGTGTGAGGAGAATAAATATACCACGCCCTCTGTTAAATCGTTCCGGTGTTTCCTAAACAAACTCTTTTAAACATATCACCAAATTACATATACCTAAAACATTTTAAGAGGATTGTGTAGCAAACGGTCTCCATACAAACGGGGCCCGGCGATAACGTTTTCCACTCTCTATATGTATATGAAATGCATAAGAACTAGTGTTGTATGTTTTTTTATATTTACCATCGCCTTATTACCATTCGCTTGACTAGCTACCATCATCTTATTTAAGTCTGACGAGGCAGTTAGAGATAAGATAGCCAGTTCCTCAGTGATTGAGGATTCCGGGAGTAGTGCGCTTCCACCTTCAGTCTTATCATCACTTAAGGTATGATGAAGGCTGTGCTACCCCGTTGAGGATAACAAAAACTACCTTAAGGCGAGGATTCCCGACCGACATAGGCACGCTAACGCTTGCTCGGCCGCGCGCGATACACTTATTATTACACCAGCGGCAGCCGGCAGTGAACTGTGAACACGCGAGCGCCCCGCGAATCAAAAATCACTTAAATTTCAATTAAAAATTAAATAAAAATAAATTTAAACTTTTGACGGCCGGAATCCCTCGGCTATTCAAAGACAATTATTTTCGTATATTTTTCATTAAGTAAAACCAAGTACACTGCAAGTAATAGGATATTTGGATTACGATTAGACGGATGTTTGGGATTTTATTTGGCACAGTTAAATATCACCAATCGAAAAAACACGGCCGGAAGCACTAGATAAATAACTGTAAAATAACATATATTTTTTCCAAATTTTGAGTACTTGTGGTTTGCGGGTAATCCAGAATTTAAAATACCCTATTTTCGGGAATCGGCGCCTTAATACCTCCTTTTACCCTATGCCTATTGATTGCAGATGTGATGTGCCGCCTACAATGGCGGCAAGCTTTGTGGGCGCTGGCGCTGCTGAGTACGCTGGCGCCCTCGCACGCCGATGGGAACATAGGTAAAGCATTTATGTTCTTATATATTTTTGAAGTGAAAACTTCTTTAGCGGCGTTGTGCACTTTTTGTGATGGGTAAAAAATCACACGTCACATCTCGCGTCAGGATCACGTGACCGTCAGATCGAAAATTCGTAACACGGACACGAGACTTGATCGAAAACCTGTTATCATGTCATTAGAATACGAAGGCAAATTTCGCCATCGTTTACAAAGTTGTGATACTGAGCTATCACAACTTTGTAGAAAACAGGCGGCATTGAAGCCAGAAAACCTCGGTTCAAATCTAGTCCGTATTTTTTTTGTCAAATTCCATTATTTTTTTTGTGAAAATGTCTAGGGCGCCCTTTTTACTTCTGCCGCCGTCACACCCGGAGTGCAACCCGTGGTTTTTTTTTGTTTCTTCTTACAGTATTCTTACAGGTATGAATATTGAGACTGGGGTTAAAAGTTTCCAAGGCAAATGCTAACTGTTTTTGGTTCAAAAATATAGTTAACGTTTGTAAGTCGTTCATTGAAACAGACCTTCTTCGTCATTAACTTAAACTTTTTTATTAATTCAACTTTTTTGCTTTCCGCCAGGTTGCTTATTTGGCCCGACTCTCTGCGTGAAAGGAGTTGAATGGTGTTACGATGGTAGGTGCAAATTTAGTTTTAAGTACGCCTAAACAATTAATAAATAATGTTGATAACACATTATTAATGCCTACTTTAACTATTAGATTACGCGTTCGGGAGGTGCATTCAGCTATACGAAGCTCCAGACGAGGGGGCGATGTACAAGTAAGTACCCATACAAACATGTTGAATGAAAAAAAAATCGTGATAAGTACTTATTTATAAAAAAAATAAATACAAAAAGAAAACAACTGGACTTCCACTGCGAATAATTCAGTTACATTACTTTTGAAAAGACTAAAAAAAGCCTTAAATAGTTTTCACAAGTTTTCACAAGTATAGTTCAGTTGGAAAAGCATTGGTCCGGCAGTCAAAGAGCACGGTGGCTTTGAGCCTCAGTTGAGAAGAAGTTGGAAACTAGTGGCTTTTATTAAATTCTTGGAAAATACCTAATAACGTTAGTTATTTTTCCTCCTGAAAATGTAATTGTAAATTCATATGGTGACTTGACATGTCGATTGACGACGTGGGCAGGTCGCTTCCACGCCCAGCTCTTGGGACGCTATAAATAGAACGCAGTAATGCTACCTACTTCTTATTGAATTATCTACCTTGCTTAGCTTTATCGTTTTGTTAGTCCTATAATAATGCTTCTTTATTATAGGACTAATTCCATTTCTAGAGTTCAATTAAACTGCATCTTAGTATCTTGGGATAAGCAGATAATGGTTGCCCTTATATCAAACTACACTAGGCTTTTTTAACGGTTTAATACAGCCAAATGTGGTTTGATTTACTTGTCTAAATTTATTCTACTATAATATAAGAAGAATATTTAACGAGTCCGACACGAGCTTGATTGATTTGTCTATGGAATTCTAAATAAGTTGTGGTGAATTGATGAGTTTGGTATATAACGCTATACATTCAAATCTTGTAATTATTTTAATCCTGTATCTATTTATTCCCTTCATGTATGTTTTTAACTTCTTTCGCATTCAAACAATACAATTTATGTTTCACAGTGGTCGTATCAAAACTGAGATCATAGAATGCTCTATGACCAGAGATTGAAACCAACAAGTGCGTTTTCAAAAATTGCTTGCTAGAATGGTTATTGATCTCTTAGCATATATATTTATCCTAACCACTAAAAATTACACCTGCCAGGTATGACATGACTTCCGAGCAGCTGCAGTGGTTCGAGGTGGAGCTGCAGAGGCTGGCTTCCCGCGGATACCGCTGGGAGCATGCGTACACGCAGTGCGTGCTGCAGTCCATGCTGTACACACTACGACAAAATCTGTAAATATATGTACCAACAATCTTATGTTTTAATTTTAAAATAAAACAAATAATTAAAAACAAAAAGTGAAACTGTGCGAACACGTAGGCGAGGTAAATCTTCTGAGCTTGCTATCTTCTTCTATCCAGGGTAAGGGTAAGGGTAACCAATTATTGTTTCTACATGTTACCTACATGAATGAATACGAACATTTTTTTAACCTTAGTAGCAATCGCTAAACAATTGATAGGTATTGTTTTTTTTATATTAGGAAGTAATTTTCGTTATATTAGTTAATTAGCGAAAAATCACAGCTAATGTTTCCTTATTACTTTTTCAGTGATCCAGACGATGTTAATTCAAAAATCTGCGACCATTTTGTTGACCCTAAACTAAATGCAGAGGCAACTAAAGATGAAACTGATTTAGACGTGAGTAATTTTTAAACGAGTGTAGTGAAATATAAAAAAGAAATAATATTATATAAACCTATGTTTATTTTTCCTACCCCTTTTAGATTGAACCTGATGAAACAGCTTTCGTTCGGTTCACACCAAATTCCAACGTTGACTCAGATTATGCCAACGAAGTTTATAATCCTCCATTAATACCAGATGCAGGACCACTAGCATATCTTATGGCTAAAGGTAAAAAAATAATATTCATTTCTTAATTCTTACCCATGAGCACAACCATTTTAAAACACCAATGATAATTATTAAATATTACAGATAACGAGGAAGAGCGTATACTAAGTGATGAAAACCCTAGTGACAAATTACGTGATTTAATGATGATGAGTGAAGGAGGAGCATTACCAGAGAAATTACCTTTCGAAGGATTCCGAGAAAGAATCAAAGCTGAAAAAGCTAAAGCACTAAATGAAGACGCTAATGATGTCCAAAAAGAAAAGAAATCACTTATTGAAAAAAGTAAGGATAACACACCAGAAGCTTTCACCGATGAAGAACGATTGGGAGCTCATTTTCGCAAAATAAAAACGAAACCAGCATCTTTATTTACTGCTGAATATATAACTGGAAATAGGTTCTCGCCATTAGATGCTGAAATTAGATCTAATGCACTGGAAAAGTATAAACAAAGCTTCGCTGAGAAGAATTTCCCATTTGAGTATGAAACTGGGGAAATACCTGAACAACGCATTTATATTGACGAGGATGGCTTAGACGAGATACCCTTCGACACTGGCAGTGGAGAACTGGAGACATACCACTTAAAAGGTATTTTAATTTAATCGAAAGTAAACGTAGTGTTGAAATGTTCAAAACAAAATACAAATTCAAATTTTATTCGTTTTCTTATCAAAATCGGTAGCTATTTAATTTTCTAATTGCTTTTATCAGACGGTTCTCCAGATGGCAAACATTCAAAAAATATGGAATATCTGATGAATTACTGGCGTGAAATAATTGACTCCAAAGCGAAACCTCAAGGAGACTTATACGCCGAAGGGGGGCCGTTGAAAGCGGATGACTTACAGGGTAAGCTTATAATGTACATTGGAAGCTCAAACATCATGTAAAGATAACATTTTTGTTGCTTCATTATTTTATTTGTAGTATAGGTATTCAATGCTGCTGCATTGTCGCGCTCATTCTCTCAAAAACCCAACATGATCTAAGTTATATTATGTGTTTTATTGTTTTTTATCCTCCTATCGCTCTACCATGTAGGCCCAATTAACACGAGAGGCACGACATAGAAACGATATTTACACCAGAATGAGGGTGTTACATATGCGGACGATGTTTCAGGTGAAAATTCAAAATTTTATCCCGAAGATTTTCAAGATTTCCTTAATTATGAATGGGGCTTTATGCGTAGGGAAAGAGATGATGTTAAAAAGCCTGGGCCGCACTTGGACGCGAAAACGTTAAAGATTTTATACCACAATAATTCAGTGACAGGTTAGTGTCACGGCGGCCGGAGATAGTTGTCATGTCTAGAATATGAATGTATCCTCAAATTTTTGAAATATACTACTTATGTTATTCCAAAATCTCGAATTTTCGTAAACGATTTTGATGCACTTTGTTTTATAGAACACTGCACTAAATGTTTCCCTGTGTCAGCACTTTATTTCTTTGACACTAAAAGCATGTACCTACTTACCCTTCATTGTAATTTTTAAAAAAATGTTCTTGATGTTGTTGCCATCAGTTTGGTCACTCGAATGGGCTATTTCATTATTATTTTGATCGATCATCATGTCCCTGTCATTCCTCCATGTCTTACATTAATTGTGTGCTTGTTTTTAACCTGCTGACTATTTTATAAATCTGTGGGTATTCTTGTCAATCATTTATTTAAATGTATGCCTTTTAAAATATTTGCATGTATCCAATTTTCGATGTTTTCTTTTACTTTCCTACATTGCACTTATATTGTAAGTATCATTTTTTATTTTACAGCTCAAGGGTCTGCGGCAGCACAAAAATCTGAAGCAGAAGCTGATCATGATCATAATGACTATGATTACGATCCATCATATGCCTACGTGCTGTTTAACGATAGGTAGGTATATAATTCTTAAAGAAGCTTACACAACATTTTCTGTAATATGATGTGACCACTTATATAAACTAATTTTCTTCTAGGTTCTTAACTGACTGGAATAAAGGTATTTCATTAATTTCAAGACTTGAAGAAATGCTTGGCTTGGAAAAGAACACTTTCACCAATCCTCGGTAAATACTTTTCGCCAAAGTTCTTTAACAAAAATCCTATTTACTTTAAAAAACTGTTGATTTTTTTCAGAGTTGATCGAGGTGAAGTGACGTTCAAAGTAGAGAAAAACGGGAAAGGGTACACCGCTATTGATGTAGCCAGGCAAGTTGGTAAGTCGAATACTGACGTAGACTCACCCAAAACTTCGTTGTCGGAAATTCAATAGAATTTCTTTTAACAGATGACATCAAAGAAGACTTGCGTCGTGAGACGGGAGCTCAAGTATTGTCTACTGGCGTTGGAGATAGAGTAAGCTTTGCTTTAAGTTTACTAGCGAACCACCCCGCGTTAATACAATAAAAAACTATTTTTTCTAAAACCTACTTCATGTATTAGAAAAATAGTTTTTCTTCTAATACCTACCTAGGTAGGTATTAGATAAAATTAATTTTAGTATAATTTTATTATTGAAATTGAAGTTACCTAGGTAGGTGTTAGAAGAAAAACTATTTTTCTAATACATGAAGTAGGTTTTAGAAAAAATAGTTTTTTATTCTAATAGTTTAATTTTATTTTCAATATTTTCAATAGACCTTCCTCTTGGATCACTATGTCACTTTATGAAAATTGCATTGCGTCCGCAACCATGCAGCAATGGGGGAAGGGACTTTGTTCTGATACTATCTACTAAGTTTCAACATAATAATATTCTTTATGTACTATTTTTTATTTTTAACAATAATTACATTATTATTGCTATTTTTAGAGCAAACGCCCTGTGATCCGCCACGTTGCTTCATCGGAGACTACGGTCTTCGGTTTGGAACTACCAGTGCTTCTTGCTTTGGTTGGAAGCTTGTCAGTGCTGGTCGTTGGAGCTGTAGTATTTGCTGTACTCCTCAAGAAAGACTTCAGCTCCAAGAGGAAGATGCAAGGCTTGTCTACTGCCGCAGACATTGACGCGGAAGCGACTAGGGATTATCAGGTATACAAAAAAGTTCATATCTTTAAGTTGCAAGCACACTCAGTTTTAATAAAATTACCATAGCATGAGAAAAACGAAAACCATTAAATCAGCGTCGAAAGGGCTTATATCGTTTGATAGCCAGTTCCTCAGTGATTGAGGATTCCGGGAGTAGTGCGCTTCCATCTTCAGCCTTATCACCACTTAACATCAGGTGTGATGAAGGCTAAATGCTACCCCGTTGTGGATAAAAAAAAATCGTTAGATCGTCTTTTCGTCAATCTGCCAACCAGTAACTTTCAGTTCCTCAACTTTTGTAATTAATATAAGGATTCAGCTACCGATATCCTTAAGAATGGTCGCTGCAACGTGACGTGATACAGCGATTCATCAACAATTAACTGTTAAAGTACAATGCATTTTGTCCACTTTGAACAATAAATATCCGCCATAATATCATATTATAATATCATACCATTTTGCGCTGGTACTACGATGAAAGAGTTCTCCCAGGAGCTGTGCCGAGCCCGCATGTCCGGCAAGTGGACCGGGCAGCAGACCGCTGCCGCGGCGCCACCTCACCCCACCGACCCACCACAACGGATCACGTCGCTATCGCGGGAGCCCGACAACAACTCTCCATCCACGAGGTCTAGTACATCATCGTGGTCAGTGTTCTTTGTTCTCTTTATTGTTTTTTTTTAGATTGTAGGTAGTTTAACAATGTCATTGCCTGGTTCTTCTAAGTAGTTTCTTGGTTTATTTTGTTCATGTAGTTACTTCTTTCTCACTTTGTACATACATTTCTCTCTTTATTAGTTATTACTATGATGCTTTTCAACTCATTATTTACACATAGATTATTCTAATTGTTGTTTTATAAGCTTCAAATGAAATCTCTGTAAAACAAACTCGAATTTGTTGAAATTCCAAAATAAATGTTGTATTTTGTTTCAGGAGCGAAGAACCAGCTTTAACTAACATGGACATATCAACTGGCCATATGGTGCTGGTAAGCTTTTGTTTATAAATATGGAAACTTTGATAAAGGGAAAGCCTGTGTAGTGGTGACGTTAAAAGACATATATTTGAGTATGATGTTTCTTCCAGGCTTACATGGAGGACCACCTTCGGAACAAAGACCGTCTGGAACAAGAGTGGCGTGCTCTTTGCGCGTACGAGGCAGAGCCCTGCGCTACCACCGCGGCCCTCAAGGAGGAGAACACTGGCAAGAACAGATATGCTGATGTATTGCCCTACGACCACTCCAGGGTCACGCTCAACACTCTGTCTAACCACCTCGGGTCCGATTACATTAACGCTTCGACCATTGTAAGTTTATAAAAAAATACTTTTTATATCCTCTTCTTCATTTTCCATCTTCTAACAAAGGTCTGCAATCATAACGACAGCCTTTACCTGGGATACAAGCAGATGAGAAAAACGAGCGGGTGATTTTTTTTACCATGAGCGCATGTTTTTAGGTCAGGATAGTGGCTCCCATAGTTCATAGTCCATTCATTGGTGGTCATCGTCATCTAGGTCAACTAGGTATTTTCAGATATAAGCACATCCAATCTAATAAACATTTAGCTTTATCATAATGTATGGAACAAAACGAAGTATTTAATTACTACTTATATGTGCTCATCCGCAGACGGACCACGACCCCCGCAACCCAGCCTACATAGCAGCAGCAGGCCCATTGGCGCACACCGCTCCCGATTTCTGGCAGATGGTTTGGGAGCAGGGAAGCGTTGTCATGGTGATGCTCACCCGGCTCACGGAGAACGGCCAGCAGCTCTGCCACCGCTACTGGCCCGAGGAGGGCTCCGAACTCTATCATATCTACGAGGTAACTATGAGGGTCTTAGCAGATGAAACCGGCAGAGTGGTGATGGTGACGTCACCCAGCTTATGGATATCGGCCAGTAGCTCTGCCACCGCTACTGGCCCGAGAAGGGCTCCGAACTCTACCATATCTACAAGGTAAATGTGAGGATCCTAGCAGATGGAGCGGGCAGCGTGATGATGACGACGTCACCCGGCTCACGGATAACGGCCAGTAGCTCTGCCACCGCTACTGGCCCGAGAAGGGCTTTGAACTCTACCATATCTACGAGGTAATTGTGAGAGTCCTAGCAGATGGAGCGGGCAGCGTGGCGATGATCACTTCACCCGTCTCACGGAGAACGGCCAGTAGCTCTGCCACCGCTACTGACCCGAGGAGGGCTCCGAACTGTACCATATCTACGAGGTAATTGTGAGAGTCCTAGCAGATGGAGCGGGCAGCGTGGCGATGATGACTTCACCCGTCTCACGGAGAACGGCCAGTAGCTCTGCCACCGCTACTGACCCGAGGAGGGCTCCGAACTGTACCATATCTACGAGGTAAATGTAAGGGTTCTAGCAGATGAAGCGGGCAGCGTGGTGATGATGACGTCATCCGGCTTACGGAGAACGGCCAGTAGCTCTGCCACCGCTACTGACCCGAGGAGGGCTCCGAACTGTACCATATCTACGAGGTAAATGTAATGGTTCTAGCAGATGAAGCGGGCAGCGTGGTGATGATGACGTCATCCGGCTTACGGAGAACGGCCAGTAGCTCTGCCACCGCTACTGACCCGAGGAGGGCTCCGAACTGTACCATATCTACGAGGTAAATGTAAGGGCTCTAGCAGATGAAGCGGGCAGCGTGGTGATGATGACGTCATCCGGCTTACGGAGAACGGCCAGTAGCTCTGCCACCGCTACTGACCCGAGGAGGGCTCCGAACTGTACCATATCTACGAGGTAAATGTAAGGGCTCTAGCAGATGAAGCGGGCAGCGTGGTGATGATGACGTCATCCGGCTTACGGAGAACGGCCAGTAGCTCTGCCACCGCTACTGACCCGAGGAGGGCTCCGAACTGTACCATATCTACGAGGTAAATGTAAGGGCTCTAGCAGATGAAGCGGGCAGCGTGGTGATGATGACGTCATCCGGCTTACGGAGAACGGCCAGTATAGCTCTGCCACCGCTACTGACCCGAGGAGGGCTCCGAACTCTACCATATCCACGCGGTAACTGTGAAAGTCCAAGCAAATGGAGCGGGCAGCATGGTGATGGTGATGTCACCCGGCTTACAGAGAGCAACCAGCGGCTTTGCCACCGCTACTGGCCTGAAAACGGCTCTAACTCTACCATAGGTATCTATGAAATGACCTTCAGAAACTATTAACGGCATTCTTTCACTAGTCTGTTCAAAGCACAGATAATACTTATAACTATGTATAACTATGTGAATTCTATATTATAGGAGAAATGGAAAAGGACCAAAGGACCTGAAGTGATATAAGTAGTACATAAGATTTTATCAGACAACGTAGAAGTTCCCCAAACGCTGGAGTTAATATCGTATCCTGCGTGTCCTACCAGCTGCACACAGAAAGACTGCGATAGCGATTCGTGTAGCCAAATGAATTGCATCTATTTTGCTATCGACACGGAAAAAAAATCGTAAAATATTTGCTGAAAAAACTGTGTAACTGTGTGTAGGCATTTGTTTGTAATTTTACCCTTTTATGCTTTAAGGGTAGTTAAAAGCTTACCTCTGTATTATTTGCGTATCAGGTGCACCTAGTGAGCGAACATATCTGGTGTGACGACTACCTGGTGAGGAGCTTCTATCTGAAGAATCAGCGCACCGGCGAGACACGCACCGTCACGCAGTTCCACTTCCTGTCATGGCCGGAGAACGGGGTACCATCGTCTACAAAGGCTTTACTGGAATTCAGGAGGTAAGTTTAGGACTTAATGTCCAAAACTTTTAATGTTACACTATCCATATGATAGATTCTATTCTAGGTATACACAGAGTTGTCTTTAAGTAAAGGAAAAGTTTTGATAGAAAATAACCACCAGCCCTGCAAGTAGCTTTCAGGCGAGATTCGAACCCTCGCCCCTGGGAATCCGGTCCAATGCTCGGACTAACTAAGCTGCCGAAAGACTTACAAGACTCGTCGGATTTTTTGGCCAGCGTTGCTTCATCAATGTGAGGAAGCGCATCCGAAAGATGCGCCATTACAGCCTGTAATGAAATAGCCATTACATTAAGATTTTTAATATTTTTTTAAAGTTTCTTTTCTATTGAAATGTTTCCTTAAGTCTGGCCCATTTCCTGTAGTTTTCATACATCATATAATATGAACTCACCGCCAAGAAAGTTGAAGTGGTTGAAGGTTGAAGGTTGTTGTTGTACACGGTTGACGCCGGTGGTCGTCACTTGTTTCTTCTTCTAACTTCAAGTGGCACGTGTGCGGCGACACGGTTACTTAGAATTGCATTATGAATGCATAAAATTATTTAGAATCTTAAATAAAGCGTTTTCTTTTTAACTGAATCACATGGTGTTCTGTGTAACACATCTGAGAAGAATTGGATATTTCTCATCGTCACCTGCTTGGAAAATTTCACTGCATTGTTTGTTACGATGTTTGTGGCATTTTGGACTGCTGAAAAATACTATAAAACTGCAGCATAAATAAAAACACTTTCATGGCATAAAATCACTTATGCCATGAAAGTGTTGTCAACCCAGGTGACGATGAGTAAGTAGGTATGTTGTATTGTGTTTTGTATTTACGCTTTATTCAACAGAAATTTATGTTTTTTATAGGAAAGTGAACAAATCATACAGAGGCCGATCCTGTCCGATCGTAGTACATTGCAGGTATGTATATTATAGCGTTAGTTTAGTATGAATAGCCCTATAAAAACAACATGTAGTTCAGTATCATAAGTTAGTATCGGTATCTAGCCCGAGAGCCACACTAATTCGCTCTATGGAGACTCAACAATAATTCTATATCAGTAATTTCTTAACATAGAAAATTTGATTATCTAGTTTAATAAATAATTCATTATTAATCCACCAAAATTGATGACAGCGACATTAAAAAAAACAAATACAAAGCTATAAAAAATCTATAAAAAATGGGCATAAATGGTGTAAGTATTATTCACTTTACATTTAATTAAATACATTTATTAATTATCTTTCGTAAAAGTATAAAATCCCCCTATATTTGTAAATAAAAAACAAATAAACTAAAAAAAAACTCTCTACGTAAACTCAAATTGGCATTACACCTATCTTAAAAATGCTATCAGAAACAACCGACTTCTTTCTAAAGTATTAGTTTCCCGTTTTATATCCTTATGGATTTCGATTTTGGTGCTTAGATATGGTGAACATAAACACATGTTCACGATAAAATTCGTGATAGCATATTTGCCGAAAAAATTGCACCATTTTCGGGGTATTTTTTGTTTGTAAAACATACTTAAGGCGCTACTCGGAAAAATATGGACTTTTTGATTTAAAACTATAGGACGGTTACAGTTGTTAAAAATCTGGTAATAAGATATATATTTCTTCATACCTTTATCTAGAATCGTATAGTTTCAAAAACACGATTTTATGATTTTGCCTCGACACTTTTTATTTTCGAAAAGACCTCTAAAAAATACGAAAAGTGAAGATTATTCTTAAATGGGGTTACTTACACTATTGGAAATTGGTTTAATTAGTGGACACCAATAATATTGAGGATCGTATAGAAGCATTTTTTTTAAATCGCTGTAGTTTTTTAATACGAAGTGATTTTGTGTTTTTTTTGCCTAATCTGCAAAATCGGTCTCGCTCCCGCGCGCGTCGTTTTCTCATTGCTATCTCGCTTCAGCACATTTTTTCCGAGTATCGCCTTAATATACATAGATAACACCCAGATCAATAGACAAGTAGACGAGTAGTAGAATCAAACCCGGACCTCTGGCGCATTCGAATTATATTATACTTAAGTATTAGACGGATGTTTGGAATTTTATTTGATACAGTAAAGTATCACTAATGGAAAATATAACGACCGGAAGCACTAGATAAAAGACTGTAGAATCCATACTAATATTATAAAATATGTAAAAGTGTGTTTGTTTGTTTGTCCTTCTTTCACGTCAAAACGGAGCAACAGATCGACGTGATATTTGGTATGGGGATAGTTTGGGAGCTACAGAATAACATAGGCTACTTATTATTCCGGAAAATTAAGTAAAAATGGTAATTTTGTATGAAAAATCGTTTAACTGTCGTATCTTCGATACAAAACTGTAATTACTTCCATGACCGCTTGCAAAGAGTATGTAGGTAATAACTGACGTCTGCGTGCGGTTATAGTCAGTCTTGAGTCAGTCATAGTCATAAATTTTTTATTCATATAGATTACAGTGCCACAACCTTTTCTGTGCCGGTGACAGCGGCGCTACGTACGTTTTTCTTTTTTTTGTAATAATTTAACCGGCCCTGACCTCTAAGAACTTCAGCCGCCAGCAGCGCTATGGTTGGACATCAACTTGACAGCAAAATGACATTAAAAAAAATCACGTTAGTTTTACATTTTGGCCACCGGCACAGCAAAGTTTGTGGCACTTGTAAAAAAAATTAATGCTTATGAATCGTCCAATATTTTTTTACCTACCACGTTATGGACATCTTTTAACTGACAAGAAAAACAGGCGAAAAAAACTCATCAGCTTCACAATCAAATCGGTCACAATCAAATACTAATCTTTTCCATAAGCTTAGAATAAAAATATGTAAGTACTATAACTAGCGCCAAAAATGCCCCAGTCGCGCATGTGCGCAGAGTTACCTGACACACACTCTACTTCACGGAGTAATTTTTTATATGTAGGAAAAAGAGACCAATCTTGGGCCCATTTATTGGTAATGTAACTAGCGCTATCTGTTGTCTGGTGCAGGCAACTTTAGGTGTATCCATACTAATATTATAAATGTGAAAGTGTGTTTGTTTGTTTGTTTATTTGTTTGTTTGTTTGTTTGTTTGTCCTTCTTTCACGTCAAAACGGAGCAACGGATCGACGTGATATTTGGTATGGGGATAGTTTGGGAACTGGAGAGTAACATAGGCTACTTATTATTCCGGAAAATTAAGTAAAAATTGTAATTTTCTATGAAAAATCGTTTAACTGTCGTACCTTCGATACAAAACTGTCATTTCTTCCATTGCCGTTTCCAAAGAGTATGTAATCACTGACGTCTGCGCGGTCAAAATCGAATACTAATCTTTTCCATAAGCTTAGAATAAAAAAATGTACTGTAGCTAGCGCCAAAAATGACCCAGTCGCGCATGCGCGCAGAGTTATCTGACACTCCCTCTACTTCACAGAGTAATTTTTTATATGTAGGAAATGGAGACCAAGCTTAGGCCCCTTTATTGGTAGTGTGTAACTAGCGCTATCTGTGGTCTGGTGTAGGCAACTTTTGGTGTATAAACACACACACAAGATGTCGGTGACCGGGTCCACTATTATATGGCAAAACAACGTTTGCCGGGTCAGCTAGTTATACTATAATTTATATGGCAAAACAACGTTTGCCGGGTCAGCTAGTAACATATATTTTTTCCAAATTTTGAGTACTTGTGGTTTGCGAGTAATCCATTATTTAAAATACCCTATTTTCGGGAATCCCTTAAAACAAATAAGAACGACCTCCGTGGCCGAGTGGTGTAAACACCGGTTTTCATGGTGCCGCTATCTCTAGAGGTCCCGGGTTTGATCCCCAGTCGGGTAAATATTGAAATCGAACTCTTCAATATTTCCTCGGGTCTGGGTGTATGTGGTAATTAGTACCCGTCGTTGTTTCCAATTTCCATAATACTAGTGCATGCTACTCTACTTTAGTATTGGAACAATGTAAGTATGTGATGGTGTCCAATATTTATTTATAAACTGGGGCCCTGCCGGCGAACTTTCCGAACTTCCTAAATCTGCAGGGCTTCAACCACAGAACACGGAAAGATTTTATTTTCTGTGGCTTCAACTTAAAACAGTTATATCGAAGTACCTACGTAATTTCCTATTGTACCTACTATTTGCCGAAGTTATTTGGAAGATATCGATGTTCCTAGGACATCATGAATCGTTGTTTGCCATTTTGGTCTGATTGGGGCTCGATTTATCTGTTTTAATTTGAAGCCCGGCAGATTTACGAAGTTTGAAGCGTTCGCACGTACGTACGGCCCCTGATTGTGCCCTGATTACGAATTTGTCTCTATGAATATCGCTTTCTATTATTGATATGATAAATATTATTATGTTATTATCTTATCGATCACGTTCACGTAACGACCTTTGCATTTCAAGATTTGTATAATTTCTTGTCAGTCGTTATCTCCATTCATCATTTTAAATTTATTCCATTGAATCAAGTAGTTTAGAGAGCGGCAAGTCACATGTACTACTTCTGAGAGTAGACAATGAAGTCATAAAGTTATAAAAAATGGAAAGTACAAGTATGTTCCATACTTAATATGGGAGCGAAACTAAGAGAAGAGCTTATTACTATTATGTACGTTATGAAGCGCTTCAGTGACGATACGCAACCATAAAGAACTGCGCGCTACTGTGTCGCAGTAGGTAGACGCGCGTTAGTAATGCTTCAATAAATTTCAGTGACGTCTCGTTTTATGACATTTCAATAATTCAGCTAACCAAGTACACTTTTGGTCAAACTAAAATTATTTGGAAACTTGTTTAAATGCTCACCAGGTGAAGCCTGTTGAGCGAAGAAGGATTTTTTGAAAATTCGAAATGCGGAATCTAGGTATTAATCGATAACTGATAAAAATATTTCAGTCATTAGCCATTCAGCCTGAAGAATCAAATAAAAAAGCTATGTTTCCTCTACAGTGACGGAGCAGGGCGCACCGGTACCTACTGCTTGATAGACATGGTCCTGAATCGCATGGCCAAGGGCGCCAAGGAGATAGACATCGCAGCCACGCTCGAGCACATCCGGGACCAGCGCACGCGCACTGTCGCCACCAAGCAACAGTTCGAGTTCGTGCTCATGGCTGTTGCTGAAGAGGTAAGATGTGGTTTTGTCTATGACTGTGATATATAGTAACGAAGGAGATCGACATCGCGGCCACCCTGAAACACATCAGGGACCAGCGCACGCGCACTGTCGTGTCGCCACTAAGCAACAGTTCGAGTTCGTGCTCATGGCTGTTGCTGAAGAGGTAAGATGTAGTTTTGTCTATGACTGTGATAGATAGTAACGAAGGAGATCGACATCGCGGCCACCCTGGAACACATCCGGGACCACCGCACGCGCACTGTCGCCACTAAGCAACAGTTCGAGTTCGTGCTCATGGCTGTTGCTGAAGAGGTAAGATGTGTTTTTGTGTATGACTGTGATAGATTGTAACGAAGGAGATCGACATCGCGGCCACCCGGAGCACATCCGGGACCACCGCACGCGCACTGTCGCCACTAAGCAGCAGTTCGAGTTCGTGCTCATGGCTGTTGCTGAAGAGGTAAGATGTGTTTTTGTGTATGACTGTGATAGATTGTAACGAAGGAGATCGACATCGCGGCCACCCGGAGCATATCCGGGACCAGCGCACGCGCACTGTCGCCACTAAGCAGCAGTTCGAGTTCGTGCTCATGGCTGTTGCTGAAGAGGTAAGATGTGTTTTTGTGTATGACTGTGATAGATTGTAACGAAGGAGATCGACATCGCGGCCACCCGGAGCACATCCGGGACCAGCGCACGCGCACTGTCGCCACTAAGCAGCAGTTAGAGTTCGTGCGCATGGCTGTTGCTGAAGAGGTAAGATGTGGTTTTGTCTATGACTGTGATAGATAGTAACGAAGGAGATCGACATCGCGGCCACGAAGAGGTTAGATCTGGTCTTGTTTAAGATTGTGATGAAAAGTAGCCTCGAAGAACCAAGCACCTAAAGCAGTTCCAGTTCGTGCTCATGGCTGTTGCTGAAGAGGTACGATCTGTTGGGCTATTCACAAACTTTCAAAAACATTTCCATGCCAGTTTCCACCTACGGAATCCATGTTCGGTCCATGCAAATCAGAATCGAACGGTTAGGAATAAATTTTACCCAAAATTGAGGTTCACTTTTCAATTTGTGTCTCTGTAACTGTATGATGATACGAATAAAATAGGGAAAATTAAAAAGCTGTTGTTGCCTGTTCTTCTTGTTAATAAGATCATACGCTTGCGATTTGGTGGCGTAACGATGAAATCCAAATTTGCGTGTGATAGGTAGTAGGAATAAATTTTATACGTAAGTACATTTGAACGGAAATATAAACCTTCATTTTGATTTTTAATCTTTGGAACTTATTAGATGCATTTGTTATTGAACCAGGTCCACGCTATATTGAAAGCATTGCCAGCCCACTTGCAGCAGCTCCAAGAAAAGAAAGAGAAGGAAAAGGAGAAAGAAAAGGACGGAAACGACAAAGAGAAATCGAACAATTGAACCCGCGCTCCCGAAACTCGGCTTATAATTCTTCAAATATAAGTTGAAGGACTGACTTTGGTATCAAATCAAATTGAGTTCTCGGGCTTAATGACAGTTGAATATCGTTTTTAAAACTGCCATTGATGAAGGACATTTCTGTCAACTTATACCTTGAAGATTATTGCGTTAATTTTATTCATAGCCATAGTTAGTGTTTCGTCAAAAATTAGGTTGAGAATTTCGTATTTACAAAGTGAAATATTTTCAATTTGTAAAGGTTTTAAATAAATTTTATCTGTACCTATTCTTTTGATTCTCTCGAGATTCTCAACCTAGACATTGTAATGTCTGTTCATTTGTACTTAAATTGTAGCTTCCTCATTGTTTTTTTGCTTAGGTAAGTAATTAGTTTTCATGAGAATTGAACGAAACTCGTTTTATTTAATTGGCTATTTCATCGCTACAATTTCAATAGTAAATCGAAGGCAGCACAAACATGTCTAAAATTAATTCATTATGTAGAAAATCTAACTTAGATCTTAGATACGAAATTAATGTAACTAGACTTGTTATTTTCAAGTTAGGGAATTTATATTTTTTCAACATAGGGCCCAAATGCATTAAATAAGTGTAAGACAATTGCGACTACTATTAGGTACCTACTACCCATTTATTTTTCTATGAAAGCTTTTTATCCGCAGATTCTCTGTTCATAGGTATTTAATAATGCTTTCTGATCTTACCTACAGTTAAAATTGTTATCACTGAAACGCTAAATATCTAGTTTTATAAAATTTTTAAGTGATAGGGAGGCATTTTCCGAACCAGTTATAGGTACCTTCTTACAATAATATGGTAAAATTATTTAAACAGCAAGCGCAATAAAAGGACATTTTTCATTTTCGGCTAGGACATTGTACATTATTCGTACTAATAGTAAAAAATATAGTAAAGTCATATAAAATATTTAAATTTTTATTGTCTTTCTGGATAAATGGTACAAAAATAAACTTTAAAATAATAATTCTTTGCCATCCATGGTCACACTGGCAACCATATTTGAATTACGTTCGGAAACATTGATGTTTCTGTACGAAAAAACGATGACATTTACGACTGATGATAATCTGTCAATGTTAACCTTTTTTTTTAATGTGAGTGTGATGTTTTACCGCCATAATATTGAATCGGGGTTGCATAAAATTAAGACTAGATAATGCTTTTGTACCATCAAACGCGTTAGCTTATAGCGATATAATTATTTTTCAGTTATTATATTTATCTTTTGCTTGCCTATGGTATAGTGTACAAAGTCCTAGCCGAGGCTCCATACAAAACTGAAAAATATCCTTTCAGATTGGAATATCAATAACCTAAGTAAAGCCTAACCAACAAAATAAAAAACCTGGCTTGAGGCTTGAGCGCCACTTTCGCCTCTTCATTATTACAAATGTCAAATCTACGGAAAAAAATTTTCGTCACATTTCTGCAACATTGCGAGGTTTTTTATTTTTCTGGACCGGCTTTACTTAATATATTATTATGTCTCGCCTAGCGTATCTGTAAGGTAGCTCTCGAAACCAATTAAATTTTTTTAATGGCACACTAGCGCCAAATTGGATCCAAATTATGTGGATTTTGTGTAGTTCACACACCTACTTATATTTTTGCTCTATTGTGATGTCAAAAACTTGACGATTGATCGGGATTGGTTTCGAGATTAACCCTACTGCTATAGTTATCTCAGTCAATTTTAAAGGTGTCTAAAATAATGTCGGCACTGTCTAATTGTCGACATTTTCTTTCTATAATTCAAGATGAACTATGTTGTATGGTCTTCGGTAGGTACTAAAGTCTACAAAATACTAAGAATAATATAGTAGGTAAACACATGTTACCTAAAGTTACCAACGCTTTATTTTTTAAGTTAATATACAATATACCTACCTAGCACCTACGTACTTAAATAAAACCGAAAGGCATACCTACCTACTGTTGTAGCTTGTTTCATCGGCCAAAGTTAAGTAACAGAATTATATATTCAACTTTATTGATCTGTTCAGAGATTTATTATTATACAGAGTGCGCGACTTAAAAGTTTGCGCGCGGCAGAAATATGAACTAAGTAAAATACAGTGCGACTAAACTTAATATTTGAGGCCAAACCACATTTTGTAACTTTATTTGAAAATTAAAATTAAATGGCTTAGAAAGTTAATGAATATCTAAATAAATTATCATCTGACGCGCGCAAACTTATTTGTTGTGCATTGTTATTAGTGCATAAAATGCACATGCTGTGAATTGCGCTAGTCACTAAGGGCGTTTGTGCACTACCGCTGAATTTTACCGATCCGGAAAAAAACGGATGCATGTATTTTAATAATTAATCATTTATATTAGTAATTAATTAAATACAAGCATCCGTTTTTTTCCGGATCGGTAAAATTCAGTGGTAGTGCACAAAAGCCCTAAAACTGTTACTTATAAAATTATGTGGTTAAAAGCAAAATTTCTCATATTTTCGCTTTATAATAAATGTCCACGTATTCAATTGTTATAAGTTATAATACTTATATTGTTTAGAATTTTAGGAGTAATATGTTATTTAATTCATCAGCGACGCCCTGTTATTATTCAAAACTAATAATTTCAAATAATTCTCTATACAGAGTCGCTATCGATCATATCCTGGACTAACGGAATACCTGATATAATAATCAAAAACAATTCAAATAAAATAAACTATTTACAGAAATTAAGTGGAAACAATAGAGATCACTAAAATTATTAACAAGTAATTGTATGAAATTTGTATAAGATTATATTTACTGCATATTAAGGGAAAATGTAAAAAAAATATTACCTACATACCCACGAAATTATGATTGTAGTTTAGATAATAAGAGAAAATTATATTTAACCGTATTTCTGTATGAAATTATATGTAGTTTTTATGTGAATGATTGAATAATGGATTTTGATTATTAAATTGTTTTAGGGAATAAGACAAGCAGTATCCTGATTTCCTTGAACTCATTATATAGACCGCCTTTTCCCGGAATACTTGTTTCTGGGAACTTCATTGTAGAGGTCGCCTCAGGGAAATAGTAGATTGTAGGTATTACAAGGGAACAATAAATACTTTTACGGCGAGGGCGCTGTTTTGAATCCAGAGCGCAGTGAAGGATTCTAGAGTAGGTACCTAGTAGAATTCTGAACGTAGCGAGCGATTAAATATACGTCGCCCGAGGTGAAAATAATTTTGCGGTCGAGTATTTCACGATACACTCTACTTTTCATCCCTGTCTATGAGAAAAAGAAATAAGAGGCGCTTCTAGATACAACTAATGAATGTAGGTATTTATGAAAAATTGTATTAGGTACATAGGTACCTTATAACACTGCAAATATCACAAAACACTGCTTACACCAAGTTCGCGTTAGTGTTTTATTTTTTGCTCCAAGGGTAACATATAAGTACTTACGTATTTATATTTTTCATTTACCTATGTATTTATTTTTAATTTATTAGGTTAGAGCAGTCAACCGGATAGCGAAAGGTCGTGGGTTCGAGTCCCATCGGAGCTGGTTGTGGAACGGGTCGATTTTTTCTAAATACCTAAGTACTTCATTTTCAATTTTTCAAAAGTTACCTAGCTACCTTCTAGCTACTCAAGAAGATGAGATTTTGAAAAATGATAGAGGACGGAGGATTCTTTTCATGAAGAAACCAGACCAATATGATGGCTTTGACTTTGACTTTGAATTCTATGCAGACGCAGTCGCGGGTGGAGCGCCAATAAACTATTAAGTAGGTAGGTACTTAGTGTTGGTTGGTTACCCAATAAACGTTTTTCTATTTCTATTAGATACTTTTATTTGAGTCTTACCGAGTGACATATACCTACCTAAGCGTTACTCTACTAACAAAATTAAAATTTACGTGTAGACAGACTCTACTAAAACTGGTAGAGTACCTAATGAAAACTGGTAGGGTTGTAGGTAAGTATGCTAGTTTAGTCTTACTCTATACTTATACCGTTTTAAAACATATACATAGTGGCGACATGCATGTAACAATAACATTTTTCTGAAGTTTACTCGTCTCCTTACTCCAAGTGGAGTAAAATGTGGAATTGTTGGAGACAACGGTAAGTAGAGACAAAAGGACAAAGAGGTTCTATTAAACATTTTTATCTTTTATTAGGCATTAAAGATGTAGAGCCGTCCTGTAATAATTGTAATCGTGTAAATTGCATAATATTGTAACCTTGCCCACGGTGACCAAAAAAGCAATAAGCT
Organism: Crambus lathoniellus; assembly: GCA_949710035.1. Lineage (NCBI taxonomy): Eukaryota > Metazoa > Arthropoda > Insecta > Lepidoptera > Crambidae > Crambus > Crambus lathoniellus. The sequence continues at coordinate 25,301,266 of OX453301.1, forward strand.
AACACACTGCCACCGGTTTCCGCTCCGGTGGACGGAGATGTGGCGTGAGTGTGTTATAATCTTTTAATACATTGCGTATTGCGTTTTGTATGCAAATCAAGAGTAGGTATACAGTCAAAATTTAACCTCACTACCGCAAACCGGAGCGGTGTCCGGTGCAGTGTGATAGAGGCCTACTCTTAATTTTAGTAGGCAAAGCCTAAATATCTATTCTCTGGACTGAGAACTGCGTAAAAAAATTAACTTGTCTACAATTTTTTTTAATGTTATTTACTTTACTGTTATTAATTTACTTTTTCTGGGATTATTTTTCCAATCCAGACACGGACAACAGACAGACAGACAGACAAACAAAAATTTCAAAAACCATACTTTTGGTGCTAGATATATTACGTGTTATTGGTGAGAAATAATATTAATCATCATCATCATCATCAGCCATTTAATGTCCCCACTGCTGGGGCACTGGCCTTCCTTATGGATGGATAAGGAGAATGAGCCATGACCCACCACGCGGGCTCAGTGCGGATTGGTGGGTATTAACGACTGCAAGTGCAGCCGGGACCAACGGCTTAACGTGCCTTCCGAAGCACGGAGGAGCTCGAGATGAAAAGTTTTTGGTCACCCATCCCGTGACCGACCATTGCGAACGTTGCTTAACTTCAACGATCGCAGGCCAAGCGCGCTATCCACTGCGCCACGGGCTCCTCATATATATTTATTATTATTAATAATATTAATAATAATAAATAACTTCTTACATTCACACCAATTATCTAAGCCCATTTTAATTTCATTAAGAAACTGTATCATGGAAAACTTGATAACGGATAAATATATATGACGTCGCTGGGTCGGGTTTGCCTGGTCTGGTCTCGTTGACAGGATGGTTGCGACGAGGGATCCTCAAAATAATAGTCTCTTCTTCAATAACAAACGTCTTATTCTTCAATCACAATCGATATGTCACAAATAAAACAACGATTCAAGTGATATACACGGATGAATCTTTAAACGCAGCAAATTCGATACAGAAAAGTGGCCCTTGCGGGCCCCACTACCGCCTCAACGTCCAACCCCTTGTAGGTCCCTGTTTAGACTGTTTTTATCTTGCTTGCCCCTGCACCAAATGTGTCGACAAATTCAACTCCCTTGGTCAGGTCATGCCATCTCTCTGTATCCAACTCACTCAAGTGCTTGCCGCAACGTTTAAACTGACTCAACTAATAGTTACAAAGCAACAAGATAGATGGCGTTAATAATTTTAGTCGATAGTTACAAAATAACTCGATAGATGTCGTTATAATTTAAATTAAAGTAATCGATCTTGCTGTATATGAGTGCAGCACTGCGCTCACGCTCCGACACGGCCATTCTGACGTGTCACATGTCCTCATGTGTATCTGGAACAAAATTACTTCAATGGAGCTAATTCCGCTCGGCTTAACCTGACTAAAAGGTTAGTAGGTACACTATAGATAAGGAAGAAAGTATGCCTCATAGTAAGTTACAGTAATCACAATATTATAATCAAAGTCATATAAGCAACACACATCACTAACAGTAGCTACACATTAGGTGGCAAGGATTCCCACATGGAATCGGTACACTCAATGTACATGGTCATCGTAATGACATAGTCTCCCATGAGACGGATTCCCACATTGGAATCGGTATGCTCAACATACATGGTCATATCATAATGACATAGTCTCCCATGAGACAGATTCCCACATTGGAATCGGTACACTCAATGTACATGGTCATCGTAATGACATAGTCTCCCATGAGACGGATTCCCACATTGGAATCGGTATGCTCAACATACATGGTCATATCATAATGACATAGTCTCCCATGAGACGGATTCCCACATTGGAATCGGTACACTCAATGTACATGGTCATATCATAATGACATAGTCTCCCATGAGACGCTAGATTGCCACAGCCTCAGCCGCACCGCGCCCTGTACAACCCTATCGAATCGCAGTTACGACTACGACTGAAGCGTGCGGATTACCAAATAAGTAGCCATGTCAGTAAGTGTTTGCACATAGTTAGACAGGCCTTCACCGGCACTGTCCACACCCGATTCAACATCACAAACATTTAATTCGGAGGATACATAACTTTGAGGCATCTTTCTGAGCTATTCGTTAATATTTAAAAACTTAGTTTTAACAACTTCAAAACTATTTTAGGGCAAACGTTAAAAACATCATTTTTCACAAATTAATTCTCTTCATAAGTTTACTCATGAAAATCCATTTCCACTTTATCTTGGCGGAGTTTGTACCAAATTAACCATAACGTATCTGTCAGAACTCTACAGTCTACAGTTACTTTCAATGACTTATCCAGTGATCGTAAAATTTTGTGCCTTACTAGCACTCCACAACATAACCAGCCATCACAACTCTCAGTGCTTTTGGTATCAGTCCAACAAAGCTCAATACTCAAATAAATCTGTCACGTAGCAGCTGATAACTGCTTGCAAATAATGTTATTACTTAAAGCCTTTTTGAAAAATAAAGCTCTCAACTACTTCTTTATTACTGAACATAGTCACAACGCGTTATAGACTGACAGCTTGGAACAACAACCAAACCAATGATTGAACAAAACGTAATCTTTGTACATACTACAAGTGCTTCCGCTGTACCCTTTTTACCTCATGGTACCACAACAACGTGCTGACTCATTCAGCCACGCAATAAAACAATCAACATCTTCAGCACTTCTTTACTAATAATGTGGTAAACACCAACTAAACATTTAGTCCTCTGAACTAAATCAAATCATGTTCCCATATTCTGTCAATCTAATACGAACCCTTATCGTTACTATTCCAATTTAAATCAAATCTCACATTAACAATAATTGTAATACTAGGTTTGTTTGTACTAGTAAAGTGCCAAAAACTGTACAAAAGAATGTTCATTGAACGGAAATGAGCATTTCGGTGCTGTTTGCACAAATAATGACAAAATGAAAACTGCTCACCAAATTGCGATCATATGATATGCGATGCCAGTAGATCTCTCTCTCTACACTATCGCCGCAAACGCCGGCTACTTGTCTGTTGCGTTGCGCCACTACGCCACCGCGCCGCCGCACTGCCATCGCCGCAGAATCGCACCATTGCACCACTATGCTGCGCTTGCATTTCACTGTAATTTGAAATAGGTCATTTGTGAGGACTCATGAAGTAAAACCTTCCGTATAGCCACCAACTCTACTTTGGAAACATTGTGATCTTGGTCACTCTGCATTTGACTCTACTCGTGACTCTGAATTTGGCTCTACATTCGACTTTACATGTCACTCTACATGTGACTCTATATTCGACTCTACATTTGACTCTATATTTGACTCTACATCAGACTCTACATCAGACTCTACATTAGACTCTACATCAGACTCTACATAGACTCTACATCGGACTCTACATCGGACTCTACATCGGACTCTACATCGGACTCTACATCTGACTCTACATCAGACTCTACATCGGACTCTACATCAGACTAAGACCTCTCGATCTCTACCATTACGTCATGGGATCGATAAGATAAGATAGCACTTTATTGCACACACATAGACAAAAAATACATGACATAAACCATTTACGAAAAACGGTAAAATTAGACGGCCTTATGTCTTAGCAGCGATCTCTGCCAAGCAATCTTACTATCTGAGTATCTGATAGGTCATGTTATAGGCACCAACTTTATATCAAGAGTTACAATGATGACACTATCTCATATGGTATAGCTGTACCCCGAGTGTAAATTTGTCAATGTGCAAACGTTACATCTAGATCTTATTTCTTTACAACAAAGTACAATCCATCTGTCAAAATTTTTCTCAAACGCAATAGTATGCGAATTTACTAAACACTCTGTACGTTAGTAAAATTAGAAAAATGTTTGCCGCTGAGTTTTGATGTAGGTAGTTGACAGTAAAATCATAAAACATTCTTGGTTCCGTTAGGAACTATTATTACAACGAATTACTCACAAAGAAATAAGATTTACTTTCTTTCGGCTTCACAAAATAAGAAAAATATGAGAGTACCTCCGTTTGTCTAGATACAGACAAACCTATCGATGAACAAATCCTTATGCTCCAGCCAGGTTACGCCAGCACATGAAATCTGGTCCAGGTCCAGACTGGTCCAGTCTTGCCGATGAACTTCCTTTCAGCGTAGGTACCGCTCATCACCAGGAAAAGATGATTTTCACAATTCTCTTCTTGCAAATGAAATGCCGCTAGTGAAACGGCAGGTCGCCTTTTTCATCACACGTTCAGTAACAGAATGTCGAGTAACAGAATGTCGAATAACAGGAATACGGGTATTTCGTTTTCAGTCCACTTTTCATCTGTGGCACGGGCTGCATCGCACTTCTGATAACGTCGCAGGGTTCGGGTTGCCTGGTCTGGTCTCGTTGTCAGGATGGTTGTGACGAGGGATCCTCAAAATAATAGTCTCTTCTTCAATAACAAACGTCTTATTCTTCAATCACAATCGATATGTCACAAATAAAACAACGATTCAAGTGATATACACGGATGAATCTTTAAACGCAGCAAATTCGATACAGAAAAGTGGCCCTTGCGGGCCCCACTACCGCCTCAACGTCCAACCCCTTGTAGGTCCCTGTTTAGACTGTTTTTATCTTGCTTGCCCCTGCACCAAATGTGTCGACAAATTCAACTCCCTTGGTCAGGTCATGCCATCTCTCTGTATCCAACTCACTCAAGTGCTTGCCGCAACGTTTAAACTGACTCAACTAATAGTTACAAAGCAACAAGATAGATGGCGTTAATAATTTTAGTCGATAGTTACAAAATAACTCGATAGATGTCGTTATAATTTAAATTAAAGTAATCGATCTTGCTGTCTATGAGTGCAGCACTGCGCTCACGCTCCGACATATACTTAAATACTTTTTGTTTGTAAATACATACATATTATACATAGTTAACACCCAGACCAAGACAAATAGACAATATGTTCATGCACACAAATATTTGTCTTGTTCGGGAATCGAACCCGAGACCACTGGCGCAGAAGGTGGGTAGCCTACTCCTGCGCCAAATCGGTCGTCAATCGAGAAAGGCGCTTGAATTTATTTTGGCGTGCGTTAATTTATTTGCGATAACTCCTATTCATTTAAATTATATGGTGTAAAAGAGTAAAATAATGAGCATGAAATGCTTAAAGCAACTAACGTATTTAGATTGATAAGGGTTAATACTGTATCCGTTTAAATAGCTTTCCAAATTACCTCATTGTTCGTAACCATTTTTTAAGAGATAATATGGCTCTAATCTGCTATCCTTGAAATATAGACATATGCTATCGCGGACTTTTTTGTAGATCTATAGAAGAGGAATATCCCAACATGCATTATTTTTTAACCCTCGAAAGGATTAGGCAGCGTTTTTGCTGAAAGCTACCGAAGCTACCTTTATTGTCGAAAGCGCCGTTTGCCGGCACTTTCGACAATTATCGTTATATTTCTACCAATTTACACAAAACTTTCATAAATTATATATTAAAACCTTCCTGAAGAACTACGCTACCTATTAGTGAAAACTGCATGAAAATCTGTTTCGTAGTTTTAAAGATTTAAGCATAAATAGGGACAGACAGACGGGAAGCGACTTTGTTTTATACTATGTAGTGATTTATGATTAAAATACAACCATCCGTTTTTTTCCGAACGGTAAAATTCAGTGTAGTGCACAAGCGCCATATGTTTTTCATTGACGTCATCTCGGAACGGAAAAAAACGGCCCGGAATGGGGAAAAGTAAAATGACGGACGGTAAAAGTCAGTGTTGTGCACAAGCGCCCATATGTTTTTCAAAGCTGCCATATCGGTCCGTAAAAAAACGGACCGCCGGATCGGTAAAATTCAGTGTAGTGCACAAATGCCCTAAGGCTGCATAAGTCATAATGCTCCTTCCGATCCTGTGCAAAATATCTTCTGAAAATAAACTGAAGTCATGGCTGTATGGCGCAAATGAGCTTTTGCCTTTTCTGCACGAAGCAGGAAAAAATGAACCAAAAAAAAAGACGAAAAAGTCACATTTGACTTGAAACGTCACTGTCAGATTGGTAATGATACCAGTTTTAGACTGTTACCCAGAATTGGTGTAGAATTTTGGATATATTTAGGGATTCATAATTATGAAGAGATCTTACTCTCCGTTTAATCACAGTGTAAAATCAAGAAAATGAGCTATTTCAGCGATGCTGCGTCAAATTTTCTTACACACTTCGATCAAGGATTCGGTATGAATTAGGGTTGTGTTTTGGTAATTATTTTGTTGATGCTGAAATCAAGAAAATCATACTTCACTGTGTTAGGAAATAATCAAACTTATCTATACCGTACCGTACCTATACATTGAAGTCGTTAGCATCCTTGTAAAATAAGAACATACCCATGATGTAGAGTATTTTCCCCAAATATGAGGCAAATCCAAGGTGTAAAATTATTTTTTTTAATCCCTGAAAAATAGTGTAAAATACTCAGTAATTGATCACTATGGCAAATAAAAATTAAAACGACAAAAAATAACAATTTGATAAAAAAAAACATTGATTTATTAAAATTCAAATAACATACAAGCCTAAAGGTTGACTTCCGAGCATCGCGGCCGATCGCAGCCGCGCGCGATCGATCGCGTGCGACTGACGCGCGCGGCTGATGCGACAATAGTCAGTGTATGAAAATGTATGGCGCCGCTTCCGAGGTATGAGACAGACGCGTGCGGCCGACGACAGACGTCGGCCGCACGCGGCCGTAACTGTAATGAAAACTTCTTTGTATTGTATAGATACTCACTTATCAAGACTAAAATTCATATTGTTTCTGACTTCACGCTTAAAAAAAGGAATTTCAGTCTCTTAAATCTCAGTGGGGTCGAAAACGCTTCGTACCGCCACAATGTCTGGTTTAGTATGAGGTCTAAAACGCCGCGTGCCGCACCAATAGAAAGAATAGCTAATTCAGTGCCGCAGTGAGCGTGTTACAGAAAGGGCGTTTGCGCACTACACTGAATTTTACCGTCCGGCGGGGCGGTCCGTTTTTTTACGGACCGGCGGCGGCGGCGCGGCGTGGCATGAAAAACACGGATGATTGGCTTGTGCAGTTGTCCGTCTTTTTACTCTCCGGGGCAGCGCAGTGATTACCCCCGGGGCGGGGGCCCCGCCCGCTCATGAATATCACGTTTTCAGTTCAATATCACAGTTTCCATGTTTCAAAGCCAAAACTACACGAAATAAATAAATTCTTACTATGTATTATAAATAACTAGCTTTCCGCCCGCGGCTTCGCCCGCGTGGACTACACGACGTTATCCCGCGGGAATGTGATATTTTCCGGGATAAAAAGTAGCCTATGTTCCTCTCCAGGCTACAAAATATCTATATCCCAAATTTCAGCCAAATCCGTTCAGCCGTTTTCGCGTGATTGAGTAACAAACATCCAAACATCTAAACATCAAACATCTAAACTTTCACATTTATAATATTAGTAGGATTTAAGCTGGACATTGACGATCAGTTTTGTCCTAAAACCAGCGTTGACACATGAATTTTCTAACAGTGACAGACAACCATAAATTAGAGATTAAAATAAGGAAGATGACAGAAAAGTGAGTATCTATACAATACAAAGAAGTTTTCATTATAGTTACGGCCGCGTGCGGCCGACGTCTGTCGTCGGCCGCACGCGTCTGTCGCATACCTCGGAAGCGGCGTCATACATTTTCATACACTGACTATTGTCGCATCAGCCGCACGCGTCAGTCGCACGCAATCGATCGCGCGCGACTGCGATCGGCCGCGATGCTCGGAAGTCTACCTTTAAACTACTTCATTGGCCTCCCGACAAAACGCGGGCTCTACTATAACGTGATTTTATTCAAGTTCGCGCTTGGAATTCACGAAACAAACCATATCACCCATGCTTCATGCCCGCTTTGCACGCGTCCCTGCGCCCGTGCTAACGCCGGGCACCACCCCTTTTCACGTAAAAACATACCTTCATATGAGTACAATAATGGGCCGAATGGATTCCAATGACTTCCAAAACACTCTGTATAATGATTTGCTGTTTGTAAGTCTCGCTAAAACTCACAAACGGCTTGACCGCTTTGAATACTTTGTATTTTGTTTTGTTCGCTATAGTTCAGTTCATTCGCGAACTAAATCAAAACTTTTTATAGCACTTATAAACGGAGAAAAAAGGTTAATAACGTTACGATCCTGCGTCATAATCATAAATGACAGGAACTACTTATAAATATACGCGCAAGTGGCTCAAGTGGGCGTAGAATCGAAGCAGGCAGTGTATAAAGCTTCTTTGGTGAGTCTAGATGCGCTTCGCGATTATTCATTTTCTATCTATAATAGTATAGGTGATACTAAGTTCATCAGTAATAATAAATGACTTCAGGCGTACCTCAGGCGTCAATTCTTGGACCTCTCCTATTTTTTTTGTACGTCAACGATATAAAGAAGTGATTCTTGCATTCGAAACTCTTGATACGCTGTACGCTGATGATTTAAAAATTTATAGAGGAGTTGCATCTGTGAATGATTGCTTATTGCTTCAGGCAGACCTTGATAGGTTATCAGATTATTGCAAAAATAATAAGTTATTTATCAGTTTACCAAAATGCAATTACATAAGTTTCTCAAAGAAGATCAGTACCTAACATTAATTTTGAATATAAGTTAAACAATGTAATTTTAACTAAAGTTTCAACCATAAAGGACCTGGGTGTGATTCTCGATCCCAAATTACACTTCGATGTATATATTGATACAATCATCAATAAAGCTTTCAGAATTTACGGTTTTGTTTTTAGATCTTCTGACAATTTTCGACGTTCATCTACTTTCCTTCTTTTGTACTACTCACTCGTCAGGTCTCAGTTAGAGTATGTGATCCCAGTATGGAATCCTTTTTACGAGAAATACTGCATACTTCTCGAAAGAGTTCAGAAGAAATTTCTACGTACAATGAACTACAAATGCCACCGTTCTTATCTTTCCTACGACCAGCTTTTGTTGAGGTACAATGTACTTAGCCTCAAAACTAGACGCTCGTTACTTTCTCTTGTGTTTTTGTACGGCATAATCAATAACAAGTTTGACTGCACGGATCTCTTTAATCAGGTTTCCTTTTGTGTGCCTAGAAATGTAAACACCAGAAGTTCACGGGTTCTCCGAACATTTTATATAGACAGGTGTAGAACAAATGCCGGAGATCGAGCTCCAATCACTATGTTGTTGAATATCTTTAACGATAGAATTAATGACATTGACCTATTCTTATTGAGTAAAAACCAATTCAAACAAACTGTAATGTAATAGACCTCCTAGACGTTTAATTATTAGGTATATTTCAAATAACCAGATCCTTTCTTTTCGCATTTTTTTTTAAATATATATATTTTTCTCTCCTATTTTTTTATATAATATATTAGCAACAGTGTGCTCGTTTGTAATTCACGCTAGTAATTTGTGGATAATGCTGTTGGTTATACATTTAGTTATGCTACCATTAATATTAAGAAAAAACATATTTTGTATAACTGTTTATTGAATAAATAAAAATAAAAAATAAAAATAAAATCAGGTCCACCAGTTTATAATAAAATCGAAAGGTCACACACTCAATCGTCACAAAATCTCGGAAACTTTAATAATGGATCAATGAAGGTGAAATTTGGCAGGTAGGTGAAGGTGAGGTAGGCCAACATTGAAGTTGAATTTGCAAGGATATTTTTCATTTTTGTACGGAGCCTCGGCTAGGACTTTGTACACTATATATGGTATAGTGTACAAAGTCCTAGCCGCAAGCAAAAGATAACGCGTTTGATGGTACAAAAGCATTTTATAATAATAAATGATGCAACCCCGATTCAATATGGCGGCAAAACGTCACACTCACATTAAAAAAAAAAGTTGACATTGACAGATTATCATCAGTTTTTTTTTATCGTTTTCGTTCTGTAACAAGTTAGGGCCACTGGTAAAAAAATATACATGCGAAACGATATAATTCTAATCTAAATGTTGAAATGTTTTAGGCATGCATCTCATAGGGAACAGAAAAAATGATTCATGCACAAAAAAAGGCACAGTTCGAAACACAGACTAAGGAGAGATATAGTCCGAAATATTTCAAACTTATTTTTTTTAATCAATGTTTCCGAACGTGATATAAATATGGTTGCCAGTGTGTCAGTATTTTTACAAAGTTTATTTTTGTACCATTTGTTCAGAAAGATAAAGAGAATTTTAATATTTTAAATGACTTTACTATATTTTTAACTATTAGTATGAATAGTGTACAAAGTCCTAGCCGGAAATGAAAAAGGTTTTTATTTGCAAAACCAAACCAAAATCACCGTGGGGAACCACCATAAACGAAGCTGGCAGCACTTATTTTATCTAGCTGTCAAATTGTTATGTCAATGTCAAATCCATGTCAAATCAAAATGAAGAATTTCATTTCTTTCATAAAATTTAGTTGTCATATCACTGGTGTAGGAAAGAGTGAAGTGGACAATTTTGCAATAAGTAAATAAAATATAATAATATAAGCAAAACTTCGTAATCTCATTTGTATTGTTATAATATTTATAATTAATTCTTTATTATCAGTTATCACCATGATTAACGGACGTGCATTACATTTTGTATTTAAAGTTTCTGACAGAACACTCACAGCTAAATTCTACAGAGATGTGCTGGGAATGAAGGTAAGTCTTGTAGCAATTTCTCTTAAAATTGTATTGAAATTACGATACTTTATTCACATATTGAATGTTGAGAATTTAAGGTTACTGTAATTAAAATAAGTGCCTAAAAGTATAATTCTCAAAACGTAGCCAAGGTCACAAACAAGGCAAGAATGCGTCAACCGGTAAATCGCCGTGAATAATTGCATATTGTTAACAAAATGATACTTAAGTATAGTGCGCTCAAGAATTTCCCAATCTGAAAAATCTTAGAGGCAAGATAGCAACAATGTAGGTAGGTAGTCAAGAAAAAAGATAAAAATATTGTGTACTTACAGTCTCTAGCAATAATATGTAAACAACATAGCTATATATCACCTACATAACTATATTGAAATACATTTGTGGTACACAGATAGTTTTGTTTCGGAATGCTTTAATGTGACAAAGTTCTATGTTGTTCATATAATACAATGGTTCCCAACCAGTGGTCTGTGGACCACCAGTGGTCCGCAGAAGCCAAAATATGGTCCGCGGAATGATTTTTAATTTAGCGTGCGATGAGCCGTTTGTCGGGCGGCGTGGGTGGCAGATTTGTTTCCACTCGATGCATGGTTGAAACAGTTTACTAATCCGGCATATCAGACCAATTTGGCTTATCTTGTGGATATTTTCACACACTTAAATAAATTTAATATGCAACAGCAAGGTTCCGGAAATAAAAAAATTAAAAAAGTCGCGCAAATATATTCATTTTTTAAAATAAACTTCGCGTTTTTATTTGCAAACTTCAGTTGTGGTTACGTAAAATTAAAGAAAATAATTATTCTGTGTTTGCGATATTAAAATCACTTGTGTAAGACAAAAAGTATGACGCTATTAAAGTAAATATACAAGAAAACATTAAGACTCATTTGCAAAATTTGTAAATTGAATTCATCAATTAACATTTAATGAGGATTGAAAACGGACGCTGGTGAAGTTCATGAAGGAATCCATGAAGAATTCCAAAATGACAGGAACTGCAATGATGCTTTTGAATTGAATTCACTTGAGTCGTTGTGGTGTAAAAAAGCAATTTCTTGAACTAAAATTCGAGAAATCGCCTTGCGCTATTTTATGGTTTTCTAAGCAACTTATTTATGTGAACAAGGATTTTCTGCTTTGTTGGTAATTAAAAACAAGGCGAAGAATCATTTGAAAGTTAGTGACGATTTGCGTGTAGCTTTGAGTAACAGTGTTAGTCGTAGGATAGCCAAACTCGTGAAGAGTAGCAAGCTCAGAAATCACATTCTACAAAACCACAGAAGTTTATCCTAAAAATCTTATTTTTTTTACGACTTAAGTTCCTATTGAGTGTTGAATTATAGTTTCACTTATGATTATTACAGTTGGTTTTTATTATACCTACATAGTGGTCCCTGCTAACAAGAATCATAAAAAACTGGTCCCTGACCAAGAAAAGGTTGGGAACCCCTGATATAATATTATTGCTTGTGACTATACTCGACTACCTGCGTGAACTAAATGATATTTGCCTGTGGAAACAACACATTTTTCACATTTAAAATTAGCCCATGTTCATTGTTATTCATTCTAGACCATAATCTATCTCTGTTCCTTAATTTCATCCAGACCTGTTCAGCGGTTCCGATGTGATTAAGTAACAAACATCAAAATTTTCACATTTATAATATTAGTAAGATTCTTATAGCTAGTCATAATGTAGGTGTTGAATTTGGATAAACCACTGTTGGTGTAATAAGAAACATAAAAGGGTTGGAGTGTCATGTTTCAGATTTTACTTACATTACCTATGTATCTACACACACTTTGGTAATAATCTATAATATGTTTATGAACACTACAGCTTAGAGAACAGTAAATATCAAGATGTTACTCCAAATAATGTAAGTTTTACTTACAATGTATAATATATATAGTATAATAAGTGTAAACTATAAAATTATAAAACATACAAACATAATTTTTTTCCTAGAAAAACACAAAATAACCAACTATTAGACTTGTTTTAAGAATTGCAACAAAACTATTTAGAAAAAATATTCATAGTTATGATATGATACAGATGATAGATACATGTTAGAAAAGTGGACATCTTAAATTATTGTTGATTGTAGGCTACTCTATAATAGGCTCCCCTTAACACACTAACAGCCCATTGCTTAAAATTAAAAAATAAAAACTTTTTGCTTAATTTATTATTTTTATCAATACCCTTTCACAAGGAATGCATGCTCCTATTCTATAGAGAAGCCATAATAGCTGATGATGAAATCTTTAATGTTAAGAGCATCCCTACAAGGTGGACCAACAATCTGGTCAAGGTCGCGGGAAGCCACTGGATGCGTGCAGCGCAGGACCGATCGTTGTGGAGATCCTTGGGGGAAGCCTATGCCCAGCAGTGGGCGTCGTACGGCTGAAATGATGAAGAGCATCCGGATTGAAACTCGGTTACTGTTTCAGGTACTTCGCCATGAAGAATTCACTGAAGGGTGTGAAGCAGCATGCAATGGGTAAGTCTCAATCTTTTTTTTTAATTTACAGTGGGGGGAATGGGTTTACTCAAACCCCATCCGCATTAGTGTGCGGATGGTGGCTATGTGGGACTCGCTTAGCCGCTTCCTGATCCCCCATCCAGCTGCAAGGACTCGATATTGGGATCAGGTAGAAGTCGCGACTCGACGGCCGGCCCGGCTTTCCAGGCCCCTGGCCCCTACGCGGCGGGAGGTGGCTAAGCAAGTGTGGCCATCTCCCCAGGCTGGTGGGAAGGACCCGTGCGATCCACGGCACGGCACGGATCGCACGGCACCGCACTGCCCCGCTAGGCGTGATCCTTGGGCCCACTTGCCTTCGTCGGAGCTGCACCGAGTGAGCAACCTGCTAGCGGATCCGCTCCGATGCCTCCTTTTACGATGCGACGGGCAGCGAGAAATCCTGCCCTATCACGGCAACCAGATTGAGGCGCTGTGGAGAGAGTAGGGTGTGCTTCGTGCTGTCTTTCAGCGCCGCAAACATGGCACCGTGGGGTAATAAGTCTCAACACTACAAATGAGGGTCCTTTTGTACCTTTTGTTTAAGGGCGATAGGGTTTCCTCCATATCTCAATAAGTTTTATAGACAAATGAATCTTCTATTGTAAATATTACGAAAAGCGGGACTTTTTCCATGTTTTGATTTGTTGTAGAGTCCCCGATATATCGGGGGATATAACAAATCAAAATCAGTTTTAATGTTCGTGCGATTAAATAAAGGAATAAAGTAATAAATAAAGTTTAAAAAGTTTAATCTATTGTTCTGTAACTATGCAGTCTGAACTGTGAAGTGAAGGATGAAGTTTTTAATTTTTTTATTAATAAAATTAATCTTAATTTGCAAGCAATTGCTCATACTTTCAGGACATAGTGCTGCTCTTTACCCTTGGTATATTTACAACCACAGATGGCAATAATATTTGTGTTCAACACTTCTCAACCTTGAATTTTATTATATACTTTTGTTTATCTATTTCAGGCCATATGCCAACAGATGGAGTAAGACCATGATTGGTTATGGACCAGAAGACACACATTTCGTCGTGGAGCTCACATACAACTACGGCATCACACACTATGAGCAAGGCAACGATTTCATCGGCCTCACCATTCAATCATCAGAGAGTCTCAAAAGGGCTGCAGTTAACAACTGGCCAGTGAAGGAACAGAACGGCATCAAGTACCTAGAAGCTCCCGGCGGCTACAAATTCTACATTATTGACAAGCCACAGCCGGTAGATAAAGGTACGTAATCGCACAGACTGCCGTATCTCTGTCGCAGATATTCTAGTGATCGTGACAGATAAGCTAATTCGATAGTTGGCGTGACATCATAACGCCGAAATGTTTTAATAAAAGAAATTTTCGTAAAACTAGAACGAAACATGCTATTTGTTTGAGTACCTAGGTATGTAGGTAAATAATGTTTTATAAAATAATCGCCGAAACGCAATGAAAAAAGCGAAAGTGGGATTGGATTGAGCTTTATGATCTAAATTAATTCAATGTTTTCTTCCTAGGTACTTCGCTTTTAATACAAACAATTTGGGGTCAGCGCAATACGTCTATCTCCTCTACTCATCTGTTTCACCTTTCATCTCCTCATTTGCTTCGTTATTATTCGCACACATACCATAGGCATAGGATAGGCAGTATTTGTATGGTCAGCCGCCTGACCTACACACCCTCCTTGGGAATGCTGTAGGCGGTAGTAATTAATCATTTTTATCCAACCGACCTTTTATCCAAATAGTTGCTGATTTAGCGATATTTTAGGCTTATCAGAAGGTTTAAGTTAAAATTATTTCACAACATTAAGTGAGAAACTATATCAATCATCGTGACGATCGCGGAATTTGAATCAAAGGCAATAAAGCTTATCACAGACAATCACAGTAAATCAAGGTTACCCAATTAGTTATGAATATTATCATAAGAAGTATAGCAATGATTAAGGCGATACTCGGAAAAATTATGTTGAAGCGAGATAGCAATGAGAAAACGACTCGCGCGGGAGCGAGACCGATTTTGCAGATTCGGCTAAAAAAACACAAAATCACTGCGTATTAAAAAACTACAGCGATTTTTTAAAAAATGCTTCTATACGATCCTAAATATTATTGGTGTCCACTAATTAAACCAATTTTCAATAGTGTAAGTAACCCCATTTACGAATAATTTTGAATTTTCTTATTTTTTAGAGGTCTTTTCGAAAAGAAAAAGTGTCGAGGCAAAATCATAAAATCGTGTTTTTGAAACTATACGATTCTAGATAAAGGTATGAAGAAATATGTATCTTAATACCAGATTTGTAACAACTGTAACCGTCCTATAGTTTTAAATCAAAAAGTCCATACTTTTTCCGAGTAGCGCCTTAACAATAATAATATAAGTAACTTTCTTTAAATGATTACAGAACATCAATAAATAGATAAACATAGGCATATTCAATAATAGTAGATTGTTTAGCAAGGGATGTATGGCACCCATAACAGTCGATTGTTTTGGCGCACGAACGAAGTGAGGCCGATAGTTCAAAACTGTTATGGGTCCATACACCCGAAGTTAACACTCTACTTTTCATTTTGAATATGAGGAAAGTAAAAATATAAGTACAGAAATAATCTAAAATAGTTATTTGTTATACAAGAGAGCAAAATCATTTTTCGCTGCGAGTGCTGAATTTAAATCACGAACTAGCGAAGAAGTCTAAAATTGAATCACGAGCGTAGCGAGTGATTCAAATATAGACTACTGAGCACAGTAAGTGATTTAAAGGCACGAGACATCAGAAAATTTTGCTCTCGTGTTAAACATACAACTTTTCACCTCTACCAGCGAGAAAAGTGTTACAGGTCAGAAAAACAACATTGAAGGCAACATTTAACAATAAAGAAAACATAAAAATTACAAAATTTTATAGGTAATTAAGAGTAAAATTGGTGCAATTATGCAAGTTGAAGGTAACTGTTTGCATTGCGTTCAAAAACTGCACTGCATGTAATTTTTATGAAAACCAAACATGATATTAGTAAGCGATATAATGTTCACTACACATTATATTTTATTTTAAACTAGCGGCCGCCCGCGGTTTCACCCGCGTGGTTCCCGTTCCCGTGGGAATATCGGGATAAAAAGTACATATAAACCTTCCTCTTCAATCACTCTATCTATTAAAAAAAAACGCATCAAAATCCGTTGCGTAGTTTCAAAGATTTAAGCATACAAAGGGACATAGGGACAGAGAAAGCGACTTTGTTTTATACTATGTAGTGATATTGCGTGTTTAATAAAAAGCAATAGTCGTACAATCGTATTTATATAATTTGTTATTAGAATTCATAAATTTTTCTTATTTTAATTTATATCATGCATGCGACCTCATTTCGTCCATACTCTTTATTTCGAACCTTTGGTATTCGTGTATTTATTTTTTAAGCTTTATATTTCATGTCCATCGACATAAAGCTATCTATCTATCCTTTTTGCTCATATTAATTTTAAAAGTCTCATCCTTGTCACTCTATTTCTTTTTTCTTAATTATTTCAAAAGTTGGTGTAAGAAATTAAAAAAGCACTTTGCCTCACGCTCGCAGCAAAAATCGATTTTGCTGCGAGTTTTTAGGCACCAAAAGCGCCCTTTTCGAGCTGGAGAGGTGAAAAATATTTTTCCTATGGCCGCGGAATTTTCGAAAGACTATAGGACTTTTTTGTTCAATTTCTCTATTTTAGGGAAGGCATGTAAAACTAAGTCCATACAGCCTTGTTTGGTGTTTGACCCGTACTCTAGGCAACTCCACGGAATTAGTAGCCTGATTTTTTATGGTACAAATGACTTATTTGGTTTGAAATCTGTTTCTAAAAACGCATTCTTTAATAAAACAATGTTTTAGATATTAAAATAATAATTCTACCATATTAATTATGTTATATAATAGCAAAACAGGCTGTATAGGCTTCTGTGCCTTTGCTTACATACTTTTTACCTTTGCTTAATATCCAAAGAGATACTTACAGATTTTGACATGACCCCTCCTATTCCTTTTTTAAATTTCATTACGGCCCTAGGGCCGCAACGCATCATACCACTTTCAACCCGCATTTTAGGCAAGTTATGAGTTACTTTCAGAATATGAGACATAAAAAAGCATTTTTCTCCTTATACCTTTAACTAACTATAGTCGCGTTGCGAGTAGCTAAATTAGAGCGTTTACGTACTTAGCCCCTTACTAATGTGCCCCCCTGGAGCAAATTACACAGTCTTTGAGTCCACTATGGAGGATGTTTTGAAAATATGCTGTCGTAAGAATAAAAAAATTGTAGTTTGTGGAGATTTTAATATAGACATCTTAGATATTAAATTAGCACAACTCTCCAGTAAATTCCTTAATCTTTTTAAATCATTTAATTTGCTTCACACTTTTAATGAACCGACGCGAATTACGCCAACATCGGCTACTTGCTTAGATAACATCTTTTCCAACTGTAACTTAATTGAGAAATCGGTAATTAATATTATTAAATCCGACCACAGTGGACAACTAGCTTCTTTTGAGCACTATAATGTTATTCCTAAACGCGAAGTAATTTGCAGGCCAATACCGAAACGTGGTATTAATAAATTTAGAAATAATGTACAAGATAAAATTCAATGTTTGCCAGCTTCTGCTGACGCTAATAACTCTTATCAATCATTATTTGATATTGTTGAAAAAGAATTTAGTAACAATTTTAAACAAAAAGTTATAAAGTGTAATGATCGTAAGAAGTTTAGTGACTGGGCCACACCTGGTATTTATAATAGCAGAAGAAAGTTATTTGAACTCTATGCACAAAAAACGACTTCCTGTGATCCTAGCTTCATTGAATATGTCAAGAAATATTCAATAACATTTAGGAAAGTATGTGCTTTGGCAAAATCAAGGTATATTTCAAATAAAATTAAATCATCTGAAAATAAAATAAAAGCTACCTGGAGTATTATAAACCAAGAAACTGGCAAAACAAAAAGCAAAATTAATTCATTTAACTTAAAAATTAATGATCAGACTTTTGAATCAGATATTGAGGTGGCTAGTGCTTTTGAAGGTTTCTTTGCTCGAATACCGTTAGAAACTACTAGCAGACTTAATTCTTGCCCCAACACCGCTGTCTCTCTTATGGAATCTAGTGTGAACAAGTGCCAGGAAACATTTAGTTTTAGCTATGTCACTACCGAAGATATTATTAAAGCATTCAAAGCAATAAATATTAAGAAAACAGAAGATCTCTGGGGCATATCTACAAGTATCATCAAATCAATAATTGATGTGATAGCTCCATCATTAGCAATAATTTTTAACCAATGTATAAGTGAAGGGGTCTTTCCTAATTTAATGAAGAATAGTAAAATTATTCCTCTGTTTAAAGCTGGTGACAAAAGTGACCCAGCAAATTTTAGACCTATATCCATACTACCAGCAATAAGTAAAATATTTGAGAAATTAATTTATGATCAACTTTTAGAATATTTTAAATTAAATAGTATATTGCATGAGAAACAGTTTGGTTTTTCAAAAGGTAAAAGTACAACTGATGCTGGGGTTGCATTTCTAAAACATGTACTTGATGCCTGGGAGGACAAGCAGGATGTAATAGCTATTTTTTGTGACCTTTCCAAGGCATTCGATTGTGTTGATCACCAAACACTATTAAGGAAGTTAAAACATTATGGTGTTTCTGAAATGTCAGTAAGCCTTATGCATTCATATCTGTATGAAAGAACTCAGAAGGTAGTTATTAATAAAACTGAGTCTACCGGAGCTCCCATTACTATGGGCGTACCCCAAGGATCAATATTGGGCCCGCTGTTGTTTTTAATATACATAAATGACCTTCCTTACTACGCGAAGAATTTATGTGAGACGGTGCTATTTGCCGATGATACATCTCTAGTCTTTAAAGTAGATAGAGGTGATGACTGTTCTGACGAAGTAAATAGTGCTCTTTCAAAAGTGTCACATTGGTTTAATGGTAATAATTTATCATTAAACTCAAAGAAAACTAAGTGTTTAAAATTTTCGTTACCTAATGTAAGACAAGTTGATTTTCATATTAGACTAGACGGCGATACAGTCGAATTCATTAACAATACAAAATTTCTAGGTATTATATTAGACTCGCGACTACAATGGGATCCTCATATCGAAGCCTTGGCGAGTAGACTCAGTTCGGCTGCATTCGCAGTTAAGAAAATAAGGCTCTTAACCGATATTGAAACGGCTAGAATAGTCTATTTTAGTTATTTTCATAGTGTTATGTCCTACGGCCTTTTGTTGTGGGGCTCAGCCGCTAACATCCAAAGTATATTCGTGCTCCAAAAAAGGGCTATTCGCGCCATTTACAACCTCCGATCGAGAGATTCTTTAAGAGATCTATTTAAATAAATAAACATTTTAACTGTTGCTGGACATTACATCTATGAAAATATAATTTATGTGAAAAAGTATTATAATACATTTGTAAAGCAGAGCGATATTCATCGCTTTAACACAAGAAATAAAGATAAACTTGTCGTTCCCAAGTTTAGGCTAGAAAAATCCAGAGCCTCATTTCTGGGGAAAAGCATAGCCTTTTTTAATAAAGTTCCACAGCATATAATTGAACTACCATTGCATAAATTTAAATGTTACATTAAAGAGTCGCTGATGAGCAAAGGATACTATAAAGTAGACGATTATTTGAATGACCGCAATGCATGGTCATGATGTAACACATAACATAATCACTGTTTAATATGATGTATTTTTATACTAAGCAATTGTTGTATTAGTAACGATATGTTTTTTTTTGTAAATGTCGTTACCTAACTAAGAAACGCTGGCAAGTTTCTTGCGCCCATTCTTCTTGTCAGTTAAAAAAGTCTTGAATGGGTGGTAGGAAAATATTGACGATTCATAAGTACATATTTATTATGTCTAAGTGAATAAAGAATATTTTTATCTTATCTTATCTAGTCATCCATAGAGTAGGTACTATTTATTTGTACAAGGGGCTGCGCACTAGATCCGTCTTCCGATTTCTTTCCGTATACTTATACAAAAAAACGAAGCTTAAACTAAGATATCGACTGGTCACCGAGTGCGCAAATCTACGACATTTTTTTTACATGTTTCTTGATAGATTTTGTGCTTAATGTGGCCAATTTTATGCAAAGATTTTCATTCATAAACTTTTTGCTGCCTCCATTAAAATGTGAAAACGGTTTGACTTTGCGACTGCGAAGCTGCTAGTAATTGTACTAGTTTCAGAATTTTAAACAGATTTGTCACTATAATATGTGTAGGTATACTAAAAATACTAAACTAGTGTTAATCCTTATGCCTTTCGAGACGTTCTATAAACCACGTCCTACTTGAGTGATAAGCACGTGTTTAAATCATATTAGAGATTAGACTATAAATGTTGTGTGCGCGCACACTTAAGTCCTTTGTTCGCAATGACGGAGTGCATGGAGCCTATCGTCTTCGAGCTAAATTTTATCTCAAAGTACTATGAATTGACTAATTTGTAAAACATTGTTTGGAACTTTCTTTTTTCATTATTAAATATAACTAATTGATTAAGTACAATAGGTAGTCAAAGGTGTATTTAAAGGGTGTATGCGTCAGGGTTGCTTTGCTTCACACATATTCGGGTCGACATCAATCAGCAAAGCCGAATAATATGTGCAGATGACAAATACTGCGTAATCAAATGATGTGTCGGTCGACCCGAATGAACTATTTGATCGGCACAAGCCGATTTGAAGGCGGACGAATTGGTCCGCTTTGTTGTTGGGGAAATACTCCCGAACCGACCATGCCGACCCGAATGTGTGTAGCAGCCTCTTTAGCATGGGTTTTGAATTGTTTGCATATCCAGTTGGATTTCATCTCCCTATTGTTGAAACTTACCTAATGTGAATAATTTCCAAGAATATCCTCAGATGTAAATTGAAGACAACAAACGTTCTAAACATCCCAAGAAATGTATGACATTTCTGTCGAAGTCTGACCTATCTTATCTACGTTTGCATATCATTATCTTAAAAGATCAGACAAAATAAACAGTTCTTACTTTTAGCCCATTGTTGTGATGTAAAAATTATTATGATGCTAACACAATCATAAAGTAAATTTCTATTACGTAGGTGGGGTCTAAGGCCCGTATTCTAGAAATCTCTTCTCAAGTACAGTTAGAATAGAAAGAGATGCAAATACATGCAACGAATACATTCATCCCTTGCTAACTATACTTGAGATGAGATCTGTCGTTCTAGATTAAAGGCCTAACTAATGTTAGACCAAAACTACTCATAAAATTTACTCTTGAAATGTTATTTAGCTATGTCATGTCAGTCTTTGAAATTATGTTGTTACAGACCCAGTAGTGAAGGTGTCTCTAGCGTGCTCAAATCTGGCCGAATCCATTGCATACTGGAACGGTCTGCTAACCTTGAAGGTCTTCGAGAAGAAAGACAAATCGGTGCTGCTGGGTTTCGGCGACAACCAGGCAAAACTGGAGCTGGTTGAATTAGGTGTGGAAAAGAGTCAATCATTCATTACTTTGAGCATCAAGTTGTCTACTAATATTGGAATAACAACTGGACTTGAAATGGAATACGTTAAAAATTCAAAATATTCAAAGTTCAATATCGTTTATTCAATTTAGGTTTGTTTAACAACACTTATGAACGTCAATGAAGCTACGCCATCGGTTCGCAAATCCTACGGCAGGAGACCTTGTAGCGAGAAGAACCGGCAAGAGTTAGGTCAACTTGTCCTTACGTTCATCACAATCCTTCTGCATAAGCGCGTGCATGTGTGGTAAGAATCGACTAAAGGACTAAAACGCTGGCAGCGTTCCTGAGAGGTTGTCTAACGTGACTCTTAGCAGTCTAAGAATAATAATGACCATTTGGGGAAGGCATATACCCAACGTTATATACCCATCCTCGACATCATCATTTTCAGCTCCGCGACTGAAATTTTATATTGATGATTCAATACTGTAATAAGCAAAAATCCATATTCATAAGCTTTTCATCGCAAATGGTATCTTTAAAACGTTTTACAACCGTTTATTTCCATTTCAGCCGAACCAATAAACCGCGCGAAAGCGTACGGGCGCATCGCGTTCTCCTGCCCCTTCGACCAGCAGCCGACCATCGACAAGAAGGTCCAAGAGGCCAACGGAGCCATCCTGACCCCCCTCATATCTCTAGACACGCCGGGCAAGGCCACTGTCCGCGTGATCATCCTGGCCGACCCGGACGGCCACGAAATATGCTTTGTGGATGATGAAAGTTTCCGCCAGTTGTCCCAAGTGGACCCTAACAGCGATGCCGATCTGGACAAGTTCATTAAATCGGACAAGTCTAGAGCTTAAGCAGGATTTCTGCCAATTTAATATGCCTCTTGCAAGAATTGTAATACACGAGGCTTTATAATAGTACTTACCTAGATCTACAGCAGGTCAACCTTTACAAAACTGACCAATCAACTTTATAATTTAAATTGTAAGGCATAAATATGCTTCGTGGTCGACGAGAGCTTCCCCCAACTGTCCCATGTGAACCCTAAAGCCTTGTTCAGATTACGGTAGTATTTAAGTCGAGTATAAAGTCCATTGCCTGACTTAATTATTTTAAATTGTTATTTGGTGCTCAAGTAAGTACAAATCTTCTTCAACCGTTTTCCACTCGACTAGTGCGAACAAGGCATAACAGCGATGCTGGTCTCGTCAAATTTATTAAATAAGACAAGCTTAGAGTTTAAGCAGGACTTTCGGCCAAATTTCGATCAGTTTTCTATACTATTTGTACTTACAATTTTTCACACGCAATATTAGAAGTTTAATTTATATCCGAGCTATGAGAAGTAGAGACTTGTTAGGAGTCGGCATATAAATTGTCGGCAAGGTATTGAACTGTGTAACCACTGTGTTTTAGATGTATGAAGTTAAAAAGTTAAAATATCAATTGGAAGAAATCGTATTAATTTGTACCACTTGTATTAAAATTAGATAGGTTTAGATTTAAAGTATTAATAAGTTTCAAGTTGTTCAACATTGTGATAAATATAGATATTATATGGTGTTTGTGTAACTAACATTCCGTTAAGAAATTATGAATCGTTTGTTATTTTGATAATGTATCAAAATGTTTATTGGCCCATACAACTGTACAATAATGTCCAATTTTAAAATAAATTGCTTACAAAATCATAATATTTTTGATTTATTACAAACGTATGGGTAATCCTGTCATTTTTATTGTTGTCCATACTAGTTACAAATTATAGCTTATTATATAGCACTGTGAAGTAATGCATTTAAAATTTAGTTTATTCCATTCGCCTTGAAGTACCATTAATACTACCTGTATAGAATGCAGAGCTGCTGATGTGATCGGACCCTCCACAGTGCGGCTTCTACTGACAGCGGTGAGAGCAAGCAGTGAGGGGTTTAGTGGGCATTCCCCCTTCCTGACCCCCCATCGAGTTTTTAGTCACTGGATGGGGGGTCAGGTAGCGGATAGGCGAGTCCTACATAACCACCGCCGCAT
Organism: Crambus lathoniellus; assembly: GCA_949710035.1. Classification (NCBI taxonomy): domain Eukaryota; kingdom Metazoa; phylum Arthropoda; class Insecta; order Lepidoptera; family Crambidae; genus Crambus; species Crambus lathoniellus. The sequence goes on from OX453301.1 coordinate 25,325,177, forward strand.
ACACCGTACGCGGGCGGGGTATGCGTAAACGCATCCTCTCACTATAAAAAAAACAGCTGCTGATGTGAGAAGCAGAACATAAGCATCTTACGAGAATACTGCACGGCAAACATGAATCCTCATAGAATAAATGACAATAACCCAAGTCAGACATATTAGCACCTATTGCAGCAGGAGTGGTTATTAATTTGTGTTTGTTCTGTGTCAGGATGCATCGTGCTTTATCATGAATGCGAAAGATTGTATGGGCGATGTTTGTAATCAATCATGTCAGAACAGCTGTAACTATGAATCTGGATGAAATTGGGCACGGAGAGTTTTAAAAATACATCAAACCATATCTCTATTTTTTATATGTCATTGTAGGTAGGGCAGGCGTACCGGTTTTGGCCACTGTACCGGTTTTGGCCACTTTTTAATCTAAAAGTTTTCTAAACAACTTTTAGCCATTTTTGATAAAAGCAATTAAAATAAGGTATTCTAAGGTAATAATAACAACCGTTAGAATTCCTTATGTCATAAGATATTTTTCAATAAATTCCATTTTCTGTTTGAAAAAATGTTAAGTATGAAAATTTTAAGAAATTTGTTTTGAAATAGAAATAGAAATAGAAATAGAAAACCATTTATTTTGACAACACATAACACTTACACAATAACAAAAATAAAAATAAGAAAATATAAAGAAAAACAACAGATAGTGCAGGTGTTATGTGATGTCAAAACCGGCCTCAGCTCAGTGTACGCAACAGATAAGATCTGTTGCACTGGTATTCTGCTGAGTCCAGTTGTGACATCACGGTAAAAATAAATAATAAAAAACTAAATACATAACGATTACTATACATACACAATTATACAACTAAAATTACTACACAGTATAAAACAAAATAGCAACAACAGACCACATTAAAAACACAAGTAGGTTTAAAACATTGGAAGAAGGCCTTACGCCGTCTTTCCTTTGCCACAGACATCTATTTGATACAATTAAAAAATAACAAAAGCAAGCTGCGAACAAAATGTTACTCTGTGGTAGTTTTTTGTGACATTTGTTATTGTATTTGTCATATAATTGTAACTTTTATAGGTCTTAGGTAAATAAAAATTCATCATCAACTAACACACTAAAAACTGGATATTGGCGCAAACCAGAAAGGAAACTCTATTGTATAAAAAGAAGGAGAGAAGAAAAATTATAAATATATATATATATAAATACAGTGTTTATGTACAAGCATTACTTACAGTGAAATATTTCTTTTTTTTTACGGGATGGCTACACATGAAGAATGTTTAAACTAAAACATTTTAAGAAAGAGCAAAATCGATCAGGCTTAGTGCTCGATCAGGGAGAAGCCTCTCGCTGCAGCGCTATACAATAAAAGCAAGTGAACAATGTTGTTACATCTGTTGTGCCAATAAGTACCTCCTTAGAGTTTGGCTAAATGTTCCCCTTGTTTTCAGAGCGAGACAAGGAGGCGGCAAATTGTTCCAGATTCGAGATGCCATATACCGGAAAGAGCCCCGAAAAGCAGATGTTCTGTGCCTCGGTGTGAGGATCATATACGAGGACGCACGAGAGCGAAGTGATCCACTATCTTTGGCCCACTTGAGTTTGTTGTAAAGATATTGTGGAGCCTTGTTGTGGATGATGTCGAACAACATAGAAGCAAAATGCAACCTACGACGAGCTTCCATTTTCATCAGATTGGATTTATTTAAGAAGGGTGTTATGTGGGCTCTAGGAGGAACATCAAAACAAAAACGGGCACAGGCATTTTGCAGACGTTGGATGTGTCTTTCTGTTCTTACTGTACGTTTTGGATGAAATACTTTATAAACCTTTGTTTTTTACAATTAAATTGTTGTTTTGCAATTGACTGGTTTCTAGCGCATTAGAATATATTGATTTTACCTGGGTTTGGTTTCGATTTTTCACAATACTTACAAAAGTATAACTATCAGTAAGTGGCCAAAACCGGTACATTTGGCACCTCTCACACATTGTGAGTAATATAAAAAAAAACTATTTAACTTTTATAAATTTGAAAAATGTACCTTTAAAGGTAGATAAATTATGTATAATTTAAAATATAATTTGTGTCTTAAATACCTAAGACCATTTAGTACTTAGTGCTTAAAAGTCAAAAAATCCTTAAAGTGGCCACAAAGGGTACCTCTGCCCTATATATAGTAAAAAATGTTATTTTAATATCATAAATGTATCTCCCATGATACACTTTATTAGTAAAATTACACTTTATTTCACAAAAAGTGCATAAATATCAATTATAAAACGTTTTATTGTACCTACACATAAATTGTTCATTCATTTTATTTTTAAAGTTGAAAATTTCATCCTTTTCCCTTTGTTCCCAGTTTTTTTACTATCGATCAAATTTTTTCAAATCTTGTATTACTTAATGTGAGGACTGAGATTATTTTACTCATAAAACTACATTCAATAAGTATTGTATTAAAAAAGAAATTACCGAGAAAAGCCTATCAAAAGAAAATAGGTACCTACCTACCTACTTATATATTTTTTAAAGCCGTTCCATCGTTAAATCACAAAAAAAAAAACTACGAAAAATTGCGGAACATACCTGGGGGTTAAATCGATTGGTATATGGTATATAAGAGACATACAATACCAAGATATACCAATCGATATACCATATACCAACCTCGGCTATCACCTCGCACAGGCTTGACAGACACCTGAAAAGAAACAAAACACCCTGTATAAGTACATACGTAATGGTCCTAAGAAGTAGGCCAGATAAACAAAACTTTACTACTTAATTAAACTCCAACAAATTCCTAACTAGACTTTTGAAATCGAGTGGCCGAGAGTGGGTGAGGTTTATATTTTATGGACTCCCACACAAAACTGCGATGCGACGTCGCATGGCAAAAAATATGCAGCGCACCATGCTTTAATTAATGGTAGCCTGTAGTATCAATGATATCAGAATACCTATGTGCTTTTTATACATTATGAGAGTAGAGCTGCATAGCAGAGCTCTTTAAGAATTAGAAGAAGCACAGCTCCGCTCCGCTATTTCCGCCGCTTTTGTGAAGATGCACACTTCCACCGCAAGTGGAACTATGTCCTCTTCACAATACTACAAACAAATCAAATGAGCAATGCGGCCCCTATAAACAGAGTTTTTATAAGTAGTTTTTCTGCAATCCTCTTTCATCAATTATAATTGTTAAGCAAAACTGTTGTCCTCCATCACATCTATTTCGTGCTCATTGCTATTGTGCGCGCGCGTAAGTCTCAACTGAAGTGGAAACTGCCTACCTAGAACATCACAGCCTGACGCTTCGGCGTGCGTTGGGCGGGCGGGCGCGCCGCCCGGGGCGGTGCGTTATTGATGCGGTGCAATATTTCACACAGGACATGCCGAGCTTGCCGCGAGCCTGTAGGTGATTCAAATCTGTTAATTTTCAGGAAGAAACATTTACAAAATTACCAAAACCCAAGTCCACGATACCACTGTGACATGGCAACGTGAGGGCCACCAAAGTGGAGAGGAGATAATGAGATTTATAAGTATTTGTTCAAGCAACCAATAGAATTTCGTTATTAACACAAATCTCCGTTCCGCTCAGCTTAAATATCTATACATATAACAAAACAGAAACGAAAAAAAAAATCTGTACATGAAATATTTTAAAAAAATAATTACTGCTATGTGATGTGTACAGGATATAGACCCCAAAACGATAGATAATAAAATGTTTGTCTGTTTGTCTGTTTGTATGTTCGCTTTTCACGCAAAAACTACTGGACGGATTTTTACCAAATTTTTTGTAGTAATAACTTATAACCCGGGTCAACATATAGGGTACCTTTTATTGCGGGAAAATATCTTTATATTTAAAAAAACGTTGATAACGACTGTTTGTATGTTTGCTTTTCACGCAAAAACTACTGGACGGATTTTTACCAAATTTTGTGTAGTAATAACTTATAACCTGGGTCAACATATAGCGTACCTTTTATTGCGGGTTTTTTTTTATATTAAATAAACGTTGACAAACTTATATTTCCGGGCGTCTGTTTGTATGTTTGCTTTTCACGCAAAAACTACTGGACGGATTTTTACCGTGTGTAGTAATAACTTACAACCTGGGTCAACATATAGGGTACCTTTTATTGCGGAAAGATTTCTTGACATCTTATAAAACGTAGAGAAACTTATATTTGAAGACCTATGTACATATTTTATATGAAATTACTTAACTACAAATATAAGTTGGAATTAGTTTTTTTAGAGATTAAACAATAAATTATCATTATTTTTTTATCTTTATTTTTACTGTAAGATCTGCAGTTTTGCCAAATTTTATGATTCTAGGTCAAAAGTTTGTAAAAGTTTTTTTCTGTGATATTAATCCAATTTCAGGATATTTTCCATTATTTGTATAATTCAATAATGTACCTAATACCATGTTTAAGACAAATAATGAATTAATCATAATGATGTTTTTCTTAGTATATTTTATACCGGTACCTACCTACCTACCTTTTAGACTGCGTACAGACCGGCCCCACGAACGCCAACGAACGACATCAGGCATTGCTCGCTTCACGTTTCTGGCCTTTGAAGATCAATCTAAAGCTAGGTAAAGGATCACTGGGAGCGATTCCAGTTCACATTCGGAGTTTCTGATCATCTGATTGAGAGGGGAAAACAGAACACCTAGGATGGCGTTCGTTGGTCCGGTGCGTACGCAGCATTAGGCAAGCGCGATTCATCGTAGATCGCATCAACGCTGAGGGGCATGAAGCTCGACTTAATACTCTGAGGTAACTCAGTATTAAGTCGAGCTTCATGCTTAGGGGCGTGAATCATGATAGCGGACAAGCGCTTGCCTATCAATCAATAAAAATAAAATACTTTAAGTACAGTTTGTATTCACTACAAAGCCACTAACATGATGGCTTCCTACGTGCTTTTCTGTTCCGGTGATAATCTTTGGAACTAAAACAGTTTTCATACGACAGTCCATTTTGACAGTTAATTTCGTATTGCAAGTGGCTCCTCTGCAACATCTGTCACCGGAACAGACAGTACCCCTAGTATGAGTTTTGATAGTTTTCGAACAGTTTGATGGTATCGTTTTGTTTTCATACATTTCACACTAGCGCCTCTAGCGGAAACTATTACGAACTAAAAATGGCAGTATGAGTTGAATCGAGTAAAAGTTTTCGAAAACTTTGTAAGTTTTCGAGTAGTTTTTGATAATTTGGTAGTATGAGTTACTGGTTTGACATCTAACCTATAGTAAACGGAAACGAAAACCAAAACTTTTATAGTTTTCTTCGTCACTGAAAATTACTTAGTGAGTTCATAGAAATAATTGTTTTTAACGTGAATTTATGTGAAAATATTGAAAATGAAGTATTACAAAAAGTGGATCCGTCTCACAACTAGCTCCGATGGGACTCGAACCTACGACCTTTCGCTGTCCGGGCGAATACTCTAACCACAGAGCTACGGAGTCGCTAAGTAGCGGATCGACTCATTTTCAATAACCAAAATTGCATTGCGATGGCAAAAAATAAAAATAAGAATAATCCCTACTAATATTATAAACTAGCTTTTCACCCGCGGCTTCGCCCGCGTGGACTACACGACGCGACGTTATCCCGCGGGAATGTGATATCCTTCCAGGATAAGAAGTAGCCTATGTTCCTCTCCAGGCTAAAAAGTATCTTTGTCCCAAATTTCAGCCAAATCCGTCCAGCCGTTTTGGCGTGATTGTAACAAACATCCAAACATCTAAACTTCCACATTTATAATATTAATATAAATAGTAGGTTAAGTAGGATGCGATGCGATGATTGTGTATATTTGTTTGTTTGTTTGTCTGTCTGTCTGTATGTTCCGTTTTCATGTCAAAACGACTGAACCGATTTTTAAGAAATTTGAAACGAGATAGTTTCGAGACCTTAGGAAGGACATAGGCTACTTTTTTCCGCGGGAATAAGGCTCATTCACATGGCAAAATCGGTAGATACTAATATTATAAATGTAAAGTGTATTCGTTTGTCCGCCGTCTTTCACAACAAAACGGAGCAACGGATCGATGTGATTTTTGGTATGAGGATAGTTTGGGAGCTAGAGTCAAAGGCTACTTTTTATCCCGGAAAATATCACTATCCCATGGGATAACGTCCACGCGGCCAAAGCCGCGGGCGGAAGGCTAGTGTGAATATAATGTGTTAAAATGCCAGATGGTATTTCGCCTTTACATTCTATGTAAGTAGCACATTAAGGACTTACAGCGGCTATCAAAGATCACAAAGAGAGAACTAAGGTATGTATATTTCTCATCTATGTTGATTGACTTTCTTTTGATCAATATAGGTACCTATACATAAGTATAACAATAATTAGAATTTTGCTTTTTAGGTGTTATCTGCGTTATTGTTCTATGAGAACGGATACTGCCAATGCCAACGGGTGGTTGGGCTGGCTAACCACTTTTCGCAAGAAGCTATGAGTGGTTTTATCAGCAAGGTTACTACAGCCCTTACCCACCCTCAAGTCATTCACTTAAGACAAGCAAGGGGGGCAAATCAAACAAAGGAAAATTAAAAAACTTATATATTGTTAAATTTATGTTTATAATACTTATAGACTACAAACTTAGTTCCTAATCTTCTTTATTTCAGATGTCTTATTCATGGTATTTCTTGCTTCGTAGGTTGTGTGGATGCCTGCACAAGCTTGCATGCAGGGCCACCACCTGTTCCACTGATAGAGCGGTGGATTTTGGCTGCCTTCCATTTTGTATTGCCACATCTTTACATGCAAACAGAAAAACCAATAATTATTAAACAAACTTGTCAACATGCAATGATGTTTTTATTGACATGAAAACCATACATAGCTACATATCTTTGTCCACTTTTCAGCCGGCTTGGAACTGCCGGTTGTGTCCAAATTAGGGACACTTGTGAGTTATAGCCCCTTGTTGTGGGCCGTTACTCATCCATGGGGGTCCTCATCAAATTGATTTAAGTCACAATTTCTGAAAAATTAAGCAATATTGTAAACCGCTTTCAAACAAATGTTTCAAGATATTTCATACCTATTTAAACAATATTGGATTAATTTTCTCGGTCGAGATTACGTGTTAGAGCTATTTGATATCTTCTAGTATAAATATCTTGTAAAATAAACCAGTAAATAGCATTTAAAATGCAAAAAATATGTGTAACATGAGTTCGTACAAAATTTGTTAATTACCTTTCCATGATCACAACATGACCTCAAATTGCGAAGGAATTGTTCGCGACATATGAAGAACAAACTTCAGACACTGAGAATTTGTTAAATTATGTAATAAGTAATGTATTTTCATTTATTTAGTCTGAAAACCACAAAACAAACAACACTGACTGACGTTTTGAACTTAAAACTATAAGGAAAACGTCAAAGTATTTGAGTGTTGCGTCTTTATCTATTTTGTAGTGTAGAGTGAGAAAAAGTATATAGATTCACTCTATATCGTTCGTTCATTCTATCGTATAGTCGATGGTCGATATAGTTTAAACTACAGTCACTCATACTACCAATGATGTAGTAAACTGAAAGTTTGGCGTTTAAACGAAAACTATCGTAGTTTAGGTTTTAGTAAAACTCGTACTAGGCCTACAGAAGTGTGGGACTATATTATATTGTTTACTCTTGACGGCTGACACCCTGAGAAAACTCAGTTATTGTGATTTAATTGAATTAAAAATACGTTAAACTATACTTGAATTAGATTTATTTATTGATTACAAATATTTTAATTGTTGGAAAACTGACATTGATTATTGTGATTTGATTACGATTATTATTATTTGAAATGCCTAGGAAAAAAATTTGTAATTTATCGCAAGGCTCTAGGTCAGCTAAGAGGATGAGGTTACTTCGTGCTCTTAAAACCGATGAGGACCGTGAAGCTCGGTTAACAAGCAATCGCGAGCGCAACACTGAATCCCGCGCTTCCGAGACCTACACTACACCTATACACACACATATACCTTGCGGTCACTGGAAGGATGTGTAGATTACACATAAAATAAACAAATACAAAAGTCACTTTACCGTGCGTACGAAGTGGCGGGCAACAGCTAGGTAGTTAGAAATAAAAGAGGTTTTTAAGAAAATGCATTCCGGCGTCTGGGCCTATGAGCCCAGTAGAAAGTGGGCCCAGTCGCCGGACGACTCACAGCTATTTTCTTTTTCCGGTAAAGGACAATGTAACTACTTACCATCGAACCTAGGTAGGACCTACTTTAAAATATCAGGAGTGTCCAATTTCTTCCTTTACTAAATTTGTCTGATACCAATAAATCATAACAAGGCAACGCTTCATCAATCAAGGAACTGTCGCAAAACCTTACCTTTCTTCATTAAACAAAGTTAAACTATATCAAATTGCGATTTCACGGAAAAGAAGTCTAAATATAGACCATGGCGAAATGGCCTGGGTCGGTGAGGCTAATGACTTGATCGTATCGATCTGACAACAAATGTTAGGACTCCTCAAGTCGCACTATAGGCAAAGAATACTATAACTATAGGTTTGCGTGTCACGACCTCCGGCTTCGTATCCAAACAAAGAAAATGAGGGTTTCGCACTGATTCGTGCATTTCGACGGCAAAGATGGTGTTAAGTACAGTGTAATTTAGTATTATCCTTCATTAAAACGGTATAATCACATCGAAACAAAGCTCGATTTTACCATGTTTTGATATTGTCGAGTCCCGGAAACATGGCAAAAATAATAACAAGTAGGGCAGAGGTACCCTTTGTGGCCACTTTAAGGACTTTTTGACTTTTAGGCACTAAGTATTAAATGGTCTACGGTATTTAAGACACAAATTATATATTAATAGATAGTTTATCAACCTTTAAAGGTATTTTTTTTAAATTTTAAAAAGTGTAGTAGTTTTTTGTGTATTACACAAAATGTGTGAGTGGTGCCAAATGTACCGTTTTTGGCCACTTATTGATAGTTAAACTTTTGTAAGTATATGCGATCAAAACCAAATACAGGTTAAATGTCTCATATTGTCATGCGCTAGAAACCAATCAATTGCAAAACAACAATTTAATTATAAAAACCAAAGGTTTATAAAGTATTTAATCCAAAACAAATTTCTTAAAATTTTCATACAAAACATTTTTTATAACAGAAAATGGGATTTATTGAAAAAAATCGTATGACTTATGGAATTCTAATGGTTGTTATTATTACCTTGAAACACCTCATTTTAATTGCCTTTAGCAAAAATAGAGTAAAGTTGTTTAGAAAACTTTTAGAGCAAAAAGTGGCCAAAACCGGTACAGTGACCAAAACCGGGGCTTCTGCCCTACCTATATAACAATAATGTCTATTATAGTTTGAACCTTTATTAACTTTTAATGCATTATTTATTTGTATAGGTACTAGAATCTGCCCCCTGATTCACAAACCCTCGGAAACGCTTCTCCGACAGCAATGTCTCATTCACTCACGAATAGATAGACAAAGACATAAAGCTCACAATTCGAATCCGATTCCGTTTCCGACGGCTTGTAAATCAGTGGGCTGATTGGAGTTCTAAATCAATAGACGGAAAATAAGTTTTCCGATTTCGTAAAAAAAAACTGAGAAAACGACTCCGATACCGGTCTGAGTAAAAGTGATCATAATTTTTTACAAAGTTTGAAAGTTTTGAAATAAAATTTTCATCGTACTTAGTCAGTTAGTTGAAGGCTTCGTGGATTTCCCTTCAGTGTTAAGCACGCGATGTATGACTTTGCCATCTAGTCTTGTTAGAAGGGAGCCGTCAACAGCTTTGGACAGTTTTCTTTCTTTTGTAACAGAGAAAATGATTTTTCATGTCTCATATTCTGAAAGTAACGCCTAACTTGCCTAAAATGCGGGTTGAAAGTGGTATGTGGCGGCCCTAGGGCCGTTATGAAATTTAAAAAAGGAATAGGAGGGGTCATGTCGTCATGTCAATATCTGTAATAGCATCTACACACGTTCCGATCCGACAGCTGATTTAGTCTGCTCCCAGACCAAATCTGCGCTACACACGTTCCGATTTAGTCTGGGAGCAGACCGAATCGGATAGGTCGGATAGGAACGTGTGTAGAGTCTTAAGGTATCTCTTTGGACATTTATTTACCAAAGGTATGCAGGCAAAGGCACAGAAGCCTTTGAAGCCATGTTTTGCCATTAAATAAAATAATTAATATCGTAGAATTATTATTTTAATATCTAAAACATTATTTTTTTTAAAGAATGCGTTTTTAGAAACAGATTAAACCAAATAAGTTATTTGTAACATAAAAAATCAGGCTATTAATTTCATGGAATTGCATAGAGTACGGGTCAAACACCAAATAAGACTGTATGGACTTAGTTTCCCTTGCCTTCCCTAAAACAGAGAAAATGAACAAAACAGTTAAGTATTGTCTTTCGAAAATTCCGCGGCCATAGGAAAAATATTTTTTAGATTATTTCTGTTTATTTTTACTTTCCTCATATTCAAAATGAAAAGTAGAGTGTTTACTTCGGGCGTATGGACCCATAACAGTCTCGAACTATCGGCGCCCTCACTTCGTTCGTGCGCCAAAACACTCGACTGTTATGGGTGCCATACATCCCTTGCTAAACAATCTACTATTTCATGTCTCATATTCTGAAAGTAACTGCAAACTTGCCTAAAATGCGGCTCCCAGACCAAATCTGCGCTACACACGTTCCGATTTGTCTGGGAGCAGACCGAATCGGTGGTCGGATAGGAACGTGTGTAGAATCTTTAAGTATCTCTTTGGCTCTTTGGACATTTATTAAAGTATGCAGGCAAAGGCACAGAAGCCTATACAGCCATGTTTTGCTATTAAATAAAATAATTAATATCGTAGAATTATTATTTTAATATCTAAAACATTTTTTTTAAAGAATGCGTTTTAAGAAACAGATTTAACCAAATAAGTTATTTGTAACATAAAAAATCAGGCTCTTCATTTCATGGAATTGAATAGAGCACGGGTCAAACACCAAACAAGACTGTATGGACTTAGTTTCCCTTGCCTTCCCTTAAATAGAGAAAATGAACAAAAAAGTTAGTCTTTCGAAAATTCCGCGGCCATAGGAAAAATAATTTTTAGATTATTTCTGTTTATTATTACTATCCTCATATTCGAAATGAAAAGTAGAGTGTTTACTTCGGGTGTATGGACCCATAACAGTCTCGAACTATCGGCGCCCTCACTTCGTTCGTGCGCCAAAACACTCGACTGTTATGGGTGCCATACAGCCCTTGCTAAACAATCTACTATTGTTACATTTTACATGTGCGTATAAAACACATTCTAAATATTTAACATAGATTTAGTATGATAGCGTTAGCGTGAACTTTTATGATTTGATTTTCATTTATTCCAAAGTTTTTACTACTACGAAACAAAATATTCGTAGCATATTCTCATTTAAAAACCTATAGGTTTATAATGTAATGCTAAAAAGAAGCGGAGACCCTTTGTCACGAAAATAAGCCGTAAAGGAGGCGAAAATGTATTAGTAGGTATTGGAAAATGTCCACACAAACGGAGAAAAGGCTTCCGTTACCGACTGATCTCGTCTCAGCTCAAACTAATAACGGATTGCGCTGCAATTTAGCACGAAGATATCTATTCCAATATCTATTATAGGCGCTACACACGATCACTTTTTACTGTCAGTTTTCACTGACCAGTTTTAACTGACAGTGAAAACTGAACGTGTGTACGATGAAAACTGACAGTTTTTCATAGTAATAGGCGCTACACACAATCACTTTTAACTGTCAGTTTTCTTTCACTTAACCCTTTTCTTGACGGAGTGCACTGTCAGATACAGTCGACTTTAAAAAATCATATCATCTAAAATATTATTGCTTGAAACGGAACGTTCTTCTATTTTTAAGAAAGTAAGTGTTTCTGAAAGCATTTACGTCATGTCATGCCAGTTTAACATAACCGTTTTTCATTTACCATCATTTAAAATCAAAATAAAACCGCCTTCAAAAAAATTACATAAAATAAATATATAGTTTAAAAAACTAAACAAACACACTTTTAATAGTAACAGAATAAAAAGTACAAAATAACCGTCTATTCAGTAACTGAAATTAAAAAGCGTGGTGCGCGTTGTCAATATTAAGTTCTTGAAATTCATGCTTTGCAAAGGGCGCACCACGCTTTTTAATTTCAGTTACTGAATAGACGGTTATTTTGTACTTTTTATTCTGTTACTATTAAAAGTGTGTTTGTTTAGTTTTTTAAACTATATATTTATTAGTTATTTAAATTTTTACTTTTTTGCATTCACAATGCAATTTTTATCATAGGAAAATGGAAAATAAAGTATTTAGAAAAAATCTTTAAAAATTTCTTTCTTTTTAGTTTAATAAATGGCAAACCAAATTAACATTAATTAATGCCACAAGCTTAATAAGATATAAGCCTTAATAAGATGTAAAGAATTACATAATTAGGTACATATAATAAAGTATAAGACTAATTTATTCCTCCCTGTTCCAACATAAGATCCTCACCACCAAGTGTAGAGAATAGGTCTCATCAGAACGAAACGAATGAGCCCAAACTCGAGGGGTTTCCTAGTGGTCATTAAGAAGTGCCACTGGCTTCCTCCCTGCTACATCATCAGTCCCTCACCACCAAGTGTAACGAGTAGGTTTCATCAGAACGAAACAAATGAGCCAGAACTCGAAGGGTTTCCTATTGGCCATTAAGGAGTGCCACTGGCTTTCTCCCTGCTCCATCATCAGACTCTCATCACCAAGTGTAACGAATAGGTCTCATTAGAACGAAACAAATGAGTCAGACTCAAAGGGTTTTCTATTGGCCATTAAAGAGTGCCACTGGCTTCCTCCCTGCTCCATCATCAGACCCTCACCACCAAGTGTAGCGAATAGGTCTCATCAGAACGAAGCAAATGAGTCAAAACTCGAAAGGTTTTCTTGTGGTCATTAAGGAGTTTCACAGGCTTCCTCCCCAGCTCCATCATCAGACCTTCACCACCAAGTGTAATGAATAGGTCTTATTACAACGAAACAAATGAGCTCAAACTCGAGGGGTTTCCTAGTGGTCATTAAGGAGTGCCACTGGCTTCCTTCCTGCTCCATCATCAGACCCTCACCATCAAGTGTAGCGAATAGGTCTAATCAGAACGAAACAAATGAGCCAGAACTCGAGGTGTTTCCTATTGGTGATAAAGGAGTGCCACTGGCTTCCTCCCTGCTCCATCATCAGACCCTCACCACCAAGTGTACCGAATAGGTCTCATCAGAACAAAACAATTGAGCCTAAACTCGAGGGGTTTCCTAGCAGCTATTGAAGAGTTCCATTGCCCATCTCTTGACTCCATCATCAGATCAGCTGGATAGTAGCAAATTATTGTATTGTCATCAGATTCATATAGACTTTCAAAGTTTCAGATCAATACGACAATTAGAAGTAGGTTAAAATTGAATTCCAAGATTTTCTTACATTGTGACTTAGTTACAAGTGAAGCTAATAAAAGTGTGGTAAAAAGTAAGAAATAATCCATTACCAAATAACGTAAGTACTTTGAAGTCGGGCGTGAAACATGTACAATTGGGTATTTGACTGAAATTTTTTTATTGACTTAAAATGATCATTTAGTTAGTAGCAACACAACATAGGTATTTATTTTCAAATATCTTGCATATTTTCAGCGATATAGAGCATCAAACTTTCTAATTAGACAAGGAGAGCGCTATAGAAACGTGACGTCACATTTCTATAGCGCCATACTCTCGCCATAGAAAATTTCGTATTAGAAAGAGATAGCTAGAGTCACAATTAAGTAGCTCATAATTCACTTGTTATAATACATAATGAATTTCTTTTTTCACATTTGTTATTCAAAAATGTTATATTTCTGAGTGTCTTATTTAAATATCTTCATTTCAACAACAGTCAAACACCCAATTTTTTGTTGTTTTTGTTAAGACCTGTTTGAAAAAATTTAATTTTGAATTTAAGGAAAGCGACCAAAGTGCAAGACGTAGTGTTAAAACTGAGAAGCCTCAAATGGAAATGGGCCGGCCATACAGTATAGATGGAGTAAGGTGGTCGCTGAATCGCTCCCTAGAGATGAGAAAGAGGGAAAGGAAAACCACTAAAGAGATGGGAGGATGATTTGGCAAAGATGGCGGGGAAAAATTGGATAGGAACGGCTAGAGAAAGGGAGAAGTGGAGGAGTTTGGAGGAGGCCTTTGCCAGAAGGCACACAGAAAATGAAAACCAAATTTAATTAAACATAAAATTTATTTTATACATAAGTAACCATGTAATTCTGAATAACGGCTATAAATAAAATAAAATAAAATCTTAGAGCGGAGGCATCCATCGCAAGAGGCAGAAAGATTTGTGCACTTATCCCAAAATCGGGCAGAAAATCATCGAATGACGATTCGTCGACAGAGTTTGAAAATGAATAAAAATTAGTACAAATATGTGATTTCACTAATTAAAATTAATTATTTTATATACCATTAGTACCTCTTTTTGGCAGTGTGCCTCGTGATCGTGAGATACATTCGCCTGAGATAGTCGTTCCTTACGAACGTGGCAATGTATCTCACGGGATACGGAAGTATCTCTGGAAACAAAACTTTATATTTTTTTAAATATTTTTTTCCTGCATTCTATGTTCATACAAAAAAGAGATTATGTATTTAAAAAAAACTGTAAGTAAGATTTTTTTTGCCAAAAAAAAGGTTCAGTTTAAACTGACAGTTGAAAGTGATGCCAGTTTTTCATAGTATCAGGTTCAGTTTTCACTATCAGTTAAAACTGTTCAGTGAAAACTGATAGTTAAAAGTGATCGTGTGTGGCTAGGGTAGAGTTACTATGAAAAACTGACAGTTTTCATGGTACACACGTTCAGTTTTCACTGTCAGTTAAAACTGTTCAGTGAAAACTGACAGTTAAAAGTGATCGGGTGTGGCTAGAGTTGCCAACTCCCAGTAACAGATATCCGGGACATTCGAAATTTCTATGCGGGACTTGGCCAAAAAAAGCGGGACCTGCGTACAAATATGCAAAAATAAGAAAAAACTAAATATAATGAAATTAGTTTTATTTAAAATTAAATTAACAAAAAAAGTTTCTGCTATTACAAAATAATAATTATAACACCACATATTCAGTAATTAAAGCACTTTTCTTGATCAACTGAGCCATATCACGATTAGTTTTTATTTTTGAAGGAGTAGGTATTTATTTTGTGTTTTGGCACATTTAGGTAATTTTTATTTTTTAACACATAGCCATAAAATTCTTTGCAATTTTATTTAAAGCTCATTTTCACTTGTAGCTCCTGCTTAACGTGTTCGACACATATTATTTTATCAAGCGTTTCTTATGCGGTGCAAAACTCATTATAGAGTTCATCCATAACTATGAGTTTGATTAATAATAATTTTTCACAACACATAGAGAGATCACAGTAAATAAATGCTTTTTCCAATAGCCAAATCCTATTGCCAAATTATTATTTTTTTCAGTAAAATCAAAGTTATTGTTTAAGTAGGTATTTTATTGCATTTTGATACCACGTAATCAAAATATTTTTAATGGATACTTGTTGATCGATTGTGAAATTGATGTGGTAGGTTGGTATTGAAGCAAATAATATTTTGATTGGAACCAATGAAAATTTTGTCTAACGGAGCTGGCTTTACCATAAAGCGGGACAACTAGCGTCCCGCACACATGTGTCGCGGGACGCATTTTTTGAGCCGTGGAAACGGGACGTCCCGCCTGACGCGGGACGGTTGGCAACTCTAGGTGTGGCGCCTATAACACGTTCAGTTTTCACTGTCAGTCAAAACTATTTAGTGAAAACTGACAGTTAAGAGTGATCGTGTGTGGCGCCTATTACAGATATCTTTATTATTAATGGTTAATACAGGATAATTTTTTTATCAGTGCACAAATTTTTAGGATCGACTCAGAATTAATAAGTGAACAACTTTCTCCTAGAAACATGGGTCGAAATACGACAAAAATTTTTGGACTTCCCATACTAATTCCATCACGAGATCAGTCCGATTTGTATGAAAATTTTAAAAAAAAATGTGATAATTTCGACCTATGTTTCTAGGAGAAAGTTGTTCACTTACCGATTCCGAGTCGATCCTAAAAATTTGAGCACTGATAAAAAAAATATCCTGTATAATTAGTAATATGTGGAATATAATAATTAATATTGATTTAATGTGTAGAAGGTTGTTTTATAAGTTTTTAACCGCCTCTGTGGTCTAGTGGTTCACACCACCAATTTCAGACCAAGAGGTAGCGTGTTCGATTCCCAGTGGGGGTACATATTGTATTCGGTTTGGTTGGTGGTAGGACTTGTTCTTAGTCCGCCTGGCTAGCTACCACCATCTTATCTATCTAAAAAAAGTCTGACGCCATAACAATAATGTTTTCAGCATTATTGTGTTCCGGCAGTTAGAGATAAGATAACCAGTTCCTCAGTGATTGAGGATTCCGGGTGTAGTGCGCTTCCACCTTCAGCCTTATCACCACTTAACATCAAGTGTGATGAAGGCTAAGTGCTACACCGTTGAGGATAAAAAAGTTGTTTTTTTGCGACGACCGATTCGGCGCAGGGGTAGGCTGCCTGCCTTCTGCGCCAGAGGTCTCGGGTTCGATTCCCGAAAAAGACAAATATTTGTGTGCATGAACATGTACATTTGTCTTGGTCTGGGTGTTTTCTATGTATATTAAGTATGTATTTACAAACAAAAAGTATTTAAGTATACAGGGCGTCCCAAAACTATGTCACATGGATGGAAAGTACCTTAAATACTGAAGATATAAAAATTTACTGAAAGGAAACTTCATTGTTATTTTAAAAAGTAAACGAACTGCATTCCAAGAATTTCAAATAATCGCATGTCTGAACTAGGAATCGAACCCGCTGAATATAAAAAGAAATATTTTTTAAATTTTATTATACTGATCGAAAGGCTCCATTATAAGCATTTATTTATTCTCACTAACATAGCATCTTAAATAAAAGGGAGACTACGAATTGTGAAAAATAAATATATGTAGCTTTCTTCCGCAAATAATCACAAAACTTGACATTCGTCATGGTCGGTCATTCGGTGCTGGATTGCATACGGACAAACATCTCCTGAGGATGCCCCGGGTTGGGGCGAAACACGTGTAGAGTAGTGTGATCGGTGAAGGTGCAAGTTTTGTGATTATTTGCGGAAGAAAGCTACATATATTTATTTTTCACAATGGTTAGGGACTTCCGCCAAGTGACGCCTGATTCAATCAAATGGAGACTACGAAATTTAACATTTAATGTTGATTATCAAAGTGCATCATTGTGGATAAATTATGGATAAACTTTACTGTGACTGTCGTGCTCAAAACAACTGACTTTAACATTTCAATATATTACTAATGAAATGAGTGAAGATTGGAGCAATATTATACCTAATTTCCTTATCATAAGTGTGTGATAAAGTTATACATATTGTGCCTCCTTGACTGATTCAAAAGGTTTAAATAATTTGGTGCGAGTTCGATTCTCGGTTTGGACAGGCGATTATTTAAAAATATTTGAATGCAGTTCGTATTGTTATTTAAATGAAAATAGAGTCTTATTTCCATAAAATTTTCAATCTACAGTATTTGGTGCGGTCTATGCCACATGGTTGACAATAGACTGTACCAAATTATGTAGATTAAAATCAATCGAGGTGGTGTTACTTATCACATGATGTATAACGTTAGATGTTTGGATGTTTGTATGTTTGTTACTCAATCACGCCAAAACGCCTGAACAGATTTGGCTGAAATTTAGGACACAGATATTTTGTAGCCCGGAGAGGAACATAGGCTACTTTTTATCCCGAAAAAATATCACATTCCTGCGGGATAACGTCGTGTAGTCCACGCGAGCGAAGCCGCGGGCGGAAAGCTAGTAAGGTTTAATATTGCTACAATCTTCACTCATTAGTGGTAATACATTGAAATGTTAAAGTCAGTTGTTTTGAGCGCGACAGTCACAGAACATACTATCCACAACTGCTGCTGCTGCACAAACTTGTTATTCAACATTAAATGTTAAATTTCGTAGTCTCCCTTTTATTTAAGATGCTGTGTTACTCAAAATAAATAAATGCTTATTATTGAGCCTTTCGATAGGTATAATAAAATTTTTAAAATACTTTTTTCACATTCAGCGGGTTCGATTCCCAGTTCAGACTTGCGATTATTTAAAATTCTTTGAATGCAGTTCGTTTTCCTTTTAAAATAAAAATGATGTTTCCTTTTAGTAATTTTTTAAATCTTCAGTATTTTAGGTACTTTCCCTCCATGTGGCATAGTTTTGGGACGTCCTGTATATTTATCCGTTATCAAGTTTTCCGTGACACAGTTTCTTAATGAAGTTTACATGGGCTTAGATAATTGGTGTGATTGTAAAAAGTTATTTATTTATTATAGTTTGATTAGCGTTGTCTACCTAACATAACGGCTACATCAGAATACCAGCGCCACAGCCTCGTCTGTGGCAGAAGTTGAGTTGTTGTAATGTATTTTTGCTGAATAAACATTTTTTCTTTCCTTCTTTCTTATTGTAACGTAGACATCCGCAAAGGACGGATTTTCTAAGTTCCAATTCCAACGCTCTACTCCTAAAGAGACGAAACGGGGTTCGAAGTTTGTATGGGGAATACTAAATAATATTGTTTTCACTTCTCATGCTCGTAAAGTTCGTGTTTATGTTGGGTATAGACGGCATAAAATCGCTTTTTATGCTCTAGTGCATAAAGTAAAATCTTCGTCTAAGTCTCAGACTTTAAGACAAAGGTCGTCAGGTAAACAGTCACACACGCAATTAAACTTCGTTAAATAAACTTTATTAATACCTAACGTATTTCATTCTGTTTCTTTAATTTTGTACATTATCCATGTTAAATTATTAAATTAATAAAACTAGGCAAAATTAATGAGTTTTCTAAGGAATAAGTATTTCAAGAGTATTATGGACTACGATCTATGCTAAAGTCACTGTGCTGCCAGTGCCCGTATAAAAAAAAAGAAAAAGAAAGTCTTCCCGCCAATATGGCGAAGTCTTTATTTTTTCTTTTTTGCAATATTGCTATTTATTTTCCTCACACTCGAAGTGAAAAGCAGAGTGTATAACTCGTACATAAAACCCATTTTACCCGAGACGATATATCCATCCGAGCCGTAGGCGAGGGTGGATAGTCAATTCGAGGGTATTGTTATTTATTTTCCTCACACTCGAAGTGAAAAGCAGAGTGTATAAATCGTACATAAAACCCATTTTACCCTCGAATTGACTATCCTCCTCGCCTACGGCTCGGGTGGATACATACGTCTCGGGTAAAATGGTACGTTTTATGCACTTGTTGTACAATCTACTATTAAAGGCAGCAGTGGATTCATGATCAGGACGATTGTTTGTGAAGAAGTTCTAAAGAATGAAGTACCCCGAATACGTTTCCGGTTACTCCGAATTTATTGGGAGCGAAGCCGCGGGTAAAAGTTTACCTGTAAAACAAGACTCAGGGCTTATATACGAGTATAATCCATCCACCTAGCGGAGCGAGTAAACTTAGTTGATATGTGCATGTTTTAAAGGTTTTTACGAAGCAGTAATGCAAATTGAATACGCTACGGTTGGCTGCCCCAGTGTAGCGGATCACCACTTATTGTACTCCGTTTATACTTTTACTGTTACTTTTAACAGGGAAATATCAATTAAGAAAAAACTTGGTGAAAGTGTCATCACACGTTTGACGAATAAACAAAATTCTTTGTAAAGGCAACAACGTGTGAAAGAGATGCATTTCGAAGATACTGTAATCTTCGTAATGCATCTGAAAAAGAAAATTGAAAGATGAATATACAGGGTGTGAGGGGCACCGTTGCAAAAACTTTAGCCATGGCTTCAGACCATCATGCTGAACAACGTACAGCAAGAATTTTTTGTCGGCAATGAAAAAAAATACGACTTTTCATACAAATTTAGCTAACTAATCGGGACATTTTGTATGGAGAGTCGAAATATATTTTTCATTTCCGACAAAAAATCTTGCTGTGCGTTGTTCAGCATGATGGCCTGAAGCCATGGTTAAAGTTTTTGCAACGGAGCCCCTAACACCCTGTATGAAGATGACGACGAAAATTTAACAGCGATAATGTCAAAGTTAAGTTTGAAATGTTGCCGAAATAGAATCGAGGTCTGAAACTGAAAGTGGATTTTTTTTTTCATTGGAAGGGATTTGATAAATTACCTATACCCTTTCTTTCGTTTTGCGATAGAGTAAATACTAGTGGTCTAAGATCCATCCATACATACCGATTCCCATCGGCTTCCCTTTTAAATATCCCTACAGTCCATCACCCACTATGCAGATCATTCATTACTGCCATAAATTTTTGGAACGGCTTATCTTCGGCATATTTCGTTCGACCCCTCGCCACTGGTGAAGACTAAACGCTATCACTAACTTTAGCTGCTCTACTTAGTTCTGCAGCAAGTTACATATCCCATAGGGTGTCGCCAGCACATGGTCCGGGCCGGGGGGCAAATTTCCAGGCCATGGCCCTGGGGGGTAGGGGCAAATTTCCAGGCCATGGCCCTGGGGGGTGGGGGCCCACCCCCACCAGGGTTGATACTCCGGATGATGAAGTGTATGAGAAAACTAAGAACTTTAGGTAAATTTCAGCCTCTAGGAGGGGGAGCAGCTGCACCCCCAGGGGGGGACCTGGCGACGCCATTGCATATCCTAGTTACTATTAACTTCCCAACTAACACAAAATGTCTGCTTAAGACCTATATAGCGTATATAATTACAGTTAGAAGCTGCAAGAGTCAGCTGTATAACGCGCTATGCAACCATTTTGCAGCTGCTTTAGATCTAAAGGGGCGAAATTAGAACCTATTTTAATAGATCCAGTAGAGTTTCATAATAGTGCATGTAATTTCTTACAACCGCTATTTTCACTCCTTATACACCCTATTGGCAGTAATTGAATGAAAGAATGTCAGATCCGCTCATTATTTCATTCACTCCGAAGTGTAAATTGCAGCTTTCAGTGCAAATTGTGACTTTCTTAAGGGCATTCCTGCGATCAAACTCAGAATTTACAATGTTTTTAAATTAAATTTCCTGACAAAGTATCATTGCTAGGTCTTCCAAAATATTATATGTGATAGATCTTTTCTTTATGAAGGGAAGTTACTAAATTTTATTTGAATTAAATAAATACAATGTACTAAAAAAAATTATTTTCAAGACCCCTTTTTTCCGTCTTAAACTCAATTATCTCAATAACTATTTGAGTAATCAAGCTAATTTTTTTTGTGTAAGTAGTTCTTAGTCATATCTAGGGAAGTTACTAAAATTTTTTTTTGTAATATTTATATTCAATAACTAGTATCTCAAAATGCATAGTGCACCGTTTCGCAGCATAATTCTTCAGTCTCCGCCTGGCATTGGCGGCGTTTGGACGTGGAGACTGTATCGCTCCGATTGGGCCAAAATTGAAAAAAAAAACTCACACTATGATGCTAATATTTTTCAATGATGCTTATTTTGCTAGGAAATATTGAACTAGCGCTTCAGGATTGGGTATAAATGAGTGCTTTGCCATTTATTGCATTTAACCATAGACCTATGTAACCTAGGACAAGTAATAATTTTACTCATTACCTAAAGCAAACACCAATAGTTTGAAATAAAAGTGACGGATAATATTGCCTAAGATACTTAAGAGCCCATAAAAGTTGTACTATTTGAGTACCTATATTTTGTTGTGTTGTAGGTAGGTAGGTACATAATTAGTCTAAGTTTCTAACTTCTACTACTGTATATAAAATTTATGTTCGTTTTAGGTTCCTCACAAAATTGGAAATGTGAGAAACTTAAGATAGGTAGGTGTAAAAAATTGCATCTAGAAATAAGAAATTAGCTTGTTGAAAAAGTTTTTTACAGAGACATAATGCAATAAAAAGCAATTCTTGAAATAAAACCGACGTAAGTTTTTTTCATATACCTAGTTGATCTAATATTACCATTACACCAATTTTATGAGACTGTGAAAAGTCCTGCTTCTTACCTTTGAGTGAGGAACATAAACCGCATCATTTTGTGAAAATTTCAGGTTCAAAACATTCTTGAAGTGACAACTTCTTTAGCGGCGTTGCGTTGTGCACTATTTGTGATGGGTAAAAATTGTAACTCGCGTCAGGATCACGTGATCGTCTAACGGTCCGTAAGACGTACTTGGCGGCCTGATCGAAAAATTGTTACAATGTCATTAGAATACGAAGGCAAATTTCGCCATCTTTCCCAATGGTCTGATACCTCTGGCACCTCGGTTAGACAAAACAGGCGGCGCGCGGCGGCAGAACAGAAAACCTCGGTTCAAATCCAGTCCGTATTATTTTCTTTTTTTTTGTCCATATTCCTTTTTTTTGTGAAAAAGTCTAGGGAGCCCTTTATCAACGCATCTAGTTCATTATTATAAGTATATTTTCTACAAATCAACTGGTTAAAAATTTAAGAATATCAAAAATGCACAACGTTTATATTCAAGTTTTCTCTTCTGCCGACACTCCCGGAGTGCAACTCGCTGTTTTTTAATACTAATTCTCTTTTCCATTATAATTATAATACCTAGTACAAAATAGAGCATGCATACAATTTCTTGCAAGAAATGCTCTCGCGGTTTTGAAATTCGAAATTCGAAATCCCCACAACAATATCTAAAACCGATGGTTGAGGCGCCAGTAGCAATAAAAAAGAATGAAAGGTCTGTCAGCTGTATTGACAGTTTAAACTCTCAAATTTAACCACCGCGTCAGATAAGTTTGCGGAGTTCTGTAAGGAGACTTGCATAGTCGGAGTAAAATTTTTGATACTCTAATGAAATATTGCATTGGTACAAGTACTTCCGAAGGAGGAATATTTATTTCATTATTTAAATTTCATTGCACAAAGTATAAACAAATGGCGGGCTAGCTTTAAACTGACTAACATATTATATCAAAGATAATCCTACTTCCTACTTATAATATTATAAATGTGAAAGTTTAAATGTTTGGATGTTTAATACTCAATCACGCCAAAACGGCTGAACGGATTTGGCTGAAATTTGAGACATAGATACTTTGTAGCCTGGAGAGGAACATAGGCTACTTTTTATTCTGTGATAAACTTGTTACATAATTCAGAACTTAAAATGAGTAACAAAATGCAACTAGTAACGTGTGCGAAATGTAAAACTAAAATTATGTCAAGAGACTCTTTAAGATGTTGTAAGTGTAAAAAGATATACGACATTGAATGTGCGGGAATGTCGGAAAAGTTATACAATCTTATGAATGCCGACAAGAAAAAGAACGTTAAGTGTAATAATTGTACTGTGATGGCTAACAATGAACATTCAAACTCTTTTGTTACCTTACGAAACAAGCTACCAAAATTGATGAAGTCAAGTGACACAAAAAGCGACACCAGTGAACGAGGAACGCTTACTACCACTTCCCATAGGCAGAAATCACTTGATAACGATGAAGACTCTCATATTCTTACCGACGATGACGATTCATATGGCGAGTCCTGCTTTTTGAATACGAAATTGTCAAGAAGCTTTGAAATTCCTTCACACTCAAATGACATAGCAGAAGAATTAAATACAAAAATAATAAAATTAAATTCGGAACTAGCTAGCACTCAAAACGAGCTTGAAAATGTAATCATAGAAAATAATGAATTGAAAGAACAAATGACTAAGCTGACCAAAGAAATGCACATCTTGAAAAATATTTGCCTAGCCCCTGGAAAACAAACCAGAACCTTATGCAAGACCTCAAGGCGTTCTTCTTACGTTGAAAAAGACGTCAGCTTACCTACTCTTAAGTCAACATCACGAGAAGACGAGACACAGAAAGAAGCTACAGCAATCTACGGTACACCGATGAGACGACCAATGAGGCAACCTGCAGCAACATGTTTAAAGCTGAAAATAGTACACCTTCAAGAAGAGTTAGAAAAGAGTAGACAGGAAATAACAGAATTGAATGATAAAATATATGTCCTTCTTAATAAAAATCAGCATGAGAACATTACGAAATGTAAAATGACAGAAAAACCATCCATCAATTGCTCGGCTCAGACTTTACCACACTGCTCACTCAATACTGTGCCTAGACAAAGAGTTCTTATTTATGGGTCCCATCAATGCATTGGTCTTGCTTCAGTTTTAACAAACGCAAGGGTTAATACAAAATATGAGAATTATCAAATATTCGCTCAGGTAAGGCCAAATGCTATGACAAGAGATATTCTATGTGACATACAAAAACATCAGTTGCAAACTAATGACAAGATTATAGTGTGCCTAGGAGAACACGATCACAACGTGAATAATGTGCTGATGGAATTTGAACGAGTTTTAAAAACATTAAACAACTTTAGTGTTTTAGTTTTACAAGTAATAAAGAGCGATAACATTAATGTTTCAAATTTAAATTCTAGAATGAAAAGTGTTTGTAAAAAGTACTCAAACACCTTCTTCATAAATTTGTCATATAAAAGTTCTCTATCTGAAATAAGTAATAAGGTAAATCATATCATTGATTGTCTGGATTATGAAACGAAATATTTAGATTGTAAAGAGATTAAAAAGTTTATAACACGTGGCAAACCAAGTTCTATTTCTAACGGCTATGAAAAAATATATAAAAAAGGTACAATACCGTACTATTTTGATCTACAATCAAAATTGAAAGCCGAGAAATATTGCTCTACACCACTGAACATGTGTACCCCGCCCAAAAAAGGAACTATCCCCTTTTATTTTTTTCGAAAACCCGATAATTAAAAAAAGCAAAAATTATTTAACTATTTTCCATCAAAACATCGCTAGTATATTATCTAAAATTGAAATCTTAGAGCTAACACTTTTAGAACTAAAAGAAAAAGGTAACGAACCGGATATCATCTGTCTCTCTGAAACTTTTGTTAAGACGGGGTATGAACATTATTTGAAAGTTCATAATTATGTTGCTGCTTCATATTATTGTAGAGATGATAAGAAACGAGGTGGCACTTGCGTTTTGGTAAAAAATAATTTAGATTTCAAGGATGTACCTTTTATAAAAAGTTTTACCCTGCCAAAAATATTTGAGTGCTGTGGTGTTGATATACCGTCACAAAATGTAACAGTACTTTGCGTCTATAGAACTCCTAAAAGTGACCCTCTATTGTTTCTGGATAAGTTAGAATGTGTGCTTGATACAATTCATAGGAAATATAATAAAACCAGAAAGATAGTTCTAGTGGGTGACATGAACATAAACACACTAAAGCCAGGTACAGTTACTAGTCACTTTAAAGATCTTGCGCTGAACTTTAATTTGACATTTCATATTAATGAACCCACTCGAAAAAAATCATGCTTGGATCACATTCTTAGCAATGTGAAAAATGCCGTAGGTTTGGTTCTACCATTACATCTCTCAGATCACGAAACAGCTCAAATATTAAAATTGCCAAGTAAATCAAATAAGGAAATTAAACCCTACTTTATATATAGAAGAGACTATTGTAATGAAAACATAAAGAAATTTAATGAGTGCTTAGCAAGTCTTTCGTTCACTGATGTTTTTACAGAATGTGATCTAAACAAAGCATTTTGTAATTTTCATAACACATTATGCCTTTTTTATAAACTTTGTTTCCCTATGAAAAAAGTAAAAATTACTAACAACAATAAAAAGCAACAATGGGCTACTAAAGGTTTAAAAGTAAGTTGTAAAACTAAAAGGTCTCTAAGATACAATTATTACAAACATAAAAATATTGACGATAAACATAAATATATAAAATATTCAAATATGTTAAAAAAATGTGTAAATAACATGAAGAAGAGTTGTAATATGAATTTTATAAACAGAAGTAAAAATAAGTGCAAAGCATCTTGGGCAGTTATTAATAGTGAAATTGGCATTACTAAAAATAATATTGATAGCGTAGAATGCATACACAATGACGACAAGGTAATTACAGACCCCTTGGAAATTGCCACGACCTTTAATAATTTTTTTATTGACATGACCACCAAAAACGTAAGTAATCATGTGAACAAACTAGCTAAAATAAGTTCACATTCTATGTTTCTGATGCCAATATCAGAAGATGAAGTGAAAAAACAAGTAATGTCACTCAATAATAGTAATGCTGTAGGTCATGACGAATTATGTACAAAAATAGTAAAGGCTAGCATAGATAATATTGTTAAAGTACTCACTTTCTTGATTAATTTGTCATTTTCATCAGGCAAATATCCAGATATCTTGAAACTCTCTATTGTCAAGCCTCTGCATAAAAAAGGTGAAAAAAGCGATATTGCGAACTACCGCCCAATAACATTGGTTTCAATTTTGTCAAAAAATTTTGAAAAGTGTATGCTAAAGCGATTATTAGAGTTTTGTGAGAAATTCAATATAATTATACCGGAACAATACGGTTTTCAAAAAAAGAAATCAACTACAAATGGCATTTTCTCACTCATAAAATTAGTACTTAAAAGTTTGAATAAAAAATATGCAACAACTACGTTATTCTTTGATCTTAGCAAAGCATTTGATTTTGTAAATCATGAGAATCTTTTGATTAAACTGGAATCTGTAGGAATTAGGGGTCCTCCGTTAGATTGGATTCGCTCTTACCTCAGCAACAGACAGCAGAGTGTCATAATCTCAAAGATTAATAGTAGAAACGAAGTCGCCACATTTGCTTCAGAATACAGACATAATGAATGCGGTGTACCTCAGGGAAGCGTATTAGGACCCTTTCTGTTTTTAATTTACGTCAACACTATCCCCGAGGTAACAAGGCACAATTGTATCTTATTCGCTGATGATATCTCTGTAGTAATTAGCTCGGAAAATAAAATAAAGAATGTCGATTTTAAAGCTCACGAATCGGATATTAACAAAACTATACAAGCTATAGGAAAATGGCTAGAAAACAATAACCTCCAAATAAATCTGACTAAGACTAATTTTATTAATTTTAATT
Source organism: Crambus lathoniellus (assembly GCA_949710035.1). Lineage (NCBI taxonomy): Eukaryota > Metazoa > Arthropoda > Insecta > Lepidoptera > Crambidae > Crambus > Crambus lathoniellus. The sequence goes on from OX453301.1 coordinate 25,352,371, forward strand.
ATAATGCATCAATGACATTAAATATTAAATATAAGAATAGAAGTATTGACGAAATCTCTAAAACAAAATTCCTTGGTTTAACAATTGACAAAGATTTAAATTGGAACACACATATCGAAAATGTTTGCCAAAGAATTAATAAATTTGTATATGCCCTTAAGCGTCTCAGAAATATAACTGATCGGGGTACAGTGTTGTCCACATATCATGCCTACGTAGTATCTGTCCTTCGATATGGTCTCATTGTGTGGGGTAATAGTTCAACGGTTAAAAGAGCTTTTATTGCACAGAAAAAGTGCATAAGAGCAATAACAGGCAAATTCCCACGTGACTCTTGCAAACCATTATTTAAAGAGCTTGGTTTGTTACCGTTGCCATGTCTATATGTGTACGAAGTCTGTGTTTTTGTGAAACAAAATCCACACATGTTTACTAAAGCATCCGAATTATATACACGCACTCATCGAAATGTCGACAGACTTGTTTTAGATGAAATACCCAAATCAGAAAAGTATAACAGGAGTTGTCTCTGTATGTGTGTGAAATTGTATAATAAATTGCCAAACGAACTTAAATTGTTAAATTTAAAATTGTTTAAGACAAAATTATATATATGGTTAAATGAATACAATTTTTATAGCGTGAAGGAGTTTTTGGACATGTAATGTAATAATAATAATAATGAAATTCAAATTTAATGGTAATGCAATGAAATAACAATGTAATGACCTAATGACTATGCAATAATAATAATATGTGAAATTTATGTAGACTAATTTATCAAGACTTACTAGATTTTCTTTATAATAATGTAATGTTTCATATGTATTTGCATGCTATTTTGTAGCGAAATACGTTGTACCTACTAAACTTTGTAATGACCTTAAATACCGTTCTATTCTATTCGGAAAAGTATCAAATTCCGGCGGGATAACGTCGTGTAGTCCACGCGGGCGAAGCCGCGGGCGTAAAGCTAGTTAACTCATAAAAATAAATAATCTCGAAGAAGTTTTATATACACTCTCTGCCACAAATGTCATTTATTTAAAGTAGGTGGCTAAAACGTGAGTGATTAGATTACATACCCTTTGGAAGCGGCCATGGAAGAAATGGCAGTTTTGTATAAGTAGTACGAAACCAAACCGTTTCAGCTGCTCGACTCTGATGTTGTCAAAGCCAGCAGCTTTACCTTCTTTGAGCTTATCAAGGGCAAACTTGAGCTCTGTTTCTGTAAAAGCCTCGTCCAAGTGGTTAACCTCTTTACCAGGGTCTCGTGTAAATTTCTTCTGGAGACTTTTCGTGGAAGCTTTCCTATTTTGGAGTAAGCATGGTAAGCGATCTGGTTTGTGGTCACATTGGAATGACGATCAGCGATTTTAGGATCATTATTTATTCTCCTTATAAAACACCATGCCTTCTTGCTTTTATGCGTCATATCTACGCCTTCGATTAGCTTGTTCCATTTTTCTCTCGTTGTTTCGGATATGGCTTCAAGCAATTTATTCCCAAAATCTATGGTGTCCTGTGAGATGGGATCTAATTCATACTGGTCTTGGTATGTCATCCTATCATATTATATTTAAAAACATATATTTGATGCTTGGGAGAGCAAGCGAGATGTAGTTGGTATTTATTGTGACCTCTCCAAAGCTTTCGATTGTGTTAATCACCAAACGCTTTTAAGGAAATTAAAACATTATGGTGTCTATGATAAATCGGTTAGCCTTATGCAATCATATCTATGTGAAAGAACACAGAAAGTAGTTATCAACAAAACTGAGTCTACTGGAGCCCCTATCAACATGGGCGTACCCCAGGGGTCAATACTGGTCCCTTTTGCTGTTTTTAATTTATATAAATGACCTTCCTTTTTAAGCAAAGAATTTATGCGAGACAGTGCTATTTGCTGATGACACTTCCTCTAGTCTTTAAAGTTGACAGAGGTAATAATTGTTCTGACGAAGTAAATAGTAATTTATCGAAAGTTGCGCATTGGTTTCATAGCAATAATCCATTCCTTTACCATGGTACCATTAGACAGTACCATTGATGGTACTGTGGCAATTTCTTTTTGCCGTGGTACCATCAATTAATCTATCATTAAACTCGAAAAAAACAAAATGTGAAAAAAAAATCTCTGCCAAATGTAAGACAGGTTGATATTCACATAAAATTGGATGACAATGTAGTTAAATTAATTAACAGTACTAAATTTTTAGATATAACATTAGATTATGGACTTCAATGGGACCCTCATATTGAAGCCTTGGCCGGTAGACTCAGTTCTGCGGCATTTGCTGTTAAAGAAATAAGGCTTTTAACCGATATTGAAACGGCAAGGTTAATCTATTTTAGCTATTTTCAGAGTGTATTGTCCTACGGCCTATTACTTTGGGGTTCAGCAGCTAACATCGAAAGTATTTTTGTGGAAAAATGGAAAATGAAGTATTTAGAAAAAATCGACCCGTCTCACAACTAGCTCCGATGGGACTCGAACCCACGACCTTTCGCTTTCCGGGCGACTGCTCTAACCACTGAGCTACGGAGTCGTTACGAGAAGCGTCGAATTTATCCAATACTTCTTACACGCTGTATAGTCAGCGTTAATTTCATCAATGTGGAGATATTACTACCCTCACACGCGAAAGAAATACCTTTCCAGGTATTTGGCAATCGCTAAAGATGAAATTACTATTGCAAGTTATTTTAATTTTTAGTTTTTTGCATTTACAATGCAATTTTTATTACAGAAAAAAGGAAAATGAAGTATTTAGAAAAAATCGACCCGTCTCACAACTAGCTCCGATGGGACTCGAACCCACGACCTTTCGCTTTCCGGGCGACTGCTCTAACCACTGAGCTACGGAGTCGTTACGAGAAGCGTCGAATTTATACCCTGCCGGCTTCTGTTTGCCCGAGTACCTACATACAACCCAAACCTCTTAAAGTCGCAAGTGAATAGGCATCTTCTGGGTGAATCTATTCACACAAAATTTTATTCAAGTACTATAACCAACCACATTATAAAACTACCTTTGTGAGTTCACTCAATTCACGCACGACTAATTTAATAAACATTGTTTAACTGATTAGAATTTTCCTAATATCAGTCAATCACTTTACAATGCAATGGATGTACCCATTATTGTCTCTTTTGCTGTCGCTTTTGGTTGTCATGTCACACATACCACAAAATTGTCTTGAGATTCATGTCAATGAATATGACAAAATTTTAACATATAGTTGTGTTGCTGTCGCTTCGGTATTAGTTTTTAATTAGTACAAATATTTCAGCATATCGCATAATATTTAAACAGAAAAAAGAACCTGACGTTAGGCAAGTTTTTACGTTTTTTACCCATTTTTAGAGCACAAGGGATATGATGCGTACATGGCGAAAAATAGTGACAGTGAAAAATAAAGATATTTTAAAATGAGTAATGAAAAAAGGTTTTTTTAAAGTGGCTGATTTATAACCTTACGTGGCAAGTTTACATTAGTAAACAAAGTATCAATTATTTCAGTTGCGCTACATTTTGTTTAAACAAATTCGACGATCTCCGTGGCCGATTGGTGTACGCACCGGTATTCTAGGTGCCACTGTCTCGGAGGTCCCGGGTTCGATTCTCGGACGGGTAAATGTCGAAAACTAACTTTTAGATATTTTCTTGTATCTGGGTGTATGTGATCGTTGCTTCCAATTTTCAATGACACAAGTTATTGTATTATTTGATATTATCATTTTTGGTATTGGAATAATATGTATTTTATTTTATTTTTTTGTACATTGATTTATATTATAGATTGATAGCGTGATTTTATATAAACGGTATACTTATTTAAATATTGATTAACTAAGTAGATTTATTTTGTGAAAAGTATTAGATGATGGGCTAGTATGAGTTATTTATATTATTTCATATTAAATTATAAGTTTTATTAATTTGATTGGAATAAATCTGAAAATGTACCTACTGGTTAGAGCAGTATACATTATTTATTTTTTTCAGTGTAATTTGTAGCAAATGTTTTAGTTTTGCCTGCGAAGATCATTTCGATAATGGATATATTATCGAAATGATCTAGAGATAGAAAATAAATATAAATAGCTGCTGCTGTATTCTGCATTTTGAAGAATCGTTTGAAGTGGCTATCTTTGTTAAAAAAAACTTTTTTTACTACATACGAATAATATCTAAGATCTACTCTTCCTACAAACCGACAACAATAAATATTCATAATAATTCTTCTTGTATTCTACATAATATAATTTCCTTAGTAAAAGCGCACATAGGTGATATTTTAGATGTAAATAGAATGCGCGCTGCATGCCGCGTCTACACGTATTTCTCAGTCTACGAGAGTGCCGCGGCCGGAGTCTTACCGATCCCAGCACCCCCTCGCTTGTGTAAGCAACGGCCATCGACGATATTTTTTTTACCTATGCTATATCCTTAAGTATTTAATTTCTATTACATGTAAGATGTTTTTATATAATTATGGCTAGGCAGCGTGTAGTGAAATAATAAAATGGTGGAATTGTAGTGCAAATATACGATTTAAGTTACGCGGCTTGTTTATGTGATAAACATCGGCAAATTTAATTTACTGTGAAACATGTATGGTGTTTTTGGAGTAAAACTAATGGGCCCTCCATTTATTGAAGATATTACGAAAATTTAATGAATTTGTAACTGCGGGTCAATTTTTTATATCTTAATTTTGATAAGTATTACACTGAATTATATTTATTTATGGATAATTAACGATAACATGTTGATGCGATCATACTAAACTGTGTAGTGTGACTCGTGTGTTTCAATAAACAGAAATATATGAACAAATAAAATAAATGGTTTCAGAAAATGGCGTCTATATTATTGCAGCCTTGCTTTCTAGTTTTCGCTACTGTAGCTCCCTTTTGCAGAAATAGGTGACAAAAACCACTGTTCGGAAACTCCTAGATCCAATTAAGCTGCTAAATTCTTTTTTCTAGAACTTCTACCTCCATACAATGTCCATGAAAGTGGATATTATAACCGAGAGTGCGAATTTGATGTGATATAAAGCTCGCACCTGCAATGCAGCACATTCAATAAATATAATTTAGGGATCTGCAATAAATGCTGGAAACCCTTGATGCTTGAATTGTTTGATTTATTAAAAAAAACAGTAGTATTATGCTAATAAATTCTTCTGTTACGTATACTATTTATGATCTCTAAAAATCAACTTTAAGGCCAATGTACCTATAGTTTATAACTTTAAGAATTAATCGTCAAATAAAACAAAGTTGATTAATACCTATTAATTTTCAAGAAAATACGACGACGAGAAGTAATTAAAATAAAAAAGTTTAAATAAAAGCATAGAACCAACTTCAATTAAGTTTTTTGCAAGTAAATGAAGGCTCCGACTTTGTTGAAGTCGGTTCTATTTTTTTTAACCTCTCTTTTAAAACACCCTTTAAGCTCAATTTGATAGAAGGCATAAATCCGAATCGAAGAACAAAGCATCATTAAAATCCGACTAATAGTTCTCGAGATATGCTTGGACATACAAACAAACAAACATTCAACTTTATACAAAAACTTTTTCCAGAATGTAACAAATATATTACTGAAAACCGCATCAAAATCAGTTCACCCAAACATAAGAAAATTGCGGACAAACGTACATACATAGGTACAGGTCAAACTGAGAACCTCTTATTTTGAAGTCGGTTAAATCGAATTAACCTTTTATTTAAGACGTTCTCCATTTGATTGAAAAGCTATTATTTTCTATCATGAAGCACTGCAGACTCCATAGTAGTTCCACAAAAAAGAATTTTACGAGCTTATAGGAACTAATTTTACCTCATAGGCATAACAGAAACCGTAAGAAGTAAATTAGACACAATTTCCTATCCTATGCAGAACAGGGTGGTATAGTATGCCACGCGGGACCGTAATGCAACTTAAAGTGCCAATAAATATGCAATTATAACTACAATGCAGTCAATGGTGGTCTGAAATGCTATGCGAAACCATTATGCGAGTAAAAGTGGCAAAAAAGTTACAAATCTAACTATTGTGCAGTTAATGGTGCCATAAGGTGTCACAAAAATACCTTAGGTTCCTGCTGCGGTAATAGCTATAATTTTAGCTGTTATCGAACTTGTGCCTAATTCTTACTCCGTTATGCCACCCCTATAGACATTGGAGCTTTAAGGAAAGCTGCATTTTTCACTAGTGTGCTAGTTGGGTTGTCATAAAATAAAATTATTCGGAAGAAAACATTATGGACCGAAGAGTCGCCATAGAAAGAGTGAAACACTTTACTGAAATCTATACCTAGAGCAATACGTTTTCAGGACCAAGAGTCAAATCAGTTGTTTATTATAAAAAAAATGTTTAGTGATACTTTCCCGACCTAACTAACCATTTAGAATCTCAGCTTTTATCAAGCCTGCCAATAATAGGCGGCTCGGTCGATAGGTATCACGTCGATAATAGATCCACGACCTGTCATAAATTTCATTGCAATCGAGGATCCGGCTGATCAATTTGGTGAAGTAGGCGGGTGGGGAGGGGGGGTGATGGGTCGAGAGTCGAGAGGAGGCGATGGGGCGCGTGCGCGGGCCCGGGCGCGGCGGGCGCGGCCGGCGGCGGGGCGCGGGCGGCGGCGCGCCGGCAGTGCGCGAGCCGCCGCGATGGCCGCGCCGCGCCGCCACCGCTGACCGCAGCGACCGACCGCGCCCGCCGCCCGACGCCCGCATACTCGCGCCGCTCCGACTTTCGCCCCACACCTCGCCGCGCCGCCGCTAGGTAAAGTATCCGGCGAGAGCGCCCGCCGCGCGCCGTCTAGTAGAGCAGGCCTGCCGCGTGCTGCCCCGCGCTTTGTCCTGCGGAGTCGCGCCGCGCGCCCCCCGCCCGCCCTCCGCCGGTTCATGACGATACATAGGTAAAGTTAACACGACAACCAGTCATCGTAACCCGGACGATCTCGCCGCTACCACCATCGGAAGGAGCGGACCCCCGTTAGCTCGGTTGTGTGGGCCACCCGTCACCGACGGTCGGTTGTTGCGCGTCCGACTGCTCCGATGCTCCATCGGTTAGTCTGTTCTTCATTTTTCTCTTACATTTCTAAGTGCGTCGTTTAGTTTCCGCTTATATTTTATTAGTCGAGTAGGCGACAGCTTTCTAAGTTGCGAGCTAAGGAGCGTCTAAGTCAGTGTTACATAATGGACTACCGCTGTCGTCGATCGACCCTGGTCGCGAGCCGACAGCGTTACGACACTAGATGCTCCGTTATGGACGCCATCGAATTAATTCTTTCGGTGATCGCTTGGCGAGCTTAACATGGGAGTGAGTAGCCGTTAGCGCCTGTTTAGTGGCTTGATTACAAACAGTAGGGCAGTCAAAGTGTTGGTATGGCTGCGCATGTTATGTTAATGCGTGCGTGGTGTCTGGCGTAGATGGTAGCGGCAGGTGGGAGCGCGGAGCCCCGTAGTCCCGCCAGGCACAGCATGTGCGCGGTCCATGGGGTCAGAGCTGCCCTTAATCAGGCGCCTGTCGCTATGCGGGGCCGCGCCACCCCTCAGAAATGAGGTACACTCTCATCATACCCTCTTTTCTTATTAACTTTAACTTGGATGTTTTCTTCTCTTATCTACTTTTCTTCTTCTTTATCCTAGCTTCATTATCATTTTCGGCATCGTTGCTAATCAAGATAGTGTTGCTTAGTGGTAGGTACAATATTTGGGAACTCAAATTGAATATATTGAAAATGAAGTATTAAAAAAATGTACCCGTTTCACAACTAGCTCGGATGGGACGTGAGATGGGAGTTGTGAGACTGGTTGATTTTTTTTAATAAGTAGATACTTACTTCATTTTCATTAATAAAAAAATGCATTTAGAATGGAAAAAATTTAAAATAAATTTGAAACTCTAAAATTATCAAAATATTTTGATTGATAACTTCAGGAAATGTTTCAATCTAACATAATTGAGATTTCAAATTTATTTTTACTTACTTATTTATTTAAATAAAAATAATTTTGAAACTCTAAAATGATTATCAAAATATTTTGATTGATAATTTCAGAAAACGTTTCAGTCTAACATAATTGAGATTTTCCTCATACTTATTACATCTCAAACTCGATCATTAAAAGTGAAATCATTATTTTTAGTTTTGGCATATTATTGTTACCTATTAGTATTTCATTAACACTGCAAAATTACGAAACGCGGGATTTTTACCATGTCAGTCACTCCGTGATCATGGCGTGTGCAACTGCGCCAAAATATCGGGGACTCGACCGACAACAAATCAAAACATGGTAAAAATACAGCTTTTCGTAATATTTACGTAGTTCTGACTGGAACAAAAGACGAAAACTAGGATATTACGCCAGCTCACTGAAAAGTCTAAAAGTAGCGTTGCTTTTTAATCATCCAAAGCATTTTCATTCAAAACGGCTCTATTTGGAGCTTACTGCTTCACATTGTACCAGTGCGAGATTCTGTCCCCGTTCTCGTTTGCAGAGCTTAAAACAAGACAGCTAAAAGAAAGCTTCTTTCTTAGTTTACGACTATTTTTGCTTCTTTCCATGAGCTTAAACGAACCTAAGAATATAAACTATCTAGGGAAGTATTGTACTATAGAACTTACAGCAATTATGTAGCAATCTGGATCACTTAAAAGACTAAAAGTAATTTTGCTTTTTAATCAACTTAAGCATTTTCATTTAAAACCGCTTTCCCCATTTCTGCCATAGTGCCTGAAACAAAAAAACGACAATTTCAAAGAAAAATTTAAGAAGAAAGTAGATAAGTAGGTAGGGCAAAAACCCCGGCTTTAGCAGCCACTGCCCCAGGTTTGGTCACTTTTTGCTCTTAAAGTTTTCTTAATAACTAATCGTCATATTTGCCAAAGGCAATAAAAATAAGGTATTTTAAAGTAATAATAACAATCGTTAGAATTCCTTATGTCATACGATTTTATTTCAATAAAGGCCCTTTTACGTTTTAATTTTTTTGTATGAAAATTTTGAGAATTAGAATGAATATTATTATAAACCTTTGTTTTTTTTAATTAATTATTATTTTGCAATGGATTGGCTTCCAGCACATTAGAATATATTGATTTAACCTATGTTTGGTATTGATTTTTCGCTATATACTTACAAAAGTTTGGCTATCAATAAATGGCCAAAACCGGGACATTTGGCACCTTTCATACATTTTGTGCTATATACTATTATTCTATATTCTAATTTGAAAGATGTACCTTTAAAGATAGATAACTCAAAATGAAAAAATCCTTAAAGGGGTCCCAAAGGGGTCTCCTGCCCTACTTATAATGGGTCGTAACCACCCTAACCTTAAACGACCCTCCATATACAAACAGCCCTGTTCGTCGTCTACAGACGTTATTTAAATTATCCGCCGAAGACATAGGTACCTACTTAAAATATAATTGCAATAATTTGGAAAAAACTATCAATTCATAAATAATTTTCATTTAAAACATGTCCCCATATCTACACCAATGCCTGAAATAAGGAAAGCATTCTGAGTTTATGGCAATTTATACTTTTTTCCTTGGCGGCACGAAAACGAACCTCCAAATATTTACTCGTACAATCTGATCTAGGTATGTATCGTTCTACACACTCGAAGAAATTCTTAAACATACAACATTATCATCATCATCATCATGTCAGCCGAACGACGCCCACTGCTGGGCATAGGCCTCCCCCAAGGATCTCCACAACGATCGGTCCTGCGCTGTCCTGAATGCTTACAACATTATGCTATAATATAATTTTTCTTACAAAACACTAAAGGCAAATATCAGTAACCTTAAGTTATGTTATTGTTTTTATGTTCAAAGTCCGCCTGGCTAGCTACCACCATCTTATCAAAGTCTGACGCCATAACAACGATGTTTTCAGCATTGCTGGGTTCCGGCAGATAGAGATAAGATAGCCAGTTCCTCAATAATGGAGAATTCCGGGAGTAGTGCGCTTCCACCTTCAGCCTTTGATAAGGCACTTAGCCTTCATCACACCTGATGTTAAGTGGTGATCCACTTAACATCAGGTGTGATGAAGGCTAAGTGCCTGGGTAAGTATCCCGTTGTGGATAAAAAAAAGTCTAAAAGTTACTTTGCTTTTTAATTATCCTAAGTATTTACATACAAAAAAGCTCTCCCCGTTTCCGTCACAGTGCCTAGAACAAGGAAAGTATACTGAGCTTATGACAATTTTTACTTCTTTGCATGGCGTATGGTGCAATCAACAGTGTATCGTACAATGATTTATTCTAACAAAACACTTAACAAACGCAGACATTAGCAATCTGGATATTACGCCAGGAAGCAAAGGCAGACATTAGCAATCTGGATATCACTGAAAGTCGCCAAGTAACTTTACTTTTTAATCATCCTAAGAATTTTCATTCAAAACTTCAGTTCTATTTGAAGGCCAAATTTTCTAACAAGGAATGAATTCCAAACTTACGACAATTTCTACTTCTTTCCATGGTGGACCGTAAACGAACTTCCGAATATAAAGAATCGGTCCATTTTATTTAGAGTTTAAATGTTATTCTTCGAAGACATTCTTAAACATACAATATAAAACATAATTTCTATAATATAATGTTTCTTACAAAACACTAAAGGCAGAAACTTGCATATGGATATTACGGCCGGTCACTGAAAAGTCTAAAAGTAACTTTACCTTTTAAATGTCCAAAGAATTTTCATGCAAATATTCAATTCAGCTCTATTTTAGATTCGAGATTAGGTATGTCCGTTCAAACTAGGAATGCATTCCAAGCTCACGGCAATTTTTACTTCTTTCCATGGTGGGCAGTTAACGAAACTTTGTAAACGTAACAAAAGTCAAAAAGTAACTTTACTTTTAATCATATAAAGAATTGTCATTCGAAACTTCAGCTCTATTTTACAAGCTTTTATTTAACTTGCAGTGTATGTATGCATGCATGTAGGTATGTATGTCCGTTCGTCAAATCTTACAAGCCTTATTTGACCCACTTCCCTGTGTCCAATTGAGCTGAAATTTTGTATGCAAGTTTGGTTCCGATGACAATGCAATTAAATATATAATCAGTATAGTTATCAATTCAGAATTCTTGTAAATTTTCAAGTTCTATATTCTTGTTTTGTTGTGATCATGAAGTTCGACTTAATACTCAGAGTATTAAGTCAAACTTCATGGTTGTGATGGTTACTTGACACATTGTCAATGTACCATAAAGTTATAATCAGCGAGCATTCAGCGAGCGCAATCTTCATAGAGTGCGTGGTAGATAACTCTGCGACTGGGGCGTTTTTGGCACTAGTTACAGTACATTATTTTGTTCTAAGCTTATGGAAAATATTAGTATTCGATTTTGACCCCGCGCAAACTTATCTGGCGCACACTCTAAATTCAACTAGTAATAGAACACACGTCCCAACTCGACACCCGATTTGAATTGGTTATTTGAGAAAGAACATGAGTTGGGAGGCAAAAAACTGTCTGTTAAAAACACATACCAAGCAATAAAAATGTTTGATGCAGTTTTGAAAAGTATGCTACGAGTATAATATACTATTTACATAAATTTGAGATTATCAAATTATTATTATTTCTATTAAAACAATAATTTAAAGTCCCTGGACCTAGGCTTCTTCTCAATTACTCGATTAAAAAAATCGACATTTAATTAAAAATGAAGTTTCCCTGTCTGTTACAGGCCACTCGAAATAGTTTTGAAGAATTTTTCGTCATTCTTTTGTGACAGGTACGGTTTAATTTTTTTCAAATCCAAGACCTTTTTTTGTTAATAGGTCTTTTTCTTTACAAGCCCATTGCATTGGCAAATCCAGGTGATTTCTGTGGGTATTTGATAAGAAAAAGTGATGTGATACAAGGCCTTGTCCAGTGATGTGATACAAAGCCTTGGCCAAGGCCAGATTTGGTACAGCTTTTTTTATTTGATTTGATTTTGATTTGGTATGAACGTGTGTAGCACGGATTATATTTGCTTTACAGCAAAGTTCGTTCGCACCAAATCGGCGGTTAGGTCTGGTCTGGACGTGTGTAGCCTATCAGACCCTACTAGGTGTCACTCATGTGTCACTTTCCACCATGTAAAGTCCATTCGCTTAGATAGTGTCGCCCTTTGATCGCGCCGCCTTGGCACGTGCCGCCGCTTTTCAAAGGATGCCGCCGCATAAACAAAAGAAGCCGCGTGCGGCGTACACCCGAAAATGGAATTGGATTTTGGGACTCGGCATTTATTAAATTACTAGCTTTCCGCCCGCGGCTTCGCCCGCGTGGACTTCATGACGTTATCCCGCGGGAATGTGATGTTTTTTCGGGATAAAAAGTACCCTATGTTCCTCTCCAGGCTACAAAGTATCTGTGTCCCAAATTTCAGCCAAATCCGTTCAGCCGTTTTGGCGTGATTGAGTAACAAACATCCAAACATCCAAACATCCAAACATCTAAACTTTCACATTTATAATATTAGTAGGATATTTTCTTAAATAATCTATGTTTATTATAAATACGGGTGGTAACGACGGTTATGACTTGTGACAATTCGAGCGATGATAAGTAATCATAATAATCATATAAAAAAATTATAATTATTATTATTATTTGCAACTCACTTATTTAACTTCCTTTTATATAAAAATATCCAAATTTTCATTAAAATTGACTTTGGTACTCAACTTGAGTGTATTATTATATATCTGCATTTTATAGCAAGAGCCACAATGCCGTGCGGGTGTACCGACACTATCTAACCGAACGGACTATAATACTTCCATGCTTTGCACATAAATAGTTCACTAAAGTATACGACAGATGGCTCCAAGTTAATACAAGCATTAGTCTACCTACAGAAAAGAAAAATCCTTTTTTTCTATAAGTAGGTATACCATGTTTATCAACTTTGATAGAAACTTAAATGTGTCTTGTTATTACTTATGTATTTATTTTTGAAATACTTACTAAAATTTACAGCTGAAAATCAGCGTTTGCTTGCGTTGCAAGACAAGTAATATGACGCTGAGCTGCGACCATTGAGTACTGCTGCGGCACACACACACATTTTTATTTGGAACTTTTTGTCTTATTGGGTCTAATTTGTGTTTTCTATTCTTGTTCGTAATACAGTGCTACCTACTTTTATACCTATGTAAATATACCTTGTATTTAATGAATATGGTGTGTGTCTGTAGTAAGAATCTACAATCCCTTTTTGGTGGTAAAATATATTTGTGTGTTTGCAGACTTGATGCAGTTGAAGAGCTAGACTGTAATAAATTAACTGGCAAACGACTATGCAATAATGATACATTAAATGAAATGAAGCGACTTACAAACACGTCCAATAATAACTAAAAATACAAAAATAAATTATATTTAAAAAACCTTTTATTTAAAATCAAGCTTTTATTCAAATGTCCTAAAAAGAATAAAATAAATTTTGTATCAAGTCAAAACCAACAAATTTATAACATTAAACAATCTACATGTTTTAAAAGCTTGTCGCGAGATTTTATTGTTACTGGGCTACTTGCACTAAACACAAATGCTTTTACTTATATTTGACATATGAAATTAAAGCGACAAGCTTTTAAAACATGTAGATTGTTTAATGTTATAAATTTGTTGGTTTTGACTTGATACAAAATTTATTTTATTCTTTTTAGGACATTTGAATAAAAGCTTGATTTTAAATAAAAGGTTTTTTAAATATAATTTTTAGATTCAAGATTCTGTCCCCGATTAAACAAGGAGTGCATTCCAAGCTCACGACAATTTCTTCTTCTTCCATGGCGGGCCGTAAACAACATTCCGAAATAAACAATCTGTGTATCGTACTACAGACGATGTTTAAATGTTTTCCGCCGTTTTATTGCTTACTCTGGTTAGCGTTAGCCACACACGGAGTAAAACTAATAACTTCCATAGGGCTATTGGAACTATTGAAGTTAATAAAATCTATTTTAAGACAATCTTCGAAATTTGTCTGTCTGTTTGTCGTCATCAGATTTAACACTTTTAACGTTGCTTATTTACTGTTGTATACTTTTATAATACGAACATGATTTTACCGCAAATCCATGTACAGTATGAAAAATTATTTCTTAGTAAGAATAAACCGATTTCATAATAATCAAAATCATCATCTTTTTCTATCGTTTAAAACCTTTTAATTGATATGCTTAGTAACATGCTGATTCGTGTTCAATTCCCTAATAACACAAATATTTGTGTGCTGAACATGTCTACTTGTCTTGGTCTGGGTGTTTTCTATGTAATTATATTAAGTATGTATTAACAAACAAAAAGTATTTAAGTAAATATTTATTCCTTAGTAAGGTTTCCATGACACAGTTTCTTAATGAAATTTCCACGGGCTTAGATAATTGGTGATGATAAATAATCAACAAAAGTAGGTACTTACTACTGTAATTCGTGGTTAATGAGGTCGACTCTACAATTACTTAATTCTTCAACACCAAAATTATGAACCTTATACTTAAAGTACAACTGTTTTTGTCCTTATGAATGAAAATAAAGTATTAAAAAAGCTCTTAATAAGCATCTCAAATGAGCGATTTCTCTTAATATTAGGTTCCGTACCATCAAAAAAATGTTTGTTGTATGGGAGCTCCCCTTAAATACTAAGGTATTTATTTTATTCTGTTTTTGTACAGAAAAACTTCAAACGTCTATCTATCACGGTTCATGAGATACAGCCTGGTGACAGAAAGACGGACAGCGGAGTCTTAGAAATAGGGTCCTGTTTTTACCCTTTGGGTGCGGAATCCTAAAAAAGCTCTAAATAAATATTCAAGAATATTTTAAAGTTCGCTCTCCAGTTTAGCTTCATCAAAATGTGATTGAAATTACATAATTGAACGCAATCACATTTTGATGAAGCTTACAGTTTTGTTAATCTCTAGAGTGTTTAATCACAGGTTTAATGTAAGTTCGTAATTGTTATAATAATATCCCCCCGAGACAGATTGCGAGTGCCATGAATTGCGCGGGGCAGTAAGGACCCCTGGGTGTTGTAAAATTTACCTGCAGTAGACTTAAACGACTCACACCGATGTTTAAGGGTTAACTAACACTTATCACTGATTCAATTTCCTAACTTTTCAATGTCTCACATAAGATGAAAGAAATGAAGGAAACGTGGAAGCGTTTTGAATTTTGAATAACTTTCCATATTTTTTTACAATTTGAAGAAAGTGGCCTGTTACAAAATGACATGTCCGAAAGTAGGTAAGTACCTAAGTTACGTACTGAGTGATAAGATATTTTTTTTAACTACGTCGATCACAAAGGACGTATTTTTTGCTTAGAACCAAAACATGAACTGTTTTTTAACCGACTTCTAAATCAAAAAGGAGGAGGTTCTCTATTCGTCTGTATGTATGTTTTTTTTTTTTTTTTTTGTGTATGTCCACCGATTACTCGAAAACGGCTGAACCGATTGAAATGGTTCAAACGTTATTACATCAGGTTGGTTTCCAAATTGGTCCCATTTTTTGAAATTTTGAAATCGGTACAGTAGTTTTCAGGAATTCTTGAAAATACTGTCGTTTTCGTTACCACGTTATGTGAATTTAATACGTATCTTTAGGCATAACTCCTTTGTTTATAAACCGATTTAGGTGATTCTTGTTTTGTTAAAAAGGGGATACCTCAAGGTATTTTAACCGACTTCGAAAAAGGAGGTTTTGAGTTTGATCACATACCTATTTACCAGAAAACACGTAAATTGCCTGCACGATGCACTAAAAAGAGTGAAATAAAAATTATTTTTATAAAAAAATAAAACCGCCTTCAAAAAAACCACATCAAAAAAGTAAGAAATAATTCCTCACCAAATAAATAACGTAAGTACTTTGAAGTCGGGCGGGTTTTAACAAAAACAACAAGAAATTGTACATGTTTCACGCCCGACTTCAAAGTACTTACGTTATTTATTTGGTGAGGAATTATTTCTTACTTTTTTGATGTGGTTTTTTTGAAGGCGGTTTTTTATTTTTATTTAGATATTAATTTACCACAGAGGTTTACTGTCTCCCATTATGTTTAATATGAAATATAAGATCAAAAAGATAGGTAGTGGCTGAAAATAAAAATCGGCTGAATAAAACATACATACATACATATACTCATGCCTATTTCCCACGGGGGTAGCCAGAGACTATGGATAAACAGACAACTGAATAAAACAGACTTGGTGAAAAAAACAAATGGCGCGCATTTTCTACCATTGTAAAACTTTGATACTTCCTAATCAGCAGGAAAAGTTTTAAATTAAATGTTTGAGGAGAAGATGAATTAAACTTTGTTTTCATTAACTTGAGTTTTTATTTTGAGTAGGTATTTTTATTGTTGTGGAGATCCTTGGGGGAGGCCTATGCCCAGCAGTGGGCGTCGTACGGTTGAAATGATGATGATGATGATGATGACACAAGGGACGTAAGCGAGCTATTACAGAACAAGATCCAATTTGGCGACCGTGCGAGCGCAGCTCGCAAAGGGAGCTAATGGATCGAGTGCCCGAGTGAGCATAGCGAGCGAGGGCGAATATAGTTCGAGGGTGTGATAGCTACTTACAACCGAGGTAAGCATTCTACTTTACATCATTCATGCGAGGTAAATAAAACATTTATATTGGTATGACAAAATGACTCTTTTATAAGAGAGAAAATATTTATTCAAATTTATTTCCAAAAACTTGTAAATGTACTTATTTTAAATTTTAATACAGTCGTCGCAAGTGAACAAACATTTAATTCGATGAAATGCCGCCATTTTCTTTGTTCTCTACAGTAAATAGTTTTCTTATCATTTTATGAAAAAAATATTGTTTGACCAAGAAGTTTTGCATAGCTTGAATGGTAAAGTTACTTTGCAATTAAAGCATTCACCTGCGTGAATTGCAAAGTAATTTGAAAGTGGAACGTTTTATCTAAACAATACACTGTGTTGCACATGCCAACTTACACAGCCTCTTACTAATATTATAGTATTCTTTGCTCTTACCATACCTACTAGTAAATCCTAGTTACCGAGCAGTATGATGTAATAGTACATTACAGCCGATAACGGGAAGCTAGCAACTGCATTGCCGAGGATGGTTTGAATGCCGAGCTTTAATCATTCGCGGCAATTCAAATAGCTTCCAGTACAATACAAGGCTTGTATAAAACTTTTCTCACAAAATGGGAGGAAATATACAATTTTCTTAGTAAAAATGTGATTTTTAAATTGGTTCGTGAAGCCATGTTCGGTGTCACGTGTTCGGTTTATCGAATTTCAAATCACCAGTCATGCAACTATGAAGTTTTATAAAAAACTAGCGGGTCCTCGATAGATAATGCTAGCTGATGCGTTCTACTGTTTTGAATTTGTAATTTTTGTAAATTGATATTCATTTCTGCACTAGATCTCAAATTTAGAATGTTCACCTCGGAAATGTGAAACGCCCCGCATTCTTTTTTTCAAATGGAATGTTAACATTTCAGATCATGAGTGAGAAAAAGTAGATAACGCACCTTGCTAAAGTGAGTAATTAATGCACTCGTGTTAATTTAGTGCCCTCGCGTCGCGTGCGCTTGGGCACCAACATAACACTCGTGCATTAATAACTCACTTTGCGCTCGATGCAACAATCTACCATTGTTTTACTTAATTGAATACGAAATAAATTATTATTTAACATACATACTTGTTTATTTAAGTTCAATTTAGCGATTTATCAGAAAATTATGTACGTAAGTTTTATTCGCGAAAATCAACGCGATTATGACAAATATTCTGTTGGCATTTCTAAAATTTACCTTATGCGTCAGTTTTAATGTGAGTAATTCAGTTATGGTGATTCATTCTGAATCCTATGACTAAATGTCGTTCTATTAACATTTAACTCAATCCATATGTACCTACTAGCTTTTACTCCATAATAGTAACTATATACTTACCTAAATGCAAACTCTGTCCGTCTGTTATCTTTCACGCTTAAAGTACTAAACTAGTTTTGATGTATTTTGGCATAGAGATTATATACTTAGATAGATTATATACATAGAGACTATATTACTTAGACCTTGAAGAAGGACATGACTATTTTTTTTATCTATACATCAGAAGGCCAATTACAGGTCCTCACTAATAGTACGTTAGTAATATTATAGTATTCTTTGCTAATAGCTACAAAAAACTACACAACAAATAATTTGTCGAGAAAATTTTAAGTCGTCAATTCCATGCGGACAGAGTCGCAGGTGAAACGTTAGTGACCCATGACCTTATCTATTAGACATTATAAAACCACATCCCCAGGAAATAAAAAGATTAAAAATATAAAATTATTGATCCAGCTAAAATGTGCAATTAACCTCATTTTATTTTAGTAATTGGAATATTATGCCACCGGAAATTTATTTAAGTACCTATCCTGAACGGCTTTAAAATTGGCTGATTTTACTGCTAGAAAATCTGACGTAAAATTCTACTTGTGAATTTATGGTCAGAACTACTCGTATACGTAGGTAAAAATGCAATTTAAGTTAAATAGCATTTTCATGTTTAGGGTTCCGTAGTCAACTCGGAACCCTTATAGTTTCGCCATGTCCGTCTGTCCGTCTGGCTGTCCCCAGCCTAGCTCATAGACTCCTTAGTACTAGAAAGCTGTAATTTGGTATGAATATAGGTATAAATCACGCCGACCAAGTGGTGAAGTAAAATTTTGTAAATATTTTCAAAAACTATCCTTTAAAATAGATTGAAAATGTACAGAAGTGAAAGCAATTTAAAAAAACCCTAAAAAGCCGTAGCGCCCATATATACTTTCTTCACACCATAAAGCCGTCAACAGCAGGTCAGTAGGTAGTAGGAAGTTTTAGTTGGTGTTAGGACTTGTTCCAAGCAGGGCTCACCTAACACCCAACACTGCGAATTCTCATGGCATCGTAAGAATATGCCATGCTCCATGCTAATAGAAACCTTATTGCCTGTCTCTTGACTGCCTGTCAGCCTGTTGACGCGCATGTTGACCTTTTACAGACTATACTTCAGAGAGTGTGCTCAGGAGTTGCATGAGCTTATACCGCCATCCCCCTTCTTCCATCGGACATCCAGACGCACAGCGGGCTACCACCCTTTCTTGGTTGATATTCCTAAATGTCGCACCAAGCGCTACTCAACATCTTTTATATTGCGCACAACAAAGGAGTGGAACTCCCTCCCTGCGTCTGTATTCCCGAGTACTTATAACCCGACCACCTTCAAAGCAACCTTGCTCTATCTCGGATCCTGTCTTAGCCCCTGGGCACAGAATATACGATAGTACTAAGGCCTGGGCTTGATTAGGATCAAGAGCAAACCCATTATTAGTAAAAAAAGACGCACGTATTCTTACGAAGTAATTCGCAGTTTTGTCTGGGAGCCCTAAGTCCGTCTCGCTAGCTACCACCATCTTATCCAAGTCTAACGCACTAAAAACGTGTTTTCAGCAATGTTGTGTTAGAGATAATATAGCCAATTCCATAAGCCAGGGGTTTAAGGATTCCGGGAGTAATGCGCTTCCACCTTCAGCCTCATCACCACTTAACATCAGGTGTGAGCTTAGTGCTACCCCGTTGTTGTTAAAAAAGTACAATTTTCTTTTTGAGAAACTAGTGCAATGCATAGAATTTAATTGGAATTTTCGTATCCAATGATCAATTTAAATATTATTATGTAACCATCGAACTGTCGTTAGATATTTTGTACTGCCTTCCTTACTAAGTACGTATTATCCTTGATCAAGACACGTTTTACGTTCATGCTGCTAAGTATTAGTGTACATAATAAATGGAATACCTACTTAATAATAGTTCTGACATCACGCTGAATAAGAAGTATAAACGTATTCTTATATCAATCCAGTTAAATTCATGTATTTAACCTTAGAGCTCGTAGATTAATAAGTAGTATTTTGTAAGTAAATAGGTACCTAAGTACTTGGGTAAATAATTTTACAAGCTTTAATCTTCGATCAACAAAAACAACACCTAATGATGATGTAGACTTAGCAATAGAGCAGGACAAAAGGCGTCGCCAGCCCATGGCCTAGGGGAGGGACAAAGCCAGCCCATGGCCCAGGGGAGGGGCGAATTGCCAGCCCTTGGTACAAGGTGGGAAGACGAAGTGTATGAGAAAACTATGAATTTAACAGTCGGGGGGGGGGGGGGGGGCAGCTGCTCCCATGCTTGGAGCAGGATTCAAACATTTGAAAAACAATTGCAGATACCGTAAAGATTGGTCTGTGGGAGATAATTAAAAATATCCAGACCGTCGCACCTGTGGCCGATTAATGAGCGGTGACGAAACGCAAACAAAACACTGTGCAACTGACGTGGGGCCGAACGGCGACGTCAATATATATTACATCTGTGTGTGACTCAGTCCTTGTAACTCGCAGATGTAAAATATTGCAGCTAAATACTAGGGCAGGCTTTGGAGTGCATAGCAGCTGCACTCAAAACACAATTAACTCTCGTTCTCGTTTTCCATTATTATTAACGTTATCCTATTGTGATTCTATTATTTTGTATGAAAAACAGACCAGGCGCCGCCTTTGGCCATTTACAGAACTAAACATTCAATATCCAGCACTTTGGCAGCTTTACTAGGATTTTGATGGGCTGATGGTACTATATTGAATGTGGGACTTCTACTATTTACTTCAATCAAAGATATGACTGGTTAAACTTAATTATTTGTACTGAATCATAAAACAATACTATTGATCTCGCAGTACCTGGCCCTCTGCAAAGAATACCTATATACACTCCCTCGGCCCAATACATTTATAATATGAGTAGGATGAACTGTTGCTTTAAAAATAGCAACTACTTAGCTGGATCCATAATATCCTATTTGTCGGACTGTTAGTCTATCTGTTTCTTATGCACTCATAAATCACCATACAATTTTTGATAAATTTTGCTAGTAGGTATAGTTTGGGTAAGGGTTTTGGGACTGGCAAGTCAACTAACTACACATTGAGACAATACAATTTGATACTTTATAGAGAATACTAGCTTTCCGCCCGCGGCTTCGCCCGCGTGAACTACACGACGTTATCCCGCGGGAATGTGATATTTTTCCGGGATAAAAAGTAGCCTAAGTTATTCCTTATTACATCAGCTACCTGCCAGTGAAAGTCCCGTCAAAATCGGTCCAGCCGTTTCAGAGATTAGCCGGAACAAACAGACAGACAGACAGACAGACAAAAATTGTAAAAAAAAATATTTTGGTCTATGTACCGTATATATAATCATATGCAGGTAGTAAAAAGCGTTTATTTTAATATTACAAACAGACACTCCAATTTTATTTATTTGTATACAGTCTATACTCTATATCTATATATAGATGAGAGACTTTGGGAAGCCGTTTTTGCCATTATTGAAGTGTCTCTTTTAGAGCACGATATAGCCAGGAGTAGGCTTATTAATAGTAAGTATAGGCCTATGCCCAGCATTGGACGTCGTTCGGCTGACATGATGATGATGATGATGATGATAGCCAGGAGCGCTATACAACCGATTTCCGAAGTCGTTTTGTGACTTATGAACTCAGTGGTTAGAGCAGTCACCCGGATAGCGAAAGGTCGTGGGTTCGAGTCACATCGGAGCTGGTTGTGAGACCGGTCGATTTATTCTTAATACTTCGTTTTCAGTTTTTCAATAATAAAAATTGTATTGTGAATGCAAAAAAGTAAAATTTTTAATAAATAACCATTTTTAATTGCTGTATTGCAATAGTTGGTATATAAGTACAGTGTCATGTTATACTCGTATATAAGCAATAATATGTGACACTATAGATTTTTATAACATTGAAGCGTTGTGAAACAAAACAATCCGTGCTATTCAGGGTTATTTTGAAACCACTGGCCAAATTTTTAAGTTCGACTCAGAATGGTAACTGAAGCATTTTCTTCTAGAAACATGGGTCGAAATATGTACCTACATACGTATGTATCCCGCCTGAAAGCTGCTTATAGGCTCGTGGTTTTTTACTATCACATTTTTCATATACTTACAGAGTTGCATTGTGAATGCATAAAAATAATTTAAAATTAGTCCACGTTTGGAATAAGGGGGGCTAGTGTTTACATAATATTTCTCATGACTCTCATGAGTGTGCACTAGTAGCAATCTGGTAGCAATGTATCAAGTTACATCGCGGAATTTGCGAGTAATCTATCACTCGATCTGTTTGCTATAATTTTTTTTGCTGGTCGTGTTTTCTAGGAGAAATTGTCGAACAAAGTTCTGCTTGAGTTTGCGGTTTCGATGATAGTTTTTGTTTCATTCCTCGAAAAAAGTTGCGAAATGCGGATAGCAAATATTTTCAGTAAAATTATATATCTAAGTAGATTGTAAAGCAAAAAAAGAAAGTTCCATCCTAAGATCCCAAAAACTTGCGTAGAGCGCTTGTTCATAATGTTCCGGAAGCTACATGTTCCGGAAAATTCGATCGGACTTGAGAATTTATTATTGAATTCATTATTTAAAAAAGTGGTGTCTAAAGTCTTACATATTAAATATAACAACAAAATATCTTCAAATTAATAATCAAATTTAGCTAGAAACGTGTATAAAACTCACAGAGAAACCAGACAAAAATGAAATGAGTTGGTTGTGAAAATAGGTAGAAAATTTTCTCATTATCGTAAAAAATCATCGGTGTCAAATCAAGTTAAATATTTGACAAGGTTCTTTTCAAAGACTATTCCACTTTCGACGGAACATGATTTAAATTTTTGTTTTGGTTGACATTGAAATTAACACGCAGCAAAAACAAGAGTTTTGCTAAACGTCATAGATCCACTAGAAAATAAATAAATGATACACATAATGTTTTTGTAACAATAGTAGATTGTACAACAAGTGCATAAAACGTACCATTTTACCCGAGATGTTAGTCAATTCGAGGGTAAAATGGGTTTTATGTACAAGTTATACACTCTGCTTTTCACTTAGAGTGTGAGGAAAGTAAATAACAATATTGCAAAAAGGATAAAATTAAGAATTAGCAATATTGGCGGGAAGACTTTCTTTTTCTTTTTTTTTATACGTGGCATTGGTAGCACAGTGACTTTAGCATTAGATCGTAGTCCATAATGCTCTTGAAATACTTATTTCTTAGAAAACTCATTAATTTTGCCTAGTTTTATTAATTTAGCATGGATTATGTACAAAAGTGAAGAAACAGAATGAAATAATAAGTTTATTTAACGAAGTTTAATTGCGTGTGTGGCTGCTTACCTGACGATCTTTGTCTTAAAGTCTGAGACTTAGACGAAGATTTTACTTTATGCACTAGAGCATAAAAAGCGATTTTATGCAGCCTATACCCAACATAAACACGAACTTTACGAACATGAGAAGTGAAAAACATATTTATTATAAAAGTACTTAGGTAGTATAGTAGTAATATTTATTCTACATTTTTCTCAAATTCTGAAAAAAAAGTGGAATAGTCAAGTTTTGAGAAGAACCTCCTCATTTCATCTATGTAGATGTGATGTAGATAGTTGCCAACGACGTAGAAATACGTATACACAAGGCTAAGATTGTCACCAAAGTTATTATCCACTCAGGGAGCCTTTCGCGCAGTGCCTACTTATCTCAGTTATCTTAAGGTGCTTAAGCCTCCCGAATTCTGCCATGCCTCTAAAATTTACGACCGGAGAGGTTTAAACGGACGCGGTCTTATCTTCTTTATCAGGAGATATTGCGAGACACCTAACACAATAGTTGTCGATGCGACTAGTTACGCTCGAGTTGTGAGACATGTTGCGAGTAGTATTGCAGAAATGCGAGTGTTAGAAGCATCAATGAGCGATCTGTGATAACAGTTACGCACTGTGCGAGGTGCGGTCCGCACGGCCGAGGTTAGTGCAGTTCATTCATGTTCCAATGCTTCCTTTGCCTGATTCTTAGAGCGGTATTATTGCTATGCTCTAACCAGTTGATCAACGTTAAAAACTATAAAATTCTTGTTGAAAAAAAAACTATGTTGAATTTTCAGCATTCCAATTTTCCAAAATTGTATTGCTCACATTTCCTAAAAAACTCCCGTTCACTTTTCAGATAAAATCCAAGAGAAAAATGTCATTAGACGAATTCGTGAATTCCCCAGCGTGGCTTATCAAGGTATTATGATTGTTATTGTAAATAGTGTTAGTTAAAATAGGATGGTGTATCTGATACGCGTCGATATCACCTCAAATGTATAATATTTCAGGTAAAAACGGATTGTTGGTCAGTAGGGCAAAGATTAAAATAAATCATCATAAACTGTTATCTACAATATTGTGGTCATGTACATCTCAGGGGCCTTACTGCGAGCTGTCAAACATTGTTATAGTAATGTTGATTACAGGACGGAGCTATACACTGCGTATAGCGCCATCTCGCTTACAAACTACCCCACCAGCCAACCTACCCCAGATCGTTTACATAAATATTGTCTGTACCGCATATACATACTTACATACATACTTATATAAAATATGTCGTAAGTAGGTACTATATTATTTATTCGGTTTTGTATAATTTTCACGTTCCGTATCGAGAACTTTCCAAAATGAAATAAAATTTAGATTTGCCTTCAATATTTTTTTTTATTTGTCGATGCAAGGGCTAATTAAAAGTAAATTGTACTTCTCCAAGAGGCAAAAATATATAGACTAATGTCTATATTTCTTTTTTATTTATTTATAATCCCTTTATATTTTTAAACGACCCTTTTTATGATGTCAAATGATAACCTTTCCTCTGTCTGTTTACATAAAACCTTTTGCTCCACAACAGACTATACATTACATATTACATACCATAATTTTCCAAAAATGACTTCATAGTTCAGACGCGTAAAGGTAGGTAGATAAATATACTTTCGCGTATAAACTAGGCATATAAATTGAAATAGTATGGGATTAGTTAAGTCGTAAAATTAAAGATTTTCCCACAAGCCCATTCACAAACATTTCATAGATCATAATCGTCGTGGGACCACGGAAACAATTAAACGTAATGGATTGATTATTTACGATAATTCTTGTGCTTGTTGGTGTGCTGGCGGTATGGTGTTTACAACTATACCTATTAGTTGAAATTATTTTTTACTTTTTTGCATTTACACTGCATTTTTTTAATAAAGTAGGTAAGTATTAGAATATATCGCCCCGCCTCACAACTAGCTCCGATAGGACTCGAACCCAAGACCATTCACAGTCCATTCATCAGAATTCGCCCGGACAGGTGAAAGATTGTGGGTTCGCGTACCATTTGGAGCTAGTTGTGGGACGGGTCGATTTTTCCTAATACTTCATTTAAATTGGTAGCAGGAGATAAAGACAAAGGTAGGTAAGTGGTAACTTTTTTGACATAAACCTCTTTATAATTTTTTTTATTTTTTATTACGCCTTGTTTTTATGAACTTAAACTTCGTTTTATTCAAAACTTTAGAATGTCAACTAAAAGTAGGTAATAAATTATTATGTACAATTACAAATACTGTCACTAACTAGTATGAAATTAATACAGTTGTCATATACAGTTTTCATCATTTCCTGATTTTCTCACGGTACCTAACAGGAAAATATTTCAATGCATAAGTTAACTTAGTAGAAAACTAAAAAAAACAATGGAGTTGTTCATTTACTAATGAAATTAGTATACTTAATTACACAATGAGATCTTTGATAACAAGCGGTTAAACTATGTATTAACATAACTTTGTTTTTTGAACTTTAACTAAATGGCTTAATAAAATTGTGTGCAACTTAATGACTCTATTAAATTTTGAATTAAGGAAAATACAATTTAATTAACTATTATGATTACGAACGGTAAATGGAAATATGTTTTTTTGAGTGATTAATTGCTGTCTTAGAAAAGATGCAACTTTTCTTTGGAGGCGACATTATATTTTGTAACGTTTTGTTAAATCGTTAACATTTTCAAAGTCGTGGCTTTTTGTCAGCTAGATATATATAGGTACGTACAGGGCGTCCCACGACTGTGCCACATGGAGGGAAAATACCTTAAATACTTACTGTAGATTGAAAATTTTACTGAAAGGAACCATTCCTTTATTTTTGACAAGAAACAAAACTGCATTCACAGATTTCTTTAAATACGCTTCTCACACTCAGGAATCGAACCGGCTAAAATCCGAAAAAAAAACACCTTGTACTTTTATGACATCAAATTGATAGAATAACTCATAAAGATTAAATCTCTAAGAAAAATAGACATGATTAATTAAATGAAAGACATCTTGGATAAAAGATCAAGGATTCCTTTGTATAAAATGTGATTTTAATTTAAAATATCTGTAAATGTAGTTTATCTTGTCAATAATAAAGGGACGGTTCCTTTCAGTAAAATTTTCTATCTACTATTCATAGTACTTTCCCTCGATGTGGTATAGTAGGGGGACGGTCTGTAAGTATTGTCCTTATAAATGATTCTTATTTCCTTATAAAGCTGCATGACAGGTTTTAATGCGCCTGTTTTGAAAATGTTGGACGATACGAAATAGTTTATTTTTAACTCTATTTGAACAAAAAAGCTTTTTTCATTTGTTTTTTTTTTATATTAATCTCACTTAGCTTCATCTATTAAATCCTAGTTTACAGAATAAACTGACTTAAATTATAAATAAATATATTCTATTAATGACGCACAGCAATAAACAGTGGTTGGTTGTTTTGAATTCCTAATGTGCAAGTGCTAGGTATTGCGCATACTCCTAGCTCCAGTTATTTTCACATGTGCTCGCACGTTTCGCGTTCCTAGCCAAACATTGCCAATTTTATTCTGATACAGTCAATCGGTGTGAGCGCGTAAATATTTTCGACACGTGAGGTTTTGCGTTGCTGCAATTTTGTTGTTTGAATGCTTTTAGTGCTTCTAGGCGATTAGTTGGTTTCTAAATAGGTCAGCCCCCTTACTCTTGACGGATCGAGTTCATATTAGGATCGAATCAACTTCAAAAATCTGTTATTTTGGTACCTACTTTTAAAACAGTTGCTGTATTGTCATTTTTTCGATTCCGTCGAGAGTAATCCCCCTTGATATGATAAGCGAGGACGGCATCACGATTCACTCCGGCCTAAAACAGTTTTAAACTTACTAACCTGAATATATAGACATGAGAAGACGGCATCCTATCATCACTCTGGTCTTCAAAAGCGTAAAATGAACCCGAAAATACAGACTTAGTCATGATCTTTCTCTTAACAGCTGCTATGCGTATTATGAAATAGCGGATCGTCACGGTTTTACCCGCGTGGAACCCGTTCCCGTGGGAATACTTATTGGGATATAAAATATAACCTTTGTCACTCGGGAACGGGAAGAAAGTAGCTTTCTAATGGTCAAAGAATTTTCTAAATCGGTCCAATAGTTTCAGAGCCTATTCAATTCAAACAATCAATCAATTCTTTCTCATTATAGAAGTATAGAATAAATATGTTGAGGAAGGCATAGTCCGAATTCTCGAACGCTACTATAGGAGCTTCTCAAACTTCGCCCTGTCGCTTTATATGTCACACATAATAATATGAAAGAGACGCCATGATGTTTCAGACGCTCCCAAAGCTAAGTAGCGTTCGAGTTAATACTCGCCCTAATGGGTGAGGCGATCATCATGGCGTTATGGCGTCTCTTTCATGAAACATAGAGACGCCATGATGTTTCAGACGCTCCCAAAGCTAAGTAGCGTTCGAGTTAATACTCGCCCTAATGGGTGAGGCGATCATCATGGCGTTATGGCGTCTCTTTCATGAAACATAGGGACGCCATGATGTTTCAGACGCTCCCAAAGCTAAGTAGCGTTCGAGTTAATACTCGCCCTAATGGGTGAGGCGATCGTCATGGCGTCATGGCGTCTCTTTCATGAAACATAGAGACGCCATGATGTTTCAGACGCTCCCAAAGCTAAGTAGTGTTAGAGTTAATACTCGCCCTAATGGGCGAGGCGATCATCATGGCGTCATGGCGTCTCTTTCATGAAACATAGAGACGCCATGATGTTTCAGACGCTCCCAAAGCTAAGTAGCGTTCGAGTTAATACTCGCCCTAATCGGCGAGGCGATCATCATGGCGTCATGGCGTCTCTTTCATGAAACTTAGAGACGCCATGATGTTTCAGACGCTCCCAAAGCTAAGTAGCGTTCGAGTTAATACTCGCCCTAATGGGCGAGGCGATCATCATGGCGTCATGGCGTCTCTTTCATGAAACATAGAGACGCCATGATGTTTCAGACGCTCCCAAAGTTAAGCAGCGTTCGAGTATTAGGGCGAAGCGATCATCATTTTAATTTATTTATTCATTAAACTTGTACACTTACAGATTAAAAATCCAAGTGGTCTACAAGCTAGAATTACAAGTAATTAACACACAATAATTTATAAATAGTAACATTTAGAAAGTCAATTACCTATGCCTACACTTTTTTAAAACAATACATAGAAAAATCGTAAAATTTAATACCTACCTAATCGGAAATGTTAAAATAAAACTAAAATCTAAAATCAATGTCGGAAGAATGGTCAAATAATTATTACAAATGTCAACATTAAAGGTACAAACAATAAATAAAAAAAAACATTATCACTTATGCGGTCATCATGGCGTCTCTTTCATGAAACATAGAGCCATGATGTTTCAGATGCTCCCAAAGCTAAGTAGCGTTCGAGTATTAAGGCGAGGCGATCATCATGGTGTCATGGCGTCTCTTTTATTAAACATAGAGACGCCATGATGTTTCAGACGCTCCCAAAGCTAAGTAGCGTTCGAGTTAATATACTCGCCCTAATGGGCGAGGCGATCATCATGGTGTCATGGCGTCTCTTTCATGAAACATAGAGACACCATGATGTTTCAGACGCTCCCAAAGATAAGCAGCGTTCGAGTATTAGCGCGAGGCGATCATCATGGCGTCATGGCGTCTCTTTCATGAAACATAGAGACGCCATGATATTTCAGACGCTCCCAAAGATAAGCAGCGTTCAAATATTAGGGGGAGGCGATCATCATGGTGGCATGCCGTCTCTTTCATGAAATATAGGGACACCATGATGTTTCAGACGCTAAGTAGCTTTCGATTACTAGGGCGTTAGGGTGTTAATGTTACGAATAGCAAACAAGAACACACGAACCTTTCAGGGGAATCAATCACGGAGTACAAAAATGTTAGTTAGGCTAAGACGCCGCCCTGGACGCTGGATGCGGCAGCACTGGACCGATCGTTGTGTTGATCCTTGGGGTAGGCCTATGCTAAGCAGTGAGTTTCACATGGCTGCTAATAATGATGAAGATACGCCAACCTGTCTTTAACAAAAACAACTAACGTATTCATACAAATGTTTGAAGACATAACATTGTAGATTAGTTTTATTTCATTGAGTTCTGCTTTATTTATTTATTCGTTGGTTTCTCTTCTTCTTCAAATAAGTAAGAAGTAATAAAGTACCACGTTATTTAAAACTATGCTATCTTACTACCGAACTACAGTAGGTGTGTCTTGTATGACTGTTCGTGCTATTTTCATTATGGTGCAAACAATTTTATTTGTACGATCTCACTTTGACACCAATTGAACTTGCAGATCTTGGCAATATTAGCATTGTTGTTAATAACAATTATAAGTAACTTATAGGTAAAATGGCAGTGTTCTGAGTTTCAGAGATTTTTTTAATCGCATGCAACAATATCTTTACCATAAAGAATAAACAATACTTTTACCGTAAACTAAATGAAAAAGATGTTAATCAATAACTGCAATGCAAATACTGCAGAATAATATGTTTTTTTTTACATTATTTTTATTTGAGGTACCCATCCTATCAATAATCGTTTTGTACCAAAAAACAACTTTTAAAAATACATAACATCTACATTTCGATAAGTATCGCCGTAAAATAATCTCGTAGTGCGTTATCAGTGGCAGAGAGATCAGTGATCTCTGCGTCACAATCACAGTACAGTGTGCGGTCTGACTGCGATCATGATTCATGACTCACACATGCTCGTATTTACATACAATGTTTGAGTACAAGTTTCATTTCCTACACCTAAAATACTTCGACTACACGTTGTACTATGAAACATATCAAATCTTCTTGGATTACGTAGGCGATAAGCGGTGAAAGTCATGTGTTTAGCTTTCACCATCAGACATTACTAATGTCTTCAATGTTGGAACATGTCTGTATATGTTTAAAACTATGCCATGATTTGGAATCCATCAAAAATGCTTCTAACTTGCTGGTACCATATTATTATGTATCTCTAAAAATCTTGTCGTAGCTGTACAGAATTTCTGTCTAGAAGATTTTATCTTTAAAAGGTTCAGTGACTCAAGAAGATTATTATGAGACGCCTCGAGTTACGAACTATAATTTTTCAGGACAGTTGTTGGTTTAACCGTTGCTTTTGTTTTTTTTCCTATGATCAACAATTCATTAGATTATTGTCATTCTCACCTAAAAATGTAGATCTTAGGTAAGTATAACAATTTGCATTGTAATTTTTTCAGCTACTTTTGCCCTCATGGATGTCATATCCATGAAAGGATGCTTGTTTGCTTTCTTTTTTTAAATGTACTAGTATTTAGTCCATGTGTAGTAATTTTATTCCTAGTTTTCTCGTAACAAATGAACTGGGTACCAAAAGCTTTGATAATATGTACGAACGGTGTATATTCCTCAAGGAATTAACTAATAAATCTGGCCTTGACCAGGCCAAACTTGATTGTTATGAAAATTACCAAAATGTCAAGTTGCGGTCCAGAGTAGCTGGTATGCTTAGATTACCCAGTCAATGCCCATGCACTCTAGCCTTGTTGAGACCAACGTCAACCTTTTACCTTGAAGAGGTCGAGGTTTCACTATTGCCTTGGCTAGGCCAAGGTTGAAGTAATCGCATTTGACTAAGAATGGGTACTATAAGCATTTGCCCACAGACCACAGACCACAGTGACAGGTTGCGGTCTAGAGTGTCTTATACTTACCAGGGTAGGTAGGGGTGCTCGGGCCATTAGAATATCCGAGGTAGGGTGACACTTGCTTACATATCCAGTAAATGCACATTCACTCTTGCCTTCATGCGACCAAGGTCACTGCTTTTCCTTGAAGTGGCTTAGGTTACACTTCTGCCTTAGCCTACACCAGAGGTAATCTGTGGCCTACATACACCAAGGTTTTAGCATAGTAGAAACATGGTTTTAGTGATCGTCCTTGGTGTAGGACAAGAGAAAAATGTAACCTTTCGGCCTCTCCAAGGCAAACCAAAGCCGCTATTTGTAGTGATCAAAGCCTCGGTGGCGTAGCATCTGCTTATCTAAGGAGTTTCAAATCTACAGTTGGACTGATTTAGGAGCTCCACACACCGAACGTAGTGGCGCGGGGCTGCGCGGCGGTCGCGTCGAATTTTGTATGCGCTGGCAGCCGCACCGCGCCGCTTTCAGTGTGTGGTGCTCTATCTATATACACGGTTGCAAAATTCGACAGCCACGGTCGCACCGTATTCGGTGTGTGGAGCTGCTTATGTCTAGCTTAAATATTCTGTGCCTGTAGTGACAACTCTTTGTAGTAACACTGTTTCGTGGTTTGTCCGTCAGGTGTCGGGGGCGCAGCGCGGGCGCGAGCGGCATGCGGCCCCGGCGGCAGACGCCCATGGAGGTCGGCTAGCGGCGCGCGCGCACCCCCCGCGCCCGCGCGCCCCGCCCCGCCCCGCCGACGCCATGGACCCCGCCGACGTGCCGAGACACCGACCCCTGGCCTTCGATAAGGTAAGGTTCTTTTTATCCGGGTTCGATTATCAATCGGGTAGATATTGAAAACGAAATTTTCAATATTTCCTCATGTCAACGACGGTTCTACCCCGTCGTTGTTTCCAATTGCCATGCAAGTAGGTTCTTCTTAGCTTGAGATTAGAGCAATGTATGATGGTGTCCACTGGCCAATGTTTATCTAATATTTATATTAATTACTAGCTGACCAGCGCGACTTCGTTCCCGTGGCCCTACCCCCTTCTCCACCCTACCCTACCCGTACTCTACCCCTACCCTACCCTACCCTACCTTTACCCTACCCTACTTCTACTCTACCCCTACTTACCCCTCCTTCCCCTATTTTCTCACCGGTAAAACCTTCCTTGGACTTCCAGGAACATTTAAAAAAAAATTGGCCAAATTGGTCCAGGCGTTGTTGAGTTATGCGCTTACCAACACATTTTGCGATTCATTTTTATATATAAGACTAGCTTTCCGCCCGCGGCTTCGCCCGCGTGTACTACACGACATTATCCTCAGGGAATGTGATATTTTCTGGGATAAACTACGTCACTTTCCAGCTCCCAATCTACCCCCATACCAAAAATCACATTGATCCGTTGCTCCGTCTTGACGTGAAAGACGGACAAACAAATAACTACCTACCTACCTACAAAAATACCTACCTACTGGTTATCCCGTGGGAATATGATACCTACTTTCCTGTGGTAAAATGTAAAAGTAGCCTATTATAATCCTTCCCAGGTTATTAAATTATTTACTTAAATAGGTACCAATTTCAAGCCGCAAATTAACCCGCGCTTAAAATGATTTTCGTATGGGAATGAGATTTTTCCCGCGCTAAAAAGTGTTATGTCTTTTCCAGGGCCTTAAACTGTCTCTATTCTAAATATAATCCTTTCCATTAACTTAAACCATCACTTTTAATACTAATTCCATTCCACAGCTATGCTCGTGCTAAAACTTATTTTACCATGGGAATGATCCTTATTCCCGCGGTAAAAAGTCCTTCCTGAGGTCACAAAATATCTCCATTCCAAATTTCATCTGAATCGGTTCAGCAGTTTTGACGTAAAAACAGAACATACAGACAGACAGACAAACAAACATAAATTTTCTCATTTATGATAATATTAGGGATAGTAGAAATATGAATATGATTGGCCGGCCGCGACTACGTCTGTCCGTGAGTAATTAAAATTGGGTACATCGCAAAATTTCATGTCAATAAATTATATTTAAAAAACCTTTTATTTAAAATCAAGCTTTTATTCGAATGTCCTAAAAAGAATAAAATAAACTTTGTATCAAGTCAAATCCCACAAATTTATAACATTAAACAAATTATATGTTTTAAAAGCTTGTCGCTTTAATTTCATATGTCAAATATAAGTTAAAGCAGTGTTTAGTGCAAGCCCAGTAACAATAAAATCTCGCGACAAGCTTTTAAAACATATAATTTGTTTAATGTAATAAATTTGTGGGATTTGACTTGATACAAAGTTTATTTTATTCTTTTTAGGACATTCGAATAAAAGCTTGATTTTAAATAAAAGGTTTTTTTTTAATATAATTTATTTTTGTATTTTTAGTAATTATTGGACGTGTTTCTAAGTCGCTTCATTTCATTTAATGCATCATTATTGCATAGTCGATTGCTAGTTAATTTATTACAGTTTAGCTCTTCAACTGCATCAAGTCTGCAAGCACAAATATATTTTACCACCAAATAGAGATTGTAGATTCTTACTACTGACACACACATATTCATTAAATACAAGGCATATTCACATAGGTATAAGAGAAGGTAGCACTGTATTACGAACAAGAATAGAAAAAACAAAATTAGACCCAATAAGACAAAAAGTTCCAAATAAAAATGTGTGTGTGCCGTGCCGCAGCAGTACTCAATGGTCGCAGTTCAGCGTCATATTACTTGTCTTACAACGCAAGCAAATGACTAGTTTTCTCGCACTTGAAGTGAAAAGTTCAGTTTGCACCTCGAGACTAAACGCCAACTTAATATACCCTCGGTTTCATTGACTCCCTCGCACGCTCGGACGCCAAAACTTAGTTTAAGATCTCAAATGTACCACATGAAATGCAATTAATAAATATTCTATTCTATTCTATTCCAAACCACCTCTGGTATATAATGGCTTTGTTTAGTCCCTCGTTATAAAATCTACTATTGAAAATCTCAAATTTATATAAATAGTATATTATTGCATACTTTTCAAAACTGCATCAAACATTTTTACTGCTTGGTATGTTTTTTTAACAGACAGTTTTTTGTCTCCTGACTCTCCTGAGCAATTATATGACATGGACTCATGTTCTTTATCAAATTACCAATTCAAATCGGCTGTCGGGTTGGGACATGTGTTCGATTACTAGTTGAATTTAGACTGTGCGCTAGATAAGTCTGCGCGGGGTCAAAATCGAATACTAATATTTTCCATAAGCTTAGAACAAAATAATGTACTGTAACTAGCGCCATAAACGCCCCAGTCGCAGAGTTATCTGACACGCGCTCTGAAGATTGCGCTCACTGAATGCTCGCTGATTATAACTTTATGGTATACATTGACAATGTGTCAAGCACGTGTCAATCAAGTAACCATCACAACAAAACAAGAATATAGTACTTGAAAATTTGCAAGAATTCTGAATTGGTAACTGTACTGTTTAAATATTTAATTGCATTGTCATCGGAACTAAAGGTGAATTCCAAATTTCAGCTCAATCGGACATTGGAAAGTGGGTCAAATTTAGCTCGCAAGATTTGACCCGAACGGACATACATGCATACATGCATACATACACTGCAAGTTAAATAAAAGCTTGTAAAAAGTAGGTAGATAGGTGTTCTCTAAGGTCTCGTCAGCACCGTCATCAATCCATTTTAATGTCCCCGCTGCTGGGGTACAGGCCTTCATATTGATGGATAAGGAGAATGGACCATGACCTTCCACACGGGCCCATTGCAGTTATGGAGTATTAACCAATCCAAATGCAGCCAGAATCATCGCCTTATCGTGTCTTCTGTGATTATCTTTGGAACTAAAACAGTTTTCATACGACAGCTGATTTGGT
The DNA here is from genome assembly GCA_949710035.1 of Crambus lathoniellus. Taxonomy (NCBI): domain Eukaryota; kingdom Metazoa; phylum Arthropoda; class Insecta; order Lepidoptera; family Crambidae; genus Crambus; species Crambus lathoniellus. The sequence continues at coordinate 25,387,380 of OX453301.1, forward strand.
ATTCCAAGTGGCTCCTTTATCACGGCTGTCACCGGAACAGGAAAGCTTGTGGCACTGTACGTCGCACTGTATTATAAACGGATTGAATTTTCAAACATGTGTCAAAACAAAATGAAATTAAAAATCAAAAGCAATAAGGAGTATTGATATCAACTTCGATGCAAATGACCCCCAAAATAATTTTCTATCCCTTTTTAACCCTGTTAGGCGATGAGTTTCACTGAAATATGAAACACATCTTCGATTAATTCTATTAAAGAATGTTTATGCAAAATTTGAAGAAGATTGGACAAAGGAATCACGTTGTCCCATACAAACTTTACCCCCGTTTTTCACCCCCTTAGGGGTAGAATTTCGAAAAATCCTTTCTTATCGGATGCCTACATCATACAAGGAACACACCCTCCAAGTTTCAGGTCTCTACGATCAGCGGCTTAGGCTGTGCGTTTATCCGTCAGTGATTCAGGACAAAGGATTTTATATATATAGATAGATTATCCGTCAGTGATTCAGGACAAAGGATTTTATATATATAGATATCATAAGTTTTCCAATCCCTAAGAAAGTAGCTAAAGCACTACTGAGGTAGGTAATCCAAAGCGACTGTAGGAGGTACTACACTCTCTGAAATACGTAACAAATAAAAAATTATCTGTGTACGTAGCCTGCTGAGAGGTGAAACCACTACTGGCTCTCAGAAAACAATGTTTTTTAAAAAAACCCTATTAAAGAAATCTTTTTAAAATTTTTACTTTTTTGCATTCACAATGCAATTTTTATTATTGAAAAAATAAATATATTTTTCTAAATACTTCATTTTCTATTTTTTCAAAGAGCACAAAACTTTCAGCTAATCGTATTCCTAAAGGTTGTCCTTATGTGTTCTTTACTTACCAAGCTTTAACTTCGCCATACTTTCAGCAACTTGCAGCAATAAACTATCATAATAGGTAGTTACTTCTTCCCCTTATTTAGTGGGCCTCAAAGCCGATGTCGTGCCAACCACAATCATGGCACGGAATATTCATCGTTGTACCAAATACAAAATGGCTACAAAATCGCATGGTAAAATTGCTGATTCGATTCGCTAACCACCGCCGCTAGCGTAAGCGAATCGTGCCCCAAAGTAATTATACAATTTTTGTTAGATCACACGCGAACGTTGCAACACAATTTGATAAGCATTACATTACGTTGTTGATGAGGCGATCAACAATCTGGAATTAAACCACAGTCTAATATGTAGACTGTGAATTAAAGCGTGGATTTGAAGTGGCATTGTCTTGTCTACTGAAAGCGAGCTGAGCGAAACGAAACGAAAAGTTCTATGTGCTCCTTACCAACCGGGAAGTGCAAGAAAAAGTAGTTTTCTGTGTTACCCAATGAATAATGCCGGTAGGTATACTTACCTCCCCGTTTGTTTTGCTTTGTTAGTATCGCGGTGGCGGAGGTATAACCGACAAGCCAAGGGCGCTACAGCCAAGTTATAATCTCAGTTATGATGTAGGTACTATGTAGTCTATGGCTACAGCTACGTGCGCTCTACAATCGAATACTGGACTACCGCTACTGTAGCTTTCGCAGCGGAGGTTTACTACCGGCATAAATCTCGTTTCGTTTCGCTTCTTTCTCTGTGTGGCCTACGTCTTGATGTCAATGAAGCTAAATCTAAAGACTGTTTGTAGCGCTCTACATATTTGGAAAACTTCTGAAGTTTAAATTTTGCTGTGCAATCTGCGATCCCAAACAAAACTTACGAAAAGACACTAAATGAACCTCATTTCTTTTCGCTTCGCACACAATGTAACCTACACCTATACGAATGAAAAAAACGAATCAATTTTTTCGATTGCGTTTTGCCAAAATTCCTGTAAAACTCTAGGTTTCTTTATTCAGTGACTTTTTTATTCTTCTGTAAAAGACATCAACGACTGAAAAACCGACTAGAGTGTGAGTCAGATAACTCTGCACGTGCCTGGCGCGTTTTTGGCGCTAGTTACAGTGCATTTTTGTGTTCTAATGTTATAGAAACGATTAGTATTCGATTTTTACCGCGCGCAGACTTATCTGACGAGCACTCTACATTAATACTTATAAAAAGAGATGTTCAGAGTCGCGTTTCAGTTCCAGTTTTCTAATTTAATTTATATTGCTGGCAAATGTTGCCAAAGCAGACTTTGCAGTATGCATTAATTAGTTCTTTCTATGTTATTGTTTAGCAAAATACTTGTCGGAAAAATGACGGAAAAAAGTTAAGTATGTACTTACCACGGAACACGGAAAGATTTTTTTTCTATGTTCTGTGGTACTTACTTTCCTACATATTATAATAACTAGCTGTGCGTGCGACTTCGTCCGCGTGGAGTAGTGATTTTCGGCAGCATTTTTCATTTTAGGCTACTAAGCTGTTTTGTTTTTTTTTAATTAATTAACTTACTATATATATGTACAGCGCTATGATACATATTAACGCATTAAAAATTTATATCACATAGCCTTCCGTCGTCCGCGTGTACGACAAAATCAAAATCAAAATCAAAATCAAAAATCATTTATTCATTTTAGGCTGATACAGCACTTGTGAACGTCAATGAAGCTACGCTATCGGTTCGCAGATCCTACGGCGGGAGGCCTTGTAACGAGAAGAACCGGCAAGAAACTCGCCAAGGGCTATTTTTTTCTTTTTATCCCGACACGACGTTATCCCGAGGGAAAGTGATATTTTTCCGGGATAAAAATTAAACTATGTCACTCTCTAGCTCCCAAACTAAAAAACCCACATACTAAAAAACACGTCGATCCGTTGCTCCGTTTGATGATTGAAAGACGGACATACAAACAAACTGACTTTCACATTTATAATATTAGTATAGATTGTATGTCAAAAGAAAATACTTATCACGCTGAACAACTTCTCTTAAGATGTTATATTTGTACTTGTACCTCCTATAGTTTAGCTGGGCTGCTAGGGTTCCACATCAGGTGTACCAGACCTTCGATATTTTTCCGTCAATAGAAAATGTTCATAACGCTAAACAACTTTTCTTAAGACGCTATGTTTGTATTTTTTATAGTTTAACCTGGCTGCTAGGGTTTCACATCAGGTGCACCAGACCTTTAAACTTTGTACGGCAATAGAAAATGCTCATTACATTTAACAATTTTCCTTAAGACGGTATTTTTATATCTCTCATAGCTTGGCTGGACTGCTATAGTTCCACATCAGATATAGCGATCTTCAAAATCAATAATAGCCTATATATTGGCGATAACCAATAGCTTTATAACAAAAAAAGTTTTATCAAAATCGATTCAGTAGTTTTTACCTGGAACGCGGACAACAGACAGACAGACAGACGGACAAAAAATTCAAAAACTATATTTTTGGTATCTGTTTCGTGTAAGAAGACCCCTCTGGAGGTATTTTTTTTATTTCTTTTCAATGTACAGAATTGGATCGTTTACAGTTTTATTATAAGTAAAAGAGATAAATAATAAATTGTTTATTTTCCAGTAAGGATTTACATTTAAATACTTAAGCCTATAATAAATGCTAAGTATAATTATTTAACAATTTAGCATCTGCTGCCGAACTAGTGAAAACCTGTATTTCAGCATACAGCGCCTCCTGCCTCGGGTACTTACATTATTTTGTAAGCTACAGCAGGTAATGTAATTTTTTTATACTCATGATTTTTTATTTTATATTTTATTTTCCAAAAGGTAAACTACTTAGGATCTTTGAACATTTTTTTATAAATTTTGTCATTTGAATTTTCGGTCCTCTCGGTGTGTGAAATGTGAGTGCGTGGGTGTGTAGATGAAATATTAATGTATTAATTAATGAAATAAATATTTAATGGCATCTTATAGGTCAGTGTCTATAACTAAAAAGGTCAATGTCACTGTTAAAAAGTTGGAATTTCGACCGGAAAATAAACTTATGGTGGGTTACGTACGATTCTATTAGACTGGCTGTACATATTATCGGTATTATCGGTGGAAAATGTTGTCAAAACCGACTTAAAACGTTATTCTATGCAGTGGTTACGTCCTTTCAATTTATTTTTAACACGGCCCCAGTGAAAATCAATAGGGTTCACAGCGACCGGTTGCTGTTCGCATCCGCCACCAAATTGGGATTTTCTCGTAAATTTTTAAGGTGTCCAAACACGCGTCGGTATGCCGGGCATTATTAGGGCTGTCGACTGTGCTAGGTCAAGTATTTTCAAGATTAAATGTCCAGTAGGAGTGTTGTAAATGGGCAATTTATTTCGAGGCTCTGTTAAAAACAGTGAATTAAAAAAGAGGTGATTTAAAAAGAAAAATGCACTATTTTTCAGTGCAATATAAACATTATGACACGATTACCTAATGTTACTTCAACTTAACTAATAAACTGATTTTCTAATTCCTATATTTTAGAATGTTTAAAAACTTGAAATATTACAGAAGTCATAAATACAAGAAACAAAATAAGTAGTTAAATTTTTTTTCAGTTTGTTATGGCAACAAGCTTACTTTTGATATCATGCTTCATTCAGTTTTTCTACTAAATGCGTGACATGTTCCTTCTAACATTATCCTTGTGTTCTATGGTCAAGTTCAAGGGCAGTTGGCAGCCCTAGTCTTTCCTTCTTAAGGATTTCATCCTGCGTGCCTGAGCGCAAACCTATTACTGTTTTATAAAACACTATGTAGGTACGGATTCGTGCTCTGGTTCCGTCACTTACACGAAAGAGAACAACGTTTTTCTCTGAAACACGACGTACTTTTATTTAGTTGAGTGGCCAGACTAAATATAAAATTGTAGGTAATAGAAAAAAGCAGCCCACAAGTAGGTACCTTAGTACTATTATTATATCCTGTGCCACAAGTGAATTTTTGGACAGGATTCGAACCAGCACCCTTGGAAATCCGATCTAATGCTCTTACGAGACTCGTTGATTTTTCCATTATACAGGCTAGAGTAATTAATTTACCTACAAGTATACAAAACAGTTCTGGGGCCTTACTGCGAGATTTGACGTAAAGTAAAGCCCCTGGTAAAGTGCGCGTCAGATAAGTTTGCGCGCGGTCGAAATCAAATACAAAAAAAAATGGAATGTAACTAGCGCTAAAAATGGCACACTCATGCGCAGAGATATCTGGCTCGGACTCTAGTATCTTCATATTATTTTTTTACTTTATAGAAGGTAAACTTGACATAACTTTTTAGATATTTTTTTGATAGATTGATTCCTACATATAATTAAGAAAATTTCCTAAAAAAATTACTGCACTTTGCTGAAAAGGTAACTAACAAATATCTGATGTTTCTACTTTTTATTCAATACACTGAATGTTACTTATCACATTATAACTTTATTAAACACTTATGATAGGGAAATTAGGTATAAATTGCTTATATATTGGAGAAAGATGCGAGTGTGTGCGTATAGCGAGTACACACACTACAACTCATTGGTGTTACATTAAAATGTTAAAGTCAGTTGTTAGCACGACAGTCACAGAAAAGGCTATCCATTATAATTTATAATGCTGCACACACTTGTTATTCAATAATAAATGTTAAATTTCGTAGTCTTCCTTTTATTTAAGATGCTATGTTACTTAGAAGAAATAAATGCTTATAATTGACCTTTTTGATTGGTATAATAAAATTAAATTTTTTTTTTTCACATTCAGCGGGTTCGATTCCCATTTTAGACAGTTTGTTTTCTTTTTAAAATAAAAATGAAGTCTCCTTTCAGTAAAATATGATATCTTCAGTATTTAAGGTACTTTCCCTCCATGTGACATAGTTTTGGGACGCCCTGTATATTCCAGCGAATTTTTATCTTGATTTTTTTGCAAATTTTAGAGGAAATAGGTAGTAACAGAAAAAGTACGTTTATAAAAAAATTGTACAAGCAGTAATTAATCCATATAAAGTGTTTTGTAATATCGTTCCATTGTTTTATGTTAAAATCGTGTTTGAATTGGACCTATGTCTGTTTGAGCTATATTATAGATGATTGACTCATTACTGGAGGTTGAAAGACAATAATTTCCGTCCTTAAATAAACAGCCTTGAAATAATTCGTGTCCACTGGGCACCGCTCCTGACCTGCGCTACTCAAATGCTTAAATGGCCAATTGCGAGTTCAATGGCCCCCATTAACAACAATTAAAGAAAGGAAGCGATACCGGCCCATTGTTAATTATACGTGTTGACGTCTCTGATTCTCCAACGAACATATTGCCTATTATGTCTGCGAACATCGCTACACCCTTTGTCATCGCGGAACACGCACAATACCTAGGGGTTGAATGTTGAATAATAACGCTTTTGATTCAGACAACGATGATTTATTCACTGTAACCGTTGCAAGTTTTCAGTCCCGCAAACAGCACAGATTAAGCTCTGGTAAAATATTTCTCTTAAGCTATGTTATAGAGGTATAAATTATCATACTGTGAGCTTTTTGGAGGCTTGCCAACGGAGGCCGAGACAAAAAGTGGGATGGTCGTACGTGGCCCGATGCTTTCTATTGTGTCGGCATCAAAGTAGATGAGTTTGGGGCGAGCCAGATTTCACATAGTCACATCGCAAAAATGAAAATTGTGAAAGACGTGGTTTTTTGTTTCAATACAATGCATAAGAATATAAACCATTCATTAATTTTTCATTATTTAAATTGTGATAACAAGAAACCTATCGATATTATCTCGGATTGCTATAGCCGTGAAAGTGTTCTCAGTTCTCGTATTTTGTACACAAACTGAGTTTCATCAGTCGCCTCTAATACCAGATTCAATATTCGGATGTTCAAAACAAACAATCTTTAGATGTAATGAATTGTGGGGGGAATTGCGGGGGTAGGTTGAGGGGGGTCGTGGATCGATCGTTCCCGTGACGTCACCGCCTTAGCCGTCGCCCTTGCGCCGGGCCGCCGCCGCTGCCGCTGGGACTCGATCTAAGACTGCTCCGTCCGAACAATACGAACGCTTTCGTGAATTTCATGACATTGAGAATGGCAAATCGGCGCGATGGCCAAGCTTTTTTATTTGGGAGTTGAGCCACAGATTACTAAATAGGTACTACGTTGAGCTATTCATTCAAAATAGGATAATCTTACCTGAACATTTGGATTATAAAACTTGACCACATCCACTATGCACTATCCCAAATCTGCCCCCTATTCAGGAACCGTCGGAAACGCTCCCGACAGCGGAATGTATGCCCTGTCTCTGTCAATCACTATAGAATAGACAAAGACAGACAAAGCACAGAATTCGAATCCGATTCCGTTTCCGACGGTTCGTGAATTAGGGGCCTGAAGTCTAGTTTTGTTGGTGAGGCCAGCCAGGGGTCTACTGCAAACTGTCAAACAATGTTAGGTATAGTAATGTTGCAGTTGATTGCAGGACAGAGCTATACAGTGCGTATAGCGCCATCTTGCCTAGAATATTACTGTAACATGTTTGACAGTTCGCAGTAAGGCCCCTGCAGAACTCAGAATTACGAGGATGAAAATGGTGAAAGATTGGAAAAGAGAATTTGAAAGCTTTTGTCAGATTTTTTAATCTTTAAAAGGTCTCTAAGATAATTGTGTGCGAGCGAAGTCGGGGCCGACCACTGTTACTCAAAAAAGAATGGCGAATCACATTCTCAACTTAGTAAAATTTAATTAGTATTGTGACTTTAAAAAAAATTTGTATTGTTTCAGCATCATGCAATACCTACTCATAAACATAGTGCTCTCCCTCCACCGTGGTTTTTCTTTTTTTCTCATAGGAAGTCATTAAGTTCCGCCCGTTACTTCCAAGCTGGGAAATTTGCCAATTTTCGCGTAAAATCTTAAATTGAAATAGAAATTTTAATGCAACTTGGCACCAACTTCGGTCACAGCTCACTCGTGGGAAAAAAGAAAAGTAACAGCAAATAGAATTAATTTTTATTACTAAGTAGAAAAATGTTTAATTAAGAAAAACCTCCGTTTTTTTACGTTCATGTGAAGAAAACTAAGAACAAAAATCAATCAAAAAATATATAATGAAACAAAAACTAGATCTATCGAAAATATTAAAAATGATGTATGTATTACAAAAAGTCGACCCGTCTCACAACAAGCTCCGACCGATGGGACTCGAACCCACGACCTTTCACTGTCCGGGCAAATCAATATTTTCAATTATAAAAATTGCATTGTAAATGCAAAAACTGTCAATTTAGGATAGTTCGCTATTACGGTTAGGTATTAAAAAAATTAGATTTGAATTTTTATTTTGTTCGTTGTTTGCACAAGCGCACTGATCCAGTTGCGCTAGTGTTATATTATAACTCAATGACTTTTTATTAAAAACACTAGGATCTGATTATAAGGTTCTCTTCGTGTCGCCTTAAACGTCGAAGACGACAAATTCAACGATAATAACGTCATCCAGGCGTTAGGTCAACCCGCTCTCGAGATGGCTGACCTCGCCGGAGGGCCCTCAACTGGGAAGGAAACCGGTGCAGCACCCTCAGCACCGTTCGAAAGCGCTCGAGTGGTTCGACATCATCGTCAATGAGAGAAGCGGCCAACGTTTTCTTTGAGACGTGCTATTTTTAGATTTTATCTTTCTAAGATTTCATTATAAAGTATTCTCTTCCCCTGTAAACCTCGAAAACGACAAATCTAGCTATAACGTCATCAAGCCCTTAGGTCAACTCGCTCTCGAGATGGCTGACCTCGCCGGAGGGCCCTCAGCAGGGGAGGAAACCGGTGCAGCACCCTCAGCGCCGTTCGAAAGCGCTCGAGTGGTTCGACATCATCGTCATTGAGAGAAGCGGCCATCGTTTTCTTTGAAACGTGCTATTTTTAGATTTGATCTTTCTAAGATTTCCTTAAAGTATTCTCCTCCCCTGTAAACCTCGAAAGCGACAAATCTAGCTATAACGTCATCAAGCCCTTAGGTCAACTCGCTCTCGAGATGGCTGACCTCGCCGGAGGGCCCTCAACTGGGAAGGAAACCGGTGCAGCACCCTCAGCGCCGTTCGAAAGCGCTCGAGTGGTTCGACATCATCGTCAATGAGAGAAGCTGCCATCGTTTTCTTTGAAACGTGCTATTTTTAGATTTGATCTTTCTAAGATTTCCTTAAAGTATTCTCCTCCCCTGTAAACCTCGAAAACGACAAATCTAGCTATAACGTCATCAAGCCCTTAGGTCAACTCGCTCTCGAGATGGCTGACCTCGCCGGAGGGCCCTCAACTGGGAAGGAAACCAGTGCAGTACCCTCAGCGCCGTTCGAAAGCGCTCGAGTGGTTCGACATCATCGTCAATGAGAGAAGCGGCCATCGTTTTCTTTGAAACGTGCTATTTTTAGATTTGATGTTTCTTAAGATTTCATTATAAAGTATTCTCTTCAAATGACAAATCTATCGATAACGTCATCAAGCCCTTAGGTCAACTCGCTCTCAAGATTGCTGACCTCGCTGTAGGGCCTTCAACCGAGAGTTAACTGGTGTAGCTCCCTCAGCGCCTTTCGAGAGCTTTCGAGTGGTTCGACATCATCGTCAATGATAGAAGCGGCCATCGTTATGTTTGAAACGTGTTATTTTTAGATTTTATCTTTCTATGATGTCATTTTAATGTCTTCTTTACCCTGTTAAATGTTGTCCTTAACCTTGAAGACGACAAAGACTCAATACTTTATTTGCAACCAACGATAACGTCATCCAGCTCTTAGGTCAACCTGCTCTTAAGATGGCTAACCTCGCGAGGAAACCGGTGCAGCGCCCTCAGTGCCTTTCGAAAGCGCGCGAGTGGTTTGACATGTCATCATCCACTATGATAGAAGCTGTAAACTATAGTTAAAACATACATAAAGGTTCAGGCGCGTCGAAAAAGAAAAATAATGGTGAAGAGACCCTTGCTTTGAGGTAACCAAGAGATTACCTGCATAAACCGATTTTGAAAATTCTTTAACCCACTAAGTAGAAAGCCTGGTAGCCTTCACGGAGCACTTTGAACGTAATTTCGATGACAATAATGAAATGTCATTAAAGAAAATTGTTGTGTTTATTTTCATGTTATGTGTAAATCATATCGTAACAGAAAATTTTCTTCTTTCACAGATGGAAAGTTTGATAAAGGAAATGCAAGATCCAGATACAGGAGTGCCGGTGCGAAGCCAAAAACTTTTTCTCAGTGTAATTCCGTCTGCTTTTATGGGTGAGTTCGAGAATCTATCCTATCTATTATTCTTCTAAGGAGCAATTTTGTTGCCTACTCCGTGGAGCCATTTCTAGACCGAATATTAAGTTCTTGGTATTAAATTAAAGGTATTATGTTTTTGGTATTAAATCAAAGGTCTGGGTACCACTCTTTGTCGACATTCTGGCAATAGAGTTGTTGATTTGATACCTCTGATTCAAGACTCAACAAGCGGCATCGAAACAGGTTATCGTACGTTTTATATTATTTGTGCAATACAGTGTGTATAGAAATTCATTTTGCGAGTCAAACTATTGACAGTATAATAATTTAAAAAAAAGTATATTCCTTAGAATTATGTAAAGATTTTACGTAACCGTTCGGGGGTTGGTATAGGTCATCACATCAGACACTTTTACAAGTAAATGAAAAGTGAGTCGCCCATACCTTATCAAATACATTTACACTGAACAATGACAGTATTTCTTTCAATAATTATTTACCTATTTAACCTGATACTGAAAGTGTAATAATGTAGATGTAGAGTACCCAACTCTCTTGTGCATTATTTTGTTCTCCCTCGTTAAACCAACCAACCGTATATCTTAGAAGTTACTTTGAATTAATTCTAATAAAGTCTTTAAGCTAAATGTATATATGTGAGCTTGAAGCAGCTAACAATGCAACGAGGTTTGCCAGAAATCCGTTCATTTTTGACGCGTCTGGAAGTAGCCTAGGGGGGGGGGGGGGGGGGCTACGGCTTGATTGTAAAATCGATAGCGAACATACTTATTTACCCGTCTGCGTCTACAACGGACATTCACCGTCAGCGCCATTGTCAGGATACCTTTACATTCTATGACTATAAAGCGGTTATGTAGGTACTCAAATTCAATCCGATAAGCCTGATTCGCTTAAAATATCGACATTTTCATTTACGTTTATCAAATGCCAACAGTCAATTCACTGACATTTATTTTTGTTAAAAATCGTATCCGTCAGCGTCAAAATTGTAATTAGCTACAGTCTGGACACACTTAAGTGCGCTGACGGTGTTAATTCTTAGCGGTTGGATGATTACGCATTTAAACTTAATTCTCATTTTAAATACAATTCCGATTGCTGATCGATCCGAAAAAATGATATGTGTACGATTCATTATTGCAATGTTCGAGTTAATATTGGCCTTAAAAGGAGGTCGAACATGTAAAATCAAGAAGTTTTGTCAAATTTGCAAGTTTTCTTGTTTTGCTTAATTTCGACCGTCTTTTGTTTAAGATAAATAAATCTTTAGCATAACATTGATGTAAGCAAATTCTAAGAAAGGAAGACAGAAATATCTCAAAGAACGTAAGATAAACTTGAACTGCATTAATAACACTTTGAACTTACATATTTTGTAAAACGGGATTCTTGCCATGTTTTAATTTTTTTTTAAGTGCCACGGAGTAACTGAGTCACTCCGTGATCATGGCATAATAGGTTATTGAATTGCATTTCTTACAATCAAATCGTTATCCTTGTTCCCAGGTTATGATCTTGTCGAATGGCTAATGGAACGGTTTAATCTCGATGAGACCAGCAACGGTGAGTGTATTGTAAGTGGTGCCGGCGGCTCGGCGTCTCGACGCAGGATCCCCGTAGAGTCTAACTATAGCGAGAAGTCGCTCCCCCAGGTTCTGATATGTAGGTAGCGACCAATATCTTCGCATGTGTGTGCTGAACGCTGGACATCTTCCGATGTCACGGTAGAACCTTGCTCATGGAACAAAACACACTCAATTTGAATGACGATCACAATTTAGTAACTTTACTCTTGCTAAAAAAAGGTGTATAAGTTCTTATGAACCTTGTCAAAGAACGTAACCGCCGATAAAAATCAAAAGTAGTTATCTTAAACCAGCACACACATGAAAACCATGAGCAAAAGGTCTACCCGATGTGACGAAACCAAAATTTTACATCATGAATGAATTAATATCCTTCAATTGGCAAATCGACTGAACTCTGCTTACCGCATAATTGTCGTCTTGCTGTATCATTAGCTTAGTTGTTTTCAAATGTTGGATTAATTAATATTGGTGTTTTTAACGTTTGGCAAAAGTTAGTACCTACTGTTAAAGAACTATTGAGCACTTTTGCTTGAAAACGTGTTTCGCTAAAAAATACCTACATAAATAACCATACAATTTAGCCAAAAATATACCTTAAGGTATAATTATTGTAACATTACGAGTATTATGTATAGATTCGATGTTTAGAGAGTTGTGTGTGTTTGTGCGAGATCAATCTAACAAATATGATTTTTATTAAATTATATTAATTTAATTTTCAGTTGAAGCAATAAACTTAGCCAATCAACTCTGCCAATATGGTTACTTCTTTCCAGTCAACGATTTGAAAAATCTAGTGTTAAAAGATGACTCTTCACTTTATAGATTTCAAGTGAGTATTCTATTGATTATACAATGTGGAGAGCACAATGCGACAATAAATGATTAACATAGGTTGCACTAATTCATAGACTTCCCAGAATAGAAATGAAAATAAATTTAAACAAAGTACTTAATTCGTACCAAAACAGATAACTTACAAATTACAACACTATTTGTGATGACATGAACTTTTATATATGCAATAGCTCAGTACTCTACATCGTGTAAAAGTAACAAATAAAATTGTTTAGTGTGTCTAAACTTTAGATATTTTTAATTGTTTTACTTTATGCAGACTATTGCAGTGCAGACTGAGCTGATATACGACATTTAATTTATTGTCGCATATTCGTCTCCACATTGTACACTTTTTGTACACTAGACCACAGGGGCAGTTAAATACTGCTACTAATGTTTTCTGTTTGTTTTATCTCCCGACGAAATAAACCTACGTAGAGCGTAAGGAACTGAAGTACAGATGGTCACCCCCTTTAGCATACAAAAACAAGAAATTGATTAATTTTATGCGTTCAGTATGCAATTCTGTGAGGATTGGAAAAAACTAAAAAAAAAACCTTAGAAATACAGTCCAATGCTCCTGGATTTCCAAGGCCGCGGGTTTGAATCCCGTCCGAAATTTACTTGTGGGGCTGGTTGTTCTATTTTTTTTTCTTAAACAAGAAAGATAAGTATAGGAAAAATGTGATAGTAAAAAACCACGAGCCCTATAAGTAGCTTTCAGGCGGGATTTATAGGGCTCGTGGTTTTTTTACCCATACTTACAAAATTGCATTGTGAATGCATAAAAATACATTAAAATCTCAAGAAAGATTAGTCTCACATTTCCTTCAATACCAGAGTCCATACTATTGGCCATGGCAAGCGCCACGGGTGGCTGGGAGCGGTTCTAGCGCGCCGACCCTGGGCCCCGACAACGTGGAGTACGCTATCTACCTGGTCAAGCGGACGCTGCGGAACAAGCAGCGTCATGGGCTCGAGGAGTACGAGCAGGAGGCGCTCACCAACCTCAAGAAGAACCTCGCAGCGAAGTGGGACTTCATCAACATGCAGGCGGAAGAGCAGGTAAAGCTTTCTAGTCTCAGGATCAATCTTGCAAGGTTATAACGATAAGACCCTGCCCCGATAATGTAGAGAACGCTATCTACCTGGTCAATTGGACACTGCGCAACAAGTAACGCCACGGGCTCGAGGAGTACGAGCAGGAGGCGCTCACCGACCCCAAGATGAATCTCGCCGCCAAGTGGGACTTCGTCAACATGCAAGCGGAAGAGCAGGTAAAGCTTTCTAGTCTCAGGCTCAATCTTGCAAGACTTCAACTATAAGACCCCGCCCCGATAACGTAGAGAACGCTATCTACCTGGTCAAGCGGACGCTGCGCAACAAACAGTGCTACGGACTCGAGGAGTATGAGCGGGAGACGCTCACCAACCTCAAGAAGAACCTTGCCGCCAAGTGGGACTTCATCAACATGCAGGCGGAGGAGCAGGTAAAGCTTTCTAGTCTCAGGCTCAATCTTGCAAAGCTATAACGATAAGACCCCGCCCCGATAACGTAGAGAACATCTACCTTGTCAAGCGGACGCTGCGCAACAAGCAGCGTCACGGGCTCGAGGAGTACGAGCAGCAGGCGCTCACAAACCTCAAGAAGAACTAAGACTATTAGCCTTATAATTTCATTTTAAGTGAACATTGTATGTTTTTATAAGATTAAATGCCTTAAACCTAATAAGTGATCAAACCGCGCTTCAATTTCTGTTTGAGCTGGTCTATTGAATGCTGGATGTGATTTTTTATCTTTTACTGACTAACCAAACACCGTTAATTTTAAATCCGATTTAAGATCCTATCAAAAAGATGATACATTTTTTAATGGACTACGTATTGCAGGTGCGATTGGCAAAGGAACGTAAGAAAGGCGACAAAATAGTGAGCGACAGCCAGGAGCGCGCGTACTGGCGGGTTGCGCGGCCGCCGCCCGGCGTGCCGAGCGCGCTGGAGCCCTGCCCCGTGCCGGTGCGCGTGCGCCACCCGCGCCCCAAGAGGCGGACCATACATCAGCTCACGAGGGAGGTGAGACAACCTTCTTTTTTGGTTCCAGGTGGATGCAATATCTACCTTACAAAAATTCTAACGGACCCTTCCCGCGGCAAAATACATAGCAACATCCTGGATTTTGGAGAGTACGTATTTCGATACTGCAATCACTCGAGCCATTATGAGCATAGTGCAAAACATAAACCGTGGCAAAGTTCCAGGAGAAATACTGAACTAGTGAAATAGTGAACGTTCCCCGTGCCCGTGAGACGGATCATACCATACAGCAACTCTCTAGGGACTCCTACGAAAATATAGAAAAACACCAACACCCCATCATGCCGTTTCTGAAAGGCAAAACAGAAACTGTCATTTTTAGTCTTTGAGTAATGAGTATGACGAGAGTTTATGGGTCCGGTGAAAACTATACAATATAGGTAGTTCAGTCAGTAGGTAGTAATTAATATAATAACCAACAAAACAACAATGTGATCTAGAGGTAGGTATGTCTAATGCACTGGATATTATATAATCTTAAACAACTCATTATTCTGAATCAGTATTATTGAACTTTTTCTTGTTATTTTTTCATTCTTCTCGCTAAAACGTACACTAGCAAGCGAGCTCGTAGAACACTAACGTCTATTCTTTCCTGTAGATATGCTAACAGCTTCTATTTAGACCTCCTTACTATGACCTGTTAAAGCAATGTCAAAGTAAGATTGTGAAAGATATGGCATTATATGCGCAGTGTATTGCTCCGTCATTTATTCAACATTACTTTAATATTGCGATAACGGTTGATGGTATAGGGTCTGAACAGATACTTCTGTCTTCTAGATTGAACATCTAAAAGCGAGCCTGGACCGTACGCGAGTGAAGACTTCAATTGCCCTTGAGGCCCTGGTGGCCTACTCGGAGACCTTCGCTCCCTACGATCCGTGGCTCACCCCGCCGCAGCCCTCCAATCCTTGGGTCAGCGACGACACCCTCTTTTGGCAAATTAACAGTCCCCTGTGAGTTATCTGCTATCTATATAATCGCATGATTAACTTAGTAGTGTACCAACATTCTGTTAAGATTACGACTAATGGTATTCATAATTTGATGTTATCTCAATGCACGTAGTTTCGTAAACGTAAATCCTTTACTTCTATATTGTTACAAGTACTTCGTAAGTTTTCTCTGGTGATTTATATCGATTGCTAATAGTTCAAAGTTTTCATTCCACATTCCCTCTTTGGGTTTACATTATGTAAGTCTTCAAACTGATTGGTCAACTATTAATTCTTCAGGGTGGAGGTGCCAAGCGAGAAGCGGGTACAACGTTGGGCGCTCTCCATAGACGAGCTGGTCTCAGACCCGACGGGACTGCAGGAGTTCACCAGTTTCCTGCGCAAGGAGTATTCGCACGAGAACATCCGATTCTGGCTGGCAGTCATGGACCTCAGGCGTAGCAGCACTAAACACATACCAAAGAAGTTGGACGACATTTACGAGTGAGTTAAACCAAAAAAATCTCCCAAATGCGTTGGACTCGCCCATGAAGGATTCCGTACCCACTTAACGTACCGATTGCCTATACCTAGCCAAAATTCCACTATCATTTTTCGTCAGCAAATTATAACTTTGTCTTCATATATAGTGTCTATATCAATGTTACATCTGCGGTTTTTGAAAATGTGTTATAACTTATTAAAGTACTTAGTATATATCGTTCAAACCAATTTTCGTTGAATGTTTTTATTAAGATCTAGCTACAGATAGGGGGGCGGGGCATACACATTTTACCACATTGGAAGTCTCTATCTTTCAAAAGATTTACTGAGAAAAATTGGTTTGAGAAACCTTTATGTCATTTTTAAAAAACTATCTATAACCACCCCACACGAATATGTTTGATTAAAAAAATTTTTTTCAGTTTCAGTTCTATGTATGGAGAGCCCACCTTTTTTTTTTAACTAAAATCGTAAAGCCGTTCACAGAATACATCTATCTACCAAGTTTCACCTGTGTAGTTTGTATAGTTTTGAAATAAAGTGGCTGTGACACACACACGGACGGACGGACAGACAGACAGACATGACGAATCTATAAGGGTTCCGTTTTATGCCATTCGGCTATGAAACCCTAAAAAGTACTTCATTACATAGGTCACCACCAACTTATGTAAGTCTGACGCCATAACAATAATGTTTTCAGAATAGTTGTGTTCCGGGCAGTCAGATTAGAGATCAGATAGCCAGTCCTTCAGTCAGTGGTTGAAGATTCCGGGAGTAGTGCGCTTCCACCTTCAGCCTTACTTATCTCACTTAACATCAGGTCCCGTCGTGGATAAAAAAACATATTTCACAATTTTAGTAGATATCTTTCGGCTCTTATATACAAAAGTTATCCCTGAGAACTCTGTGTAAGGGGAGTCACGTTTTCTTAAAAATACAACTGACATAATTAAGTTACATAATATGATTCTTATGACTAAACAATCAGTAGTAATAACATACGCAGCTATTTGCTAGCTAAACCAACAAACTTCGAAATTTTTTTAAGTAAAGCAGTGATAGGTACTCAAATTTTAACACAGAATAAACTGTGCTGAGGCAGTGTTAGCTGCACACTTAGTACTTTTTTGGTTATTGTTACCTACCTAAATATTTTTGTTTCTTGTTGGTGATTTTGTAAGAGCTCTTGTGTGTTCTAATAAATGTTTTTTCTTTATTATTTCTTTCTATCATTAAAATAAAAGCAAATACTATTGTAATAGCGTCATAAAAGAACACAAACTCTTATTTTGACCCTTTATTTTACAGAGAATTTCTAAAGCCCGGTGCGCCTTGCGAGATAAACATCGACGGTGCGACGGCTGAGCGCGTTAACGAAGGGCTCAAGTCAGGCTCTCGGTATGCGCTTGACCACGCTGCCGACCACGTGTATGGGCTGCTGCTCAAGAAGGACTGCTACCCACGTTTCGTGCGCTCCGACCACTTTCAAAGGCTTCTGGCCGAAGGACGAAATGTGCATCAGAAGAAGGCCAAGTAAGTATTACTGTAAGTTATTACTTACTTAACTAAAGAGAAAGGATATTTAGAAAATTTCATTGGCGTGGCGTGATCAATGTATCTACCTACCTATAATCTGCACTAGGTATCTACCTATAGCGTGGCAGACGTATAATTTTTAATCCCAAAAAGCTATGGGACACTTTTCTAAGAATCCAAAATCATCATGTGCTCGGCTCGCTATGTTGCCTCAACAATCTCAACTAACTACAACTCCTCTGGCGAAAACCCGAACTGCTCGTCTTGTTATTTTTATTAGCACGTTTTTATTAAGGCGCTACTCGGAAAAAGTATGGACTCTGATATAAAACTATAGGACGGTTAGAGTTGTTATAAATCTGGGGGCTTAGACAAATTAACATTTGAAAAACGATAGCGAAGCGATAACGAAGTTCGAAAGAAATTCAAGGTATAGGATTGGCGGATTGGTATAAGCTGCGCTAAATCACGTGGTCTTGCCGCAAGTTGATTGGAGCATTTCGCCACATAACGATGTTACTTTGACTAAGGCCCCTGGTAATAAGATATATATTTCTTCATACCTTTATCTAGAATCGTATAGTGTCAGAAACACGATTTTATGATTTTTGCTCGACACTTTTTATTTTCGAAAATACCTCTAAAATAAGAAATATCAAGATTATTCTTAAATGGGGATACATATACTATTGAAAATAGGTTTAATTAGTGGACACCAATAATATTTAGGATCGTATAGAAGCATTTTTTAAAAATCGCTATTTTCTACGAAGTGATTTTGTGTTTTTTTTTGCGTAATCGGCCGAATCGGTCTCGCTCCTGCGCGCGTCGTTTTCTCATTGCTATCTCGCTTTAGCATAACTTTTCCGAGTATCGCCTTAAGTGTACGCAAATTTTGCAAACGATTTTATATTAGCTTCCCGATGAGCTAGAGACTTGAAACTTTGAACATAGGTCAGAACTGGATGACAATGCAATGTAACGATGTCATTGAGCTGATCTGATGATGGAGCCGAAAGAACGCTACAGGAACTCAATATTGAAACCATGCAACCCCATCGTGTTTGGGCTCGTTAGAATTGTCTTGTACGAGTACTCTATTGGAAAATATTCCTAGTCTGTCTTAAAAACGTGTTTTTTTTTAATTTTTAAAGAAGAGATTATTCTTAATTCATCAACATATAGTCCATGGAAATCGTACATTTTGCCTTGCGTTAAATGAGGTAGTTCTGATTTTTTTGTATGTTAGTAGTGATGAGATAGTAATGACAAATCCAAGTTTTCCACCTCGAAAGCCCTCCGGATCATTGTTAAATATTTAAAAATCCAATAAATTTTCAGATTTTTTTCAGTTTTTCTCAATTTTTACCACCAAGGACCTGTGTTACGGCAAAAGTTACTATGCACGCTTTAAAGTAGACTAAATTTGCAATAAAAAGAGAATAATTTGGTTCTTGTAAGTCAAATAGATTTTAAGATGGGGCTATTTAAAAGTTTGCAAAAATTCAAAAATGGAAGTATTACAGTTTTTTTAGTTTTCGACATTTTGACCCATAGTAGTGGGTTTATGGCAAAAGTTTAATTATTAGTTATAAAAGTCCATTAAATTTCCAACAAAATGAGACCAATTAGTAATATCAACTTACACTTGATAGTTCCTGAGACAGCTGTTCAAAGTTATTGAGGTAAGTAAACAATTATGTAATAGAAGGGTTTGCAAAATGAAGTACGCCATAAAGGAAGGAGGATCTGGGAGGTGGTGGGATCAATTTATGTACATTGTATGTATAATTTTGATGGACCAGGCACGTCCTCTGAATCCACAGCACACTTTTTGGGGGCAGCTTATATAATTGTATAATTTCTTCATCGAACTGCTCAGAAAGGTTAAAATCGTTCTTTGATGGTGGGTTATCAATCAATGGTTCATCAATGTCATCACACATCAGGTCTGGTATGTTCTCGCATGATTGGCCAATGCAGTAGCTGCAAACAGCCGAACATTTGAGTTCTGCTTTCCTGCAACCACATCTGCTGGTACAACCTTACATCTTTGGTATGCTTTCAAGGTGATTAAGGTTTGCGTGTCATTAGCAGGGTAGAACGGGAACGTCTCCCGGATCCTTCTTCCTTTAGGGCTTACTACCTTTTGCAAAGCCTTCTATTACATAATTGTTTACTTACCTACCTCTATAACTTTGAACAGCTGTGTCTTAGGAACTATCAGGTGTAAATCGACATAATTAATCTCATTTTGTTGGAAATTTAATGGACTTTAATAACTAATAAAAAACTTTTGCCCTAAACCCACTACTAGGGGGTCAAAGTTGACGAAAAATAAAAAAAACTGTAATACTTCCTTTTCGTGATTTTGCAAATTTTAAAATAGCCTTATCTTAAAAACTATTTGGCTCACAAAAACCCAATTACTCTCTTTTTATTGCAAATTTAGTCTACTTTAAAGAGTGCATAGTAACATTTGCCGTGACTCAGATCCTTGGTGGTAAAAATTTACAAAAACTGAAAATTATCCGAAAATTTTATGGATTTTTAAGTATTTAACAATGATCCGGAGGGCTTTCGAGGTGGAAAACTTGGATTTGTCATAACCATCTCATCACTACTAACATATAAAAAAATCAGAACTACCTCATTTAATGCAAGGCAACACCACTTATTTGGTACGATTTCCATGTACTAATAGCATTTTGTTGTCTATCTCACATGCCATCTAAATTCCCTGCTCCAGGTTCTTCAACTTCGGTGGGCAAGTGAAGAAGAAGCCCGGCTCGACTAGCAGCGGCGCCGGGCCGGCCCTGCAGCGGCGGCGCGGCTCCGACCGCTCGCTGTCCGGCTCGGCGCACGAGCTGGCCGTGTGCGCCGCGCAGCCGCCGCGCCCGCCCGACCCGCCGCCGCACAGCCACAGCCAGTCCAACCTCGCTGATATACCCTTCCGGTAAGTTCTTAACGGCTGTGGAGCGCGGTTCCGACCGCTCGCTGTCCGGCTCGGCGCACGAGCTGGCCGTGTGCGCCGCGCAGCCGCCGCGCCCGCCCGACCCGCCGCCGCATAGCCACAGCCAGTCCAACCTCGCTGATATACCCTTCCGGTAAATTCTTAACAGCTTTCTTCTTTGATTTAAGAGCTTTGCTCTTGTCGGTGGAGTATCTTCCATTTTTCTCGTCTCTCTGTCAATGCCTTCACTACTTGGTACGACGCAACATTAATCTTTTCCTTTATCTGTTTAAAATAACTTATTCTAGGTCTTCCCCTTCCTCTTCTTCCCTCCATTTTGCCTTCAATGGTGTTTGTCAGAAAACTGTCGTGTCGCCTCAAGTGGCCTATCATCTTCCCTCTTAACAGTTATGAAGTAAAAATTATACAACCTAAAATTCCTTCTCATTTGTAGATTACGTTGTTTTTTCGAACTGTAAAAATTCCTGGACCATAAGCTTCAGGCAGTTCCACCTCTTAACCGTGGTTTCACCACTATGCTTAACTTTTGGTACACCACCACAGTTTTCCCCGTAGACTCATTGCACCGCAGTGGGATCAGGCCAGGCGCACAAAGCCGTCGTAGAAAGTCGCACGGAGGCTCAGAGCAATCTGCTCGCATAGGTAGATCTGTTCCTCTGTCTAGATTCGTCCGAATAGATGTTACTGACAATCATAATAAATATTTGATATATGATTTTACAGGGACCCTCTGGATGATGATACGGCTGACGTCCTACCTTGGGAGAGTTCATCCCGGGAAGGTGTCAGTGGTGGGGCAATCCGTCGGCGGCAAGATTCGACCGCCGACTCTGGCAGTTCGTCATCTGATGTGAGCGCGGCCGTGGCGGTCGCCGAGCGGACTCGCCGTCTCCCGCAGCAGAGCACCCTGGACGGCGGGCTAAGAGGCGCGCCGCCTCCCCTACGTCGCTTGTCGGCTGTGGAGCCGCGCCACCTCGCGCCTCTCGGATCTCCACCGCATTCGCCGCGACCTCCGCGGCCCGCGCCCGTGCCTCAGCCTCCTGCCGCCCCGCCACACCCCACGCCCACCATCAGCGTCAGTTCCGCGCCGGACGACGAGTCCGCCGACTCGCCGCCCGGCACCGTCTCGCCGGACGAGCCGCGCTCCATCGCGCACTCCGACGAGCCATCATCGGTGTTCGCGTCCGCGGATGCGACACCGACGGAACCGACGCGCCCCCCGTTCCGGCCGCTCGACGACCGGATCTCGGCCGTCGCCGATCGGCTCCCCGAGCTCGGCGACGACGTAAGAACTGACGATTCGCGAGTGCATGTGACCGTGTTAATGAAAGCGGAGTCGGAATCTCACGAGGATTCCACCGCATCAGGTACGATGTCTGACTCTAGAGACTCTGAAAGGACGAAGTCGTCCGAGGGCGACGTCGTTTCGGTACGAGGAACGCTGTCCCGAGAACCGTCAACGATGAAAGAAATCAGTCCGGCCTCAAGTAAAGATATTAGTAGCAAAATCGGCGATCTTCCAGAGTGCCCGCCCGACAAGATCGGCGCGACGTCTGAGTCCGTTCGGGAGGCGAAGGTGGAGTCTGCGCGGGTTCGAGAAGAGCCAGCGAGCCTAGCTCAGCCGGGTGTGACGGCAGAGCCTTTGAAGCAAGAGCGATCACCGGCTTGCGCGACCCCGCCAGCTCCGACGCCGGTAGCGGTGACAACTCCTCAGCCCGCCCCCGCGCCGTCCACCGCCCCGTCCAGCGCGCCGACGGCGGCGGCCAGCGCGCGGCCTCCGGTGGCGCCGCTCGCCGTGTGCGAGGACATCGGGGTCGACGACGACAACGTAGACAAAGTGCCTTCGGCGCCCCTGCAGAGGGTCTCGACAGTTTCCGAGGCGGAGTCCGAGTCGGACGCGACGAAAAAAATTGCTCATAAAGACGAACTGTCGTCAGTCTCTGAATCCAATATTGTTAAGCGTGATAATAATAAAAGCGGCATCGGTGAGCGTAAGCAGCGGAACGACATTTGTCCCTGGGAGGACGAGTAAGTAATCGTGAGTTTAGTTTGTGCATTGTTTCGTAAAACTGATATAACTAAAATTTTTTTACTAGTGCAGTGCTGTAGTGTGGCAAACTTAACGTTATTTTGCTAGATTATTTTTTGTTTAACGGTTAATAGCATGTTGTGATTGTTTTTATTTCGGAAAATGTTATATCCACTTTGCTGTATTACGTTTAGAAAATTATAGAGAATGTTAGTTACTTAGTTAATTGATTGCAATACAATGTTTGCTCTGTTGCACCGTATTGTTTTATGTAGCCAGTTACATATAGTCATCAATTCAGCATCAGTTCTATTAATAGTATACATAGTCATATTTATTGCAACTGTTTCCATTGATAAGTTAACTACAGTGCCTGATGTCTTGATAAAAATATTTTCAAAACACATTAACGCATTTAAGACATTTTGTAGCCTTATCAGTGAAAAATTCTGTTGTATTTGTACGGCTCAATAATACTTGTCTAAAATGTTACATTAGCTGTTAAATCTACTATTTTGAGGTTGAATGTGTAACTCGTTTTTCTTTAGAAAAGAAGCATGGTGTAGCAAGAAATAATATTCTAATAATAAACTGTAATTACTGAGTAGCAAAACACAAAAAAAATTATAGCCATCCATGCACCGTGTTTTTGTTGTTAATTCTGTTTTAACAAATCTCGACCAATGACTTAAAGTTTTCAAACAATTCACTTTAACAAAATTTTGATCAATTCAATACAATGTAGGTAACATCTATATTTTTGTTTTTAATACTGATGGTAAATACGCTACAATGACTTTACAAATTGGAGAAAATAAAATCGTTGTTTTATGTATATATTAGCTTACACTTCACGAGAACCTTCATAAATAAAGGTTAAGCTACGTGGAGATGACAATGCGGCATATAAATGAATACAGTGGTGACTACTAGTGACTACTAGTACTAGTATAGTATTATATTATCTGTGATAGAAGTATGTATTTTGAAACTATCAAAAATTTCTAAGCAAGAAATAAAAAAGAAATTCAAACAAACCAAATAGAACTAAATCAAATACAACAGCCATCATCATAAATAGATAACCATACACAACGTCAAAGGCGATGACGTGAACGACGTTTGGTGCCATTGTAGATTGAAGCAAATGGCTTGAACATCCTGTAGAACGTAGTAAAAATTAAAAATACCAGATATACGACATTTAATTTATTGTCGCATCGACGTCTCCACAACCGCCGTATAAGCAATGAATCTCTGAAACGCTTTATTTGATTCAAACTTTTTTCAGTCAAAACATGCACGGTTTAAATCGCAACAATCTATGTTAAGACTAGTCGATTACTGTCTAACAAATTAATATTTTATTTATTTTTAATACATACATACTTAGTACTTACTTCCTAGCTATTATTACTTTTATTGCGCGATAGCAGAAAACACGTAACTTATTTCTTGCACGGTTTAAAAATTTGACGTTCCTAGAGAATCCGTATTGCACTGCAAGTAGCAACTTAAATTCAAGTGAGAAAATGTTCCCAATAACAATATTTAATTTCATGGTGAGACGTTCCTTTGTTTTGAGACACAATTTGTTGCTCTTTTCACCTTTTTAAGAAAATAATGTTCTAAACTAAATTATTACTAATATCGTAGAAACCACCATCATCTATTTTATGAAAGTGAATCTTGTGCCAAAGTCCTAAAAAGCTAGTTAATTAATACAAGTTTAATTTATTCAGATTTAGTTTTTATGATATTTTTTTCTGTGTAACGCAATATTTTCATCGTATTTGTATTTGGCGCTCGATATCGACCTGTACTGTACTGACGCTTGCATCGCAAGTAGGATTCTTTCAGAGCGTCAAAACTGCCTTGGCTGTTTAAACGCATTTCTTAGAGAGCGTCAGGAAAGGGTGTATAACATTAACAAGTAGATTTCCTTGCATAAGTTACATGTTATAAAGCATTAAGCTTCAAAATCTTTTTGAAATACATCGGTGTTTATAAACCCTTTCCATTTAAGTATTAAGAGTAATGTTGTTTGTTGTTGAAAAATACATTTTTGTTTTCAGGAATTCCTGTGAGAGTGATGCTCCATTTGTTAAAACTTATGCAACGCTGGGTTATTTATAATTTTTGTAGATGAATATCAATAATGTTTTACGATGGCAGGGTTAAAGAAAAAAGTATTTAATTTTTTATCTTAGACTCTTTGTTTTAATTATTACAGAGTTAGGCCATTATTATGTAATTATAATGAATATTTTAAAGTAAATGATCGTTAATTATTAGAAATGTCTGTATTTTATTTACCGAACTTGACGGTACTTCCCTTCAAGCATCCTCTGGTATCCTGGCGGGCAGTTGGGCGGGACCCTTATCATGTCAAGAGGTGAATTGTGGCTGCTCTGATCTGCTAGGAGCAGACCCCTCGTTCTGATTTGCCGCTAGACGTTTGGTAGGTTATTCTTACTGTAGCCCTCAAGCGTAATTTGTCAAAATCGAGAATATTTTTTGTTTGGTATGTACAGTCGCCAGCACGTCAGGTTACTACAAACTGTCAAATTTCTTCAAATAAAATTCAACCTTATGTAGAACGCATAAGAGTTCAGTTTCAATTAACAAATTTTGACATTTTGTAGTAACCCAACGTGCTGGCGACTGTACAGTCAAACTAATTGAATCATGACCCACCCTTAACTTGTCAAACTTGTCACATTGACACTGAAAATTTTTAGTATAAAGTAGTCAATATTCAATGGCTTTGAAATGTCTCTAAAATAATTTAGGTATGTCTTAAAGGATTTGTCGTTATCAGTTTTATCATTTTTACATGGAAGAAAAGCCTATTGCAATATCTGAAGGAATTGGCGCAACGGGTGTGAATTGAAAAGACAGTTGTTCAGTTAAAATAGAGTCATTTAATGAGGCTTACACGGTCTTATATATAGGGAAGAGGCTGTGTGTTATGCGTAGTAGGTAGGTACACACACTACACCTCCCCCGTAAAAATAAATAAAAAATATTAAGAGTATCGTTTCGACGCTCGATTTCATACAAATTCAATAGAAACAGTACCCCGAGTGTAAGTTTTTATGTCAAGCAAACGCAAACTATTTCGAGTACGTATTTATGTCAATTTGTATGAAAACTGCATAAGCGCGCTACTCGCCGCTAGAGGCGCTGATACAGTTTTCATACAAATTGACATAAATACGCACTCACGATAGTTTGCGTTTTTTGACATAAAAACTTACACTAGGGGTGGCGTGACGTCAGTCATGTCGTTTGCAGTTGTCGTTTGACGCAGAGTACGAATAGATAATAGGACACCCTAAATTAAATCATATCAATTATATTAGCTGATTGTACTTATACGGTCATAGTACAAGCTGATAAAACATTGTCCAAATAATACTGTTCACAACGAACTTGTGCGCCTGAAAGACGCAATGTATAAGTGCATCTTTCAGACGCTGTGCAATCGTGACTGCACATCAACACAGAAAACTGTAGCACAGTGCCACCCAAATAATTGCACGAAAAGTTATTTTACATTTATATTGAAATACTAGAAAAATAAGGAAAATATTAAATTGCACCACAAAAATTACTGAGTTGCAGAAAATTTATGAGAAGAAACTATGCAGTTGAGAAATGTAGGTAGGTACATCAAAAGTATCAAAACGTAGTTTTGATGCGAATTTCAGTATTTTTACAAAGTAAGTATGCAACGTAAACGTGCAAGTATTTAACTATGTAGATACGTTGGAATAACGCCTAATGGAAAAGCGGAAGGGCTTGCTAGTCAGCCGACTTAATCGAAGACTTCACGGCAGACTCCGTCAGGCCCCATCTGGTACCCGGGCGGGCAGTTGACCGGGACAGAGATCATGCTCCTGGTCATAACCATAGGCACCACCACGGGCTCCACGGCAGGCTCCTCTATGGTGTTGGTGTCACCCCCCTTGTTCTGGTCCGCTACCTCAGCGGCTGCAGACTTCACATCGTCGACTTCGTCGGGGTATACGATACGATCATCAGACATCTGCGAATTGAAAATTTAAAAATATTAAATCTTTTCACTACAAGGTAAAGGCAGAACTCCATGCCAACCATTCTCGGATTCAGATAGGACGAACAGTGGGCAAACACAAGGGCGTGCCTAAGAAGGTAAGGTCATCTATCTCAAATCGGTTCGAAAAATACATTGATAAAGAAGTAGACCCAACATAACTCAAATAAGACTTACAAAATAAGGCTAATGAGTTGATTTCGACTCAACTCATTAGTCTATTCCCAAATTAAGTATGGCACCGCGATAACTAGCCGATGACTGTTGAAATTAACTTTTTTTAAAGCACTTTAGCCTTCATCACACGCTATGTTAAGTCAAAAAATGTGTAGCTAGCCAGGTGGACTAAGAACAAGTCCTACCACCAACCAAACCGAATATAATATGTACCCCCACTGGGAATCGAACCCGGGACCTCTGGGTCGATAACCGGTGGTGTGAACCACTAGACTACAGAGGCTATTACAACAAGGCTAAGTGCTACACCGTTGTGGATAAAAAAACAAACATCAACTTAAAAATATTTAAATGAAGTAGGTATTAGAAAAAATCGACGTCGAAAGAATCGAGTTAAGCTAATCGACAGGGAAAGGTCATATGGGTTCGTGTCCCATCGGAGCTAGTCTTGAGACGGCTCTACATTTTTTCTAATACTTACTCCATTTTCAATATCTTCTATAACAAATTGAATTGTGATTGTAAATGCAAAAATGCTTGGCGGAGAAACGAGGCTTCAAAGACACCTCCTCGTTTGTATGAGAATCTATTGTTGTCTTTAATTATCTGACCGCCACTGTAAGTTCTACAATAGCTTAACGTGCCTTTGGAAGCACGGAAGAGCTCTAGATAATCGATTTTTGGTCACCCATCCCGTGAGTGACCGACTCAACGATCGCAGGCCGAGCTCGCTAACAACCACGCCACTGGCTCCTCAAGTAAGATACAAGTGACTAAAGTATGTATGTAATGTAAACCAATAATAACCCGCTTAAACATTCAAACCTCCGCCAAAAAATCCACAATATCAGGACCGCAAGGCCATCAAATTCCGTTCCAGTTAAAAAAACAATACAACATGACTCCGTGAAGGCCACAGACAGCGGTTGAACCACTTTTTAGTGGTTCGTACGAAATAAATAAAAAAAGAAGCCGATGAACTAAACTTGAGATACCTACATCGATTTCCCTTCCCGAGTGACATAGGCTATATTTTATCCCTATATTCCCACGGGAACGGGTACCACGCGGGTAAAACCGCGAGGATCCGCTAACTAGTAAGTAATAATTTATTCATCTTGCATCTTTCAGTATACAAATTGGACAATATATTTATAAAATATCGACAACAAACAAAGAAACAGGAAATCAGAAGTCAAATATAAATTAATTTTGAAAGCATATTTGTTGCGGATCACAAACAATTATTATTTGAAACTTGACCATCCATCCAATAAAATATAATTACAATCCTACTACTTAATATTAAAAATGTGAGAGTTTAGATATTTGGATGTTTGGATGTCTGTTACTCAATCACGCCAAATCGGCTGACCGGATTTGGCTGAAATTTGGGACACAGCTAAAAAATAATAGTAGAGACATTGAGTTATAATGTTTATCTCAATAAGTAGAGACCAAATACCAAACTGACTCTTCCATAATCATCGCAGCCCATCAAATCACATAAAAAAGTCACAGTCATCACAGAGCATATTATAGCATACTAGGCTCTCCGCGCGGTTTCACCCGCGAGCTACCCGTTTCCGAGAGAATATCGGGATAAAATTAGCCTAAGACACTCATGAAGAATGTAGCTCTTTTTCATAATCCGTCACTTATCCGATTTTAAAAATTCTTTTCAAGTAGTTTTTACAAGCTTTTATTTAACTTGCAGTGTATGTATGTATGCATCTCTAGTATTATATGATCTGAGGTATGCATGTATGTATGAGTATGCCCGTTCGGGTCAAATCTTGCAAGCTAAATTTGACAAAATTCCCAGTGCCCGATTGAGCTGAAACTTTGCATACAGGTTTGATAGATGACAATACAATATTGTAGTACACAGTCAACAAAAAAGCTTGTCATAAAACGAAATTTTTACAAAAATCTTATTAAGTTTATCTATTACTTACAAACAAACAAAAAAACCAATACCTATTTCCTTTTTAAAATTTAAGTAGGTACTTAGAGATAGTAGTTTCTAAAAGTATAGTCGTTGATATCAAATCCAAAACTCCAATTTATCCTTCTCTCCATATATTAGAAGAGCTTAAAAGTTAAATTGATGATTGATACTTAAAAAACTTACATTGATTGTTATTTAAGTAATCCTGGGAGAACTTTTCACAAATGGTCAACACACGCGTCTGTATTTTACAAATCACAAATGACTACTGTAAGCTACACAGTTTGGTAAAAACTTAAGTAGGTATACTTAGTATAAAACGTTCGATGCGAAAAAAAACACTTCGATGCGACTTTAAAACCGAACTGCACGCGCAGTCTGAGAATACAGCATATAATCGAAGTACCTAAGTAAATGAAGTTTGGAACCAAATATATATAATCTATACATATAATAAAATCGTAGACTTTCCGTGTCTGTACATTGAAGATATTTGCAAAAAAAATACCAGAACTTGTTAGAAATAAGCAATAGAGCGTATAAATATCTTTTTTTAATTTTTTGTCTGTTTGTCGGTTTGTCTGTTGTCCTGTTTGTCTGTTTGTTTGTGCCGGGTTCACGAAAAAACCACTGAACGGATCTTAATGAAATTCTGTACGAAGCCAACTGGTTACTCTTAAAAATGTATAGGATACCTTTTGTCGCGTAAAAACCCCTTATTCCTACGGGAAAATACAAAAACTGATTCTTACTAAAATAGATGGCGCCACATGATTATGAAAAAACGTTATATTTAATCGCTGTCTCAGTTAATATTGAATCATGTTATTTTTTTGTACCTGCTTCAAAACATAATATAAATTGAAACCCATCCAGCCGGCCTAGCATGAGCGGCTTATAACGCGCGATACGATATGGTACGGCAAGTTGTCTTGCTTACTCCACTAAGGTGACGTAAGCAAGACAACTTGCCGTACCATATCATATCGCGCGTTATAAGCCGCTCATGCTAGGCCGGCTGGCCCATATAAAATTATAAAAATAATTTCATGTTATTTACGTCATTATAACTACTAAGCAATAGATGGCGCAGGAAGTCAGTAAGATTACGATATACCTCTCACAAAAGTACATTCGAATGATTATATTAAGTAGGGTGAAAGCCCCCTCTGTTGCCACTTTAAGATTTTTTCTCTTCTTTCGCCTATGGTCTTAAGTAGGTATCTATAAAATATAAAATTTATATCTAAAATTGTCAAGAATGCATAATTATACTTATACTTTTCTTTAAGTTTTTAAATTTTTACAATAAAAAGAAAACAAAAACACGTGTGGCACTCGGGGACTGCCGCGGTAAAGCTATTGCATAAGTAAATAGTGTAATTACACACCAAAACAATTATTCATTCAAAAAAATATGAACAAAAAGAACGATATTATATATTTAAGAGCTTGATCATCGAATTTCGCGCGATGAACATTTATATAGATATAATATCAGATACCTATAGGTACTTTCTCTGCGCGGCATTAATGTGTATTACCTATACCTATAACACTATTATATATTATGTGCCTATACACAAAAAACAAAGGTACCTACCTACTTCGATCAACAATAGTACTAGATGAAGGCTCACGAACTAAATGAAAACTTTATATGGCCAGACTGACATTTTTTTAAACGGGGAAAAAAGGCTACGAATGTTACGATCTTACATTATAAATGACAAGAAGTGTTCCAAGTTGGAAATACCTTAGTATTATTGACACTGTCAAAATAATCTACTTATAATTAATTATACTCTCAAGTGAGCGTTCGACGCTTGGCCATGTTTGTCACTCCAACTATGTATCTAGAACTAGGTGTTATTGTTGATCGAAGGGTACACTAAATAGTACACGTGCTTGGTTTAATGGTTTCTATTATATACAACTAGCGGATCCTCGCGGTTTTACCCGCGTGGCACCCGTTCCCGTGGGAATATTGGGATAAAATATAGCCTATGTCACTCAGGAAGAATGTAGCTTTCTAATGGTGAAAGAATTTTCAAAATCGGTCTAGTAGTTTCGATGCAAACAAACAAACAAACAATCAAATCTTTCCTCTTAGTATAGATAAAGAATCCATACTAATATTACAAATGTGAAAGTGTGTTTGTTTGTTTATTTGTTTGTTTCTTTGTCCATCTTTCACGCCAAAACGGAGCAACTGATCGACGTGATTTTTGGTATGGGGATAGTTTGGAAGCTGAAGAGTAACAGATGCTATTTTTTATTACGGAAAATTATAAAATAAAAATGGTAATTTTGTATGGATAATAGTTTTGACTGTCGTACGATACCAAACTGTCATTTATTCCATGGCCGCCTCCGCGTCTGCGCGGTCAAAATCGAATAGATAGATAGATACTAATCTTTTCCATAAGATTAGAACAAAAAAATGTACTGTAACTAGCGCTAAAAATGCCCCAGACGCACATGCGCGCAGACTTATCTGTCACGTAAGTCTATGTATTTTACTCACTTCGTGATTATTTATTTTTATCTGTCTAATAATGGTGATACGAAGTACTCTGTCCTACTAATATTATAAATATGAAAGTTTAGATGTTTGGATGTTTAGATGTTTGGATGTTTGTTACTCAATCACGCCAAAACGGCTGAAAGGATTTGGCTGAAACTTGGGACACATACACTTTATAGCTTGGAGAGGATCAAGAGTTCTTTTTATCCCGGCAAATTATATAATTCCCTCGGGATAACGTGGTGTAGTCCACGCGGGCGAAGCCGCGGGCGGAAAGCTAGTAATTTATATGGCAAAGCAACGTTTGCCGGGTCAGCTAGTTAATATATATAGGTATACAAGGTGTTAGGGGCACCGTTGCAAAAACTTTAAACATGGCTTCTGGCTATCAGGAAATGAAAAAAATATTTCGACTCTCCATACAAAATGTCCCGATTAGTTGCTAAATTTTTATGTAAAGTCGAATTTTTGAATGTCCGCCACCTTATCGACAGTGCTGCTCTCTGTAAATCGGTGTCATCATAATAGCCTGTACTAAAGCCACCCAGCTGCCAGCTGGCCCTATGGCCCTATTCGCTAGCTCAAATGAAAAGTGGATGTAATTTCCACTTTCATTTGAGTTAGCGAAAAGACAGTCATCGTAGTTCTACTGATTTTAAGAAGTTGGCGATAAAAATAAAACACCCAGTTTTGATTTGGATTTTTATTACCTATTGTACCTATATATAATTATATATGTTTGTATTTATTATATACATCTTCTTTCTAAGACTAAGGTTGACGGAGTGGTTGTGGTCATGGTCCGCTAAGTTGGTAGCGGCTTTTGCGGCGATGCTCCTCTATATCTTTCTATTTGTGGCACTGCGTGTGCATTCTGTAAGGGCACACTTGGTTGTGGACTTGATAAGGACTTTATCATATTGTGGGTTATCAGCCGCGAAAACATTGACTCTTCCTTGTTTCTTCAATCGAATCGTTCCAAGGAGCTTGCATTATGGATGATAAGTCCAAACATTCTTAGAATTCACACTTGCACAATCGTCGAAAGCCTTTGTTTGATCCGAAGCTCCTTTTTTGTGGAAACATTTGTGTGACGAGCAGTCCGTTTGATCATCATACACCACATCTCAATCTTCTTGTGGTACTTTTGTTGGAGCGTCCATGTTTCAGCTCCATATAAGAAGATAGAAAATAGTAAGCTTTTCGTGTATCGAACTTTGGTGTTATTGATTGTGCGGCGATCTTTCCATATTATTATCTTCGTTAGCTTTTCAAAGGCTGATCTGGTTAGGTTAGGCCAGCTCGTCTTTTGAGATCAACAATAACACCTAGGTCTGTGCAACTTCCAGAATTTGTGATTTCAAATCATCGTCATCAGTTAATATGTGTCACTATTTGTAGGTACTTAATTATTACACGGATTCACCAACACACTCTTGCCTTAACAATGTTTTAACATATTATCGCACTGCTTTTACAAAAATATATTATTTTAGCAGCTAATTTTTTCTATACTATTTCATAAAAATCCGAGATTGATAAGTGACATTAATTTGACATAATTTTGAGATTACTGCTTTTTCTTCTTTTTATTATTATTTCTGTTTCAGCCAGTGCTTCACGGTTTAGGCGCTAGTTACAGTACATTTTTTGTTCAAAAACTTATGGAAAAGATTAGTATTCGAATTTGACCTATATAAAAATAAACACATGTAATCAAAAAGAGAAAAATACGTTTATCTCTTTTTAACAACAGGTTTTTTGTATATTTATCTCTTTTTACCAAAACAATGTTAGTAAGAGACAAAATATATGTAAACCCCTATTGTCAAAAAGAGATAAACAATGTTTTTGTTAACCTCCTAGGGTGTTAGGTTTTTTCGTTACGGAATTTCTTGGTTCGGTCGCCGCGCTCAAAGCCCGCGATAAAAGCTATGCAATAGCTTAA
This sequence comes from Crambus lathoniellus, assembly GCA_949710035.1. NCBI lineage: Eukaryota > Metazoa > Arthropoda > Insecta > Lepidoptera > Crambidae > Crambus > Crambus lathoniellus. The sequence continues at coordinate 25,420,773 of OX453301.1, forward strand.
AAAAATTACCGACTTCAAAAAGTATTTTTCACCTGAAAAGGAAAATATAATATCTTTCATTAAGGTACCTTTTTGAGGTCGGTGCCAGTCAGTTTATTTTTTTAAATTACTTTTTATTTCTTAAGTTTTAGTGTATATTGTACCATAATATACGCACATATCGAAAACTACTAAACCGATTTTGATGAATCTTAGACTGTTCTCAAAGTAAGAATACACCTAATTTAAATCAAATAGAATCATCTCGATATGCCTTTAGATTTCGAGAAATTCGTGGACAAACATAGTAAAAAACATATAACTATACGTATAACCTATTTTTTAGACTTAACATGAGCGAAGGGTGCCGATTGATGTGTTTTTTGTTAATCAAATTTTAAAAGATACATCGAGAAATCAATACTTAACTAACTTAGATAAAATAAAAGAAACATCTAATTTGATGTTAACTGAAAAACGTTTATTGAATAATATTCCTAAGTCATAAGGAATTCTTACTATTGTTATTATGACTTAAAAGTCATTGATAAAAAGTATATATTAAAAAGCAAAAGTTATTAACGAAATGTTTTAAGCTAAGTAAGCACTCGGGGCAGTGGCCAAGACTGAAGTTTTCACCCTATTGATGTAATATTTCTATTTCGCATTTCCACTCGACGCTAGATGTCGCTACAGCAAGTATAGTGCCACAAACATATCTGACCCGGTGACAGTGGTGGTGGAGGAGCCACTAGCAATACAAAATTAACTGTCAAAATGGACTGCCGGCAGTCAACAGTATATTTAGTACCAAAAATAACCACTGTGTGAAATAAGTTTGTCGCAATGTAGACAAAATGACACCAATGTCATTTTAAAAAATTTGCTCATATACGATATGTGGCCAGTACGTAGATATAGAGTGTGTGTCAGATAACTCTGCACGTGCCTGGCGCGTTTTTGGCGCTAGTTACAGTGCATTTTTTTGTTCTAATGTTATAGAAAAGATTAGTATTCGATTTTTACCGCGCGCAGACTTATCTGACGAGCACTCTACCTCTCAGAACTTTCTCAGAACAATAAGTTATTGTTCTGAGATATACCTACACCACCTACTATTTTTTATGTCATTTAACCGGCTCTGGCTCCTTAGGCCTTCAGCCGTAGGTACCTTCCACTTACCCATTAAAATAATGGAATATTAAAAATAGTTTTCATTCTAACTTATTTACTTATTCATTTATTTACTAGAAAATCTTACATAAATGTATTTGATTAAAAATTAAATAATTAAATGGTACTTATATCATTACATTTTATACCTGTTACTTATAGAAAGTTAATTACAAGCTCTCACAAATAGAGGGAGAAATAGGAAATGTCAAAATACTAGCCTTCCTCCCGCGACTTTGCCCGCTCGGACTAAACGACGACGTTATCCCGCGAGAATGTTATATTTTTCAGGGATAAAAAGTAGCCTAAGGCAGCCCTTACACGGTCCATCCAGATCGCGATCACGATTTACTATGTAGATATTTTGCGATCAAGATCGCGATCCGTCAATCAACTTCGTACACAGTCAATCTGGATCGCGATCATTGATTTTGATCCCGGATCGCGATCCAGATTGACTGTGTAATGGCTGCCTAAGTATGTCATTTTCAGCTGCCAAACTGTTCTCATGCCAAAAGTCACGTCGATCCGTTGCACCCATTTTGACGTGAAAGACGGACGAACAAACAAACCCACTTTCACATTTATTTATTATGGATACACACAATCTCTTTTTCATTTTATAGTAAAAATATGATTGACCTGATATTATGCATTACTAAGTAAGAACTTCTGTTTGAATCGTGAAAGCGCGCATGCTGCTGAGCCGGACCCACACTAAACGATAATACGCGCTCTAATCGCGCGGTAAGAGTGCGCTCCACTGGAGCTCCATAGTAGTGGTCGGAATGGACGTGCCTCGTGCGATCCAAGAGAACAAATAAGATTCACGATCCATGATCCCCAATCTTAGATCGTGGTTGGCCAATCCAAGATGGATCGTTTGGTGTGGTTCAGTCTTATGAACCTCGCGTAGAATAGATCTAGGTATTGCCCGCTAGCAAGCAACGTCGAAGAACGAAGGACGGCTGTTCAAAATAATCATTATCATTATACACTGTTATGTGTGATACATGCATTTTTGCGTATAAAAACAATATAAAAATACTAGCTGTTGCCCGCGACTTCGTACGCGCGGTGTAGTGACTTTTGTGTTAAGATAAGTTATCACAACTTACTGTTAATCGAGATTTAACAGCCTAAACCGACCTAGATAGCGGCTTAAATTTAAATCGAGATCGGTAACAACAAGTAGCTAAATGGGATTTAAAATAAAATCGAAATGCAAGTGGCCCTTTTGATTTATAAAGAAGAGAATAGAAGTTTGTTTTTTTCTCGCCTCTAAGAGATTTCAGACTTCAGTATTTAATTTGACATAAATTTGAGCTTGATTTCCCACGCATACTTGAGAAAAAGTTTCTTGACAGACGGACAGATCTATGAATGAGGGCTCAACTATGTTCATGCAGCATATTATTATGATAACAATATACCATGTTCATATCCTAGCCTGCTTTAGACCCTTTTAGTAGAGAATAGGACTTCAAGAAGAGCGTTATGAAATCTAGGCAACAAACACACATAAACTAAACGAACACAAAAGTCACTACACCGCGCGTACGAAGTCGCGGGCAACAGCTAGTACATAATAATACTTAATTAAAAATATGAGATACCATCACATACATTGTTCCAATACCAAATTATAGTAGCTTGAGCACTAGTGATAAGGAAAGGAAACAACGACGGGTATTACCACATACACCCTGACCCGAGGAAATATTGAAAAGTTCTTTTTCAATATTTACCCGACCGGGATTTGAACCCGGCAACTCTAGAGATAACCACCTTGAAAACCGGTGCGTACACCACTCGGCCACGGAGTTAGTTAAATATGTAACCTACATAACCATCAGACAGCTTTAAAATCGTTCACTAATCACATGCTAATCGTATTCTATGAAACACCTAAACACCTACTACTTATTTGTCCTTTAGTATTGTACTAGTTATTTGAAGTTCAATCATGTTGTTTTTTTGATCATAACGTTTATCAGATTAGGCTAATGTTTGTAATCAATGTTTGAATTTTACATCAAATTTAACTATAATACCTACTTACTTACTACCTACCTACTGGCATTAAATTCATTCTCATTGACAAATTATAGCTTTAGAACTTTGTTATTGTTAGTTCTGTAAATGTAAAATTTTTTGGTATGATTGTTTCCACTCGATGTGTATATTTTACTGATTTAAGAAGTTACTCAATTTTTAATTGTGTACTTAACAATTATTTACATTCGTCAATAAATTTTCAAAAACATAAAATACTTAAAAGTTACTTATTAAAATTTTTTTACTCTGTGTCAAATTGAATAAAATCATCCATACTAATATTATAATTGAGAAAGTGTGTTTGTTTGTTTGTTTATTTGTTTGTTTGTTTGTTTGTTTGTCCTTCTTTCACGCCAAAACGGAGCAACGGATCGACGTGATATTTGGTATGGGGATAGTTTGGGAGCTGGAGAGTAACATAGGCTACTTATTATTCCGGAAAATTGAGTAAAAATTGTAATTTTCTATGAAAAATCGTTTAACTGTCGTACCTTCGATACAAAACTGTCATTTCTTCCATTGCCGTTTCCAAAGAGTATGTAATCACTTACGTCTACGCGGTCAAAATCGAATACTAATCTTTTCTATAAGCTTAGAATAAAAAAATGTACTGTAACTAGCGCCAAAAATGCCCCAGTCGCGCAGAGTTATCTGACACTCACTCTACTTCACAGAGGAATTTTTTATATGTAGGAAATGGAGACCAAGCTTGGGCCCCTTTATTGGTAGTGTGTAACTAGCGCTATCTGTTGTCTGGTGTAGGCAACTTTTGGTGTATAAACACACACACAAGATGTTGGTGACCGGGTCCACTATTATATGGCAAAACAACGTTTGCCGGGTCAGCTTGTAATAAAATACGTTAAAAACAAACTCTACAAACTAAAAATTTTGTTTGGTTTTAGCAAAAAGATATACAAACTATTTACCAAGGAAAGAAAACCTAATATTTTGACACAAAAATAAGGACGTGTTTGACTGACATCTTTCGACTTCTTGACATACGTAAAAAGACAAATATCAGTTGCTAAAAATTTTTAAAGAGATTTGGGCGTTTATATTAACACTGAAAACAATATTATTTGCAATATGGATCACGTTCCTCCATTATTCATTCAGCGAATTTGAAATGAAAAAGAGTGCCAGTTTGGAAAAAGTAAGTTTTTCTCCTGCTTTTGTCGTAGTTGTCGTAGTTTTCTTCTGCTCAAGTATTTTTTTACCCACCAAATCACATTGGGTTCATTGCGTGATGGGTCATGGCTAGGGCGACCGCCCGCGTAGTTACTTTGTGGTCATGGCATGATTATAATCATAAATGATTATCTTTATCCAACCTAAGGAGTCTTCTGTCACAGTAATGGGGAAAATAAATAACTGATGATGATGTTTTTCGAAAACTGAAACCGAAGCTTTACCAAAATCAATTCTTATTTCCCTCAATTACCTAAACGAATTTTGGCGTCACCTTTATATATTTTCTAAATATGTAGTTACCTACGCATTTTTTTCTAACTTTTTCAGACACAGTCTTTTTGATAGTTATCCCTACTAACTAACGATCGATATTAGTGCTTAGGTAAGCTGCAATATACTCGTATATTTTTCAGATAAATGGTTCAGAATTAGAATCAAATGAGAGATACGCTGTGCACAACTTCCCTGAGTAAGTATCTTTTTTTATCCACAACGGGGTAGCACTTAGCCGTCATCACACCTGATGTTAAGTGATGATAAGGCTAAAGATGTAAGCGCACTACTCCCGGACTCCTCAATTACTGAGGAACTGGCTATCTTATCTCTCACTGCCGGAACACAACAATGCTGAAAACTTAGTAGTATGGCGTCAGATATAGATGATGGTGGTAGCTAGCCAGGTGGACTTCGAACAAGTCCTACCAACAAACTAAACCGTATATAATAAGTACCTACCTCCACTGGGAATCGAACCCGGGACCTCTGGATCTGATATCGGTTGTGTGTACCACTAGACCATAGAAGCGGTTGTTAAGTACGCGATATTATTAAAGGAACATTCAGATATCTACAGTTTTTAAATCAAGAACGTAAGCAATACAAAAATACTAGAAAAAAACAACTTAGTCTTGTCTAGACGAGACTTGTTTCATGTCTTTGTTTAATAAGAAATGTAAAAATGACATTTAAAATTTTAAATACTTAAATATACAACTTGCATGACTTTCCCATTCAAATCCCTCTATTGACTAAGCAAGTTTTGTGTGGGAAAGCCTAAATTATTCGTTTACGACCAATGTTCATTGGACTTCTATATTTCTTTTTGATGACCGAGTAACACATGAGAGTTACCCTGGCTGCACGCAGGCCACCGACCACAACCACAAAACGGCGCCACCAACCTCTTTGTAGTTTTCATACATTTTAAATGAAACCGGCACACGGTGACGCTGGTGGTTGCCATGCTACACTTGCTTCTTGTAGCTACCACTGGCCAAGTGACCACTAACGCCGACACAAAATAATGCAAGCTAGCAAGCAAATGGGTTGGAAAAAGTAGCGGCCACACGTGTCTACTACTGCCCTCAAGTGTCTTTCGTTCGGTTCAGCTACCTTTGTAGCCGCTTCTAGCTTCAAGTGGTGGCGTGTGGTCGCGTGTGGCACGTGTGCGGCGACTCTTAAGGCTCATTTACACCGAAGCAACACTGTGCGACATATACATATTATGGCGTACGTTATCTTGTGGAATGCTTCATAATCCAACATTTGCGGCATGCAGCAACCTATGTAAAAAACCGCCTTCAAAACAAAAAACTGCAAACAAAAACTCACTTCCCAAAACACGTAAAAATAAATTAAAACATTCAATTTACTTTCATTATGTCAGCCGAACTTAATTACTTATAGGACTAAAATGCGAGACTTTTTCTAACTAATCTTGGAACTTACTGATCTGTTTGAAGTCGGTGTCAAGCCTTAAATATGTATTTGATAGGTTACAAATTCACATCATTCCGCGCATGGGCGCATGGGACCAGCATTTTATTTTTTATACATTTAACTTTTGGCTTGACACCGACTTCAAACAGATCGGTAAGTTCCAAGATTAGTTAGAAAAAGTCGCGCATTTTCGCCCAATAAATTGAATGATTTAATTATTTTTTTTTACGTGTTTTGAGATGTGAGTTTTTGTTTGCAGTTTTTTGTTTTGAAGGCGGTTTAATTTAAAAAAAAAAAAAAAATATCTTTCCATTTTTAGTGTATGTGTAAACCACATAATGAGCAAGTGTATCGCGAAGTGCAACGATAAAACTGTGTCCAATGGTTGTCCATATCTAAATTAGAACACCAAGACAAGCTCCGCCTTCCAACTCTTAACTGTTATGCAATTTAACCTTCCACTGGCTTCCACCATCAGCTTACATAAATTACTTGAAAGAATACAAATAAAGGTCTATTCCTGCATGTATTACTTAAAAAACATGTTTTTACTCCTAAGCTTTAAGGAGTTTTACCTTCCATCATCAGCTGACCTAGATAACCATAAATATTAGAACTACAAATCTTTACGTATTAATGATGTTTAAAAAAACATCCACCAACTCCTAACCATTGAGGAGTTGTACCTTCCATCACAAGCTCATTATCATGAGATGATGCAAATACTTGAAAAACTTTAAAAAATATATAAAACACGTAAAATACCAATAAAACTTGCGAGTTTTCCTCAATTTCCCCTGGATTCCACCATCAGATCCTGACTTGGTTACATTGGAACCACCTCAGGAGTATACTCTTTCGAATAAAAAAAGAATAATCGGAAATGGTTAATAGTTCGCGAAGATATTGAAGCGCAGGAACTACCAGACGACAACAATGTGTTTTTTTCAGGATTCTGTAGAAACTTCTGGACCGACTACTGTAAATTTTTCATGGGACCAAATTGAATCCTTTGGTCTATCAAATAAAAAAAAAATATTCACAATTGGCGGAGATATCGTGGAACATAAGTACATTAAAAAATCAGACGACTTGAGAACCTCCTCCTTTTTTTGAAGTCGGTTAAAAATATCGCATGGAATCCATCGTGTTTGGATACAAGCTGCGACAGTCTTCATTTTGTAGCATGTGACCTTGTGGCATGCCGCAATGTCGCACAGTGTTGCTTTTTTTTTATAAATAATGAGTAAATGAGCCTTTGTGGTGTAAGGAACACGTTGTATTATAAAAGTCACATTTGCTTTAAACCTAAATTATAATTCTATGTATAAATAGAATCAGTCTAATAACCAACAGTCACATTGAAATATGGTAATTTCATTTTCTTGTGGGCGAAATGCCACTAGGACGTTTGAATGTCTAAGCTAGGAAATTGTAATATTTTTTATACCTATTGGATCATCACGCTTATTGCCCAAATCCAAAGCTGTTATTATTTACATACAACGGTATAGCGCCAACCCGGAAACTAATATTTGTTTTACAAAAATCAAACACGGTGCAAGGTCGAGACGAGACGTATTATTTGCCAAAGCGGTGACCAACTTCGCTAGGGCGAACGGGATAACGATATATCGTTTAATATCCATAGAGCTTTATAATGTTTTTAATATACATTGTATAATTTTATTTTGTAATGAAAATTAGTAGATTGTATTACAAGGGAGCAAAATAAATTTTTACGGCGAGCGGGCGCTATTTTGAATCCCGAATGCAGCGAGGGATTCAATATACGTCGCCCGAGGTGAAAATAATTTTGCGGCCGAGTAATACACTCTACACATCCCCCTCGATAAGAAAAGCAATAAAGCCACCTAAAACCACCTAAAAAAAACTTCCTATTGTTGTACTTTTTTTAGTCTTTCCTTGGCGTTCGGATACATCATAGCGCTATTCGGGCAAAGGCTGCGCTGGGAAAGCTGGCTTCGCTTGCTCGGCTCGCGCGGCGTTTTGGTCACAGTTCTAACCTAACCTGAAACGTCTGAAACGTTTTGTTGGGTGGAAGCCCCCCGAGCCCCCTTGGCGGGGGGCTGCGCGCCCCCGTTCCAACTTGTGTGTTTTTTCTATAATATGTAAAAAAATTATAAGTTTAGAAATAAGAAAAAAAACTGTTGAAGAAATTTTTTTTTAATTTGTCCTTCGGATGCTATCTAAGTATTTCCGGGGCTTCATAAGGGGGGTTGAAAAGATTGATTAGATTTTAGCTACGACGCACTGTTTTCGAGATAGGTCTCATTTTTACCACACTTTTATTAGCTTCACTTGTAACTAAGTCACAATGTAACAAAATCTTGGAATTCAATTTTAACCTACTTTTAATTGTCGTATTGATCTGAAACTTTGCAAGTCCATATGAATCTGATGACAATACAATAATTTGCTACTATCGAGCTGATCTGATGATGGAGTCAAGAGGTGGGCAATAGAACTCTTCAATGGCTGCTAGGAAACCCCTCGAGTTTAGACTCATTTGTTTTGTTCTGATGAGACCTATTCGGTACACTTGGTGGTGGGGTCTGATGATGGAGCAGGGAGGAAGCCAGTGGCACTCCTTTATCACCAATAGGAAACAACTCGAGTTCTGGCTCATTTGTTTCGTTCTGATTAGACTTATTCGCTACACTTGGTGGTGAGGGTCTGATGATGGAGCAGGGAGGAAGCCAGTGGCACTCTTTAATGGCCAATAGGAAACCCTTTGAGTCTGACTCATTTGTTTCGTTCTAATGAGACCTATTCGTTACACTTGGTGATAAGGGTCTGATGATGGAGCAGGGAGAAAGCCAGTGGCACTCCTTAATGGCCAATAGGAAACCCTTCGAGTTCTGGCTCATTTGTTTCTTTCTAATGAAACCTATTCGTTACACTTAGTGGTGAGGGTCTGATGATGGAGCAGGGAGGAAGCCAGTGGCACTTCTTAATGACCACTAGGAAACCCCTCGAGTTTAGGCTCATTCGTTTCGTTCTGATGAGACCTATTCGCTACACTTGGTGGTGAGGGTCTGATGATGGAGCAGGGAGGAAGCTAGTGGCACTCTTTAATGGCCAATAGGAAACCCTTTGAGTCTGACTCATTTGTTTCGTTCTAATGAGACCTATTCGTTACACTTGGTGATAAGGGTCTGATGATGGAGCAGGGAGAAAGCCAGTGGCACTCCTTAATGGCCAATAGGAAACCCTTCGGGTTCTGGCTCATTTGTTTCTTTCTAATGAAACCTATTCGTTACACTTAGTGGTGAGGGTCTGATGATGGAGCAGGGAGGAAGCCAGTGGCACTTCTTAATGACCACTAGGAAACCCCTCGAGTTTAGGCTCATTCGTTTCGTTCTGATGAGACCCATTCGCTACACTTGGTGGTGAGGGTCTGATGATGGAGCAGGGAGGAAGCCAGTGACACTTTTTAGTGACCACTAGGAAACCCCTCGAGTTTGGGCTCATTTGTTTCATTCAGATGAGACCTATTCGCTACACTTGGTGGTGAGGGTCTGATGATGGAGCAGGGAGGAAGCCAGTAGCACTCGTTAATGACCACTAGGAAACCCCTCGAGTTTGAGCTCATTTGTTTCATTCAGATGAGACCTATTCACTACACTTGGGTGGAACAGGGAGGAATAAATTAGTCTTATACTTTATTATATGTACCTAATTATGTAATTTATTACATCTTATTAAGGAAGCCAGCGGCATTAATTAATGTTAATTGGGTTTTCCATTTAATTAACTAAAAAGTAAGAAATAAATATATAGTTTAAAAAACTAAACAAACACACTTTTAGTAGTAACAGACTAAAAAGTACAAAATAACCGTCTATTCAGTAACTGAAATTAAAAAGCGTGGTGCGCCCTTTGCAAAGCATGAATTTCAAGAACTTAATATTGACAACGCGCACCACGCTTTTTAATTTCAGTTACTGAATAGACGGTTATTTTGTACTTTTTAGTCTGTTACTACTAAAAGTGTGTTTGTTTAGTTTTTTAAACTATATATTTTATAAAATTAAAGTCCCGGCCCCCTATAAAATCAGTTGAAATTTTTTAAGTCCTGCATGACCTTTGCTACTCTCCAACCAATGCTTTTTTATTAATATGTTCTAAATTCAAATCTCATTGTTACCCTCTTGTCACAACAGGTTAAACCTGTATACGCTCGGATTAGGTACACATACGTCCTAAACATTATATCGTCATATTACTCGGATAAGGCACACATGTGTACCCAGCCAACCACTAGAAAAATGCTGTTACAGTGTAATTAATACAGTTTAAATTTCGAATTCCGCCACCACAAGTTCGAGACTGACGGGTGTCAAGTTGCATCAAATCTCCGAGCGTACAGGTTAACAATGAATCGTTTTGCACCCTGTTATGAAGGCGTTCAAAATTCAAATCTCATTGTTACCCTCTTGTCATAACAGGTTAACAATAAATCGTTTTAGACGCTGTTATTAGCTATACAATCATCGCTTTTCGCATAGATGGGATGAAAAATTTATACCTCTCCCCTGTAGGTAAAGCTCGTTCCTTGTTGTACAAATGTGACTAGCGATGCAAGGTCTGTTTTACCTACTCTTCAGTTCAATAGACCTAGCATGTACACCACGAGAACACTGTTCTTAGACAGAAGACTATCAAAGTGATTTTGTCCCGTCTCGACATATCACTCAGATAAGCGAAAGCGAGACAGCAACACGAACTGTCGCGATTGAGAGTCGACAAAATTATCTCGTAGCACGCATGGAAGCCCTACATAGGATGCGTGGCATGATACACGATCATAGATGGAGGTCGTCGAATAATCTTTTAATTCTATTTAGATCCGACAGTGAAACCAATTATCTAAGTAAGACTATTAATTGAGTACCTATCAATTTATTTTAGAAATTTCTCACAACCAAAGAAAAGACATAAACGCGTTACGGATATATTTGAACATTATAGCATAACCGTCAAGCCTAAACTACATAAAAGTAGTTCTCTCACCGATCTCACAACATACAACAGTAATTTCAGTAAGTATCTTCAATATTTATTATGCGGATTAACAACATAATTTATAAAAAATTATATAAAAAACTTGATAGTAAAACTTTTTGCTCTCTATCCGACAGTCGTGACTCTGTCAAGATTGCCATTTCATCACAAGGTGCCACAACAAAAAGTTAGATCATTTCCTACTAACTATTGAGTTACTTATAAGCACTGAGCGTTCGGAGAACTCAACCATGAAGACGAGTATACCCGTAGGCTACGTTTTGTTACGAAAACAAATCCCAAAGAGATATTAGGAATCCTAACTAATATTATAAATGTGAACGATTAGATGTTTGGATGTTTCGATGTTTTTTACTCGATCACGCCAAAACGGCTGAACGGATTTGGCTGAAATTTAGGACACAGATACTTTGTAGCCTGGAGAGGAACATAGGCTACTTTTTATCCCGAAAAATATCACATTCCCATAGGATAACGTCGTGTAGTCCACGCGGGCGAAGCCGCGGTGGCGTCAAAGCTAGTGTAATATAAATATGATTACTTTTCCATCAATAAGGAAAGCCTGTGCCCCAAAAGTGTGAACTTATAATGGCTAAAGATGATGATGATTACTTTGTTTGGGAAATCGCTTTTTATTCTCTAGTTAACTGGGTAGGTACTTTATAAATTTAGGACGTAACACATCTAATCAAAAACTAATTTCTCATAAATTACAGCTTTAAATTTTTATAAAGAAACCACCAAGCTCTGGTCTCTGCGTACAAACAAGCACTCAATACATGGTAGTTCGGGAGACGCATTTCTGAAAGTTGATACGAAAAAGCCAACCAAAATTGACCAATACATGTCGTGGCATTGCAAAGGAAAGTAAGTATCTTTTGAAATAGTTAACGAAGGAATGGAAATAAAGGTACTACTTATAAAGCAAAATTAGAATCAGTAGGTATTCTAGTGTTTCTGCTTAGATACCTGTCTACTAGATATGCAAAATATAAGTAAGTATGGAAAATAAAACTGAAAAATTTTGTCTGGCTACCTAGCTTGTAGCGGTTGCGTCTTCTCGGACTCGAACCCTTGAACGATTTCAAGTAATTTCAACAACGAGAATTTTATTTTGGTAAACATAAACCGAGTTCACGCTATAAGTGACAAACATTTTTTTTATAATATCGGTGGTAGATACACAAACCTTAAAAGATTAGTTTTCATTTTGAGCTTTTACGTAAATAAAATGCTTTCTCACGTTGTATAGAAAACCAAAGAGGAAGCCGGAGATGTCGCCCGAGACAACGTTCGCGTCAAAGTTTGCCTCAGACTATATTCATAATTGTCCCTGCATCAGGGACGAGGAGGAAATGAATATAATATCCTCTGGCGTCGAAGATTCCAGGTATAGCATATTACATTTCAAGTTTTGAGAGTTTAGAGTATTAAACAAGTTTTTCCGGCACTTCTCATTACAAAGTCGATCATAAGTGCTTGTAACAGCCTAAATAAATTAAATACATTTTCATTTAACAAGACTCTTATGAATGAAATCTCAGTATGCAATAATAAATTGTTACATTATACCCATGTTCTTGATGTCAAATAAATAGTTTATTTATTATTTCAGTGATTTTAGTGTAGATCAAAATAATGGCCAAAAAGGTGCATCATTTCCTTTTAAACCCACTCCTAGTGGAAACTTGAAAGTGCAATCAAATCAGGTATTTGGTACATGTACTTTTCTCAATTGCACAAACCTTGTGAGTATTTTTTAAAGTCCAATTTCCTCAGGTAGTGTTTCAATCGTCGACCGTTGGAGTGCTATTGGCGGATCCTACTCAAGCGGATGTCAAAGTACAGATAGGGAAAGCTGCTGGGGAGCCTGATGATCCGGTGCCTTCATATGTGAGTAGCCTCTTATGCGCCGTGGGCACAATGAATAGTGATCCGTACTCCGATCGGTTCGGCGTCAACTTGACGCTTATCGCTGACCCAATGTTGAACTGGACTGGACACCTATTTAGTACTGACGTAGGACACTGATTATTGTGTTAATACTCGGAACATTAGGTATTGTTTTATGTACCTACTTACTGTTGTTTTATGTTTGTTTTTGATATGTAGTTATGTCAATTTTAACGTGCCTTGCCTCTACATACCAAACACATGATTGTATACAATATTTTGTATCCTGCTGTGCTGACTGAGCAGTAGTAGATTCGACCCGATCCGATGGACTATGACATAAAAATATTCTATTCCCTCTTTTTATCATAACAGTTACAAGCAAAGAGTTTATTTTCCAGGACGTTGGGAGTGAATCGGAGCCTCAGTTGAAATACTGTCAAAGAGACACCTGTCCCAATATACAAGTGAAGACTAACGTTGATAAGAATAAACCAAAATCTAAACACCACAGTGTAAGAGAAGATAAGGGGAAAGATTTGAGTAGTCTCGGTTATGCTATGGTTGAACCTGTTGACTGGATGAGGGTACAACTTCCGAAGAAGCAAGACCTGTTCCAGGAGTTTTACAGGCGGATTCATAATCATATGTAAGGTTATTTAAACGTTACTTCTAACTTCTCTTTACGCATAGTCTCGCTCCGCTCTCCTCAAATAAAATGACGAACAAAATACAGAATTTCATGTAAATAAAGATAATTTAGTCTTTGCCTTGAATAAAGCTTCACCCATGGAAGACGTAAAAATAACATATACAGTGAAATATTTAGTAAAGTATGCTATTACTTGCTCTTGACTATAGATAACTATCTTGAGCATAATATCAGAGCATAACAAAAATGTGTGTGATACGAGAAACGCGATTATTTTCTTTGTAACATTTGTACTTAAAGTGATTCTCCTTTAGTCATTCGATGAGATAGTCGTAGAAGTAACACTGCAATCTATTTTTCCAGAAATACCGACACTGTGATTCATATCGGTAACGATGATTTCCACTGTCATCATATGGTGCTAGAAGTATACTCAAACTTTTTTGATATGAATCCGCACAGAGAAATTGAACTTCCAATCGTTAGTAGTCAACATTTCATGTTTTTGTTGGTGAGCTGTAGAATATACAAATGATTTTAGTCAAGCAAGCCAATTTACGTGTCCAAATTCATTTTAGAATAATGTGACGGCAGAAGCTTTTCACGCAATATATGAATGGATGATCTTCAGTGGGCAGGAAAGCAGCAAAATTTTAAGGAGGGATAATATTTTAGACCTATTTTGTGCCGCACAATTTTTATCAATAAAAGGTAACTACGTAACTACACTCGACAGCACATCAGGTTAAACAGTTGAACTGCGATAACAGCTTTTATTACGTAGAGCATAAAGGCGGTCTCAAGGTCAACATGTATAGTCTGATGTGCCGCCGTGTGTACCTTGATACAGACAATCTGATTAATTTAAAATTAGAAGATATTTTTTTCTTACTTCTGGTAAAATATCATCATAAAATTGACCATCAATAATAATAATAATTCTATTTTGAATACAGATTTAGAAAATCAATGCTGGTCTTTTATAGTCAATGAAAATCTATTTAATGAAGACACTGCTTTCGCTCTGTATAGACAGGCCAGGCTGAAACGGATGACGCCTGTTGTTGATCTTATGGCAAGTACACTTAACTCAATCTTATTAACTAATAACTTTAGTCAGTTGAAGTGTGAAGTGACAAAAAACTACTCATTAATATCTCTCAAACTGCTTGATAATAATTGATTACTAACATTCAAACACTTGACTTGCCCTTTTTAACACAAAACTAATGATTAAGTTTGGTAGTTATTTAAATATTTACTTTTTTGCATTCACAATGCAATTTTTATAATAGAAAAATGGAAAATGAAGTATTTTAGAAAAAATCGACCCGTCTCACAACTAGCTCCGATGGGACTCGAACCCACGACCTTTCGCTTTCCGGGCGACTGCTCTTACCACTGAGCTACGGAGTCGTTACGAGAAGCGTCGAATTTATCCAATACTTCTTACGCGCTATATAGCCAGCGCTAATTTCATCAATGTGAAGGTATTACTACCCTTACACACGAAAGAAATACCTTTCCAGGTATTTTACAATCGCTAAAGATGAAATTACTATTGCAAGTTATTTAAATATTTACTTTTTTGCATTTACAATGCAATTTTTATAATAGAAAAATGGAAAATGAAGTATTTTAGAATTTTTTTTTAAATTTTTGGGTCGATTTTTTCTAAAATACTTCATTTTCCATTTTTCTATTATAAAAATTGCATTGTGAATGCAAAAAAGTAAATATTTAAATAACTTGCAATAGTAATTTCATCTTTAGCGATTGTAAAATACCTGGAAAGGTATTTCTTTCGTGTGTAAGGGTAGTAATACCTTCACATTGATGAAATTAGCGCTGGCTATATAGCGCGTAAGAAGTATTGGATAAATTCGACGCTTCTCGTAACGACTCCGTAGCTCAGTGGTAAGAGCAGTCGCCCGGAAAGCGAAAGGTCGTGGGTTCGAGTCCCATCGGAGCTAGTTGTGAGACGGGTCGATTTTTTCTAAAATACTTCATTTTCCATTTTTCTATTATAAAAATTGCATTGTGAATGCAAAAAAGTAAATATTTAAATAACTTGCAATAGTAATTTCATCTTTAGCGATTGTAAAATACCTGGAAAGGTATTTCTTTCGTGTGTAAGGGTAGTAATACCTTCACATTGATGAAATTAGCGCTGGCTATATAGCGCGTAAGAAGTATTGGATAAATTCGACGCTTCTCGTAACGACTCCGTAGCTCAGTGGTAAGAGCAGTCGCCCGGAAAGCGAAAGGTCGTGGGTTCGAGTCCCATCGGAGCTAGTTGTGAGACGGGTCGATTTTTTCTAAAATACTTCATTTTCCATTTTTCGATTAAGTTTGGCTTCAAAAAGTAAAAAAACATTGTATTTATTTATTATCGTCGTCAACTTGTAAACTTTTAATGCTTGGTCTAATTCCAGGTTCCCCGAATAATGCGATTTTTTCTACCCCTGGTAGCATCAAGGGACTTTCTCGATCTTGAACCTGATGAAGTTTTGACGTTCCTGAAATCAAACTACATTTGCGTTACAAGGTAACTTGGATTTTCCTAACTAACAATATTTTGAATTGTACTACGAATCTTAAGTCTAAGCAGAAGTTTCATTTTTATATTTAAGCAAAATACTGAAATCTATCATTTAAGCCAATTATATAGGTACTGACACATTTACCAAGAGATCTTACCATACCATCTATAAATATAATATTCAGTGAAATAGAAGTCCTAATGGCCGGCGTCCGGTGGCTGCACGCGGACTGGGCAGCACGGCGGCAACTTGCCGTCGAGGTGATGCGCTGCGTGCGCTTCGGGCTCATCTCGCCCTGGCAGCTCGTCGACATAAAGCGCAACCCCGACAACGGCGAGATACTCGACATCGTCAACGAGCCGGAAGTGCAGCAAATGGTCGATGATGGACTCGCGTGAGTTTGAATATGACTTATGATGTAGCCTAGCTGTGGTAGCCCAGCTCGTCGACATTAATCGCAAACCCGACATCCTCGACATCGTCAACGAGCCGAAGGTGCAGCAAATGGTTGATGATAGACCCGCGTGAGTTTGAATATGACTTATGATTTAGCCTAGCTGTGGCAACCCAGCTCGTGGACATCAAGCGCAACCCCGATATAATCGACATAGTCAATGAGCCGGAGGTGCAGCAAATGGTCGATGATGGACTCGCGTGAGTTTGAATATAACTTATGATGTAGCCCAGCTATAGCAATACAGCTCGTCGACATTAATAGCAACCCGACATCCCCGACATCGTCAACGAGCCGAAGATGCAGCAAATGGTTGATGATGGACTCGTGTGAGTTTGAATACGACTTATGATTTAGCCTAGCTGTGGCAGCCCAGCTCATCGACATCAAGCGCAACCTCGACATCCTCGAGATTGTCAACGAGCCAGAAGTGCGGCAAATGGTCGACGACGGACTACAGTGAGTTGTCTTGTCTCAAGATGTTAACGGCTAGGGCCTAGTAGCTCGCCCGTCAAGGTGATGCAGTGCGTGCGCTTCGGGCTTATCTATCCCTGGTAGCTCGTCGATATCAAGAGCCATACGCGGAGCAGCGCAACGCAACAGATGTCTAATAATGTCTTATGATTATACCTTTCTATCAAATTACAAAGAAAATAACGTCCGTCAATGACGTAAAATAAAGAAAGTATTCTAGTAAGAATTAGGCGAAGACTTTTCAAAAGTACGTGAATCTTGAAAGGAAATTAAATTGGCATGTAAGATTATCTCTGTTCCTTACACTTTTTCTGTTATGTGGACCATCCTCCAAGTATCCTCACAGGTATCTTTCATCTTATTTGTCTTTTTTCTGATAGTAGATTATCATTAGAAATAGATTACTTATACGCCAAATACACATGAACAAATTTGTTTACAGCTATGTAATTATAAAGTACTGGTACGGAAACAATTCGAAGAACTATTATCACTGGATAGACGTGCTAGGTCTCACTGAGCCCGCCGAGAGGAACTGGATCGGGGAGGAGAAGGTTTTGTCTCTTTCTTTTTCTCAGATTTTTATTATTTAAGCAACCTTTCGGGAAATTTTATTCAATAGACATTAAAGATGAATATTTAAAAAAAAATTACATGTTATTTCAGAATCACGTGACATACAAAGATTTCCTGAAATATCTGGAACAGTTTATGGTGCCCAAGGAACAGATGTATCAGCAAATGACCATGATGCAGCCGCCTCGGAGAAATGACGACATACCCGGTAACACTTAGCTTAGGTCTTAGGACTTTCAAATTTCCAAATCACTGCATCATTTTATTTTCTGAAACTAACAGTCATTGAAAAAAGTCTAGAATAATGGATAATTTTGTGTAAATTGCTGGTAGAGAATGATTTAAGCGATAAATCCGATAAAATCTACACCAATTTATGCTAGTGTACTTATATAAAAATACAATGAGTTTACAAAGTATTTGCATAAACATATTTATATCAGTGGGCTGATTCACAAACCGTCGAAAACGGAATCGGATTCGAATTCTGTGCTCCGTTTTTGTCTATTCTACAGTGTATGACAGAGACAGTGCATGCATTCTGCTGTTGTCTCCCGACAACAGCGGAATTTCCGACGCTTCGTGAATCAGGGGGCTGATGTTTTATAGCTTTACGCCTTTAGATTCGTAACAAGCAAACATGTTGTACGAGTACAATTTCATTTCTATAGGCAGTATGCGAGGCATGGACAACGAAAAGATGGACATGAGGCGGCCCAAAATGGACTTTCCTCTGCCCCTTACTCTGAAATGCTTGGCTGGCGACAAGGACCAGTTTCCCACCATGAGCGAGTTCTTCGATAGCCGGAGAAAGGTGTGTGCTTGTCTATTTATTTACAAAAATGCTATTAGTTACCATGCATAATTTGGTTAACTTTTTATGTAACTCTGAATACACTGTAAACATGAATGTTTAAATATTTGTTGGTATTGTTTTTATGACTAAATTCTTCTTATTTTAATTTTTAGTTTTTTGCATTCACAATGCAATTTTTTAATATAGAAAAATGGAAAATGAAGTATTTAGAAGAATTTGTGAGACGGGTCGATTTTTTCTAAATACTAAATTTTCCATTTTTCTAAATTCTTCTTGAATAATCAAGTGGATATAAATCCACTTTGGTATTCTTTATATTTAGGTATTGTCTTAATTATTTTACATACATAAATGATTAATGAGAGTGAGTGATAGTTTCCTATCTATGAGACGTGAGAAATGAGAATGTTTGTATGTAAAAGTCCAGTGAGTCGATTTTATTGCACGGGAGAGTATATTGTATGTAAATTTCAGGGTCAGGAGCGCGTGCCGTTGTCGCATCGTTCGCAGCTAGATGGAGATGATTCCGCGCCTAGAAGAAGTCCCAATTTCGAAAAACGCAACAGTGTATTCCCTGTAAATATATGTTTTTTTTTATATACATCTGTGGAATTACGGTAGCCATGTCATGACGATTAAGAGAAAATACAAAGCTATATGATAATGGAATCACAAATCTAGTTACTATTAGAGATTATTTTTTACATTTTTTAATTTGTTTTTCTTTTTACTTTTAGGAACAACGCAAAAATATGGCTGAACTTCAAAAACCACCTGGTCCACCCACCAATCAATATAATGTACAGGAGATACATATGTGCACGGTGCATACAGATCATGTATTTATTTACTATTATTATTTACCTTCCAATTTTTATTTTTATTGGTTCAAAATATTTAAGAACAAGGTGTTAATGTTTGCCACATTAGAAAAGTTAACAGTGAATAGACGAATCTTCTGAAATTAGTTAGTTTAATTTCCATCAACAATACAAAGAAAATAAAAGGTTTATCTTTACCTCACTTAATGATGTGAGCAGCAAGCACCTTTTCTAAGAATTTTAATATTATTTTGTGTGAGATTCGAACACTATGCATGCACCATGCATTCACTTTGTCTAGCTAGACTAAAAAAAACTTGATACAACCTTTGTTCGTCACTGATATAATTTGTGTATTTCCTAGAGGCAGATGTTTGAGCCTCCCGAGAAAGACTCTGTCGACGACCTCACCAACAGCGAGAGCAGTGCTTGCACCGCTGACAGCATCATGGAACGGGTAACTGATGCTTTGTTTCCATGTCTACCCATTTCCCTAATTTCTTTCATTATCAAACTCACGACTGGAAAATATGTTACTTCAAATTTATTCACAGAATGGTTTAGATAAGATGGTAGAGCACGACTTTGCTTCTCATGGCTTGACTTAGCCGTAAACGTGTTCCTATCATTACATAATTGTACATCATTACATAACTCGAATATTAGCTAAGTAGGTATATACGTTTTTTTGAAATGTCGAATATCAAAATCCGTTATTTTACTGTTCTAGGTTATTTTATGATCTGTGTTCTTATTCTGCTTTTTTGACTTAGATATTATTAGGTAGGTAGGTATATTTGAAAAAAAATATAGTGAAAGATTTCTCATTATTAAAGAGAGACATATCAAGACATTATTAAAGTGAAGTGTAGATATAGCTAGTTTTTATTTGATTACAGAATATGTCATTAGAAAATTACTGCATGACAAGGTCGTCTGAGAAAAGACACAGCGTTGCAGCTTCTTATTTGGCCGCTGCGACCGCTGCGCTTGCAGGCTCCAAAAAGTAATTTAGAACTTTGTTTGTTTGTATGTAGTGTCGTTCATATACTCGTAGGTACTTTTTCGTTGTACCTACTAGTAAGTCATGATAATATTACTTTAAATTTATATGGCGAATCTTGGTGTTTATAATTGATTTATATTTTAAACTTAAATAGGTATATCATCCCCATTTGCAATCGCATCATCGAATGTTCTGAAAACTGTAAATATTGTCTTGATTCTATAAAACTCTAGGTATAGAGGAGGAGTTTAGGTTAGGAGAATAGAAAAATGTATCCTCTTTATACCTACTTCCAGAGATACCGTCAGACCCTCGGCCCTGGTGCACCGCTCTGACACCACTGGCCGCGCCTCCGCGCCTGAACCGAAGTCAGCGTCGCAGGAAGTCCTGGAGAGCCCTCAGATCTCTCTCTTCAACAACTCCAAGGAGGTGTTGGCAAAGATCAACATGTAAGTCACACTGTTTCTTACTATTCGCATAAATAAACTATTCAAACAATGAAGCAAAAGTCAGCGAAACGGTCGTCTGCTTTTTTTCAATACTTATCCTTTTGTAGAATGGTAAAAAAGTCATTAAGAATTCAAAGTTATTAAAAATTTCGTAATTATTACTTATAAGCAATGACGATAAAACATCATTGCTTATAAGTATCTATATTAAGTATATCATAAACATGCTCCTCAAATTATAGATGTGTAGGTATTATTATTACTACAACTAAAAGGTAATTCAATGTAGGTGCAAAGTGACATTATCAGTGTACTTTTTCTATTTCTAACTTGGTAATTTTACTCCTGATCTTAGAGTAGTACTGCATTGCAGGAACAAACTATCCACCTCAATTCTTGGCCCATCGAACAAGAACTACATAGCTGACGGGTCGTTGTTTAACTGGGACAGGGAGACAGTTTTGGTGTTCGGAGGGATAGACCCACACACTTCATATGGACTCGGCCGAAATACGGGAAAGGACATCTATAGGTATGGATAGTATAAATAACGAAAACAAAATGGTAATACTTGCTATATTGTATCCGACCTAGAATAGCAATACCGCCTCTCGACTTCAACGTGCTATTATAAAACTTTAACAACAGTTATCGGAAATCGTATGTAATAAAAATACATTTTGTCGTTTATCGTTTGAAATACCGCCTTGTTGAATTCCTATTTAGGTGATCAGAAAAATCTAGCCTTTACTTTTGAAAAAAAATCCAATACCCAAATACTAATGTCAAACTTTGAATCAATGAACCTATAGCCTTGCAATTTAAGACCTTTTTGACTTTTTTGCATTATTTCAATCTAATTCCAATGCAATTTTGTCCAAGAGTAAGGGGTAAGTCCAAGCTAGTCGACGACTTTTTAAACGTTGAGAATAGCTTAATTGAGCTAAAGGAAGATGACTGGTACAATCCCTCCGGCCGTTTTCACAACTGCGATTCGCAACTAGTTGCGAATTAAGAGTTTTTTTTCTTTGTTCGCAATCAGTTGCGAATCAAGAGAACTTTTTCTTAACCGCAACTAGGTATATATAGTAACTTTTTTTCCGTATTCGCAACCTTCGTTGTCTGTTTGTTGACACTCTTTTTATGTTAATTTTGCATAATAAAAATAAGATTCCTAGGACCTTTAAGGGTCTGAACAACAGAATGTTCAAAAATAATTTATGTAAGTGGCTTAAGGAGAATAATTTCTATGACTTGAAACAATTTTATTCAGATCGGAACTAATTTATATAGATTTTTACCAAATATGACATACAAAAATATTCAATTGACATTAAACTTAATTCTATCTCATTGACATTGTGTATGTACCTAATTGTATTAAACTTAAGTTTTATTGTTTGGTGGACATTTAATCAATATTTGCATGCGATTTTTATAATCAGCAAAGCATGAGCACTTTATTCTGTAAAGCCTTGGCTCACTATCATTATACCATGTTTTCTGCAAATAAAATATCATTTATCATTTATCATTTATCATAAAAACTTTTCAAGAGTATACTGCCCACAACGATAATAAGTATCAATTGACAATTACATACAAACAAGGTATCTTATCTTGACAATGCACTCATCGTAACGTTATTTTTTTCTGTTATAATATTCCAGTCTATTTTAAATTAAAGCTGTAAGTAATAATGCTTTCTTAAACGTGTTTCCCACTTCATCCAACATGGAATTCCTATCAACTAAGAGAGAAGACTCAAAAATGCTCCCTGTTCTACATAGCCCTACCGCCATATCCCCCTTGGTAGGGATACATCGATTTTTTTTTCATCTATCGCTACCGGTTGGGGTATATCTTCCATCTATCCCTGCTGGTACGCACTGGTAGGTAAAGATGGAATTTATTTTTCCATTTATCGCTACCAGGGGGGATGGATAGAAACAATAAAAAAAAATTATTAATTAATTGTTGCTTGAGGGGATATGGTGGTAGGGCTAAGTGGAATAGGGGGGAAATGCTGCATGAGGGCCACCAATAGACAATAATCCCCTCATTCCAAAACGTGAACTAAAATAATCCCGGCTTAAAACTGGTGCTGTCACTTTCATTTTCCAAATGAAAGACAGAATTAGCTTCACTTTTAAACTAGGTCTAACTTTTAGTCCACGTTTTGGAATAGGGGGGAATATGTTTAATATGTCCAATATGCAATCGGAATAGTTTTTTTTTGAGTTTTTTTATTTTAATTTGTAGGTAAGAGAGAAGAATGCTTTGTTTTTTGTTTTTGTTAGTTAAAATACTAAGATTGTCATTGCGAATTTTGGTTTTAACTCCACTTTCTTTTATTCAGTATCTAAGCTACTGGTTGAGAATGAAGAAATGCTTTTCTCCCATCGCAACTATGTAAGTTTGGGAAGTTCTTATTCTTTGTTCGCATCTAAGTTGCGGTTAAGGAAAAAGTTCTCTTGATTCGCAACTGATTGCGAACAAAGAATTAAGACTCTTTATTCGCAACTAGTTGCGAATCGCAGTTGTGAAAACGGCCGGAGAGGGTACAATTATTAATCTGCATCACAGTATTTTTTTAAACTCGCCTTTTTTACTAAAGTACACATCGACTTGACATCACTAGTCCATGATATCTTGTATTGTTTTATTTTAATTTAATTTACATGTTTAAAAGAAAGATTTAATCCTAACGAGTTACCATATCGATTGATGTCATGAAAGTACAAGTGCACTGTAAAGTGTTGTTTTTTCGAATTTTAGCCGCTATGATACCTGGGTGTGGCAAGCTTACTTTTTAAAAATCTTTGAATGCAGTTTTGTTTTATTACAGAAATATAGGGATGTTTTCTATGAGTAATATTTGATATGTAGATACATTATTTTAGAGTACTTTCCCTCAACCAGCCTGATTCACAAATCGTCGGAAACGCTTACTACAGTGAGTGACAGAGACACTGCATACATTCTGAATAGACAAAGACAAAGCACAGAATTCGATTCCGTTTCCGACATTTTGTGAATCAGGGCGCAGGAATCACGAAATAATTTTTTTCCACCGTGTATATTGATATAACATTTGTCCCTAGATTCGACCCAGTGACTAATGTCTGGGAGTGTGTCGGCGAACTTCCAGAACCGAGACACCATCACTCAGTGGCTTTCCTCCGTGGAAGGGTCTACCTTGTTGGTAAACAAAATAATTTACAGGGTCACTTGTAAAACATCAACAACCTCGCAGGTAACAGGTAATAACTAAACTTTTAAACAACAACATTCTACGACTTTTCAAAAAACACAATAAATGTTCGTCATTTCATACAAAACTCGATTCGCTGTTAGGACATTTTTATATGAAATGTCGAAAATTTATTTTCGTTTTTTTGGAAAGTTGTAGAAATGTTGTTGTGTATGATGATCGTTATCTAGTCCTGCGAGGTTGTTGATGTTTTACAAGTGTATTATTTATTTATTATCTTAATACTTCACACCTAAACAAAATAGATAGGTACTTAACGATCCTGGAATCGTTTCATCAAAATAGAATTTATCGTCGCATAATATTATATCACATGATACTGACATTGATAATTCAGTTAAGTGCAGATAAAAGAAAATAGCAAAAGATAACATTGTTTGGCAATAAAAATGTGTGGCTCATGCAAAACTATAAGTATTTCTTTTGTCTAATGTCTCTATCATTAGTTAGGTTTTACTTTTTTGCATGTACAATGCAATTTTTATTATTAAAATTTGTAAATGAAGTATTTAGAAAAAATCGACCGTCTCACAATCAGCTCCGATGGGACTCGAATCACGACCTTTCGCTATCCGGGCGACTGCTCTCTCTTTACTAATTTTCAGACATAGGTATATTTTTTTAATTGATATTAGCAGATTATTTAATGACTAACTTGATGTTTATGCAATACCTATGCAATCTTTTATAAAAACGTGTAAATAAATTCGGTGCTCCTTTTAATTTGAGAAACCGTTCGTTTTTTTAACCTAGAGAAAACAGATTTCAAGTATACCAAGCCGCTATATTTACTGGACTCCTTTTATTTAGTAGTATTCAGCTTAATATTGGCTTTCAGGAGGAGCAGACCCTCGTGACGACGATATCCGAGGAAAATCGGTGGTGGTCTCTACAGTGTGGAGCTACGAACCGGTCACGCGATCTTGGTTAATACTTATTCCATTTCAATTTCAACTTAATAAATAAAATAATAATACTTAATTAGCTACCTACCTAAAGTTGCAAACGAGTTTCACTTTTTAAATGTGTTAACACCGACATCTATTAAAAATAAAAACACTAAATAAATATCTAAGTGCTTTCACCTCCAATTTTGTAAAGTACATTACTTGTTCAGCTAGATGGCAGTACACAAATCCAGTTAGAAGTTAAATTGTCGTAAACCAGGTCAAATAAATAAAAACGCGCACTCCGCAGTAGGTAGGTACCTAATTTAAACCAAATCCAAAGTAATAGTCTGTCAAAGGCTAAAAACGAAATAATTTTATATGGTCACCAAACGTAGTACCTATGTACAGTCGAACAAATTGAATCTTGACCCCTTTTGCTAATAATTTGTTTGAAAGCGTCAAAACTACATAATATTAATAGAAGGGTCAATTAATGAATTTAAATGTCTGTTAAAAAAATAACTTTGGTTCATAACATAATAATAACATTCAATTGGTTCGACTGTAATTTCTTCATTATGGCACGTTTACATTTCCGTTGATCGGTTTTGGTTTAACCGGATCAGTTAATTAACCGCATTGAGTTATTTACAGTGGATGGTTGATCTTTTTCTCGCTTATCTATGTACACAGTATTGATTACACAGTATTCTATTCGCCACTGAATACGGGGAACCTAATACCTGCTTAGGTACAGTAACCATCCGAATAATGTAAATAAATGTCTTGACTTTTCGTATCGTTTTGCAGGTATAGCGAGAACGGTTTGACGGTGCCCAGGAAGAACTTTGGTCTGGTTGTACATCGGATGGCTTTGTACGCCATCGGGGGTCAGGACAAAAAGGGCAGGTGATAATAACAGACATCTATAGCATTTAAACAAGTGTACTGTACTTGATAAGTCTCATATATTAGGCCACTTTCGTCTTCCAAGGTTGTGTTTTATTGAACCTGATCGATTTTGCACACTTACCTGCAGTAGACTGCTACCAGCTTTTCTTTGTCAGCAAAACAATAACCAGTGTCACGATAGTGTTGTAGTGCCTGTAAAGTCACGCACGCACGCTACAAAACAACGAAGTCGCTCAACTGCTACTACTGGTTGGTATAATTTAAGTACCAAAACCAGGGGGATTATTGTCTAACTCAACATCAAGCGCAATTGCATTCAGTTTGAAAGATATTGTACGGCCATTGCTGCAGTAGGTAAATAAAATAAATATAAATAATTTTGTCAACTTTCTTCAACAACAAGTGATGTATGTCAAACTAAAATCGACTGTGATTGATGTTGAGTTTACGGCCAGAATTAATAATCTATCCACTGATAAGGATAGGCATGATACAGATTTGAACGCAACACCTAGCAACACCCTGGCAACTGTCGTTACAGTGCCACAACCTTTTCTGTGCCGGTGACAGCGGCGCTACGTACGTTTTTCTTTTTTTTGTAGTAATTTAACCGGCCCTGACTTCTAAGAACTTCAGCCGCCAGCAGCGCTATTGTTGGACATCAACTTGACAGCAAAATTACATTTAAAAAAATCACGTTAGTTTCACATTTTGGCCACCGGCACAGCAAAGTTTGTGGCACTGTAATCATGTTACTAACAATTAAACGTTGCATAGCAACTAATCTGGATCATGCCTATCTGTGGATTGATTATTAATTCGGGCCGTTAGACAATTACCCACCTGAGCAGAGCCTCTTTTGCTCGTGATGAACAGATGACAGCAGCACTTTGATAGCTTTTGACGGATGGTATAGTTCAATATTACGATTACCATAACGACAGTTTTTGGGCTAAAGCTACAAGTCCAATATTGATTTGGTTACGCATTGTACCTCCAGCATGAAAAACTATAAAGTTTTAGCTGAGCTGAGCGGGTTTTACCGCGGGAATATCAGGAGAAAATATCACTCAGGGATAATGTAACTCTACAGTGAGTTAATTTCTACATCCAAACTTACAACCTTTATTTACCTCTTTATAATATTAGTGTAGATCAAGAGTAGATGCAATTTAACGATTTCGTACCACATTGACAGGGTGCTCCGATCCGTGGAGCGCTTCGACCCCAAAAGCGGATCCTGGAGTGAGGTCCGGTCGATGAGCGTGGCGCGGATGGCCGTAGCGACGGTGAAGTACCGCGACTATATCTGGGTGGCGGGCGGCATGACCGGCGAGAAGAAGCAGCCCGTCTGTAAGATAGTGGAGTGCTACAACTCCAAGACCAACGAGTGAGTCAGCCAAGTTTGTTTAACTATTATGACGCTCAGTGCAGTGATTCAACCCAAAGAGCGGTACTTAATGCGAGATCCGGTCGATGAGCGTAGCGCGGATGGCGGTGGTACCGTGATTATATCTGGATAGCCAGCGGCATGACCGACGAGAAGAAACGACCTGTCTGCAAGATTGTGAAGTGCTACAACTCAAAGAACAATGAGTGGTTCAATCACATTGTTGCACTATCAGTGGTGGGCGTGGTGGCAATTCTTTAAAAGCTAAACTTAACTACAAAAAATCAATTAAATAGACTGGAAAATTATAACTGAATAAATAACTGACAGAAGGCTCTCTTTACAGATGGACCGAGATACACAGTCTTCGTTTCCCGCGGTGCTTCGCCACACTATTCGCCATGAATGATCGGTTATACATAGTGGGAGGAGCTGGAAAAGTCACAGAAAAGGTATACTATACCATACGTTTAGAAATTGCCAGCCTAATCTCTTTCTATTCTATATATTTATTTTCGACCTATACTTGTTCCTGATAAATCATCAAAACGTAGTATCAGCAGTAATAATAAATAATAACTAACAATGATTTTATTATTTCGTGGTAATGTGAAAGTAGATATAGATAGGCAACCTCAGCTAATCAATTGGAATATTCATACCAATGAGATTGAATATCCTTATTGAAACTACAATATGTTACTCAAGGACAAAACGGCGAGCAGCGTGGGTGCCATAGACGTGTGGGACTGGAAGGACCGCGAGTGGAAGCTGGAGACGGAGATGTCCATACCGCGGCACGGACATGCGCTGGCCTACCTCGGCACACAGCTCATTATTATCGGTTGGTACTACATATCCAGCGATGGAAACTACGATAAAATAGTTAGCAGCTTGGGTGCCATAGACGTGTGGGACTGGAAGAACGGCGTGTGGAAGCTGGTGACGAAGACGTCTCTACTGCGGCACGGAGACACTGGCCTACCACGGCCCTCGGCTCATCATTATCAGTTAGTACTTTTTTTACATATTTTTTTATTCTATCTGTTATCCATAGTAGGTACAAGCTGGCAAGTTAGTTTAGGAAAATTACTAATTTATAGTGTGGAAACAGTGTGCGAGATATTTCCTTTTAATGATTTGTGTGAGCACCTGTACCATTTTCGGTTTTTTGTCAATCTGTCCTTTGAGAATCTGTCCTTATGAGATTTAAGGAATGTACTAATTCATTCTCCTAGGTCTCTTGTCCACGGTTAGAATTCTTGCTGAAATCGAATATAAAATCAATCTTACGTCATAGTCGCAGACGTAGCTAAGACGTGTGCACAAAAATGTATATTATAATAATAGGGATGGCACAGTGGATATTTGCCGAGCGTGCCATCGTCCGGGCGAATCCCTTAGACATATTATCTCCGGTTGTTCTCGTCTCGCAAACGGCGAGTATTTGCATAGACATAACCAAGTGGCCAGGATAATACACCAACAACTTGCTCCGAAACATAATGTGGTGGCATCCGAGGTGCCGTATTACAGGTATGCACCAGAACAGGTCCTTGAAAATAGCCATGCCACATTATATTGGGATCGATCTATCATTACAGACAGGACTATTGTAGCTAATATGCCTGATATTGTATTGATAGATCGACACGAACGCTGCGCAATAATTTTTGATGTCACTGTTCCCCATGACGACAACCTTGTGAAAGCTGAAAAAGATAAAGAAAACAAATATCTTGATTTAGCTCACGAGATTGTTGACATGTGGGACATTGATTCAGCAATTGTTGTTCCGATAGTTATATCTGCCCATGGTCTGATAGCCAAGAGCTTCGATAAACACCTTAAGAGGCTTGCGTTAGGTGGATGGATCGGGAGTCAGATGCAGAAGGCAGTACTTCTGGACACGGCCCGTATAGTGTGAAGGTTCCTGTCTCCGGATCTTTAACCACCGGTAGCCGGGACCCTGATCTTGCTACCGTTGGGGAACGCATTTTTGTATTTTTAAATGTTATATTTTTTACTGTTATACATTGTAAAAATTTAATGTTTAGAATTATAATTTTGTAAGTATTTTAAATGTAATAAAGGGAATAATAATATTAGATCTCTGTAGGGCTCTTACTGCCGCACTCAGAGACGTTAATTTAATTGGCATTAAATTATCATTCCTACTCTATTCAATATTGGACATTAAAAAGAGACGGATAGATATTAAATGATCAATTAAAGTTAATTGGCGTCTCTGAGTACGGCAGTTAGCTGATCATCGCATAAGTGCTATATTTATATGCTCAATAAGGGTTCCATTTTCTTATGTGAATACTTTTGGCTTGCTCTCTGTGATCATTGTTATGGTTCCTAACTGCAGGTGGCGTTACCACGATATACATGCGAGCGCTGAACAATGTGGAATCTTACTGCTGCGAGCGAAGTGCCTGGATAAGAGGAGTAGCTACGCTGCCATCTCCTCTCTCTGGCCATGGTGCCGTCACCCTACCACCAGCGTCTCTGATGTAGCCATGTGAGACAACAGATTCCAACAAAAAATTATCAAGCTCGTCAGTTTGTCATAGCATTCAACAGTCTATAATTGTATCACGCGCAAACTTGTCGACTCCTATATCTCCTAATCCTAAACTCGCAAAAATATTATCGACTACTGCGTACTATTACAATTTTTTTTACTAAAGGTATTCCTTTTTATTCTGTCTGAGTACTTATGAGTCGAAAATATTTTTTTTTTGTAGCGTCTGAATATTTAAGCACTTGCTCATAATCATAAATTTAGCTTTATCCTTTGTAAATTACCGTATTCGGTAATTAGAATAACCTATTGGTACTGCATAAGAATAATAATTATATACATTTATGTCATTATCATTATAGTTGAAAATTTTAAAATGTTTAGATTAAAACGATAAGGTTAATAAGTACTTTAAAATTGTTTGTATTTATTGAAATGTGTATAGTACGTATAATTAATGTGATTATGATAATTATTGTAAATTGTGTGCGTGTAACTTATTATGTCCTTTATCTTGTAAATGTAATTAAACACTTTAATCTATATCACGTTGTTTTCTTTAGTAGTGTAGGTACCTACTTTTTACCTACAGATCATCATCATCATCATCATGTCAGCCGAACGACGCCCACTGCTGGGCATAGGCCTCCCCCAAGGATCTCCACAACGATCGGTCCTGCGCTGCCCGCATCCAGCGGCTTCCCGCGACCTTGACCAGATCGTCGGTCCACCTTGTAGGGGGCCTGCCCACGGAACGTCGTCCGGCACGCGGTCGCCATTCAAGAACCTTTCCGCCCCAACGGCCATCGGTTCTCCGCGCTATGTGTCCCGCCCACTGCCACTTCAATGATGCAATCCTTCGAGCGATGTCGGTTGTTTTAGTTCTCCTGCGGATTTCATCATTTCTGATTCGATCGAGCAGGGAAATACCAAGCATCGCTCTCTCCATTGCTCGCTGGGTGACTTTGAGCCTTCTTATGAGACCCATAGTAAAAGACCACGTCTCACTTCCATAGGTCATTACCGGCAACACACACTGGTCAAAGACTTTCGTCTTGAGACATTGAGGTATTTCGGACGCGAATATATGTCGGAGCTTCCCAAACGCTGCCCATCCGAGCTGGATTCGACGAGAGATCTCTTTCTCAAAGTTGGACTTACCTAACTGGACCGTCTGTCCTAGGTAAACATAGTGGTCAACAACTTCGAGTGTAATGTTCCCAACATTAACTGGAGCGGGTGCAACATGGGCATTGGACATGATTTTCGTCTTGTCCATGTTCATCTTAAGACCCACTCTTTGCGAAGCATTACCGAGATCTTCGAGCATTGTGTTCAGGTCTTCCAAGGTCTCAGCCATAAGAACTACATCATCGGCAAACCGTAGATGTGTTAGGTACTCGCCATTGATGTTGATGCCGCATCCTTTCCAGTCCAGCAGCTTAAAAATATCCTCCAACGCAGCTGTGAACAGTTTGGGAGAGATGACATCTCCCTGTCTCACACCTCGCTGTAGTTGGATAGGATTAGAGCTCTGGTTCTGTAATCGGACCGACATGGTGGCGTTTTGGTATAGGTACATTCAACAATACCACCAGGTATACACCGTAAGGCTCAACGCCAGTTTTAGTATACTGCACTAAAGACCTTTTGCAACGGACTGCCATCTGGTAAATCCACCAATAGTGTCACAGATGGGCAGCTCAACCAAATGAAACACAAATAATATTTTTATAATGTTTTTAAGACAAAAGGTCATTTGGGTTGACCAGCAGCTACCTGGGATCTAAAACTTTCAAAAGTACGAAAGGAGCATTGTCATCTCTTAAGAATGGGCGTTAAATGGGATAAAACAACAACAGATGGGTAATGATAGTGAGTGCCCAAAGCAATAAAATTTTAAACAAAAAACAATGCCACCTTTTGTAAAATCCCAGACAGCGCATTTTAATGAATCTCCGTTGGTAGAAAAAACCAAATGAGGCGGGGCTAAGAATGGGCAGCCCTTCTTGTCCATGCAAGCGAAAAAGTTTTAGAAGTGTATATCTGGTGGTTTTGTTCATTGTACCTCAGCACCTCGATATACCTGTAGTCTATTTGGCACCTCTGGAGAGACTGCACCACGGCCCAGGTCTCGATCGAATCAAAGGCTTTCTCATAGTCCACGAACGCCAAGCAAAGTGGCAGGTTATACTCTTCGGTCTTCTGTATAACTTGCCGCAGCGTATGAATGTGGTCTATGGTACTGTAGCCTTTCCGGAACCCGGCTTGTTCGGGAGGTTGGAAGTCGTCGAACCTGCGAGCGAGACGATTCGTAATGACTCTCGAAAACAACTTATAGATATGGCTCAGAAGCGAGATGGGTCTATAATTCTTCAAGAGAGTTTTATCACCCTTCTTGAAAAACAGCATCACATCGCTTCTGCCCCATGCCTTTGGCGTTTTGCCCTCGAGGATGACAGAGTTGAAGAGCTTCTGGAGGACCTTAAGTATCGGCTTACCGCCCGCTCTTAGAAGTTCTGTTGTGATTCCGTCATCACCCGCCGCCTTGTTGTTTTTGAGCTGCTTGAGAGCCATTCTAATCTCGTACAGGCTGACGTCCGGGATATCTTCGGTATAGTGTCGGGTAAGCTTGGCTCTAGGGTCTTTAGCCTTGCTTTCAACAGGTGTTTGCGTGGAATATAGCTGTCCATAGAAACTCTCAATCTCCCTCAGGATTTCAGGTGTTGACGAAACGATGCTACCTTCCCCAGTTTTCAGCCTCGTCAATTGACTTTGCCCGATAGACAGATCTCTCGCGAACACTTTGGAGCCTTTGTTCCGCTCAATGGCTTCTTTAATACGCTCGGTATTAAATTGGCGAAGGTCGCGCGTCAAGGACTTAGATATCTGTCTATTGAGCTGCCGATAACGATGGGCATCCGCTGAGTTCTGCAGCTTCATTTCGTGTCTCTGATCCATGAGTAGGAGAGTCTGACTGGAGAGTTTCTTCAATTTGGGACGGTGGGTTTTATAGTACTTAGACCCTACCGTGCGGACAGTGTCCACCACCATGTTGTATAGATCGTCCACGTCTATGCTGTTCTCAAGGGCTTCGAAGCGGTTTTGAAGCTCGAGCTGAAAGCACTCGGGGTTTTGAATTTGAGCTGGTATTGGTCGGAGCGTGGATTTTATCAGTCGCGATCTTTCGAGCTTGACATCGATATTCAATGTGCCTCTTACCATACGGTGATCGCTTCCTGTCTTAACAGCGTTGATCACACTGACCATTGAATATGTGCTTCTTCGTCGACATGATAAAATCGATCTCGTTTTTGACTTTACCGTCCGGACTGATCCAGGTCCATTTGCGGCTTACGGGCTTCCTAAAGAAGGAGTTCATCATATAGAGGTTCTCCCTCTCCATAAAGTCTGCCAGCATCTGGCCTCTATCGTTCCGTTGCCCAAATCCAAATTGCCCCACTCTCAGCTCATCACCGCAACGTTGCCCCAACTTTGCATTGAAATCCCCCATCACAACCGTGTAGTGGGTTTTATAGCTATGCATGGCTTTAGAGATCTCCTCATACATAGCCTCCACTTCGTCATCGTCGTGTGTCGAGGTCGGAGCGTAGACCTGGATAACATTCAGCGAATATCGTTTCGATAATCTGAGTATCAGGTACGCTACCATGCTCGACACACTTCCGATGGTGATCACGTTGTTGACAAGGGATTTATGGACGATGAACCCGACACCACCAATGGACTGTTGGTCGCCCTCCCGGTGGTAAAGTAAGTTACCGGATTGCAGGGTTATCGAGTCCTCCCCCTCTCTTCGGACTTCAGATAACCCAATGATATCCCAATGTAACTTACTTATTGCCTCTTCCAACTCTACGAGCTTCGCGTCGAGCCTCAATGTGCGCGTGTTGTAGGTTGCCAGGTCGAGTCGTCGGTGTTGGTAGCCGGAGCCTACCCGGAGATTCTTAGCACCCCCTGCCCCGCCGTTACCATAGCCGCTACCGTAGCTAGGAATAGCGGGGCCGCCGGGGACTGGGGGCCGATTTGTTGGTTGTGTTGTCATTGGGGGGGTTGTGCCATAATCGCCACGCTTGGCAGGCGGGTTGGCGATCGCAGTATTGGCCTTTTGTAACTGGAGACGCTGCTGCCCATCTCCTGATGGCAGTTTTCCCTTAGTCGCCTCTTACGACACCCACGGGAAGAGAGGGGGTAGTGCTATTCTATTTATGTGCCGGCACTACACGGCACTACAGATACGCTACATCAATTATGCATTGTTGGAGATAAAGATGTGCAGCACAGCACAGTTTTGTATAATTTGAACAAAATCCTTTGTCAAATTGTAACAATTTTCAATAAATTTTAGCTTACGAGGATAACTATATTATTGATACTATTTTAAAGTTCGAATAAACAAGGAATCTTCAAACTAATAACGAAACAAAGTGGCCTTTAATTTCCTATTTATTTCTGGAATTCTAAAATTTATGAAAGAAGACAAAGTACATTATTCTCTTCAAATATGTATGCATAGGCGTGTGTTACGTTCTGGCCCGGCCACGGCGTCAAATAAGGCTGTGGTTGTGTCAGTAAACGGTACGGATAAGTACCTCGTAGTACTTCGTAGGAAAAAAAGAGTACCACAGCATTTCATCAGTTATAACACATTTTTGATGGCCGGGCTGCAACGCATACGACCCAGCCCGGCCACGCTTCTATCGAAATAAATAGGTAACTTTGCGATGCAATTTTGGTACGAGGTGATGGTACGTATTCTGTACCAACGAGAATGTGTCCGTTTCCCCTTTAAAATAGTAATTAAAACTATTTATTTTTGCATCGAAATTTCTGAAATAAAACGCCTGACATTATTGTTTGAGCAAATTAACGTAATTTGACGTCTTGAGAGATTATCACTCAGGGCTGCCTCCATACAAAAAATTGTTTGTAAATATGAGTTTTACGAATCTTTAAGTAATAGAAATAAATTATTTTTTTTTAAAAAGGGAACCGCCTTCAAGAGGAATCATCAAACAAAATTAACAAACACTAAAAAACGAAAAAAGTAATTAGAATTTTTAATTCAAAGGACGAAAATGCGTGACTTTTTCTAACTTATCTTGGTACCTACTTACTGAACTGTTTGAAGTCGGTGCCAAGTCTAATAGGTATTTGAGGTAAATACGTCCTACATCTCACGCTTGGGACCGGGAGGGTAATTGTCTAACTCAACATCAATCGCAATCGCTTTCAGTTTGACATCCATCATGCATCCAATACTTGTTGTTGAAGAAAGTTGACAAAATTTTTGTTGACAAAAACAGCAATGGCCGTGCAATATCTTTCAAACTGAATGCGATTGCGATTGATGTTGAGTTAGACAATTAGCCCCCGGGTTTTTTCAATTTTTGTTATTTCACTCAGTATAATCGTTCCTATTCTTTTTGGCTTGGCTTGGCACCGACTTTTTTTGTTAATTTTGTTTGAAGATTCGTTTTGGAGGCGGTTACATTTTTTTTAAACGTTTTATTTTTCTATTTTTAGTGTAAATAATCGTAGCGAAACTACATGGTGATTATGATAAATTGTTGTAATATCCTGACCGTTACGGAGTTCAGCTATCCATCTTTAGCTACTTAGATAACTTGAAGGTATACAACTGAAGGTCCATTCGTGCATATGGTATTTATAAAACATCCTATAACTATGTTGAGGAGTTTCAACTCTCATCATCAATCAGCTCACCCTAATAACCTGAAAGAATATAGGTAACTATTAGTCCATACGTACGATTAATACTTAAGGAATTATTCTCCAGCTTCTAACCGTTAAGGAGTTGTAGCTTCCATCACCAGCTCATCACTATGAGACGATCATACTACCAGATGCAAATACTTGACTAACTTCAAAAATAAATGTAACGATGTTGCCTATATTAGAGAATTTCTCTCAATTTTCCTGGGATTTCATCTCCTGCTCTTGACTTAGTGAAAATAAGATCTCGTCAGGAGTATAAACTTTCGACAAAAAAAAATTTGAAAAAGATCCTTACTTTGATGAAAATAAAGAAGTCGTCTAAATAAGTCAAAATAAACTATAGTCTCAATACGCATTATTTACGATAATTCCAGAACTTCTCGTCAGTTCTTGATGAAATTTGAATGAGACCACACGAGAAGCGTCACCTTTCAAATAAAAAAAGAATTATCCAAATCTAAAGAATTATCCGTTCATTAACGAAAAACTTCTGAGGTAACACACATAAAAAATAATAAAAAATACAGTCGAATTGATAACCTCCTTCTTTTTTGAGTTGGTTAAAAAACGTTATATACCTATGTATGAAATGGATATTAAAGAAAAAAAAAACTACTATTTTTTTTTTCAAAATCAATGTTTATTTTGTTGTACTTAATATATTAGTAGATACAATCAGGCTTTAAACTTCGATAACGAAAACAACAGCCACAACAGGGAACTAAGTACATAAAAAACCGGTCAAGAGCGAATCGGACTCGTGCACCGAGGGTTCCGTACCATTATTAATATAAATAAATAAAATGTGAAAATGTTTTCATCGGCGAGGCTATAGTCGTCAGAGTTTGCGGTGTAGAATAATGCAGTTTTAGGTCAGTGCTATCTCTTGACCGATAGTGGAACTAATGTAAATAATAATTGGTTGATGATTTCTGAAAAAGTTTACTATTAAGAGACATCGTTTTATTTTTCCTGTAATCTTTACATGAACTTCTATTACATATAAGAATTTCAGATTTTCTCTTTGCAAACTTCGGCGATAAGAGGGAACGGTATTTTTTTTTCATTTTTCATCATAAGTCAAAAACTGCAGCCTAAAACAAAAAAAAACAGATGTTTGAGAATTTGCAAGCAGCGCTCTTTCATATGATACTTCATATGCCCTAGTAGCCCCACTTCGAATTTTTAAGATCCCCTTTCAGACTCTGTTCCAAAAAAAATTTATAGTTTTATTTCTCTCTTATTTGCAAAATAGTTGGGCAAACGTCATCTAATTTCAAGTTTATAGCATAAGTGGTTCTCGAGTAAACCAGTTTGTGACAGACAGACAGAGTCGCACCATAAGGATTCCTTTTTACCATTTTGCTACGGAACCCTAAAAACAATAAGTCAAACATATAACCCATATTGCCCCCATATAACGTTATATAATGAAGCGATGAGTTCGATTTATTCTTTTTATTTTTCGCATTTAAGACAGTTTGAAGATTACGTACCTATCGATGTATAAGAAGTATTAGAGAAATTCGATGCGTCTTTTTACGACTCCGTAGCACAGTAGTCAGAGCATTTACTCGGACGACAGTAAAATGTCGTGGGTTTGAGTCCTACTGTGGCAAATTGCGAAACGAGATTCTCTTCGATCTTTTCGAATACCTATGGTATAGTTATGTCGCACGGTTCAGTTTCAAAAACTTTATTTATTATTTTAATATGCCCATAAAACGGGACCACCATACTATAAATGTTTCAAATCTATATCACCCTTCCGAAATGTATAGGAAAATATATTTACTCTTCTTTACGAAAACCTTTTTGTATTGAGGCAGCCCTGACTGCTAAGCTTTTAAAATATTTTGGGGTCTTAGAAACTATTTACACTAAACAAAATGTAAGTGGAAAAAGACCAATGGGAAAAGATAGATGTATAATTATAAATTTTTATCAAATTTTAACTAAGCCTAGTTTAAATCATATGAGCCATTGCGCCTACAAAAAAAAAAAAATACAGAAGACGTCTTGTTACGTATATTGCTCAATCAACAATATCAGGCGTTTTATTTCAGAAATTTTAATGCCAAAATATATTGTTTTAATTGCCATTTTAAAGGGGAAACGGACACATTCTCGTTGGTACAGAATACGTACCATTACCCCGTACCAAAATTGCATCGTTAAGTTATCTATTTATTTCGATAGAAGCGTGGCCGGGCTGGGTCGTATGCGTTGCAGCCCGGCCACCAAAAATGTGTTATAACTGATGAAATACTGTGGTACTCTTTTTTGCCATCAAAGTACTACGAGGTACTTATCCGTACCGTATACCGACACAACCACAGCCTTAGTTGACACCGTGGCCGGGCCAGAACGTATCACACTGCATAGGCTACTCTTTTTATCCCGGAAAAACATCAGGTTCCCGCGAGATATAACGTCGTGTATTTCATGCAGGCGAAGCCGCGGGCGCAAGGCTAGTATTATATAAACCGCGTAACAATAAAATTAAAGCTAACCGTTCACAAAGCTAAGGAATAGTTTGCACTGACATTCGCATACTATCAGACTAGAGCACTCGTACCTAATATTAAAGTTGAACCAATAAGGGTGACTTTTACCACTGATATTTAAACGTGTTGAACGCTAAACGTGTTTAAAACATATTTCTGTTTCTGTCATCTGTTTGAATGTGACAGAGTCAGAAATACGTTTTAAACACGTTTATCGTTAATCACGTTTATATATCAGTGGTGAAAGTCACCCTTAATCATGATCACCCTAACTATATTTTTTAACAGATATTAAATTTCAAACTTGTTGACATTGACCTTTGTAGTTTTGGGGCTTTCAAACAAATTATTAACAAAATCCGTCACGATGCAGTTGGTTCGACTGTACAACACTCAACACAATCTTTGAACACTCCTTTTCACCAAACATCCCTGCAGATTCCGAAGTAATCCCTGACGTAGCCGTCTTCACAGGGTTCGTTCTTGAACACATTCTCGTTATTCACGGGCACCAATGAACGGATGAGTCTTCTGTTTGGCACGGCACGCTGAAAAGAACATTATCGTTAGCACCTAATACTGAAAGGACTCAAATGACGACTAGAACATTACCTTTGTTGCCCTTCTTACTACCAATCTTACTACCAGTAGTAATACCGTTAATTTTTATTGCCCTTCTTACTACTCCAGTAGTAAGTAGTAAGAGGGGAAAAATTAAAAAGCCCGTGTTACTACCGTACTTAGTAGTAAGTAAAGTACCTACTTAATTAATGTTATTGGTGTAACCGTTTTAATTAAAGTAAATAAATAAATAAATCAAACAAAAATAAACAAATTTTATTTTATTTTATTTTTTTATTTTTATTGAACTACTGGTCATTTCACCTACGGTCAACTCACCTACACGGTTTATTAAGTTTAAAAATAGTGACTCATGTACAGACACGAGCAATAATATTATGTATACAATACAACATAGAACTTTTTCACACTGTAGCGTTCCAAAAGAAAACGATCAGTGTCACAGAAGTCATTCAATATTGTAATATGACATAGTCCTATGTTGTATACATATTATTGCTCGTGACTGTATTGCTGATAGGTGCGAGGAGCGAAGCGACGAGCATGTTAGGTTTACATGAACATACCGCGCGAGCCGAGCGAGCGTGCCGCGGCAGCGGCCGGCGAAGCGCCAGAAGCGACTTTAGACATATTCCCATTTCCTATTAAACTGAAGTAGGGGGTAGGGGGGTGTATGAAATCAGTTCTGGCGCTTCGCCGGCCGCTGCCGCGGCACGCTCGCTCAGCTCGCGCAGTATGTTCATGTAAACCTAACATGCTCGTCGCTTCGCTCCTTGCACCTATCAGCAATACAGTCACGAGCAATAATATGTATACAACATAGGACTATGTCATATTACAATATTGAATGACTTCTGTGACACTGATCGTTTTCTTTTAGTCACTGTTCTAACCTAACCTAACCTAGGTATCTCCGGGGTACCATAGGGGATCGAAAATGTTGTTAGATTTCAGCTATGACGCACCGTCTCTTCGAGATATTTTCATTTTTCAAGTCCCCGCTCCATACTAAAACAGTCAAAAATTTTATGTTTGCGACACCCTAATTTTTGTTTGATTTATTTATTTATTTATTTATTTACTTTAATTAAAACGGTTAAGAACACCAATAACACTAATTAAGTAGGTACTTACTACTAAGTACGGTAGTAACACGGGCTTTTTAATTTTGCCCCTCTTACTACTTACTACTGGAGTAGTAAGAAGGGCAATAAAAATTAACGGTATTACTACTGGTAGTAAGATTGGTAGTAAGAAGGGCAACAAAGGGAACATTATCGTTAGCACCTAATACTGAAAGGACTCAAATGACGACTAGAACATTATCGTTAGCACCTAATACTGAAAGGACTCAAATGACGACTAGAACATTATCGTTAGCCCCTAATACTGAAAGAACTAAAATGTCGACTATATTACATAGGTACCTACCTAATATGTATATGTCGTAAAATTAAATTATAATGTTCTATTACCTGGGCTAATGTTAGCACATTAGTGTTACAATACAATATAAGTTTAACTTTTAAGATACGAATCTTCTTGCAAGTGGGTGTGTAAGTCGTCATCATTACCACTCATTACGCACTGATATAATTTGTAGCATCGTGTTATACCCGTGAAAAATCTAGCCGAAGTATTTAAAAATTTATCTGATAAATATAACACAATTTATAGATTGAAAATGACAGCAGACTAGCAGTTAATCTATCCTAAATTATTTCTAAAAGTAAATACTTACATCAGATGCATGTAGCCGATGCACATGCCTGGCTTCGGCCAAAAATCCGAACACCAACGCCAAAATCACAACAATAACCAAATTCTTCATGATTCCTGCCTAAGTATTCCGAACAGTGTAATAGGAATCGAGTTCGTCCTGTCTATGATACGACGGCTGTTTCGTATGGCGTTTATAAACGGCTCGAGTGTTATCATGAATCGTAATCTTGCGTCACACGTGGAGTGGAGCCACACTGACTGCAGTTGTTTGGCGTGTTATGATGACGTATGTGAGTTCCCGACAACTCCCATTTTCGAGGTTTCCGATGTTGCCTTTGACGTCAGAGCTGTGGTTAAAATATTTGAATTTGAATAGGTAGGTATCTAAGTACGTGGTACTTTTCATTTTATTTTTGGAAAAGGGAAACACTTCAACTCCACCCAACCGCGATGAGTAAAGTTAAGACAATACCTACTTACCAATAGTTCGCTTATTTGCCCATTAGTTTTACGTGTAATGGCTTATGGTACACAACAGAGACATATGTCTCTGGCTGTGGGTAGGACTGCAAAATGTTTGGTGAGTCGTAATTTTAATAAGTTTATCATTGTTGTATTGAGGTTTCAATTAGGTACCTTCTACTAATACTACCAACTACATTGTTACCTTTCTTTTTAAGGCGAGGATTCCCGACCGAAATAGGCAGTGAACTGTGAACTCGCGAGCGCCCCGCGAATCGAAAATCACTTAAAATTCAATTAAAAATTAAATAATAAAAAAAAAATATGACAGCCGGAATCCTTCGGCTGTTCAAAGACAATTATTTTCATATATGTTTTTCATTAACTAAAACTAAGTATACTGCAAGTAATATGATATTTGAGTTATTATTAGACGGATGTTTGGGATTTTATTTGACACAGTAAAATATCACCAATCGAAAAAAACGGCCGCGGAAGCACTAGATAACACTAACTAAAAAAAACAATATAATATGTAAAATAACATTTATTTGCAATCCAAATTTGAAGTACTTGTGATTAGCGAGTAATCCATAATTTATACCCTATTTTGGAGAATCGGCGCCTTAATTGAAATATTTTATTTTCCTACTATTATTCATAATGAATGGCAAAATATCGAATCATTAATATTGGTAAGAAAGCCAAAAAATATTTTTATTAATAGGTAGGTAGGTAC
The DNA here is from genome assembly GCA_949710035.1 of Crambus lathoniellus. Classification (NCBI taxonomy): domain Eukaryota; kingdom Metazoa; phylum Arthropoda; class Insecta; order Lepidoptera; family Crambidae; genus Crambus; species Crambus lathoniellus. The sequence continues at coordinate 25,462,398 of OX453301.1, forward strand.
TGATGCCAGTATGATGTAGGTATGGTAAAAAACAACAGTCACTGCTCAGTCTGAAAGTTTACATATGTTGTTTGTACAAAACAAATAATTCAGTTCAGTGTCGTTTATTCCATGAACTTAATTTCCTAAAACACTTCGTTAGTGCTGACCAGAAGAACTTTTTCTCTTGTACTGTAGTGCTGACCGTAGTTCGATATGTCAGTCACCTCTTCTTTGTTGGTTTCCAATTCATTAGAAGTTGGTGTGGCTATACTACTGACGTCAAATACTACCGAGTACCGAGAACAGGGATGTGGTGTGTGGCTCGAAGCTTAAGTACACACACGGCCTCTTTGAAGCTACTATAGATTTAGAAAAGATTATTGTTACTGAATGTTTGAAATAAATGTGTCAATCAAACATTAAGATCAGAGGAACATTTATTTTATGATAAATAAATACCGTTTGGAAACTATTCTTTTTAACCGACTTCAAACAGAAGAGGGGGTACTCAAGTCGTCTGTTTTTTTATGTTCCACGATAGGTCTGCCAATTGTGAACCAATTTTGTTTTTTACACGTGTACCTTCTTTCTCCAAAAATGTCAAAGAATTAATTCCAATAAAAAAAAAGAAAAATATGTTTCATGATCATTATAATAATAAGTGATCGTAATGTTTGATTAGAAGATTTATATTAGCGATAATAAACTTTTCTGAATCTGTAGCTTCAAAGAAGCCGTCTGTCTGCTTAAGCTTCGTGCCACATACCACGTCCTCAGTTCTCGGTAGTTTGACGTCTACACCAACTTCTAATGAATTGGACTGATCAATCTAAGGTCAGCATCAACGGATCAAACTAAACACGAGTTGGTTAACAATAGTAGATTGTATTACAAGGGAGCAAAATAACATATTTACGGCGAGGGCGCTATTTTGAATCCAGAGCGCAGAGAAGGATTCAATATATTACGTCGCCCGAGATGAAAATAATTTTGCGGCCGAGTAATACACTCTACTTTTCATTTCGAATAAGTATAAGGAAAGTAAATACACTCTGCTTTACATCCCCCTCTATAAGAAAAGCAATAAAGACAACTAAAACTATTTAGAAAAATAAAAGAAAGGTGGCGGGGGGCTTGGCTTTCTCTGTTTTTTCTATAATAGGAATATAAAAAAACTTAAGTTTTGAAATAACCAAAAAAATTTTAGACAAAACAAATTTTTTTTTATATATCTATCGGATGCCTCCTGATCACGCACAATTGTGATGACCACATCTACTGTGTTCCACAGTTTATTGAAACGAAGGTTTCCCATGCAAAAATTAAGTAAATTAAACTAATCCTACCTTACTAAAATAGTGTCCGTAATCCAGGGGGGCTGACGTTGTCTCGCCGGCGCGCGCGCGCCCTGGCAAAACGATCTCCACACAACCCCCGATGGGATACTCTTACAGCTAACACTCTTATACTACACAATGCCCTAATAGGCCGCTAAAACTTTCCCGGCGCTTTTCAAAGCGAACACACACGGGTTACACGTCCGTACCCCGACCGGAGCCCTAGTAGGTGCAAAACGAATCTCGGTCCCAAAATGGGTAGGTAACTTGCGCGGCACGTCGCTACAGAAACACACGAACTTGTCTCGCGGCTGCTTACGGCCAACTGAGCGCGATGTCGCGCGGGCGGCGGTCGGCGCCGAACCCACGAACGCACGGGAATGAATGAATCACGCGCGGCGTGAACATCCCCCCGTCCCGGACAGTAGCAAACTGTCCGCCAACTCAATCTAAGGGCAGGCGAGAGAGGGTAGCGACCGCTCGCTTCAAAACAGAGTCCCCCACCAGGACCTCGGCAAACCTGGGCACACCATCCGACCCCGGATGAAGCTGAACAATGCGTCCTAAACGCCAGCGGAGGGGCGGCAGGTTTGGATCCTTTACCAACACGAGGTCTCCAGTCTTGGGTGGGGTCGTCCTATCCGACCACTTAACGCGTTGCTGCAAAATGTGCAAATACTCCAGATGCCAACGGCGCCAAAAACTCTGCGTAAGCTGCTGGAGCAATTCAAATCGCGAGAGCCGTCCGGAGGGCACTTCGGAATAAGGATATTCCGGCAAGGCGTTAAGCGGTCTGCCAATCAAAAAATGGCCCGGCGTAAGGGCCTCTAAATCATTCGCGTCCGAAGACAACGGACACAACGGACGCGAGTTGAGGACCGCCTCAACCTTACAAAATACGGTCGCGAGTTCCTCAAACGTGAGGACCGTCTCCCCAATAACGCGACGAAGGTGAGTTTTAGCGGCCTTTACAGTTGCTTCAAAAATCCCTCCCCAGTGGGGGCAGGATGGCGGGGAGTACTGCCATCGTACCCCTCTGCGAGAGAGTGTGGATCCGATCTCAAAATTACTCCTATCCAAAAATTCACAAACTTCCTTTAAATACCTATCGGTGCCCTTGAAATTGGTTCCACAATCGGACCTGATTAACGACGGCATTCCGCGGCGAGACACAAAACGATTCAACGTGGCTACAAAGGCTTCTGTGGTGAGGGCACTAACCACCTCCAGGTGGACCGCTTTAGTGGCCAAACAAACAAATACACACAAGTAAGCCTTTTCCGTTCTAGCATTACGAAGCCGCGATGTCTTAACGGTAAATGGCCCCGCAAAATCCGTTCCAACTCCTGAGAAGGGCATCGATTCGTTCACTCGATCGGCAGGCAAATCACCCATCTGGGGCTGCATCGTATCGGCGCGCAAACGATAACACGGGAGACAACGAAAAATAACGGATCGGATTATTCTCCGCGCTGACAAAATCCAGAACTCTCGTTGGAGGAGCGCGGTCAAAGCATTACAACCGGCATGAGCATTCTTTACATGTCGGTCTGTAATCAACAGTCTAACTAACGGTCCATCCTTGGGGAGCAACAAAGGGTGGCGTGATCCGTACGGCAGGTTGGCATGTCTGAGCCTACCTCCGACACGCAGCAATCCGGTACTGTCCAAGAAGGGATTCAACCGCACCAAGGGTCCCTTCAACTTGGACTTACTTGAGCGCAGGGCTTTCAGCTCCGGTTCAAACTCTCGCTGTTGCGTCACTCGCAACCAATGCAACAGAGCGTCTTGCCGCTCTTGTGGGGCGAGGACCGGAGACAACGATTTCTCCTGAGGCTGGCGACAATTTCGCACAAAGCGCCTCATCCAAGCAGTCACGCCGAGCAACTTGTCAAGAGAACTGTAGCGATCTAACAAAAACTCCATCTGCGGAGCCGCCACCGTCTCCACGGCGTGAACACGCATGCCTAGGTCTGGGACTCTGGCCACAGCCGGGGTGGCAGGCCATGAGCGCTCAGGCCGTAACAACCATGATGGACTCCACCATAGGTGGTGGTCCACTAACTCAGGCGCCTCGCAGCCGCGTGAGGCACAATCTGCGGGGTTCAGTTCGCCCGGTACGTGGCGCCAAATCAACGGGGCCTTTGAAGTCTGAATTTGTGAGACCCGATTGGCCACAAAAACCTCAAGGGTGTGGACTGAACTCTTCAGCCAACAAAGGACGACCTGGCTGTCAGACCACGCAAATATCGACTCCAAGTCGACACCGTTTCCCAAGGTGTCGGCAACATGATTGAGTAGCCGTACTAAGAGAGTGGCGCCGGACAATTCCAACTTCGGAATGGTTAGCCTAGTCCGAAGGGGGGCGACCTTACTCTTGGCCATAACTAAGTGTACGGCGACAACGCCTGCTGCATCCACCGTTCGGATGTAAACGGCTGCCGCGTATCCGCTTTCGGACGCGTCACAAAAGCCGTGCAGGGAGGCTTTAAACTTTCCCGAAGGCAGCATTTGCCTCGGTATACAAACCCGATTGACGTCGGGTAGGGATGACACGAACCTCACCCACTCTCGTAGGAGGCTACCAGAGAGGGGCTCATCCCATGACAATTCCGCAGCCCAGAGCTCCTGTAGGAAGCACTTCATCGAAAACACTACAGGGCTGAGCCAACCGTTCGGATCAAAGGTACGGGCTACAGTGGACAGCACCGTGCGTTTAGTCCAGACCTTTGGGTCTGGCAGTTCTAATCTATATGTGAACAAATCCGGGACTGGTCGATACTGGACTCCCAAAACAGACAGCATGTCTGGAGTCTCCGGATTTTCAAAGAGGAGCGGCTCTTGCTGGTGGTCCTTAGGCAAATCTGCCAATAGGTCCGGTGAGTTAGACAGCCACTTCCGCAACTCATAGCCACCAGCCCTCAAGAGCGCAATCAGCTCATCACGTAAGACGAGAGCCTCATCTAAGCTCGAGGCCCCCGTGCAGATATCGTCGACAAATAAGGCCCCCCCCTCAATAAGAGCAGATGCCCGGGGATAGCGTAGCCGTTCGCGCTCTGCGAGCTCCAAAAGCGAACGGATCGCCACAAAGGGGCTCGACCGCAAACCATAAGTGTTGGTGTTCAGCTCGTAAGCCAACATCGGATCCTGGGGATCCTCACGCCAAAGGATGAGCTGGTATCGTCTATCCTCCGGGTGAATCACGGTCTGTCTGAACATCATGCGGATATCGGCCACAAAGACGACAGCGTGCCGGCGGAAGTTGGTCAAAACATCACAGACATCGTGATGCAACTTCGGCCCCGCATGCAGACACTGATTCAACGACACTCCGGTTGACGTGGGCGTTGAACCATCAAAGACCACGCGGATCTTCCCATTGGAAGTCTTCAAAACAGCGTGGTGTGGCAGGAAGTAATGTTCCACATTACGCCAGTCCAACTGCGAGATGGACATGTGCCCAAGGTCCAAATACTCCCGCATGAAGTCTATATACTTCTCCTTGAATGCGGGATCCCTGGCCATCCTACGCTCCATGGACAACAATCTCTTCTCGGCCATCGGTCGGGAGCTCCCTAAAGGAGGGCGAACCGCCAAGAAGGGCAAGCGGGTAATCAAGCGACCCGAGAGGAGGCGCCCAGTGTTGTTCTGGTAGAACAATTCGCACTCCTCCGCTAACGGATCCAACCGCTTGGCAGTGGGAGGTTCCTCCACCTCCCAAAACTTTTGGAGAACGTCGGACAAAGTAGAACCGACAATGGTCTGGCGGTCTACCGACGGGGTCTCTGGTGTCTGTGGTACCTTTCCCATCACCACATGACCCAGCGACGAGGACAAGGCGACAAGATCGGCTGTCTGCAAAACTCGCTTGCTTCCACACAGTACACGACCGAGGACATCCGCACCAATCAACAAGTGTATTGGGCCCGGTCGGTGGAAGGAAGGATCAGCCAAAGCCAGTCCAGACGTCAGCTCAATCGTGGATGGCGGCACTCGCACTTGCGGGAGTGGTCCAACCACCTTATCAAAAACTATCGCCGAAGCACCGATCTTCGGCCTTGGCGTGAAGTGGGGGGAGAAGGAGAACTCAACTCGACCAATCGGATCAGGGATCCGCGAGTCTCCCACCCCCCGTACCGCTTCGTGATGCGGCACAAGCAAAAGACCCAGCTGTCGGACAAGCCACCTGGACATTATGCACCCCTGGGCACCTGAGTCCAAAAGGGCACGCACCGTGACAACATTGCCCTTAGGTCCCCAAACATTCACGGAGGCTGTTGGCAACAGCACAAGCTCCGGAGGGGTGGTTGGGTCCGACAGGGGCGCCATTAAAAATTTTGGGGGGGTACTTGTCCCCCTCGCGCCTGAGTCGGCGCGCCAAATGTGGGACGCTCGTACCGGGCGAGCGGGTCCCAATCGGGTACATACTGGCCCCGACCAACAGCACTCCTAGGTGCAGGGTAATACCCGTGTGGGGCGTGCCTCGGTACATAGTACCCCAATCGAGGCCTCTCCATTAGGGGGGGGGAGTAGCAAATAGGGCCCGTGCCCATCGCCACCGTGGCGTACTCTTGTGGTACCCCCCTACCCCCGCCCGTGGCGGGGGCGTCTCTCCTATAGTTCCCCCTCTCCGGGGGGGACTGAACGGGGGGGCTAAGCCCCGCCGAATCTCTAGGGGACCGGTTCCGGGCTGCCGGGCCCCCGCCCGTGCGCGAGGAATTCGAACCCCGGTCGCTCCCGGCGTCCTTGCGGTCCAAACAAAGGAGGGGGTGATGCCTCCCTCCGCAAAGACGACAATCCTCGGTCTGGGGACACGCCGACTGCATGTGTCCCCCCAAACACCTATAGCACCATTGGCGCTGTCTAGCAACGGCCCTCCGTCCCTCTGGGCGGAGGCCTCTAAATTTGGCACATTCGTGCACCATGTGCCTATCTCCCCTGCAATACCTGCACCGCTCACTCGGTGCGGGGGGAGGGGACTGCTGGAAGGCAGCATAGCGATTGGTCGGGCGACGGGGCTGTTCCCTCGCCGCCACCATACGACCAACACCTGGAACCGGGGCGGGCTCCAGGTGGTCCGTCACCCTACATTCGTCCTCCAAAAAACGAAGGAGGTCCGCGAAGGGCGGGAGATACGAGGCGCTGTCGCCTCCGTACCTCTGCTCGAAACGCCCCTTCATTTCAGCGGGCAATTTGGCGAGGACTATGTGCAGCAGTACAAAGGACCACTGATCCACCGGCAGGTCCAATCGCCTTAGGGAGTTGACCGCTGACAGCAGCGGGTTCAGCAACTCCCTCCGTAACAGGTGTACCCGCGTGATTCGCGGGAGGGCCAAAATCGTGGCCACGTGGGTGTCCGCCAGTAACCGGACATTCTGGTACCTGCTAACCAGAAGCTGGCGAGCCACCTGGTAGTTGTCGTCACTGATGAGCAGGTGCTGGATCACCGCGCTGGCCTCTCCTCGCAGGGAGGAGCGCAAATAGGCCAACTTCTCACTAGGGGATAAGTCCCGTCGTGAATCCACTAGGCTGTCAAACAGGTTAATGAAGCCCATCCAGGCTGACAGATCCCCATTAAAAGTGGGAATCTCCAAAGTAGGCAATCGGCCTAGCAACGCCGTCGGGGTAGGTTTGACCTCCCCACTCAAACCGGCTCCCCCTTCCGAACAGCCAGGGCCCTCTCAGCCGCCTCCGTGAACTGGTCAGCCAGCTCATAGGCCTGGGCTACATCCTGCTCCAGCTGTTCCGACACGGCCTCATCAGCTGGGGGGTTCTGCAAATAATACGCGCGACACTCCATGGCGTGGCGCTCCAGGTCTTGCAGGCGAGCTGCCAGCCCGCCATACCGAGCTAGCAACGCGCCTACCCGGTCGGCTCGGTCTATTAATGTGACCGCACAAGCAAGCCAACGCAAAACTCCTTGGATGCCAGCCCTGGATACGGCGGTCGGATTCGTAGGAGCCATTTATAATCCGTTTTATAAACAAAGCAAACAAAGAAATATAAAAGTGGTAAACATCAACAAAAAAAACAATAGAAATAGGTCGCGTCACGATAATATAAAACACAAGTAATCTGTGCCGGCCGGCGCCTGGTCAATATTGGCCGCCCCGGGTTTGAGTGAACGTTGACAGCTATATGCGTGGTCAGAATTGGCCCCAACGGGGTTCAAGGGTTAAAATTCGGACGACATACACGGACCCTACTAGTTTCATAAATTATTAGCAACTTACCAATTTCAAGGGCTAACAATATAACGGTATAAACAAAACGTATAGGATTAACGGTATGGCATACCTCGCAAATCAACTACTAAACCGTTATCAACAAACGAAAACAAAACTATTTTTAATAATAATACTCGTAATTTAATACTACTAATAATTAAAACTAGTTCCACTTTTTTAACTAGGCAAGCGGACTCGGAACAAACACTAGTATGTGGTACTAATAAACAACACTTTCGAACGAAACTATTCGTCAAATAAATCCCGACAAACAAAAAAAAATATACACATCTAGGCGAGTAAACTCGTATCAAATCACTAGTATGTGATACTAATAAACACACTTTCGAACGAACTATTCGTCAAATAAATCCGGACACACAAAAAAAAAATATACACATCTAGGCGAGTAAACTCGTATCAAAACACTAGTATGTGACAACAATTATATAAGTGTCTATCTATTATCGGATCCACCAAGTGAGAAACATTCGCTTCGAGAATTTACTAGAACAATTTCTTAGTACTTCAAATCGTCTCGGGATCTTCAAATACCCTCGAGATTTCAACAAAAAAAAATAATTTTTAGGTACTCTTTTTAGGTACGCTTTTTATTTTTACTATGAAATTTTATGTAGTTAATTTTAATATGAAAATTAATTATATCAACTAAGCTCTGCTACCAAAAATATGATCACGCACAATTGTGATGACCACATCTACTGTGTTCCACAGTTTATTGAAACGAAGGTTTCCCATGCAAAAATTAAGTAAATTAAACTAATCCTACCTTACTAAAATAGTGTCCGTAATCCAGGGGGGCTGACGTTGTCTCGCCGGCGCGCGCGCGCCCTGGCAAAACGATCTCCACACAACCCCCGATGGGATACTCTTACAGCTAACACTCTTATACTACACAATGCCCTAATAGGCCGCTAAAACTTTCCCGGCGCTTTTCAAAGCGAACACACACGGGTTACACGTCCGTACCCCGACCGGAGCCCTAGTAGGTGCAAAACGAATCTCGGTCCCAAAATGGGTAGGTAACTTGCGCGGCACGTCGCTACAGAAACACACGAACTTGTCTCGCGGCTGCTTACGGCCAACTGAGCGCGATGTCGCGCGGGCGGCGGTCGGCGCCGAACCCACGAACGCACGGGAATGAATGAATCACGCGCGGCGTGAACAGGATGCCTCCTAACTATCTCCGGAGTACCATAGGGGGTTGAAAATTTTGTTAGATTTTAGCTACGCTACGAGACGCACCGTTTTTGAGATATTCTCGTTTTAATAAAATTCATTTTTTTTAAATTTTGCAAGTCCCGACCCATACAAAATTAGTTGAAATCTTTTTCATTGCCGATGAGGTAACTCTATGGTTGACTGTAACCAAATTCAGTTCTATTCTTAAAATTCATTTCCACCCTAGGGTGAAACGGATAGTTTTGGACCCGCTGCTCAGTTTAAATATACATCACTTTCCGAATCTGAGAGATGAAATAGTAGATTGTTTAGCAAGGGATGTATGGCACCCATAACAGTCGAGTGTTTTGGCGCACGAACGAAGTGAGGGCGCCGATAGTTCGAGACTGTTATTGGTCCATACGCCCGAAGTAAACACTCTACTTTTCATTTTGAATATGAGGAAAGTAAAAATAAATAGAAATAATCTAAAAAATATTTTTCCTATGGCCGCGGAATATTCGAAAGACCATAACTTTTTTGTTCATTTTCTCTATTTTAGGGAAGGCAAGGGAAACTAAGTCCATTCAGTCTTGTTTGGTGTTTGACCCGTACTCTATGCAATTCCATGAAATTAATAGCCTGATTTTTCATGTTACAAATAACTTATTTGGTTTAATCTGTTTCTAAAAACGCATTCTATAATAAATAAATAAATAATAATAAATAAATAACAAAGCAAAACATGGTTGTATAGGCTTCTGTGCCCTTGCCTGCATACCTTTGGTAAATAAATGTCCAAAGAGACGTTCCCATCCGACCTCCGATTCGGTCTGCTCCCAGACCAAATCGGAACGTGTGTAGCGCAGATTTGGTCTGGGAGCAGACCAAATCGGCTGTCGGATCGGAACGTGTGTAGATGCTATTACAGATTTTGACATGACCCCTCCTATTCCTTTTTTAAAGGAGAATGCCCATGGACGGTACTCATTTGTGTCATGCTTCAAGATAAAAAACATACTATAATTAATTTCTTAATATTTGACCATTTTTCATGGCCCAGAGTTTTAATTTTGAACAGGGATTTACTTTTTAGGTATTAAAGTAACATTGTATTATTATCAACCACGGAAGCCAGGACACTGCTGTGTGACTGCCACTGTCAGCAGTGTTGCTGTTGCGGGTATTTTTACCTGATTTCGGATAATTTAGGCTTTGAGCGGGTACGTTTACGGGTAGCGACGACTGTCGGATAAATATGGGTATTTTTGTGGCGATCGTGTAGAAAAAGCCAAAATGACAACTACAGGCAGGAACCCAACACTATTTAAAATAGTAACTATTGTGTGTTATTTTTTTATGAAAGTTCATATTATTATGTTACTTGAAACACTAATTATTACTATCTTTAGCCTATTCGCCCTAGCCTCGACGAATCCGGGTAATTTCTGATTCGGTTACGGACTTTTTCTAGTTTGATAGGCGGCAACACTGACTGTCAGTCATCGACAATATCGACCAAAGAGCTAATAACTTTGCGCGCGATTAGGGCGTTTTTGGCGCTAGTTACAATACATTTTTCATCTCTCAGATTCGGAAAGTGATGTATATTTAAACTGAGCAGCGGGTCCAAAACTATCCGTTTCGCCCTAGGGTGGAAATGAAATTTTAAGAATAGAACTGAATTTGGTTACAGTCAACCATAGAGTTACCTCATCGGCAATGAAAAAGTTTTCAACTAATTTTGTATGGGGACGGGCTTTGCAAAAAAAAAAGAATTTTATAAAAACGAGTATATCTCAAAAACGGTGCGTCTCGTAGCGTAGCTAAAATCTAACAAAATTTTCAATCCCCTATCGTACTCCGGAGATAGTTAAGAGGCATCTGATAGACATATAAAAAAAAATTTTTTTGTTCAAAAATTTTTTTTATTCAAAAATATTTTTTTTGTTCAACATTTTTTTTGTTATTTCAAAACTTTAATTTTTTTATTCCTTTTATAGAAAAAACAGAGAAAGCAAAGCCCCCCGCCACCTTTCTTTTATTTTTCTAGATAGTTTTAGTTGTCTTTATTGCTTTTCTTATAGAGGAGGATGAAAAGCAGAGTGTATTTACTTTCCTTATATTCGAAATGAAAAGTAGAGTGTATTACTCGGCCGCAAAATTATTTTCATCTCGGGCGACGTATATTGAATCCAGAGCGCAGTGAAGGATTCTAGAGTAGAATCCCGAGCACAGTAAATATGTTATTTTGCTCCCTTGTAATACAATCTACTATTTTTGCTCTAAGGTTATGGGAAATATTAGTATTCGATTTTGACCGCGCGCAGACTTATCTGGCGCGACATACTCTTTAGTGATTACATACTCTTTGATCGACATCGGACGGAGCTTAAAAACTAGATTTCTGTTATTTTGATTTAAAAATCGTTGGTAGACGTAGACTTTTAAACCTTAAATTGTGGTATTTTTGTGAATCGTGATATTATGTTCTATATGAATATCGAATCATTCGCGTGGTGCATTGCTATTTGGAAGAATGTTCGACTGAAACAATCGCTGTTTATACTTTACTGTTACATTTTAGGAAATAATTTCTAAACCCTTGTTTTTACTTTCAATATAATGATGGAGAGAAGTAATTATATATTTTACCTACATAATAAAACAGGTATGGCTTTGATGCAACATTAGACGGCCGTCCATTGCAACTTGGGCATTCTCCTTTCATAACGGCCCTAGGGCCGCCACATACCACTTTCAACCCGAATTTTAGGCAAGTTAGGAGTTACTTTCAGAATATGAGACATGAAAAACCATATGATGATTCAAACTGCGTATATGTTTATGCTTTATGTTTTTCTTCAGACTTCAGACTTGACAAATGAAGAGAAAAAATGTTTTTCAATTTATTTGTAATTTTGTAACACGTGATAAGTTTTACCGACGGGTATCTAAATAGGTAGCTAATATAAAATAATAATAGAAATCGGATATTTCTGAGTTTCGTAGACAGGAAAATTCTGACACTATCATCGTTTTATTTAAATTTTTACTTTTTTGCATTCACAATGCAATTTTTATTATTGAAAAATGTAAAATGAAGTATTTAGAAAAAATCAACCCGTCTCACAACCAGCTCCGATGAGACTCGAACCCACGACCTTTCGCTATCCGGGCGACTGCTCTAACCACTGAGCTACGGAGTCGTTGACGAGTCCGTAGCTCAGTGAATACTAAATACTAAACTACTATATAACTATACTAAATACTCACTAAATACTTTATTTTCTATCGTCGTTTTACTAAAACTAAAAGAAAAACGCACAAGTACCTACTTACCGTCTAAAATTAACTTTAGTTGGGAAACTAGTAACAATTTCTTGATAATTTCTATTATTACTACTTATCATTATTTATATCGGAAATACACTTATGATTAATCCTTACAGACTATTCTTGAAATAGATATTATTCTTATCATACTTTTTAGAATGAACATACGATTTGTGAAAAACAGTAAACAATACACATAATATTTTATCAATAATAAAATCAGTTAACAGGTTACTAATTTTCATACTGGTGATAATTATTTTTCATTTATAAGTAAATATATATACCTAAGTAGGTATTTTAGTATTTATTAACATTGCTTTTTCAGCCACAGCTTTGTGTTGTCTTTCAGAATTTGCACTTCATTTCTGTATTCGTAGAAATTCGGTAACAGTTTATTTATTTCTATAGGTACCACTGATCTATTTATTTCTATAGGTACCACTGATCACTGACAAATGCCCTATCCTATATAATCCGTTATAATGGTTCTTACCTGGGAAGATTGAAACTATACTTGTATAAAAAATAACGGGCGTCTAGTAGGTCAATAACTGTTAAAATATCAATATGTTAATATACCTAACATATTAGTATTCTAACACTCATTGACCTATTGAAAAGTTCGTCATACTAAACAATAATTTAGCATGACGTGCTATATTATTGAAATGACTGGAACTAGGGCCTGCCTCATCCTGCCTGCCATCAGCTGTCGCCACAATGTTGAAATAATGTTGACTAAAAGACGGAGCTATACACTGTCTATTTGCGAATACCGCCTTCTCTCTTACTTTAGATAGATAAACGTTTATTGTTGCCACACACATAAACACAAGCAAATTTACACAAAAAAATGCAATAATTGTAGTATCGTTGAAGAGATGCGTGCAGCAGCAGCAAATGGGTCCAGGCTCGGCAGGAATATTCACCAAAGGTGAAATGCCGATTTTCAGCCATCACCCTAAGCGATGTACTTTATAAGTACCGTAAGACCGGGTTACTTTGGCCCTAGGGGTAACTTTGACCGCATTTATTGCTGTGCGATGGGATAATCAACGCAGCAGAATATATTACTTCCCTTAAATCCATGGACAATGGATTCTGTGACAATGGTCTACAGCTGACAGCTAAAAGTTAACACCACAGGACGACGTTATGTTTAAACTGTTTTCGGATGTAGGTCAATGTTACCCCCTAGGGCCAACGTAACCCAATTTTATTGTATTGCTTTGATATTGTTTTAAAATTTAAAAAAATTAAAAATTAAAATCATTTATTTTCAGATACTTATCAAGATCCAGATTTGTTAGTAAAAAATACTTAAATACTATGTTAGCACAAATGATGAATTAATCTAAGTAATGTCAAAAAAAAAATTAAAGCTTGAGGGTAGAGTCGCTGTTATGAATCGTAGTGTTTCCAATGACTGTCGTTGGTGACCGTGGTCCTGCGTCTCGAGATGCACTGCATGTTCGACCCCATGAACTCCCCAGGGGGGCATGTTGCAAAGTCTGAAAAAGGGGAATTCCAATATCAGCCTAAAAAGATTTTTGATAAAATCTTTTCTATTTGAATGATTATGTTGTTTCTGAGAATACACAACCTCTGGGAATGTGAAACCTCACATGAATTCCTAAATGATAAAATATAATTAAAAATGAACTATACTACTAATATACAATTATTAATCTTTTCATAATAAAACGTTTTAAATTAATTGATATTGAATTACTTATCTAAAAACAATTTTATTAAGTTATAATTTTAATTTAAACATACATAATAAAATAATAAGTGTGTAAGTCACCCAGCGAGCAATGGAGAGAGCGATGCTTGGTATTTCCCTGCTCGATCGAATCAGAAATGATGAGATCCGCAGGAGAACTAAAACAACCGACATCGCTCGAAGAATTGCATCATTGAAGTGGCAGTGGGCGGGACGCATAGCGCGGAGAACCGATGGCCGTTGGGGCGGAAAGGTTCTCGAATGGCAACCGCGTACCGGACGACGTTCCGTGGGCAGGCCCCCTACAAGGTAGACCGACGATCTGGTCAAGATCGCGGGAAGCCGCCGGATGCGGGCAGCGCAGGACCGATCGTTGTGGAGATCCTTGGGGGAGGCCTATGCCCAGCAGTGGGCGTCGTTCGGCTGACATGATGAATAAAATAACCAAATATTTAATTAATTTGTATGCTCTCCGTCACACGTTTATACCTATTCTTACGCTATGCCTACACAGGTAACATGATGTACTGTAAAATTGTTAATTCCAGCTTGTATCACTTCATGAAATGCAATAAAAAACTTGAAACTTGAAACTTGGTTATGCTCGCTCCATCTCCAACGTATGTCATCTTAATTGTCGAGGACGATTAATCTCAAAAGCAAACCCATCATACTTCCTCTATCCTACATCCTACTAATATTATAAATGTGAAAGGTTAGATATTTGGATGATTAGATATTTGAATGTTTGTTACTCAATCACGCCAAAACGGCTGAACGAATTTGGCTGAAATTTGGGACACAGATACTTTACACAGATACTTTGTAGCCTGGAGAGAAACATAGGCTACTTTTTATCCCGGGAAAAATATCGCATTCCCGCGGGATAACGTCGTGAAGTCCACGTGGGCGAAGCAGCGGGCAGAAAGCTTGCAATATCTATATATATAAAAATGAATCCCTATTTCCCTTGGTCACGACATCACGCGTGAACGGCTGGACCGATTTGGCTAATTTTGGTCTTGAAATGTTCGTGGAAGTCCAAGGAAGGTTCTTACGGTGAGAAAATAGGGGAGGAGGGGGTAAGTGGGGGTAGAGTAGAAGTAGGGTAGGGTAAAGGTAGAGTAGGGTATAGGTAGGGTATGGGTAGGGTAGGGGTAGGGGTAGGGTAGGGTAGGGGTAGGGTAGGGGTAGAGTAGGGTAGGGGTAGAGTACGGGTAGGGTAGGGTGGAGGAGGGGGTAGGGCCACGGGAACGAAGTCGCGCTGGGTCAGCTAGTAGATAATAAAAAACAGTTAAAACTCTAATTAGGTACTTTAACTTTTAGCAATCACAATGCAATTTTTATTATTGAAAATAAAGTATTAGAATAGAAAAAAAATAAAACCCACTTCAAAAAAATCACATCAAAAAAGTAAGAAATAATCCCTCACCAATTAAATATCTAACGTAAGTACTTTGAAGTCGGGCCTGAAACATGTAAAATATTTTGTTGTTTTTAAAACAACAAAAAATTGTACATGTTTCATAAAACCCGCCCGACTTTAATCATTTCAATCGGTCCATCCGTCTTCGAGTAACAGGCGGACATACACAAAAAAAAACATACATACAGACGAATAGAGAACCTTCTCCTTTTTTATTTAGAAGTCGGTTAAAAAACGGCCCGTCTCACAACTAGCTCTGATGGGACGACCGATGTAGCGACTTCGCTGTTCAGTGGTTAGAGCAGTCGCCTGGACAGCGAAAGGTCGTCAGTTCGAGTCCCATCGGAGCTAGTTGTGAGAAGGGGCGTTCAAAAGTTAAAACTCTAACTAACTAGTTGGAGTGAAGGTATACAAAACACCCAAACACATAACGGAGATCATCTCGTGTATATTTGTGCTGTAGGTCTAGCACAACTTAGCGCGACTCTTTGTCGCGCTCCTTTCAACCAATCAGCACGTCGCCTTAAGTCACGCCCGCTATCTACGAGCGATCTGATTGGTTGAAAGTGCCCGCGACTCTTTCTCACTCGAGTCGCGCTCAAGTTGTGCTAGCCCTACTGGGTGGGGTGCGCCTGGCTCAGTAAGCTGACTCACAACTTCACCACCTACGCTGCGTCAGCGAAACTGTCAAATAAATACGGTGTCAAAACGCAATTTTCACACGACTGACCAAGGATTGCATTGTGTTTATATTAGGGTTAATGTAAGTGTGTGTGTGTATGTATATGAGTTTATTTATTCCACCATAACTTTTGAATGCTTCGGATTTTTAAATATTATTAATTATGTTCAAGATTTATAGGTATTTTTCCTAGTGAGTTTAATATTTTAGTTCAACTCACTTTAAGTTGATATTAATAAATAGGTACGTTTATTACTTTAGGTAACACTAATATTACAACAGGATAGGAGGTGCATGAAAGCATGCATGAAAGTTCATCTTTGTGGCCTAAACATATCCTAATAGAACAAACATCGCTCATTTGGGGCTCCGTCATTGATGGGATATTGGGATCAGATCTTAGAAAATAAGTAAGATAATTATTTTAAATAATGACACAATTTAAATATAAGTAATTATATTTAATCAATACAAATATCTTCAAAGTAAAATAACAATAATATACTATGTCGATACTTCTAGCTTACGTCACAGGTTACTAAATAGTTACTACGTCTTACGTGCCGTTTTGTTACACCCTCAGTACTTTTTCTCAGCTAAAACTCCTGTAGAAATTTTAGGCACGCATGAAAACAACACGGGGATTCCACAATCACTAACAAAACCACTAGCATACACTGCAAATGTAGGAGATACATGAGTATTGTAACTGGGAGACCTTGCAAACGGCACTTCCATTGTTGGGATAACGTTTACCATGTCAGCGTCTTGAGCAAGTTGCTTTAAAAATTGTTCAAATTCATCATCATCATCATCCCTTGTTACCCTTGTTGATTGAAATCCCTTTTGAGAATCCACTCTCTGGATCCATGGATCCTCTATAAAGTGATCCATCGATGTTTTTCGATTGACATAAACTGGCGGCAAACGTTTGATTGTCATCACGGGGTTCGCCATCGCAAATAATTTCGGATGTGCGTATGGATACAAATTGCCATTGAAATTAGCCATGTTGACTCCGATTGCTTGGTTGTCAGTATGGTAAGGTGACTGTGACCATGTTAGATCACTGACTACATTATTCGTCGTTTTCGGTGGTCGTGGTGGTATTACTTTGTTATGTTTGTTCTCATTTTCTGCACATTTCCCAAGGACACACGTCTTTATCACTTCAGTAGAGTTCTTCAATCCACTTGATTCGTCACTCTGATTTAAGGTAGTTAGGTTATGACGTATACTACTTATAGGAAGACCAGTAATGAAAATTACATTAATCAAACCATGAATAATTAAAATCGTTATTCGATCCATTGTGAAGTACCTAACACGGTTATGTGTTATTGATGCTATGCTGCAGTTTGTAATAACTTGTAAATATCTTTATTAATTAGACTGCTGACAGAGTCTTAAAACTTACCTACGTATTTTTTAGTTGAAGCAATAATAAATCATGATCGGAATTATTTAGCGATATGTAAACATCGCGGGAAGCCGCTGGATAGCCGGGAGGTCTAGCCCAGCAGTTGGCGTCGTTCGGCTGACATGATGAAACATCAGAAAAATCACAGTTACATATTTAATTTAGGTTTAGTTTTGTTTAGTTAAAGATTTAGGTATTTGTATTGTAAAATATTTTGGAATGATGTAGTTAAGATACACCTAAGCCTAAAATAATAATAAATATTACTCTCACGGTCATCAAAACTTGGCCAACGTGGCAAACGTACAATTTTCATATGGGTAAATGTGCTCAGTTTAAGGCGATGATTCCCGACCGAAATAGGCACGCTAACGCTAGCTCGGCCGCGCGCGATACACTTCTCGCGGACGCAGTGGCAGCCGGCAGTGAACTGTGAACTTTCGAGCGCCCCGCGAATCGAAAATCAATTAAAAATTAAATAAAAAAAAAATTAAACTTATGACGGCCGGAATGCCTCGGCTATTCAAAGACAATTATTTTCGTATATTTTTCATTAACTAAAACTAAGTATACTGCAAGTAATAGGATATTTGGATTACTATTAGACGGATGTTTGGGATTTTATTTGACACAGTAAAATATCACCAATCGAAAAAAAAAACCGCCTTCAAAAAAATCTCATCAAAAAAGTAAAAAATAATTCCTCACCAAATAAATAACGTAAGTACTTTGAAGTCGGGCGTGAAACATGTACGATTTTTTGTTGTTTTTGTTAAAACCCGCCCGACTTCAAAGTACTTACGTTATTTTTTGGTGAGGAATTAATTCTTACTTTTTTGATGAGATTTTTTTGAAGGCGGTTTTTTTGTTTTATAAAATATTTTTTATTTCACTCTTTTTAGTGCATCGTGCAGGCAATTTACGTGTATTCTGGTAAAAAGGAATGTGATCAAACTCCTTTTTTGAAGTCGGTTAAAATACCTTGAGGTATCCCCTTTTTAACAAAACAAGAATCATCTAAATCGGTTTATAAACAAAGGAGTTATGCCCAAAGATACGTATTAAATCCACATAAAGTGGTAACAAAAACGACAGTATTTTCAAGATATCCTGAAAACTACTGAACCGATTTCAAAATTTCAAAAAATGGGACCAACTTGGAAACCACCCTGATGTAATAACGTTTCAATCATTTCAATCGGTCCATCCGTCTTCGAGTAATCGGTGGACATACACAAAAAAAAAATCGAATCCATAATTTATAAAATACCCTATTTTCGGGGATCGGCGCCTTAACGGAATTTTATGTCAATGGAGAGGCCAAATGCCCCATCATCGAATCAGTTTCAAAATACTTACTTCATTATTCACAAATTTTAGCTATAACAAAAATCCGATACATTATAGGAAAAATGTGATAGTAAAAAACCACGAGCCCTATAAGTAGCTTTCAGGCGGGATTTTTTACTATCACATTTTTCCTATACTTACAGAATTGCATTGTGAATGCATAAAAATAATTTAAAATCTTAATCCGATTTATTGTTTTTATTTTGTGAAATAATTGAGCGGTTTTTGACTGGGGTTCGACAATTGCGTCTTTGTTACCTCTTCATTGACGACGCAAAAATCATTGCATAGAAGTAAATAATTCACCTTAATGTGACGCCATAGTAAGCACGTTTGTAATATGAAAATTACGTTATTAGGGCCCTTACACACGACGGTTTTTTTACGCGCTGACGACGCGCTTATTTGATACGCGCTGACGACGCGCGTATTTGGTACGTTCGTCCTCTGCGCGTTTTCATCGCGTTTTGGCATATTTCACACGTTTTTTGTCGCAAATATATACAAACCATCGACCTTAATCTTCGTTCACGAGCGATGTCATCGCGATAGCGCTATAAAAACGCGATACAGACGCGATACAAACGCGCGTCCGTTGCGTTCGTAAAACGTGGCTTTTGTATCGATACAAACGCAAGGATCATGCTGGCTTCCTTGCGTTCGCTGTGCGTTCGACTTGCGTTTGTATCGATACAAACGCAAGGATCATGCTGGCTTCCTTGCGTTCGCTGTGCGTTCGACTTGCGTTTGTATCGATACAAACGCAAGGATCATGCTGGCTCCCTTGCGTTCGCTGGGCGTTCGACTTGCGTTTGTATCGATACAAACGCAAGGATCATGCTGGCTTCCTTGCGTTCGCTGGGCGTTCGACTTGCGTTTGTATCGATACAATCGCGCGCACGAAAAACGTCGTGAGGAAGGGCCCTTACGTTGGCCATGTTTCTGTTCCGGTGACTTTATTATTAATGTAAATAGGTAGTAAATAGTTAATGAAAGAAAAATATAAACATTTTCTAACTTTTCTAACTTTTCTAACCTTTCAATGAATTGTTTTCCCAGCATTCTTATGAAAAAGGTTATCAGTAGGTATTCATATAAGCAGAGCTATACCTAGTTTTTTAATTAGTTACCATAGTATTCATACCAAAATACTCCACATTTTTAAAGGAAAGTTTTTATAATAAAGTTTATTTATTAATCTGTTTTAATCAGCCATTTTTGATGTTTTAGCTGCTGGGGCACTGGCCTTTCCTTATGGATCGGTATAGTATAAATAGAAAATGGGCCATGTCCTACCACTTGGCGAATAATTTGGTTTCAAACCCCATAATAATTTTATTATAAAAAAAATACCTAATTGAATCCTCATAAAACAATGCGTTTAAAGTAACTGTGATTCATGTGATTCTTGTTCTATTGCAATAAAAATAAATAACATAGTGAATCCAAAAAATTAAATCATAATAATTAAATATAGGTTATTTTTGTTAAAAATATTAAAGTTATTGCCTATCATTTCAATTTGACGACTCTGTATGAAATATGACAGGGAGAAAAAAGTAGCCCTTGGCGAGTTTCTTGCCGGTTCTTCTCGTTACAAAGCCTCCCGCCGTAGGATTTGCGAAACGATAGCGTAGCTTCATTGAAGTGCTGTATCAGCCTAAAATGATTTTGAATTTTGAATTTTGAATCAAAATCTAAAATTATCCCTGCCTATATAAATTCAATATTATGGACTTATGAACTTCCTACGAGTAGGTAACTTGCAAGTTAATTGGAAAACAATAAAAAAATAGATTTTAATCAATGCTTTATTTGTGATGTTTCTTATCCTAAGTAAAAAAATACAAAATTAATTTATTTCCTACAGGATACGAATCAATTGAGAGTGTCCAAAATTTCAATATTCTTCTTTGTTGCGGTGGGGTTAACTTTTTCAACAGTGACGTCCTTCTTCGTCTCCTTAGTTTTTAGTATGTCACGCTTTTTCTTCATGCTGAAGTCGTCTTCAGTCCTGTAAGCTGGTGACCCATACGAAGAGTGAGACTTGGCCAGGCTTCCTTGCACTACAGATGGAGAACAGCTCAGCAGCAACGGGATGCCGCATCCACCCACTTTGGCATTAGGGAAAATACCAAGAGCATCAGCGCCATAACCACCACCGTAAGCAGCTCTTGCAGAATCATGGTGTTTCCATTGGAACATTTTATCCATCGCCGACTTTCCTGATGCCTCGCGCATATTCATTTGCAAGCTCGGCTGCATGGCGTTATCGAGATCGGCAGACTTTGCATATTTACCGTGTTTCCTCATGTGACCAGGATTCGACATATGCATACCTTGACCTGGCATGTGCATACCATGTCCTGGCATGTGCATATCATGACCTTGCATGTGCATATCATAACCTGGCATGTGTTTACCATGTTTTGGCATGTACATGTCATGTTGATTGTTTCCCATGTGCATATCATGACCCTGCATCTTCATATCGTGTCTAACCAAGCCCATTTCGTATCCTCCTTTATGCATATCATGTCCTTGCATATGCATACCGTGTCCTGGCATCTTCATTTCATGTCCTGACATCTGCATACCCTGGTTATGAGTTGACTTTAAGTCAGAATCCGAATGCTTCATCTGGAATTCATGTTTATCATGCTTCAAAGCTTCAGTATGAATATTGCTTACGATCTTATCACCCTCCTTTAATGATGCTCTCTCTAGGTCACTCTTCATTTCATTAGTTGCTTCCTTCGCCATGTCTGTTTGTTCTGCTGTCTTCATGAAATTGTCTTCTGATTGAGTCTCGTCCCAAGCGCTCTTTCCTTTTGAAAGATGACCTGACTTAATAATCTGTTCCGAAGCTTTTTTAATTTCTTCACGTGCAGCATTGTCAATGTCATGCATATGTTCACCAGCGACTGAAGGCTTCAAGCCATGTTTCATAATTTCTGAAACCCTGAATGCTGTTTCTTTATTCAACTCATTAGTTTTATCCACTTTAATATTATTTAATGACAAATCTTTTTCAGCGTCACGATCCTTTTTATCCTCGGATTTGGTATTGTGTTTAGAGTTTAGTGTGCTGCTGTGATCATCAACAGACATCTCAGTAGACTTTCCTGCTGCCATGTGTTGCAAATCATGCTTGATTTTAGACTCGATTGGTTCAGATGCAGCAACCATCATCTCATGATCATCGAGTTTTTCGCTAGTGCTTTTTTCTATAGTTTCGTGATGATCGGCATCAATGTTCTTGTCTTTATCTTCTTCCAATGCATGTTGCTCAAAAAGGTTTGATGAAGTACTTTTGGCAGACATTTCATTATTGTTGTGTTCTTGATCAGCGTTCTTCATGAATTTATGATGCATTTCTTCTGGTATTTCATCAGCCGATGTAAAGCTATCTTCGATATTTCTTGCTACTTCGACGTTCTTTTTAATATTTTCCATTGCTTCCTTCCACTGAGCTAGCCTCTCTTCTTCAGACTTGTCTTTGGTCATGTCATCCAGTGCCAGTGGATTCTTCACTGATTTTGCTTGTAAATTCATTACTTCCAACTTGCCAATTTTTCCTTGCACTTGTTGTAAAGCTTGTCTTACTGTCTCAATATTGTGATGCATGCTGGTATCTTCCTCAGACTTTCCATGCTTCCAATGTCCAGTTTGTTCCAACTTTTGCATGTCTTTCTCTAAACTCTCGATCGCCTCCTTTGCCACTTGAATACTGTTCTCGACGTCATTATTGGAAATTTCAGTATTTTGCCCAGCCATGTCTGCAGATTTTCCACTTGCCTTAACATTGCACACCTTCACTCTCAATTGCTTGCCACAACTTTCCGTGGGATCAGCAGCAGCACGCTCCTCTTCTGAGTCTCTATAAAGGTGATACCCAGACTTTTTCTTGACTATAATAGGTCCCTTATGCTTTTTTAAACCGAAGCTTCTAGCAGAGGCAGTGGGACTATCGACATCAGAATTGAAATCATCCGGCAGCTGGAATCCTGAACCTCCTTCCGGTAATGAGGGGGCGCCATCATCTTGAAGCTGAGGTGACTTCTTTTCTCTCTTGATTAAATCTGGTGTTTTGCTTGCTATTTCCTTCGTAGCCACTTCCAGGGTATTTTCTTGTGATGCAGGAGCTGCTATGGCGAGGCCCACCAAAAAGGGTAGTACTACTAACGTCTTCATGGTTGTCTGCTGTAAGTGCGTCTGATGTTGAGATGAAAAATTACTGTGCATTTATACTATTTTCGATTACAAGAGATCCGCCGTACATGATGTAAATAAAAACGTGACGATCGTTCCGAATCATAACTGCTTAGGTGACATGTTCCGCTTCCTCACTCGCTAAAGCTATGACAAGTTTATCTAAAAATATAGAATTTTTTCGTACTTAATAGTAGTTTTAAACTATTTATGTTATATTTAACAAAACATTAAACGTCTTGCAAATTATTTGTATAACTTAATATGAAATTGTTAAACGAAAATCATAACTAATTACCTACTACGTTTTCTGCGCATAATTAAATACAGTGGTATTAAAATAGTAGTATAAACGTTAGAATATTTCTTTCTCATATTTATTTCATCGCAATAAGTAATCTAAGTATTAATAAATCAAGCAGCAACAGCATTTAATTATTAGTTAGTTTATATTAATACACTAGCGACTACCACCGGGAGTCCGCACGGGATGTAGGTAAAGTAATAAAGAGGGAACGACCAATTTTCGGCACGGCCCAGACCCAACGGGCTTTAAAATGGTGCCAGGAGATCAAGACCATATTAATTCTACTCCTCACTACGGCGACACAGCCTGCCTGGCATAAATCGATCTTGAACTAATAATAATGATTATAATATATATCACTTTAGTTAAATAATAATAATATTTTATTACTTATTACTGTAAAATACCACTATTATTATTGATAACCAACTTTCAATATAAACAGGGAGAACATAATACATGAAACAAACTATTAAATCATACTTACCTACTAAAATAATTTAACTTTAAAACTCAAAGCTTTTTAACAACTTTGACACTTCTTGTAACTAATGGTCAGGTATTTATATTATATATATTAAGACAAAAAATATATCTTGAATTATAGAGAATTTATCTACCTTTAAAGGTTGCAACCTGTTGCAAAATTAAATAGTTTTTGTATTAACACAAAATGTGCGAAAGGTGTCGATTGCTCCGGTTTTGGCCACTTATTGATAGTTATTTAAATACTACTTACTACTTACTACCACGAGCTACTACTAAATACTTTTATGCATTCACAATGCAATTTTTGTTATTGAAAAATTGAAAATGAAGAATTTTAGAAAAAAACATTCATTTTGTAAGTATAGGAATTAATAAAACTAAATCCAGGTTATATCAATTATCCTCCATAATAATTCAATGATGAAAAAAATCTTTCCGTGTTCTGTGGATTTATTCTTAAATGCTAGAAATCGATCATTTGCTTTACAATAATTTTGTGGTAAAAAGCAAAGATTTTTAATTAACAATCTTAAAATTAAAAAAAGATATAGGTACATAAGTAGAGAAAATGGCGTTTATTGAAATAAAATCGTAAATTCTAACGATTGTTATTATCACCTTACCTTAAAAAACCTTCTATTAGTGTCCATTGGCAAAAATAACGAGACGTTATTTAGGTAAGTTTTATAGCTTAGTGGCCAAAATCGGGGCAGTTGCCAAAACCGGACCTTCTAGGGGCCCTACATGTGCCTACTATAATATAGTCATACGTCATATTATGACGTTTATTGAAAAACTTCGTAGGGCAGGAGCCCCGGTTTTGGCCACTGCCAACCTAACCCTATGTGGACTTTGAAGTCAATAATGTTTAAAATACTTAATGGTTACTGAAATAAACTCTAGACATCTATATAAGGGCATTTTTTTTTTACTTTTTTAACGGATTCCTTCATCCTTTTATAATGTTTAACAGTAAGTTAAACATTATAAAACTGCAAACAAAAACTCATTTCCCAAAAACACGTAAAAGTGAAAAATAAATTGAATCATTCAATTCAAAGTACGAAAGTGCTGGAATTTTTCTAATTAATCTTGAACTTACTGATCTGATTGAAGTCGGTGTCAAGCCAAATAGGTATTAATATTAATATGTATTTGATAGGTTACAATTTACCCCACTCTGCGCATGAGATGAGATAAATAATAAATAAATAATAAATAAATAACTTCTTACATTCACACCAATTATCTAAGCCCATTTTAATTTCATTAAGAAACTGTATCATGGAAAACTTGATAACGGATAAATATCATACTTAAATACTTTTTGTTTGTAAATACATACTTAATATACATAGTAAACACCCAGACCAAGACAAATAGACATGTTCATGCACACAAATATTTATCTTGTTCGGGAATCGAACCCGAGACCACTGGCGCAGAAGGTGGGTAGCCTACCCCTGCGCCAAATCGGTCGTCGCGAGATATTGTGTATTATTGTTTCTCTATTTTGAAATGAAATGAAAATGAGTTTTGAAATTGAATTTTAAGTATTCGTTCTTGTTACTTTCGGCTTGACACCGACTTCAATCAGATCAGTAAGTTCAAGATTAATTAGAAAAATTCCAGCACTTTCGTACTTTGAATTGAATGATTCAATTTATTTTTCACTTTTACGTGTTTTTGGGAAATGAGTTTTTGTTTGCAGTTTTGTTTTGAAGGCGGTTTAATTTTTTTTAGAAAAATTTTGTTTATTTTTCCTTTTTTAGTGTAAGAAATCTACTATAAGAAATAGCATAATGAGCAAGGGTAGTTCAATGTGCAACGACTATAGCCCATATCTAAATTAGAACACTCAGACTAGCACCACCCTCCAACTCTTTACTGTTATGCAGTTTCCTTCCACCATCAGCTAACCTAAATTACTTTAAAGATAAAACTAAAAATTCTATTTGCGCTTGCGGTACTTAAAAACATACTTTAACTCCTAAGCGTTAAAGAGTTTTACCTTCCATCATCAGCTTAACTAAATAACCTGAAAGGAAACAGAAAATATTTACGTATCAACGATATTTAAAGAATTATCCTCCAACTCCTAACTATTGAGGAGTTGTACCTTCCATCACCAGCTCATCATCGTGAGATGATGACTACCAGTCGCAAATACTTGAAAATTACTTATGAACCTTAAAGGAATCGTATTGCGCCCGTAAAATATTTAGTATTTAATTAATGTTTTCGATGGCCATATGTGGTCTTCATCATCAGTTACTCTTCACCAAATGGTGCTTACCGAAAGCAAATGCACGAGTTACTTAAGAAAATACCAAAATCGCTATAGGTGTGCCTATAATATTTGAAGAGTTCCCTTGATTTCTCCAGGATACCATCATCAGATCCTGACCGTATAACAATGGGACCAATTTGTAACTATATGCTTTCAAACCAAAAAAGAATTTCTAAAATCGGTTTATAATTGACAAAGTTATGAGGTAACAAACATTAAAAAAATAATAAAAAAAAAAAAAACAACCGAACTGAGAACCTCCTCCTTTTTTTGAAGTCGGTTAAAAAGGATGAAGGAATCCGTAACTAAGGATGTCTGCCATCATTCTATTTCATTGCTACGCCTCTCAAGGTGAATGTGATAATGATTATTATACTAATACATTTTAAGTTAAGTCGCAAGTAAATATACCTCAATAAAGATTAAAAACTTAAAAATAATCAGCCTACTCACTGTACAGTAGTTTAAAATCAATCAAGCATTTACATTCCCAAACAACATTAAAATGCAAAAGTTAACCTTTTTACGCCTAATCTTACTGAATTAATTTTGATAAAATTTGGCAAACAGAGATTAGAGCTTAGAGAATGAGTCGGTAATCAATAAAAGACCGTTGACAATGAGGATAGACCGCCAAGTAACTTTTTGCTGAAAAGAAAAGTTCACGAATTATGGCTTTGGCTTTACAGGTAATGAAAGTAAATTTTGACGAATTTTGGCTTTTTTTGTTATTTTTCTTTTGAAATATAGAATCGTTTGTGCATTCTTGTTATTTATTTATGTACTTAAGTGTTCCTCTATTTTATTAAATTACTAGATAAAATCTGCTTCCCAAAAGTTATCTCCCGGCGGCAATCGAACCCGCGATCTTTCGTTTAGTTATCGAAACAAAAATGATCATTAGTACAAAAATGTAATTAAAAAAGGATAAAATAATTTAAAAACCCCCGACTTAAATAATTTATGTCGCCTATGAACTTAATAAGAAACGCAAGAAAATCCGTCCGGGCTGCCATTAAATGAACTAAGTAGTTTTGTAGTTTTTTAGTTATTTATATTTATGTTGAAATTTGAAATATTGATGGCAGCCCTCGACGGATTTTCTTGCGTTTCTTATTAAGTTCATAGGCCACATAAATTATTTAAGTCGCGGGTTTTTAAATTATTTCAAACTTTAAGAGCATTTTAAGAATAATCATTAACCAATAACAAACCCATTATTGAAAACCGCATCCAAATCGGACTAGTAGTACGTTAGTAATATTATAGTATTCTTTGCTATAGTAGTTTTGGTTTTGCATAAGCAAATGCAGCTCCCCCTGGTGAGTTGTTACCGTAAAACATGTCTAAGAACTTGCTCTGAAATGAAACCTTTTGAATGCAAAAAACCGCATCGAAATCGGCCCAGTCGTTTCCGAGGAAAATGGCAACAAACATACATACAAAAAAATATGTAGTTTAAAAAACTAAAAACACACTTTTATAAGAACAGACTAAAAAGAACAGAATAACCGTCTATTCAGTAACTGAAATTAAAAAGCGTGGTGCGCGTTGTCAATATTAAGTACTTGAATGCATGCTTTGCAAAGGGCGCACCACGCTTTTTAATTTCAGTTACTGAATAGACGGTTATTCTGTTCTTTTTAGTCTGTTCTTATAAAAGTGTGTTTTTAGTTTTTTAAACTACATATTTATTTTTTACTTTTTAGTTTAATAAATGGCAAGCTATGGATGGATGGTAATCGATTTCACAGTCCATTCATGTGTCTGCCCACCCCGTAAACATTATAACTCAAAGGCGTGATTGTATTTATTTAGTTTTACAAATTCAAGTAGAGTCTATTAGTTACCAGATGCGCGAGCCGAACCCTTACTTCCTACCTGCTCCATCATCAGACCCTCACCACCACCACCACCAAGTGTAGCGAAAAGGTCTCATCAGAACGAAACAAATGAGCCCAAACTCGAGGGGTTTCCTAGTGGTCATTAAGGAGTGCCACTGACTTCCTCCCTGCTCTATTATCAAACCCTCACCACCAAGTGTAGCAAATAGGTCTCATCAGAACGAAACAAATGAGCCCAAACTCGAGGGGTTTCCTAGTGGTCATTTAGGAGTGCCACTGACTTCCTCGCTGCTCCATCATCAGACTCACCACCAAGTGTAGCGAATGGTCACATCAGAACGAAACAAATGAGCCAGAACTCAAAGGGTTTCCTATTGGCCATTAAGGAGTGCCACTGGCTTTCTCCCTGCTCTATCATCAGACCCTCACCACCGAATGTAGCGAATATATCTCATCAGAACGAAACAAATGAGCTAGAACTCGAGGTGTTTCTTATTGGTCATTAAGGAGTGGCACTGGCTTCCTTCCTGCTCCATCATCAGACCCTCACCACCAAGTGCAGCTAATAAGTATCATCAGAACGGAACGACGGAGCCCAAGCTAGACGGGTTTCCTAGTGGTCATTAAGAAGTGCCACTAGCTTCCTCCCTGCTCCATCATCAGACCCTCACCACCAAGTGTAGCGAATATATCTCATCAGAACGAAACAAATGAGCTAGAACTCGAGGTGTTTCTTATTGGTCATTAAGGAGTGGCACTGGCTTCCTTCCTGCTCCATCATCAGACCCTCACCACCAAGTGCAGCTAATATGTCTCATCAGAACGGAACAACGGAGCCCAAACTCGACGGGTTTCCTAGTGGTCATTTAGGAGTGCCACTGACTTCCTCGCTGCTCCATCATCAGACTCTCACCATCAAGTGTAGCGAATGGTCACATCAGAACGAAACAAATGAGCCAGAACTCGAAGGGTTTCCTATTGGCCATTAAGGAGTGCCACTGGCTTTCTCCCTGCTCTATCATCAGACCCTCACCACCGAATGTAGCGGATAGGTCTCATCAGAACAAAACAAATGAGCCTAAACTAAAAAGGTTTCGTAGTGATCATTAAGGAGTGCCACTGGCTTCTTCCCAGCTCCATCATCAGACCCTCGCCACCAAGTGTAGCGAATAGTTCTCGTCTGAACGAAACAAATGAGCCCAAACTCGAGAGGTTTCCTAGTGGTCATTAAGAAGTGCCACTGGCTTCCTCTCTGCTCCATCATCAGACCCTCACTACCAAGTGTAGCGAATATATCTAATCAGAACGAAACAAATGAGCTAGAACTCGAGGTGTTTCTTATTGGTCATTAAGGAGTGGCACTGGCTTCCTTCCTGCTCCATCATCAGACCCTTACCACCAAGTGTAGATAATAAGTCTCATCAGAACGGAACAACGGAGCCCAAACTCGACGGGTTTCCTAGTGGTCATTAAGAAGCGCCACTAGCTTCCTCCCTGCTCCATCATCAGACCCTCACCATCAAGTTTAGCGAATAGGTCTCATCAGAACAAAACAAATGAGCCTAAGCTCGAGGGGTTTCCTAGCAGCCATTGAAGAGTTCTATTGCTCACCTCTTGACTCCATCATCAGATCAGCTCGATGGTAGCAAATTATTGTATTGTCATCGGATCCATATAGACTTGCAAAGTTTCAAATCAATACGACAATTAGAAGTAGGTTAAAATTGAATTCCAAGATTTTCTTACATTGTGACTTAGTTACAAGTGAAGCTAATAAAAGTGTGGTAAAAACAAATAAATAAATTAATTAATTAACAAACAACCTCCCGCCGCCTCCGTTCCGTTCCGTCCGTCGTGGGTAAAAATAGTTCAATATTACTGTTAAATAAAAATAACTAATTAATACGTTAATGTTATTAATTAATATTGGACCATTTTCAATGTCGTCAATATAAGAATAAATATACCTAGTCTTCTATACTAATATTATAAAGAGGAAAGATTTGATTATTTGTTTGTTTGCATCGAATCTCCGAAACTACTGGACCGATTTCGAGGATTCTTTAACCATTAAGAAAGCTAAGTACATTTTTCCCGAGTGACAAAGGCTATATTTTATCCCGATATCCCCACGGGAACGGGAACCGCGCTGGTAACCAG
Organism: Crambus lathoniellus; assembly: GCA_949710035.1. NCBI lineage: Eukaryota > Metazoa > Arthropoda > Insecta > Lepidoptera > Crambidae > Crambus > Crambus lathoniellus. Next base: position 25,492,371 of record OX453301.1, read on the forward strand.
TAGTAAAGAAAATTCATTTAATTTTTCATGTTATAATTCTTATCCTACTAATATTATAAATGCGAAAGTTTAGATGTTTGGATGTTAAGATGTTTGGATGTTTGTTACTCAATCACGCCATAACGGCTGAACGGATTTGGCTGAAATTTGGAACACAGATACTTTGTAGCCTGGAGAGGAACATCAGCATTTTTATCCCGGAAAAATATCACATTCCCGCGGGATAACGTCCTGTAGTCCACGCGGGCGAAGCCGCGGGCGGAAAGGTGTGATACGTTCTGGCCCGGCCACGGTGTCAACTAAGGCTGTGGTTGTGTCAGTATACGGTACGGATAAGTACCTCGTAGTACTTTGATGGAAAAAAAGAGTACCACAGTATTTCATCAGTTATAACACATTTTTGGTGGCCGGGCTGCAACGCATACGACCCAGCCCGGCCACGCTTCTATCGAAATAAATAGATAACTTTACGATGCAATTTTCGTACGGGTAATGGTACGTATTCTGTACCAACGAGAATGTGTCCGTTTCCCCTTTAAAATGGTAATTAAAACAATATATTTTGGCATTGAAATTTCTGAAATAAAACGCCTGATATTGTTGATTGAGCAATATACGTAACTCGACGTCTTCTGTATATATTTTTATTGTAGGCGCAATGGCTCATATTCATATGATTTAAACTAGACTTACTTAAAATTTGATAAAAAATTATAATTATACATCTATCTTTTCCCATTGGTCTTTTTCCACTTACATTTTGTTTAGTGTAAATAGTTTCTAAGACCCCAAAATATTTTAAAAGCTTAGCAGTCAGGGCTGCCTCAATGCAAAAAGGTTTTCGTAAAGAAGAGTAAATATATTTTCCTATACATTTCGGAAGGATGATATAGATTTGAAAAATTTATAGTATGGTGGTCCCTTTTTATGGGCATATTAAAATAAAAAATAAAGTTTTTGAAACTGAACCGTGCGACATAACTATACCATAGGTATTAGAAAAGATCGAAGAGAATTTCGTTTCGCAATTTGCCACAGTAGGACTCATACCCACGACATTTCACTGTCGTCCGAGCAAATGCTCTGACTACTGTGCTACGGAGTCGTAAAAAGACGCATCGAATTTCTCTAATACTTCTTATACGTCGATAGGTACGTAATCTTCAAACTGTCTTAAATGCGAAAAAAAAAGAATAAATCGAACTCATCGCTTCATTATAACGTTAAGTGGGGGTAAAGTTTGACTTATTGTTTTTAGGGTTCCGTAGCAAAATGGTAAAAAGGAATCCTTATGGTGCGACTCTGTCTGTCTGTCACAAACTGGTTTACTCGAGAACCACTTATGCTATCAACTTGAAATTAGATGATGTTTGCCCAACCATTTTGCAAATAAGAGAGAAATAATACTATTAATATTTTTTTTGGAACAGGGTCTGAAAGGGGATCTTAAAAATTCGAAGTGGGGCTACTAGGGCATATGAAGTATCATATGAAAGAGCGCTGCTTGCAAATTCTCAAACATCTGTTTTTTTTTGTTTTAGGCTGCATAGTTTTTGACTTATGATGAAAAATGTAAAAAAAATACCGTTCCCTCTTATCGCCGAAGTTTGCAAAGAGAAAATCTGAAATTCTTATATGTAATAGAAGTTCATGTAAAGATTACAGGAAAAATAAAACGATGTCTCTTAATAGTAAACTTTTTCAGAAATCATCAACCAATTATTATTTACATTAGTTCCACTATCGGTCAAGAGATAGCACTGACCTAAAACTGCATTATTCTACACCGCAAACTCTGACGACTATAGCCTCGCCGATGAAAACATTTTCACGTTTTATTTATTTATATTAATGATGGTACGGAACCCTCGGTGCACGAGTCCGATTCGCTCTTGACCGGTCTTTTTATGTACTTAGTTCCCTGTAGTGGTTGTGGTTTTCGTTATCGAAGTTTAAAGCCTGATTGTATCTACTAATATATTAAGAACAACAAAACAAACATTGATTTTGAAAAAATAATTTGTACTTTTTATTTGTTTAATATCCATTTGATACATAGTATATAACGTTTTTTAACCAACTCAAAAAAGAAGGAGGTTATCAATTCGACTGTATATTTTTTTATTTTTTATGTGTGTTACCTCAGAACTTTTTCGTTAATGAACGGATTTGGATAATTCTTTTTTTATTTGAAAGGTGACGCTTCTCGTGTAGTCTCATTCAAATTTCATCAAGAACTGACGAGAAGTTCTGGAATTATCGTGAATAATGCGTATTGAGACTTTAGTTTGCTTATTTAGACGACTTCTTTATTTTCATCAAAGTGAGGATCTTTTTCAATTTTTTTTGTCGAAAGTTTATACTCCTGCCTGACGAGATCTTATTTTCACCAAGTCAAGATCAGGAGATGAAATCCCAGGAAAATTGAGAGAAATTCTCTAATATAGGCAACATCGTTCCATTTATTTTTGAAGTTAGTCAAGTATTTGCATCTGGTAGTATGATCATCTCATAGTGAAGAGCTGGTGATGGAAGCTACAACTCCTTAACGGTTAGAAGCTGGAAAATAATTCCTTAAGTATTAATCGTACGTATGGACTAATAGTTACCTATATTCTTTCAGGTTATTAGGGTGAGCTGATTGATGATGAGAGTTGAAACTTCTCAACATAGTTATAGGATGTTTTATAAATACCATATGCACGAACGAATGGACCTTCAGTTGTATACCTTCAAGTTATCTAAGTAGCTAAAGATGGATAGCTGAACTCCGTAACGGTCAGGATATTACAACAATTTATCATAATCACCATGTAGTTTCGCTACGATTATTTACACTAAAAATCGAAAAATAAAACGTTAAAGAGAATGTAACCGCCTTCAAAAAGAATCTTCAAACAAAATTAACAAAAAAAGTCGGTGCCAAGCCAAGCCAAAAAGAATAGGAACGAATTAAACTGAGTGAAATAACAAAAATTAAAAAAACCCGGTCCCAAGCGTGAGGTGTAGGACGTATTTACCTCAAATACCTATTAGACTTGGCACCGACTCCAAACAGTTCAGTAAGTTAGGTACCAAGATAAGTTAGAAAAAGTCACGCATTGTCGTCCTTTGAATTAAAAATTCTAATTACTTTTTTCGTTTTTTAGTGTTTGTTAATTTTGTTTGAAGATTCTTTTTGAAGGCGGTTCCCTTTTAAAAAAAAAATGTTTTATTTCTATTACTTAAAAATTCGTAAAACTCATATTTACAAACAATTTTTTGTATGGAGGCAGCCCTGAGTGATAATCTCTCAAGACGTCAAATTACGTTTATTTGCTCAAACAATAATGTCAGGCGTTTTATTTCAAAAATTTCGATACAAAAATAAATAGTTTTAATTACTATTTTAAAGGGGAAACGGACACATTCTTGTTGGTACAGAATACGTACCATCACCTCGTACCAAAATTGCATCGTAAAGTTACCTATTTATTTCGATAGAAGCGTGGCCGGGCTGGGTCGTATGCGTTGCAGCCCGGCCACCAAAAATGTGTTATAACTGATGAAATACTGTGGTACTCTTTTTTTCCATCGAAGTACTACGAGGTACTTATCCGTACCGTTTACTGACACAACCATAGCCTTATTTGACGCCGTGGCCGGGCCAGAACGTAACACACGGCGGAAAGCTAGTACTTAATAAAAAGGTTTTCTATTAATAATGATTAGTAATAAAAGCGAGTAGGTATATTTTAGAATTTCCTTATTTATTTTAATTGCCGTATGAGTAGCCAAACACAATATTTATATAGGTACCAATACCTACGAATGCTACACAACGAAGTTCACGATGATAATATTCATATAAAAGTTTAAAAAAAAATAGAATTATATGTCCATTGCGTTGTTCCCAAAGTATAAAAGCTAGGTACCTACTTATGTATGCTTTTGAACAAGATGGTGTTGAGAGAAAATATTCTTATTTTGCACTATGCTATACAGGGTAAATTTTTAATCAGTGCACAAATTTTTAAGATCGACTCAGAATCGGTAAGTGAACAACTTTCTCCTAGAAACATAGGTCGAAATATGTCAAAATTTTTTTGACTCTTTATACAAATCGGACTGATCACGTGATCGATTTAGTATGGGAAGTCCAAAAATTTTTGTCATATTTCGACCCATGTTTCTAGGAGAAAGTTGTTCACTTACCGATTCTCAGTTGATCCTAAAAAATTGTGCACTGGTCAAAAAATTTTCTTGTATATACCCCAACAATTGGACACCATCTCATACAAGTATGAGTCATACCTACAATACTCGTATTCGTATATAATGCTCCAGTCCAATTCCAAATTAAGTAGCTTATATAACCGCTTGTTTTAAGTTAATGGGAAACACCGACGAATGGACCACAAACACCCAGACGCGAGAAAATATAGAAAAGTTAGTTTTCTACTTTTATCCGAACGGGAATCGAATTTGGGACCTCAGATATACCGGCAACTTGACATACGCCACTCGCCTACGAAGGTAGTAAAAATGTACAATGGGTAATGGTAATAATATTTGGCAACGGGTTTTTTATTACCTACACCATCACATACATTGTTCCTATGCCAAAGTGTAGAAGCTTGAGCACTAGTACTTATTATGGAAATTGGAAACAACTAGTACTTATTATGGAAATTGGAAACAACGACGGGTAGTAGGTAGTAGTAGTAGTATTGTCACTTTTTTCCGCATTTAGACTCAAATTTGGTCCAATTTGGACAACGACAGGTAATATTTACCCGACTGGGAATCGAACCCGGATCGAACCCCTAGCGATAGCGGCACCTTGAAAACCGGTGCGTGCACCACTTGGCCACGGAGGTCGTAGGTAGGTACATTAATAAAAAAGCTGATCAATTCCGATGGTGGATGTGATGAAAGGCATGCAAGTTACGTGTCAAGTCAGGGTCACGGCATTGCATCGCCTCACGTTCCTACAATTGCTGAATTCGCATGAAACGTCGCGCGATTGTATCTTTTATCGACGATTTTATCAAGTGTACAGTCGGCACCACGTAAAGGTTAGCGTGTTGACTACTGTTGACATTGAGAACGCATTTACTCCGTCTGCAATTTTTTTTAAATATTTGTTTTGAAACCAATGTTATTTGAACCTATGATTTATATGCATTTACAGTGCAATTCGAGAAGTATCGGAAAATTATTTTTACATTTTTGCATTCATAACTTCGATCAATATTCACAATGATATTTTATATAGAAAAAATCTACCTGTCTCACAACTAGCTCCGATGGGACTCGAACCAACGAACTTTCGCTGTTCATTAACAGAACATTCACCCGGACAGTGAAAGGTCGTGGGTTCGAGTCCCAATTTTTTCAAGGCCCTTCGGTCATATAAACATGATTAAAGGGCACCCACCTCGAACAACGCTTACGAAGAAAACGGTGATCATGAATCGCTGCTGATCCAATACACAGTTCTCGCTCAAGCTCTAACATACGTAATTCGTCGGTTTCCGCGCGAATCATAGAGCTAAAATCACGTCGACTGAGTTCCAATGTTTTTTTTTATCCACGACGGGGTAACACTTAGCCTTCATCACACCTGATGATAAGTGGTGATAAGGCTGAAGGTGGGAACTCCCGGAATCCTCAATCACTGAGGAACTGCTATCTTATCTCTAACTGCCGGAACACAATAATGCTGAAAACATCGTTGTTATGGCGTCAGACTTAGATAAGATGGTGGTAGCTAGCCAGGCGGACTAAGAACAAGTCCTACCACCAACCAAACCGAATACAATATGTACCCCCACTGGGAATCGAACCCGGGACCTCTGGGTCTGAAATCGGTGGTATGAACCACTAGACCACAGAGGCGGTTTAAAAATGTTGTTGTAAGCAAATTCCCGCCAAATTCTTACAAAAATAAGCATTTTTAATGTTCCATATTTAAATTCATCACTAAAGAACAGCTGTGTTAATGTTGATCGAAGCTAAATAACCAGTGTTTACGATGGTGTATGACTTTCCAGTATCAAATTATTAAGTAAAGAGTATCTCTTATTACTTTTGGCATGCCTCTCGTACATTACCTCGTACCTACTACCTGTGCTAAATTACTAATGCATTCATAATATCATAGGAATTACTCATTGTTCAAAAAGCAGTGAAAATAGTATAATCACAAGGTGGACTTTGATTTGATGTTAAAACCTTTAACTCTCTATCTTACTTTACTAATACTTATAATAAAATGCGATGGATGTTTGTTAATTAATCGTTGGTAGTGAAACAGCTGAATGGATCTGGATGTTTGGCACAAAGATCTAGATATCTATAGCAAACAGGCTCATTTTTACCACGGAAAAATATCTCATCCCCACGGGAAAACTTCATATTCTAGCTCGGGGGGTAAAGCCGCGGGCGGAAAGCTAGTTGTCTATAAGCAGTGAACCAGCAGCACTGTCACTAAAAGTACGTAGGGTAGGAGACCCCTTTGTGGCCACTTTAAGGATTTTTTCACTTTGAAGCACTTTAATGATCTTAGGTAGGTATTTAAGACAAACATTAGGTATATCTTAAATTAAAGAAAATTTAACTAGTTATCTTTAAAGGTACCTACATCTTTCTAATAAAAAAAATGTTTATAGCACAAAATGTGCGAAAGGTGCAAAATACCCCGGTTTTGGCCACATAAAGATAGTGGCCAAAACCTCCAATCTTCACTCATCACTACATAGTATAAAACAAAGTCGCTTTCTCTGTCCCTATGTCCCTTTGTATGCTTAAATCTTTGAAACTACGCAACGGATTTTGATGCGTTTTTTTTTAATAGATAGAGTGATTCAAGAGGAAGGTTTATATGTACTTTTTATCCCGATATTCCCACGGGAACGGGAACCACGCGGGTGAAACCGCGGGCGGCCGCTAGTTAGTAATAAATTGAAATGTTAAAGTTTTGAGCACGTTTTTTCTGTGGGCTATCCATAACGCCGCACAAACTTGTTATTCAACATTAAATGTTAAATTTCGTGATCTTTCTTTTATTTAAGATACTATGTTATTTAGAAGAAATGCTTAGGTATAATCGAGCCTTTCGATCGGTACAATAAAATTAAAGAGATATTTTTTTTACATTCAGCGGGTTCGATTCCCAGTTGAGACAGGCGATTATTTAAAATTCTTTGAATGCAGTTCGTTTTCGTCTTAAAATAAAAATGAAGTCTCCTTTCAGTCAAATTTTATATCGGTACTTTCCCTCCATGTGACATAGTTTTGTATAGGTATGTATTTGGTAGGTCTCAGAATAAGGTCGTAGGTTTTTTTTTGTCCCGAAATTCTAAAGGAGCGTTGTTTTTAGTAGTTTAGTAATACATAATGATTAAAAGCGTAAATAAGACACCTTAAAACCTCTACCTAGGTTCAACTTCTAAGGTTAAAAAACTACACCGTATTTCTTTTTGAGAGAAACAAAGGCAGTAGAAATTACAAAACAAGGGTAAGTATACTGCAACCGTAACTTTTTAAAAAGTAACAAAATGTTAAGTAATTTCTTATATCTGCTAAACCTACTGACCTCATTTAAAACGGTGTCAATATTAGGCACGTCATAATGTTTGTGAGTAACAATTTCATGCATGTAGTTTATGAATTTACAATGCAATTCAGTAATTATAAGAATTATTTTTATAAAAAAATAAAACCGCCTTCAAAAAAATGACATCAAAAACGTAAGAAATAATCCCTCTAACACTGTATTCACACCAAATAACATAAGTTACTTTGAAGTGAAATGACATGAAACATGTAAGTACAATTTTTTGTTGTTTTTGTTAAAACCCGCCCAACTTCAAAGTACTTACGTTATTTGGTGTGAATACAGTATTAGAGGGATTATTTCTTACGTTTTTGATGTCATTTTTTGAAGGCGGTTTTATTATTTTATAAAAATAATTTTTGTTTCACTCTTTTTAGTGCATCATACATCATGCAGGCAATTTTCGTGTATTCTGGTAAATAGGTATGTGATCAAACTGAGAACCTCCTTTTTTGAAGTCAGTTAAATACCTTGCGGTATCCCCTTTCCAACAAAACAAGAATCATCAATCGGTTTATAAACAAAGGAGTTATGCCTAAAGATACGTAATAAATTCACATAAAGTGGTAACGAAAACGACAGAATTTTCAAGATTTCCTGAAAACTAAGAGAAAAAATCTTTCCGTGTTCTGTGTTCTGAACCGATTTCAAAATTTCAAAAAATGGGACCATCTTGTTACAAAACCTGATGTTATAATTATAACGTTTGAATAATTTCAATCGGATTAGCCGTCTTCGAGTAATCGGTGTACTTACTACATACATATAAAAAAAACGCGACGAATAGATAACCTCCTCCTTTTCAATTTTTGAAGTCGGTTAAAAAAAATAAACGCGACGAATAGATAACGTCCTCCTTTTCAATTTTTGAAGTCGCTTAATAACCTCCTCCTTTTCAAGTTTTGAAGTCGGTTAAAAAATATGAAAGAATATAAAATCGCCTGAAAGCTACTTACAGGGCTGGTGGTATTTTTATATCACAATCCTACTTAATATTATAAATGTGAAAGTTTAGATGTTTGGATGTTTAGATGTTTGGATGTTTGTTACTCAATCACGCCACAACGGCTGAACGGATTTGGCTGAAATTTGGGACACAGATACTTTGTAGCCTGGAGAGGGACATAGGCTACTTTTTATCCCGGAAAAATATCACATTCCCGCGGGATAACGTCGTGTAGTTCACGCGGGCGAAGCCGCGGGCGGAAAGCTAGTTTTCCCTATAATTACAGAATTGCATTGTGAATGCATGTAATAATATAAAAATCTTAAACAATCCTAGGTATGCAAAATTTGTAGTGCTATTTGTTTTAATAAGTAAGTACTTTCATTTAGGTGTGGTAATCCTCCCACTTAAAAGTGAAAATAAAAAATAACTGTTTTGTTTCATTGAGTGGATGTCAGACAATTAACGGAATGCAATAAAAATAATTGTACTTAATTGTTTTTCATCATTTATTTTGCAAAACATTGTATAAAGAATAAATAATTAAATTAATGTGATGATTTGCCATATTTCCTCTTCCCAGCTTAATGTCTGTCGGCATGGTTCGCTTCCACGTGTTGGTAAAGTTCTGAAGGGGGTGTCTTGACGATCCTGGTCAGGTTAGGTTCAGGATAGTCCTTGGAGATGGTATGGTGGCTGCCTTTCAGAGGGTCAGGGTAGTCTTCGGAAACCTTGTGGTGGTTCGCTGCCCTCATGTTCTCAACCCAATCTGCTTCACGCATGAAGTCACCATCGTCTCTATATGCGGGTGCGGTATACCCGTGTGATTGGGATAAGTAGCCAGATACCACATTAGGAGAGCAGTTCAACAGTATGGGGATGTTGCAACCACCAACTCTTGCGTTTGGGAATAACCCTACTGCTGATGGGAGAGCCTGGGGTATGGCCAAGGCATGGGCTGCTGGAACTAAACCTCCTACAGCTGTTGAAGGGTAGCTCGGAACTGGATGCGGAGCTATATGAGGAGCAGGGATCAAGGCAGCTGGCTCGTAGTAAGACCGCTTGTGGTCATCAGTCTTATGGTCCAATTCCAGGTATTGGGGATGAGGAGCACTCGCTGCTGCGAAATGAGCAATTGGTGTTTTCAAAGCACCTGGTACTGGAGACCGAAACGAAGGCGATTTCTGAACCCTCTTCCATTCTTCTGGGTTTTCAATTGGCACCGCCAAGCTTGTCCCGATGAGGAGTACAAAAATTATGATCTTCATTTTGGAGAGTGTGGTAAGTTTATGATGCGCTTTGATAAATTTTCTACTATTTATACATGCTTAGATCCAAAGATAAAGATGAAAATGTTTGTTATCTATGTTACCTAAAATCATCTTTAGATGTTTTCTCACGTAGGTATCGAAAAAAATTACCCAACATATTTTAACAGATATAAGTACCTATACCTATTACAGTACAGCTGATGTCGAAATTCCCCGAAGTAAAACGTTACTTAAATAAATAAATAAATAAATAATGTCTTATAATCACACCAATTTATCTAAGCTCATATAAATTTAATTAAGAAACTGTTTTATGGAAATTTATTTGCGAATAAATATACCTATAAGTACTTAAAATTATAATCTTTATCTATACTAATATTATAAAGAGGAAAGATTTGATTGTTTGTTTGTTTGCATCGAATAGGCTCCGAAACTACTGGACCGATATTGAAAATTCTTTGACTACATTACTTTGACTAGAAAGCTACATTCTTCCCGAGTGACATAGGCTATATTTTATCCCGATATTCCCACGGGAACGGGTACCACGCGGGTGAAACCACGAGGATTCGCTAGTTAAATTATAATAGCCAGTGTTTCTCAAAATAACTAGTGAAAATTAAAATAAGGTTGAAGGTTCGATTCCTGCCGTAGCCAGTTGGGAGTTTAGGAGGCCATCAAGTCCCCAATAGTTTCCTTTCCAGCTATTCCAGACATTTCAGACATTTGAAATAATAAGTTTTTAGTAAAAATTTCATTTTTATGACAAGCTTTTTTGCTGACTGTACTTTTATATTGTATTGTCATCTGAACTAAACCTGTAAGTAAACAAAATTTCAGCTCCATCGGACACTGGGAAGTGGGTTGAATTAAGCTTGCAAGATTAGTCCCCTACTAACTAAACTAACATACTCGTACTAACTAAGTAAGGTCCGGTTGCTCGAAGCTTGGTTACCTTAACTTTAGGGTTAAATTATGGTTAAAGTAAAATTAACCGGCGGTCAAATTTTAAAAGCGTTGTTGAAGAAGCGGTTACATTAACGAGCAGTCAAATTACACATTTAACGGCGGTCAAAATAACCGACAGGGGGTGGGGGTGGTTTAAATTTTGACATTAGTAATTAAGGGAAGGTTAATGAAATAGTACAAACAACACTTTTAACCCTTTCTTTTACCGATGTCAAAATTGACAACAGTTAAATTTTAACTTTTACTTTACTGTAATGTACGTGAAACCGGACCTAACTAACTAACATGGCAAGTTAATAAAAAGCTTGTAAAAAGGGAAATATTACATTGAACCACAAAAAATACTGAGTTGCACACCGAAAAAAATACTGACGTTTTGTTTGCATTTCACTATTTTTGTTGGATCATGGGTTAAATTGGTGATCAGTAAAATATTACCCAAATGATAATGGCATTGCAAATGAAAAAAGTGATGATGAATGATTTAAAAATCAATCATTTATTCTTTTGTACATAATCTGACTGACGTAATGGATTTTTTTCATTAAACATTAACAACACGCTTGGTATGTACCTACCTATAGTTTAAAACGAAGCTGGTACCACACCACCACTTAGCCGTAATACAAAAAAATATTCGCTAACCACAGGTCTAACTGATTTAGAAGCTTGAACTAATTTGATGAACTTTGGTACAGAATTATAACAAATCTATAATATGGTTAATTAATATTGCAGAGCAAAAAATAGCGCAATGGGCTGCCTCAATATAGGAGGCGTACCGGTTTTGGCCACTGTACCGGTTTTGGTCACTTTTGACTTTAAAGTTATATAAATAGGAATTAAAAAACTATGCTTATATTTATTAATGGCGAATAAAATATTGGACTTTTAGTTAATAATTACAGCACTTAGCTTTTTTTATGTAGTACGATATTTTAGAAATAAACACCATGTTATGTTTCAAAGTTAACATTTTGTAAAATTCTTAAGCAAAATGTTAAGGGTAAAGGTTTTGAAAAATCATTTTTTTTCTACAATAAAATTATTTTATGGTTATTTAATATTTTATATTACATTAGAATATGTTTCTTCCAGATGGATAAAGTGTTGTTTTCTCACTGTTGTCACAAAAAGTTGGAAAACAATAAGTGGCCAAAAGTGGGGCTGGAAATTTTAGCATTGTGCCACCTTTGGCCACTTTGCCATTAGTAGGAAGTTCCCAACTTTTCATAAAGTTATTTTATTTTAATAGACTCACAACTCAATTTTAAATTACTTATGTTTGGTTGTCCGCTGTCGCGGTAGCGGAGCGGAGCGAGACAGCAATGCAGAGCGGACTGTTTCTGCTTCGGAATCAATAGTATTGGTTAGTTAGGACCACTTTTCACTTTAAAAGTTATAAGTATAAATCTCCGTACTTTATAGTGAAATGGTAGAGGAAGTGAAGCGCGCAATTCGAGTGGAGAAGCGGAGTTAGGAAGCCGTGCTTGCTTGCCCCGCTTGGCTCTCTCTCTCCGCTTCTCTGCTCGGTTTCCTCACTCCGCTCCTTTTTCATTCTTCTGTTTCTAGTGTTTCATAAAACCCTTGTTTAGCTACCTCGCTCCGCTCGGCTACCTCACTCCTTTTAACTCCGTAAGGCTGCCTGTCCGCTGAAGTAGAGGGAATCGGAGTGGAGTTGCGATTCCATACTTTTGAAAGTAGAACCTAACTCCACCTTGAAGTCAAATGTATGAAAACACAGCTCCGCTCCGGTTTATTTTATGGAAAGTTACAAAATTTTGTATGTACTTATGTGTACCTACTAGGTACACACGGCGGCATATCAGACTATACATGTTAACCTTAAGAACACCTTTATGCCCTACGTAATAAAAGCTGTTATCGCATTTCAACTTGATGTGCTGTCGAGTGTACTTCGGAATGAGTGTATAAGAATAAGGTTTAAGTTCGTAGCGGACTCCTTGGAACTTCAAGTGTCTCTTAAAGTTAAGCAACACTTGAACTTGACGTCGATCGAATCGATGTGTTTCTGATATCAAAGATAGAAAAAACCTCGTAGTTGAGTGTCCCTTAAAGCTGAGTATCCCTTGAAATTAAGTAACACTCAACTGAACGTGACATCGACGTGTTTCCGATATCAAAGATAGAATACCCTATCATGTTTAAGTGTCACTTAAATTTAAGTGCCCCTTAAAGTTAAGTGTCATTCATATTAACGTGAAATCGGCTTGTTTTGATGTCAAAGATAGAAACCACCATAGTAGTTAAGTGGCCCTTAAAGTTAAGTGACACTCATATTAACGTCAAATCGGCGTGTTTTGATGCCAAGGATAGAAACCATCACAGTAGTTATGTGTCCTTTAAAATTAAGTGCCCCTTGAAGTTAAATGACACTCATATTAACGTAAAATCAGCGTGTTTTGATGTCAAAGATAGAGACCACCATAGTAGTTAAGTGGGCCTTAAAGTTAAGTGACATATTAACGTGAAATTGGCGCGTTTTGATGCCGAAGATAGAAACCACCTGTTCGGAAAAGATCGACGTTTCTGAACGCATCTATAATGTCACGTCAAATTGACATTTGGCTGTCACTTGAAGTTGACAGTGACACTTGATTGAAATTCTTGTTAGGAAAATGTCGGAATAATTTTGCTGAATTTGTTAAAGGTCGCTCGCGTTGAATGTGCCTGGCATATCGAGTTTGAATCCATCTAAAATTATCTATGTGATCCCGTTTTGTACGACCAAGGTTTTGATGCCATCTCTGGAGTGGCCGGTCGCGGATGCTTTGAAAGATAACCTTTTCTACCACACGCGCTTGTTGTTGGGACTGTAAATCATAATAAAAGAGGCTCCCCCGTGTGTGTCTTTGTGTATCTATTGTTGAAACGCCCAGTGTCTTGTGAACGCTGTTATTTGTGTTGTGAGTGAGGTCACTAATTGGTAAGGTCTGCAGAAGAAGAAGATACCTGGGGCGCGCGCCCCGTCTCGCCGCAGCCGAGGAGATTTTCGACACCACAGAACCGTATGTGAAATCACCTTACTTAACATTCTCTCCACTGTGTATCGCAGTCCTATTGTTCAGTTACATCCCGGCTGAAACCAAGATTTGTCCGGAGTCTATACTCATGATAGCCTTCCACTGCGCCAATGCTGACTCCGCGGTCTAGGCAGGGGTGTACTGAACATTTCTTGGTAGCAGAGCGTAGTTTGAAGGCCTGAGAGGCCCACGCCAAAACTTTGTATTAATCAGTGCCGTTTGATGACCCAGTCTGGTCCGGACTAGATTAATTTGTACTTGTAAATGGTAATTAACTTGCATTTGAAAAGTAAAGGGCATTCCTTTGTTATTGGTTCCATGTCTTGTAATTAATTGTCATGTATTGAAGTTCCAAAATGTAAACAGATACCTTTCTTTGTTCATAATAATTATTATTTAGTTTTGTCAGCAAACTTGAGTTGTGAATATTGACAAGTTTGTTGCTAAAATAATAGCTAATAAAAGGTCAGCTAATAAGTTTGCACTCAATACTTAGTGAAACTTAAATGATTTGGGACATTGTTTACACATTGAAACTCATTGAAACTTGTGCTTTGAAATAATTGAAATTAACTTGTTGTTGTGTAACAGTATGTTGTGTTGATATCCAAGTGAATTTCAATAGTCAGTGAGTTTTGTTGTTTTCTGATAACCTCCAGATATTTAAGAGTTTGTGTCATTATAAATACTTTGTTGTTGTAATATTGGAATTTTGTGGTTAGTAATAACCTCCAAATATTGGAGATTTTGTGTTATAGTGAATATTTTGAATTTGTTGTTTTTGTTGATAAATTTGTGACGTTACAATGACGGCCTCCTCTGCTAAAGCCAAAATACGTTCTGAGTTACGGTGGTTGGCTTCTGCGGTCGCGTTGTTGGATCGACCGGATAGAACGGAGGCCTTGTTGAACAGATACGTAGATCTGCCCATACGTTTGGCTGTTGTTGATGAGCAGTATGCCTTATTTTTGGAAAGGACTGTTGAGGCCGAGGTGGAAATGCGACAAGAAGTCGGTTTGGATGTGGACCAGTGTTATGATTTTGCGGACAGAATTACCCAGGTAGCTCGACCTTTGCAAGTGGCAAGAGAGAATGAACCGAGCCCGTCCCCGGTCACATCTAAAAGTATGCCCCCTCTCTTTGCTAGATTGGCCCCCTTAGACTTAAGGCGCTTTGCTGGTCGTCTAGAGGACTGGGAGGGCTTTATTAATATTTTTGATAGTCTTGTACATGCCCGGGACGATTTGACCCAGGGCCAGAAGTTAGCTTATTTGTTATCCGTGTTGGAAGGGGAGGCCCTTGAATCGGTTCAACATTTGGCCCCCTCGGATGAAAACTACCCTATTGCTAGGGATTTGATTGCCCGTCGGTACCAGAACGTACGACGTCTGGCGGACAACCATGTTGCCGCCATTTTGAATTTACCCCGCGTTGCCAGCGTGATGCACTTGAGAGTGGCTTTGTTAAATCCGCTGTTGGTGGCATACAACGCATTAAAAAACTTAAAACTCCCAGTGGAGCAGTGGTCGTTTTTGTTACTGCACATTGTCCTGGGAAAGTTGCCGGACTCTGTTAAGGTCCGTTTTGAGCAGCAGTATGGTGGGGATAGTGCGACTTATCTGCCACCCTTCTCGGACCTCTTGACGTTCCTGGAAGGAGAAAGTAGACTGGCAGATAATTCCTCTCTGGCCGGTCCTATGGGACCCGAACGACCTGTGCCACAGAGTAGATCCCCCACCGGACCCCCCCGTAGGGGGCGTATGGCCCCTCGCGCGCCCGGCCGCTATGCCGCCGTCCAGGAGACCGCCCGCTGCTTGTATTGTCGGGAACCGGGTCACAGCACGACCCGTTGTGATAAGTTCCTCGACCAGCGCGTCCAAGGCCGTCGAGCGATCGCGCGACAACGGACATGGTGCTACTCGTGCTTGGGCCTGCACATGCAGCGCGAATGTACCCAAGCGCACCCATGCCGCTTTTGTAAGGGCAACCACCATCCCCTCCTCTGCATGAACAGCCCAGAGGGCGGCGGAGCGCCGCAGCGCGTCGCTGCAGGATCACCGCGTATGGGTGGGGGTCTCGGACCCCCCGCGGTGTTTGAATCCCGCAGCAGTTCTAGTGGCCACCAGAGTGGCCCCAGACGCTCTCCGCCACGTTTGGAGCCTCAAACGGGCGGGGGTCCCAGGGACCCCCCAATGGGAAACCGATCCCCAAGGATGGGGATGAGTTATGCGAGCGTTGCCGGAGGTCGTAGAGGCCCCCCGCGACGTTTTGAGCCTCGCACGGGCGGGGGTCCCAGGGACCCCCCAATGGGAAACCGATCCCCAAGGATGGGGATGAGTTATGCGGGCGTTGCCGGAGGTCGTAGAGGCCCCCCGCGACGTTTTGAGCCTCGCACGGGCGGGGGTCCCACGGACCCCCCCATGGGAAATCGGTCCCCAACTAGGGGGTTCGATTTTGCGAGCGTTGCGGGAGGTCGTAGAAGCCCCCCGCAACGTGTTGAGCCTCGCACAGCCGGGGGTCCCCGGGACCCCCCCTCTGAAAATCGGTCACCGTGCCCCCGCGACTATGGGGCGACGTACACGGTGGATGATAGGCACCGATTCTCGCCGCCGCTCGCCGAATACCCGCGTTTGGAGCGGCGCCCGCCCCGTCTTCAAGGGGCCGGGAGATATAACCCGCCTGATACCGGGCGAATTGGACGTAGGCAGTATGTGGGAGATTGGGACCCCCTGGATCGCTATGAGCGACCCCCTTACCATGGGGGGACGTCTGGGGACCCCACATACTAGCAATCAACGTGTTTACGGTCGATTGTAGCCACCCCTCCAGAGACCGTTTTGTTGCCCACGGCCTCTGTGCTTGTCAGGGGATTGAATGGCGACCTTGTGGAAGTTCGCGCCTTGTTGGATTCCGGTGCTCAGGGGTGTGTTGTGTCATCTTGGTTAGTTAGGCGGTTGGGCCTCAAGGTGCACCCCCACACGGAAGGCGTGAGAGGTGTTGGCGATGTGAAAGTCCCCGGGTTGTTAGGGCATGTTGACTTCACATTTACATCACGTAATAAGTCCACGCCAGGCATTAAGACCTCGGCGATTGTGTTGGACACAGTTGTTGGCCGTCAACCTTCAGTTGACTTGGGACCGAGTATGTTGTCTTTGGTGTCTGATTCCCCACTCGCCGATCCAAATTTCTTCCGCCCAGGCCCGATTGATGCTCTCCTTGGAGCCGATGTCCTGGGGCGAGTTTTGTTGACGGGAAAGCGAGTTTTGCAGCCAGATGGCTTGGTAGCTCTGCAGACGACACTCGGTACAGTTGTGATGGGCCCTGCTCGCCGCGTTTTGGATTCCCTTGATGAGGATCGCGGTCTTGTTCTTAATGTGTCTCTCTCCGAAGTGGTGCAGAAGTTTTGGGAGGTTGAGGAACCTCCACCAGCCCCGCGGGTCGACCCAGTAGCGGATGAATGCGAGTTGTATTACCAGAATAACACTGGTCGCCTCCGCTCTGGTCGTTTGATCACCCGTCTCCCCTTTCGTGCCGGCCGACCTCCTCTGGGCGAATCCCGACCGCTAGCGGAACGTAGGCTAGTGGCGATGGAGCGTCGCATGAGCAAGGATCCGGTCTTCCGCCAGAAGTATGTTGAATTCATGCGGGAGTATGAGGAGTTAGGGCACATGTCCGTGAGCGATTTGGATTGGCGCTCCGTTGAGCACTTCTTTCTGCCGCACCACGCCGTTTTGAAATCCGGAAAGATTCGGGTGGTCTTTGACGGTTCGGCTCCCACCTCTACTGGAGCGTCCTTGAACCAGTGTCTGCATGTAGGTCCCAAGCTGCACACGGAGATCTCAGACATTTTGACCAACTTCCGGCGGCACCAAATTGTATTTATGACTGACATCCGGATGATGTTCAGACAAACGGTCATCCATCCCGAGGATAGGAGGTACCAATTGATTTTGTGGAGAGAGAGTCCTAGGGACCCCTTGTTGATTTATGAATTGAATACGAATACGTACGGTTTGGCTTCGAGCCCGTTTGTTGCGATTCGTTCTTTGTTGGAGTTGGCCGAGAAGGAGCGCTTGAGATACCCTCGCGCCTCCGCCATTTTGGCCAGTGACGTCTATGTGGATGACATATGCACGGGCGCCTCATCTGTCTCAGAGGCGATTGTCCTGAGAGACGAACTCACCGCCCTTTTGAAGTCGGGAGGTTACGAGTTGAGGAAATGGATATCCAACTCGCCTGATGTACTGGTAGGTTTGCCCGAGGAGCACCAGCAGGACCCCCACCTATTCGAAAATGTTGATAATCCCCATGTGGTGACCGTCCTTGGCGTACAGTACAAACCGGTCTCTGACACTTTCACGTATTGTGTGGATTTACGACCACCGAAAGTCTGGACCAAGCGTTTAGTATTGTCTACTGTCGCACGTACCTTTGACCCCAATGGGTGGATTTGCCCCGTGCTGTTTATGGCCAAGTGTTTCTTGCAACGGTTATGGGCTTCGGGTGTGTCGTGGGATGAACCCCTCTCGGACGAGTTACTCCGAGATTGGTCGAGCTTCGTTTCATCCCTCCCCGAGATTAATGAAGTGCATTTGCCGAGGCTATTCCTCCCTTCTGAAAATTGTAAAGTTACTCTTCACGGCTTTTCCGATGCCTCCGAACGTGGATTTGCTGCGGCCGTGTACCTCCGCACCGTTACTGTTGACGGAGTTGTTGCTGTGCATCTGGTGATAGCGAAAAGCAAAGTCGCTCCCCTTCGGACTCGTCATACGATCCCGAGGTTGGAATTGTGTGGAGCTGCCCTCCTAATGCGTTTGTTGAACCACGTATGGCTCACATTAGGTCGATCTATTAAGATACAAGAGGTTTATGCTTGGACGGACAGTCAGGTCGTCCTTTGTTGGTTGAAGGCTCCGGCGCACACCTTGGACGTGTTTGTGGCCAATCGAGTGTCGCAGATTTGTAATTCCGACATCGAGTTGATTTGGAGACACGTGCCGGGAACCATGAATCCCGCGGATTGTGCGTCTCGGGGTTGTGTAGCCCCAACCCTACTTAACCACCCCCTCTGGTGGGGCCCACAGTGGTTGATGCGGCCTGAGTCGGAGTGGCCGCCCTCTCCAGCGTTGTCGAACGTAGCCGTTCCTGATATGCGGGCATGCGTCCTGGAGACTAACCCCGCCGGGGAAAAGGATTTGTTGTTGGATCGGTACAGCTCCTTACAGAAGCTGCTTGGTGTTACCGCTTGGATCAGACGTTTTGTGTACAATTGCAGAAACCCACGCGCGAGGCGTGATTCGTCGGTTCTCACTCCGGACGAGCGTAGGGACGCGCTCTTGTTTTGGGTCCGGAGAGTACAAGCTGATAGTTTTGAGTCCGAGATTGAAATTTTGCGTTTAGGCCGTCGCAAGTTGAAGGGCGCGGTATCGCGATTGAATCCCTTCCTGGACGAGAGTGGGCTTTTGCGAGTCGGCGGAAGACTTCGAAATGCGAACCTGCCGTATGGAGCTCGTCACCCCCTTTTGTTACCTAAAGCCGGACATTTGACTCAACTGATAATAACAGATCGCCATGTGAATGCACAACATGCTGGCTGTAATGCTTTGTTGGCCATTTTGCAGCGTGAATTTTGGATTTTGTCTGCTCGTCGAGCCATTCGCACTGTGGTTTTCCGTTGCCTGCCTTGTTATCGATTGAAGGCCGCGACCATGCAGCCCCAGATGGGTGATTTGCCTGCTGATCGCGTCACGGAATGTAGAGCTTTTGCCGGAGTCGCCACCGACTTCGCCGGTCCCTTTACTGTAAAGGCTTCGAGACTGCGTAATGCTAAAACCTATAAGGCGTACTTGTGCGTGTTTGTGTGTTTGTCCACCAAGGCTGTCCACTTGGAAATTGTCTCGGAATTGTCTACCGAAGCCTTTGTCGCCGCCTTGAGCAGATTTGTTTCCCGTAGAGGACTGCCGTCATTGATACGTTCCGATTGTGGTACTAATTATAAGGGAACGTGTAATTATCTTAAGGAAGTAGTTAAGTTTTTTGTTGATAATAAAATAGACATTGGAACCACCCTCTCCCGGCGTGGGATAATCTGGAAGTTTAGCCCACCAGCTTGTCCGACCTGGGGAGGAATTTTTGAAGCTTGTGTAAAGGCTGCCAAGACACACTTGCGTCGCGTGATTGGAGAAACTATTCTCACGTTTGAGGAACTTGATACGGTATTTTGTAAAATTGAGGCCGTCCTCAACTCGCGACCCTTGTGCCCGTTGTCTTCGGACCCGAATGACCTGGAAGCTTTGACCCCAGGTCATTTCTTGATCGGACAGCCCCTTTTGGCGTTGCCTGAATATCCGATTCAGGATGTAGGATCCCATCGTTTGTCGCGATACCAACTTTTGAGACAGATGTCCCAAAACTTCTGGGCACGTTGGTCGATGGAGTATTTGCATATCCTACAACAGCGCGTGAAGTGGACAGATAAAACCACCCCACCCCAGACTGGCGACCTCGTGTTGATTAAGGATGCTAACCTGCCGCCCCTATGTTGGCGAAGGGGGCGCATTGTTAAACTCTACCCCGGAACTGACGGAGTTCCTCGTTTTGCTGAGGTTTTGGTTCGAGATTCGGTTTTGAAGAGAGCCGTTAGTGGGCTCTCCCGATTACCCGTAGATTGACGTACCGTTCTTAACGGTCCGGGGCGGGGGGATGTTCGGAAAAGATCGACGTTTCTGAACGCATCTATAATGTCACGTCAAATTGACATTTGGCTGTCACTTGAAGTTGACAGTGACACTTGATTGAAATTCTTGTTAGGAAAATGTCGGAATAATTTTGCTGAATTTGTTAAAGGTCGCTCGCGTTGAATGTGCCTGGCATATCGAGTTTGAATCCAACTAAAATTATCTATGTGATCCCGTTTTGTACGACCAAGGTTTTGATGCCATCTCTGGAGTGGCCGGTCGCGGATGCTTTGAAAGATAACCTTTTCTACCACACGCGCTTGTTGTTGGGACTGTAAATCATAATAAAAGAGGCTCCCCCGTGTGTGTCTTTGTGTATCTATTGTTGAAACGCCCAGTGTCTTGTGAACGCTGTTATTTGTGTTGTGAGTGAGGTCACTAATTGGTAAGGTCTGCAGAAGAAGAAGATACCTGGGGCGCGCGCCCCGTCTCGCCGCAGCCGAGGAGATTTTCGACACCACAGAACCGTATGTGAAATCACCTTACTTAACATTCTCTCCACTGTGTATCGCAGTCCTATTGTTCAGTTACATCCCGGCTGAAACCAAGATTTGTCCGGAGTCTATACTCATGATAGCCTTCCACTGCGCCAATGCTGACTCCGCGGTCTAGGCAGGGGTGTACTGAACACCACCATAGTAGTTAAGTGTCCTTAAAAGTTAAGTGCCCCTTAAAGTAAGATACTCTTATCTTAACTGAACGTGACGTTGACTGACGTGTTTCTGATGTCAAAAATCGGTCGTCGTAGATTGATTTCATAGGTTGATTTTAGAGGTGAAGACTACAGTCATAATGTTTAAATGTCCCTTATAGTTATGTGTCCCTCAAAGTTAAGTGACACTTATCTTATCCAAACATGACATCGACGTGTTTCTGATGTCAAAGGTGGAGGCACTATTGTTTTATTGCCCCATTTACCTAAATTAGTTGATGGAGGCTAGTGCCTACACTAGCCTATATCCGCTAATTTTCTTCTAATCAAGTGATAAAGGTATACTTATAAAGTTGTAGTAAGAAGCTAGCTGGGATTGAAATACTGTTTCATGCAGTGTTTAAGTCCAGAACTCGGATAAGATAGCAATTAGACTAAAACTCAAGTCATAAATATGGTAATTTTATCAAAGTGGCCAAAACCAATGCAAACTGGGTGACCAAAACCAGTGCAAAATGGCCAAAACCGGTGTATTTGGCCCCCTCTGAACATTTCGTTTTCTGTAAAAAAATCTTTAATGTTTTTTAAACTTTGAAAGTTGTAACCTTAAAGTTCGACAAATTCTGTATAATTTTAGATATAAATTTTCTCTTAAATACTTAAGATCATTAAGCACTAAGCGTTTAAAAGTGAAAAAATCCTTAAAGTGGCCAAAACCGGTTCGCCTGCCCTACCTACTTAGTAAAAATATTAGCTGGCTTGTACTATATACTATTATACTTACATATCATTTATTCCATGACCACAAGTAAGTAATATTACTGATAGCGTTTCTTGTTTTTGATTTTCAGGTTACCTTACCTTACCAGGGGTAACCTAAAAATCAATAGTACATTACAGCCGAGGACAGGTAATTTGCTTACCGTACAAGGCTTGTTGTATAGTGCTTTTCTCAAGAAATGCGAGGAAATAATAAAAACTGTTTAACTAAATAATATTTATTAAAATTTATATCACACATGTTCGGGCAATTATTAAATGTAAATGTTATTGTTTTCCCGGGCACACTTATGTATAAATCGCCCATAATAATATTATTTTAATGATGTATCATTAAAATACGCCAACAACACAGATTCCGAAAACGTATGCGCCTTTTTTTCACATTTCCAAATCAGCCCCCTGATTCACAAAGCGTCGGAAACGGAATCGGATTCGAATTCTGTGCTTTGATAAGATAAGATAAAAGATAAAAATATTCTTTATTCACTTAGACATAATAAATATGTACTTATGAATCGTCAATATTTTCCTACCACCCATTCAAGACTTTTTTAACTGACAAGAAGAATGGGCGCAAGAAACTTGCCAGCGTTTCTTAGTTAGGTAACGACATTTACAAAAAAAAACATATCGTTACTAATACAACAATTGCTTAGTATAAAAATACATCAATTTAAACAGTGATTATGTTATGTGTTACATCATGACCATGCATTGCGGTCATTCAAATAATCGTCTACTTTATAGTATCCTTTGCTCATCAGCGACTCTTTAATGTAACATTTAAATTTATGCAATGGTAGTTCAATAATATGCTGTGGAACTTTATTAAAAAAGGATATGCTTTTCCCCAGAAATGAGGCTCTGGATTTTTCTAGCCTAAACTTGGGAACGACAAGTTTATCTTTATTTCTTGTGTTAAAGCGATGAATATCGCTCTGCTTTACAAATGTATTATAATATTTTTTCACATAAATAATATTTTCATAGATGTATTGTCCTGCAACAGTTAAAATGTTTATTTCTTTAAATAGATCTCTTAAAGAATCTCTCGATCGGAGGTTGTACATGGCGCGAATAGCCCTTTTTTGGAGCACGAATATACTTTGGATGTTAGCGGCTGAGCCCCACAACAAAAGGCCGTAGGACATAACACTATGAAAATAACTAAAATAGACTATTCTAGCCGTTTCAATATCGGTTAAGAGCCTTATTTTCTTTACTGCGAATGCGGCCGAACTGAGTCTACTCGCCAAGGCTTCGATATGAGGATCCCATTGTAGTCGCGAGTCTAATATAATACCTAGAAACTTTGTATTGTTAATGAATTCGACCATATCGCCGTCTAGTCTTATATGAAAATCAACTTGTCTTACATTAGGTAACGAAAATTTTAAACACTTAGTTTTCTTTGAGTTTAATGATAAATTATTACTATTAAACCAATGTGACACTTTTGAAAGAGCACTATTTACTTCGTCAGAACAGTCATCACCTCTATCTACTTTAAAGACTAGAGATGTATCATCTGCAAATAGCACTGTCTCACATAAATTCTTCGCGTAGTAAGGAAGGTCATTTATGTATATTAAAAACAACAGCGGGCCCAATATTGATCCTTGGGGTACGCCCATAGTAATGGGAGCTCCGGTAGACTCAGTTTTATTAATAACTACCTTCTGAGTTCTTTCATACAGATATGAATGCATAAGGCTTACTGACATTTCAGAAACACCATAATGTTTTAACTTCCTTAATAGTGTTTGGTGATCAACACAATCGAATGCCTTGGAAAGGTCACAAAAAATAGCGATTACATCCTGCTTGTCCTCCCAGGCATCAAGTACATGTTTTAGAAATGCAACCCCAGCATCAGTTGTACTTTTACCTTTTGAAAAACCAAACTGTTTCTCATGCAGTATACTATTTAATTTAAAATATTCTAAAAGTTGAGCATAAATTAATTTCTCAAATATTTTACTTATTGCTGGTAGTATGGATATAGGTCTAAAATTTGCTGGGTCACTTTTGTCACCAGCTTTAAACAGAGGAATTATTTTACTATTTTTCATTAAATTAGGAAAGACCCCTTCACTTATACATTGGTTAAAAATTATTGCTAATGATGGAGCTATCACATCAATTATTGATTTGATGATACTTGTAGATATGCCCCAGAGATCTTCTGTTTTCTTAATATTTATTGCTTTGAATGCTTTAATAATATCTTCGGTAGTGACATAGCTAAAACTAAATGTTTCCTGGCACTTGTTCACACTAGATTCCATAAGAGAGACAGCGGTGTTGGGGCAAGAGTTAAGTCTGCTAGTAGTTTCTAACGGAATTCGAGCAAAGTAACCTTCAAAAGCACTAGCCACCTCAATATCTGATTCAAAAGTCTGATCACTAATTTTTAAGTTAAATGAATTAATTTTGCTTTTTATTTTGCCAGTTTCTTGGTTTATAATACTCCAGGTAGCTTTTATTTTATTTTCAGATGATTTAATTTTATTTGAAATATACCTAGATTTTGCCAGAGCACATACTTTCCTAAATGTTTTTGAATATTTCTTGACATATTCAATGAAGCTAGGATCACAGGAAGTCGTTTTTTGGGCATAGAGTTCAAATAACTTTCTTCTGCTATTATAAATACCAGGTGTGGCCCAGTCACTGAACTTCTTACGATCATTACACTTTATAACTTTTTGTTTAAAATTGTTACTAAATTCTTTTTCAACAATATCAAATAATGATTGATAAGAGTTATTAGCGTCAGCAGAAGCTGGCAAACATTGAATTTTATCTTGTACATTATTTCTAAATTTAGTAATACCACGTTTCGGTATTGGCCTGCAAATTACTTCGCGTTTAGGAGTAACATTATAGTGCTCAAAAGAAGCTAGTTGTCCACTGTGGTCGGATTTAATAATATTAATTACCGAATTCTCAATTAAGTTACAGTTGGAAAAGATGTTATCTAAGCAAGTAGCCGATGTTGGCGTAATTCGCGTTGGTTCATTAAAAGTGTGAAGCAAATTAAATGATTTAAAAAGATTAAGGAATTTACTGGAGAGTTGTGCTAATTTAATATCTAAGATGTCTATATTAAAATCTCCACAAACTACAATTTTTTTATTCTTACGACAGCATATTTTCAAAACATCCTCCATAGTGGACTCAAAGACTGTGTAATTTGCTCCAGGGGGGCTATATACACAGATTATAATCATTTGTTCAAGTTCCACGCATGATATCTCACAAATTCGTTCAACAGAGAGGGATACTATATCCTTTCGCTCTTTATATTGTGTGTTATTAGGTAAAATTATTAAAGAACCCCCCCTTACTGCAGTTTTTCTATTGAATGAACTTACAACACTATAATTATCCAAATTTAACAATAATTCATATTCTTTTAACCAATGTTCAGTAACACATAACACATCAATATTTTCACAATTTAAAAATAAACTTATTTCTAGGTCTTTGCCAGCAGAAAAGCCTTGGATATTCTGGTGTACTATTTTTAAACATTTAGGCCTTCCTCTTGTCAATACTGGGCTAGAGTATGCCTCCGTTGTCTCTAATGGTAATTTAAATTAACCACATCAGTATTTGGATTCAAAAGAATCGAATTATTTGGAACAGATTCCAAAGTTGAATTAGAAATGTCACATTTTAGCTGCTCAAAAGAAGCAGAAGTTAGAGTAGCCAGATTGTTGGCTAGTTGATTAAAATAAAAAGATAGCGATAATGCTATTTGTCGCATGATAATTATGCAGATAGTATTTATCTTTCGTCAAGTTAAGATTACATAACAGGATATTTATGTCAATTATTTGTATCTGACTATTATGAGATGCTATTGTGCTTAATGTTAAATTAAGATTATATCTTAATTTATTCTCTAATTGTGAAAACCCTTGACTATAGGGAAATGTAAACATAACAACTTTTCTAACATTTAGAGAGCATAATGAGTTACAGTATGATATTAAATGGTTTTTGTTTATACTATCTCTATTCCCGATTAAAACAATCAAGTTTGTGTTTTCACTATAAGATTTTTTTACAATTACTTTCATAATCTCATTTATGCTTGATCCAGGCATACAATAATTAGTAACACTTTCCTTAGAATGTTTCTGGATTAATTGGCCCAAGCCCTTCCCAATCTCATCGCAGAACATAATTGTTTTAGCGTTACTTATTCTTGTAGGTGGGTTATTTTCATTATTCAGTAGTATACTATCGGGTTTGTTAGAGGTGTCAGAGTTTGTTGGTATATAAACCTCCTGAGCAGCCCGACCTAATGTATCAGTTTTACATAAATTGTTGCTCACTTTGGTACAATTGCAGCTGCGTTTTTTACCTAGCGATTCAAACCGGTCTGAATTAAAATTACAAAGATCAATCATATCATAGGCAGCCATTTTTTGATTATTAAGTTGCTTGTGAGAAAACTCACACAAGTTAGTGTACATTTCCCTTAGTGATAGTTCCAAATTGTCAATTTTGTTACCTATTTGACTACCTATCATTTCACTTTCTTTATTTTTATTACATGTTTCCATGTTTATCATATTTAATTGTTCTAAAAGTACCTTACTTTGTCTTTGTCTATTCTTTAGCGAGTGACAGAGACAGAGCAAACATTCCGCTGTCGGGAGCGTTTCCGAACGGTTCGTGAATCAGGGGGCTGATCGTAGGTTTTCATATATCTTTCTTTTGATTTTGCTGGCAGTAAGTGTTCTGTTATTAATTTTGCTTCTGCTCTTAAATTTGGTGGAGTAGTTACATACAATGTCTGTAAGTATATGTTTCATTAGCAGAACTCATTTTGATAATTTATTACACAATATAAACTGTATTGATTTGAAATCAACCGCTGAAAATCATTCCCGCCGTTTTATTTATTTAAAAAAAAATGCGCAACTTCAATACCTGCTTCTGGGCGGTAGATGGCGCTGTACATATTTCCCATACAAAATTACTCCTAAAGGATATTTTGTCTATGATAAATCTCATTTTGTTTTTTGGATTGATGTTCGTGCTACGGGTACATAGCGCTTGTGGTACTTAGGTACAATACGAAGTAGTATACTCTATGTTCTGTGCCGCTATCAATTCGCTGTTTAGTGACATACTCATAAAAATAGATAGCAGCAAGCAACGTTTAACAGAACAAAGCAGCAAAAATCTATCAAAATAAGGAATACAAATGACAGATAAAGCCCATATCCATATGCATATTTTTTTTGACGTTCACCTTCCAAATATAGTGCGACAAGCTTTTCTGTTCCAGTGATAATCTTTGGAACTATAACAGTTTCTTATACGACAGTCCATTTTGACAGCTAATTTCGTATTGCAAGTGGCTCCTCTGTCACGGCTGTCACCGGAACAGACAGGAGTGTGGACTATAGCTATGTGTGTTACATCGATGAATAGGTATTTACGAGCTAAATAAAAGTTAAGGGCTTATTACACTTGGCTAAATGGGCTCATTTGTAGCAAGTGGAAGTGATGCAATCAAAACAAGCAATGTATGCTTAATTAGATGCTGAATTTAGCCAAGTGTAATAAGCCTTTAATACGACGCCAAGTTAAATCTTAGTCCGTTCAGAGTAATGTGGTAGTTTTGCTAGATCCAGTAGCTGTGTTATAGTGCAAGTATTAAAAAAAAGTGCAACGGGAAAAGCGACGGGACAGGTTTATGGTTTACCTATAACATACACCCAGACACGAGAAAATATAGTATAGTTATAGTTTTCTAGATTTCCGTGACTGGGAATCGACCCCGGGGCTTCAGAGATGAGATAGATACCTTGAAAACCGGTGCGTAAGCAACTCGATCACTGCGGATGTAGGTGCATTGGTCCAATCCCAAATAAACTAGCACTTGTTTCATGGTATTTATAGGAAACAACGACAGGACGCGTAGTAGTTACCTATTAAATACACATATAAAGAGATATAAAACATCCCAAGTAGCAAAATTTTGTACTGTAATAGTACTATAAACCCCAAATAGGTCCTAGTTACTTATTATTTATAGTATAACAATTACAAGGTTCTCATGGTGATAAATCAGCCCTTTAGTTGAAATGTAATAGTATCGAGTAACCGTTCCGTGCTAAAATAGTGGTGTCTTGAACGTTTATGTCACAAATTCGCACTATTAGAGTAACCAAAACATGTTTATAGTGCTATTTTGAACTATAAACGATTCCAGTGATCTTTTACATCACACTGTGACCGTCGACGGTCGTTGGTCACATAGTGATGATGTCGGGTGTTCTCCAAGGTAGGTAAATATAATTATTCTTTATGTCATTCGCTATAATATTTTTGCTTAACGTAACATGTAATAAGAAGTACATACTACGAATCATTTATAGACCGTAACTCTGCCGTAACTTTCATAATATGCGAAAAAAAAATTATCGATCAAATTTTTGTGTTGATTTCAAATTTGACATTACTTACGCCCTAATAATTTTCGTGTTTTAATTAAATTTTAATTAATAAAATAAGGACTTGTTCCGACTGTGGCTGTTATAGTACACATTGGCTCCAGGCATGCTGCTAAAGTGCTATCACGGCAGAAATCGGCAGCCATATTTGCAACGAAAATACTGAAAGCTAGTATAGATTTATTAGTCCGTTAATTATTAATTTTAGTGCTTTTACGTCACGTTTAGTTCCGTAAAAGTAACACGAACTCACTCAGAGAGCTATTACGAATTTGTGTTATTTAATAACTGCACCAGCCAGCCTAGCATGATATAACACGCGATATGATATAGCACGTCATGCTGTCTTGCTGACACCTTAGTTGGGTAAGAAGCCGCTTATGCTAGGCCGCCACAGTGGGACGGATTTCGGATTTGCGGACATTGGACTTTTTTGTTACACATCATTATTTTCATTATGCCAATCGATAGTCCTAATTAAGGTGATTAGATGTTATTCTGGCATTTTTTTGTAAATGTTATATTAAACAAGAAAAATTGAATATTTAAAAAAAATGTATGGAACGATATCTAATATGTTCTATAAGTACCAAGTCTTGGCAGATCCCGGCTTAATATTTTGTATGATTAATCTTTGGGTGTCTAGGTATAGCGCCACATACAAAGCATTTCCCCGGACGTCCCCATTTTCCAGATATATGAAGCTGAACATAGCCACTTTTTTAATATTTTCTTAGGGATTATTTTAACTCCAAGTGGTTCTAAAAAAAGGACCAACATGAATATTATGAATAGTATATTATTAATTATCTACCAGACTATTACATTATATACATTGCCATATAGGTAATAAAATATCAGAAATATATGAAGAAATTTTGCCATCTATCATTGTCAACAGCAACTCGTGAGTTATAGATATTTCTCCTATTTTTGTAGGTTGTAGGACTTCAATTTGGCTTTCAACTTCTTTTCTCTCTCTTTCAGAAGACTCTTTAGTTTCTTTCATGAATCTGAACATAATAGGCCGACAATAAAATGTAGATGACGGTCGATCGTTTTCCCACATGATAACATCACCCGAAAGAAGCCTTATTGGAACTAAACTAATCATAAATACACTCGAGTCAT
The DNA here is from genome assembly GCA_949710035.1 of Crambus lathoniellus. NCBI lineage: Eukaryota > Metazoa > Arthropoda > Insecta > Lepidoptera > Crambidae > Crambus > Crambus lathoniellus. The sequence goes on from OX453301.1 coordinate 25,521,986, forward strand.
CAAAATCCGCCTTTTGTTTATAATTGCTCTGTCCTGAAGCTCCATCATAACCCCATTTGCTAACAAGTTTTATGTTAGCTTCTGTAGTTAGTTCTAAATTATTTGCACTTATAAGTCTAGATACGGTTAAGTCGAGCAAGGTTTGCAATTTTATCTGCGCTCCTTCTTCAGTTACTGTTATATGTTTTTCCGAAGGATAGCAATCCAGTTTTGCTTTTCTGCTTTGAAATATGAAGGAAACAATCCATTATGCAATTCATTGACTGACTCTCTCAGATTCATGTACTGCCACTTTGAAAGTTTTAGTGACACTAACAGACCCAGTGCCTTTTCAGCTGAATATGCCTTGTTTTTGCTTAGGCTGGATTGAACCCTTTGTATATCTTCAGGATGTTTAAAAAGATGATTCAAAATTCTGCTTAAGTCTTCATTACCGTTGTCTTTCAAAGTTATTACTGTACTCCTTGTTAGTTCCTCTGGAGACAAAGAATCACTCAAAGTTTGAATACGTCTTCTTTTTTGTCTTGAGCTCAAATCTTCAAATGGTTTCCTGGGAGTAGTGGAACTAGTAGAAGTGGATGCTTCATGTATACTAGGAAGTAGATTTTGTAAATTTTCAGATAGCTCAATATCAATAACATTACTTTGTTCTCTGTCAGTTGCGAAAAAACTGGGCCATACTATGAGACTTTCTAACCACTTTTCATTATTTTTAATAAAATTTACGTAAGTATAATTAGCATCATTCCATCTACGTTTCATTTTAGAAGTATACTTCTGGCAAAATGTTGAGAAAATCACAGTGTTTTCTTCATTTAATTGCAAGCCAAGCTCCCGCTTTAGATGATCACAAAATTTTGTACTATCCGAAAAGGTTTTGAGATTATCTTTCAAAAGCACAAATAAGTCAATATTATTCACAAAATGTTTTGTATCGATCGCAAATATTTGAAAATTGCAAAAAATTATAGTTAGCACTGTTAGTATACACACACAGTTATTTATTATTTCCATAATGGGATCTTAAGCCTGATTCAATTAGATTAAACAAGATCAACTGTTTAAGGTAAATACCACAAAGTATGTTGTTAGCTTGTAGGTTGGTTACAATCTGTTTATTTTTCACTAAATAGACCTCATTATATAGTCAGCGAACAATAGTGTCTGATATCTTTAAAAGTATGATGACACGTCTAGATATCTTTAAAAGTATGACGACACGTCTAGATAACGTCTATCGAGATGTACGAAACAATACACTATGAACGAAATCACTGATAACTAATTACGGAATCGGCACGAATTTAATAAAAATAATCTTAAAATTTTAATGTATTGTAGTAATCATGCGTTTACTTACGTGTGTAATATTGTAACAGGATTATTCAATTTTCATGTTGCTTTACCTGTTTCACATGTTTTAATTTTATTATATGACGTCATCTGTCGTAGGAGTCAGGTTGATAATTATTAGTTAAATTAGCATACTATTCATAATGTTCATATTTGACCGTTTCTTTGGAACTAGTTGGAATTTAGTGCTTAAAACAATCCCTAAGAAAATATTGAAAAAGTGCCTATGTTCAGCTTCATATATCTGGAAAACGGGGACGTCCGGGGAAATGCTTTGTATGTGGCGCTATACCTAGACACCCAAAGATTAATCATACAAAATATTAAGCCGGGATCTGCCAAGACTTGGTACTTATAGAACATATTAGATATCGTTCCATACATTTTTTTTAAATATTCAATTTTTCTTGTTTAATATAACATTTACAAAAAAATGCCAGAATAACATCTAATCACCTTAATTAGGACTATCGATTGGATTAATGAAAATAATGATGTGTAACAAAAAAGTGCAATGTCCGCAAATCCGAAATCCGTCCCACTGTGGCCGGCAGGAGCCGCTATGGTACAATTAAGTACTATAAAGGAGTGTACATGTCTTTTAGAGAATTAGCCCCTATGTTGATGGAGTTGTTAAAAAGCTTAACCGTTACGTTATGATTGTGCATTGGTACTTCTATAGTGCACATTGATCCTGTAATAGTGTTTTCGATACTGCTACAGTACTAGTACTGGAAAAGGTTATTTTGTACGCATTATTAGTACAAAATAGATACATAATAGTGTCAGTCAGTAGGTTATTTATAGTACCATATAGAACCATAATCGAATTTTTATATCCATAACAGTGCAATACTTTAATGATTCTTTTGTATGGTTCTGTAAACGTGCTAGGAGCTAAATTACAGAACATAAATGCTCTTTAAACTTATAGAACCTAAATTAATGCTCTGATGAAAACGTTTATATAGAGTTGTAATTTATATTTCCAAGTAGTCACTGTGGTTACCATTATAGGCCTACTATATCACTGTTAGATGATAAAACGCCTTGATTATAGAAACTTTTGCTACTTGGGATAGAAAAGTTATTTTTATAATAAGGGAAATCGCTCGAGCCCTATGACTTCAGAAATAGAAGGAGCCATCCTTTAAAACCGGTGCAATGCCACTCTACATTATTTGCAATATTATTATGATTATGCCTAATTATATCACACTAGTAAAATAGTTATAATATCAAAGAGATTTTTATATTATGTATGCGTTTAAAAGTGGCCTCTATATAACTCTATATTACCTTCGTTTAAATAGGTACACGATTTAAAGGATAATTAGTTGCTATCTGGATAGTTTATTTATTTTCCTACCTAATTCATAAGAGATAAAAATAACGCAAATATTATGTAATTTAAGTTTTTTTTATTAAATCTTACACATTATCCATAAACCTAACACTATTTACAACTGGTATACCTATTTAAAAGTTTTTAGTGCGTGTTCGAGTGATCGCTTTCTTCGGCAGGTTCCAAGTTATCCTCTTGTTGTTGTTGCATATTCTGTACATGGTCTGAGCTCTGCTCCTCAGAGCTACGGTACGAGGGCACCGCACTGGCCACAGGTATAGCGGGTCCGTAACTACCATAACTTGACTTCACCAGTCGCCCGGGCACTATCGACGGCGAACAACTCAGGAGCAGGGGCACGTTGCAACCACCCGTGTTGGCATTGGGGAACACGCTGACCGCAGGCCCATACCCGCTCAAACCTCCGTGGATGACAGGAGCGCCGTACCCGTACCTCGCCATCGGTATGTGCTCCGACATCCCTTGGTCCATGTCGGAGAAGCTCATGATGTCGTCCATATCTTCAGCACGGTAATGGGGCCCGTAGCCGCCGCCGTACGCGTGGCCGCCGTAGGCGTGGCCGCCACCGTACGCGTGGCCGCCACCGTAGCCACCGCCGTAGCCGCCACCGCCGTAGCCGCCACCGCCGTAGCCGCCACCTCCGTAGCCCGTGTGCACAGGGATGTACGCAGGAGCGCGGTGGACGGGCAGCGGTGTCCCGCAGGGGGCAAAAGCAGGCTGCAAAGGTTGCCCGAAATGTCTCCTTCCCCTGATCTGCCCCTGTGGCTGAGGCACAAACTTCACGTTCTCGTGGTCCTCCACCTCCTCGCTATTATCCGGCGCAGGCGCACCTGCCGCCAAGAAGGCCGTCACCAGTAATACACACGCGAAAATGACGACCTTCATAATAACGATTTGATGTAACTATGGTCATCGAATTCGACACCTCGTGAATTTATACAATATTCGCAAACAACATTTTAGTCGGTGAATAAATAAAATATCACTTACTTTGCAGTCTGCCTTTACAACATTTGACCGAGTAATAATGCCAACCAAGCCAGGTCGATTTTTGCTGACGGATGAGTTAGCATTTACTTAGTGGGTTATCGGTGAACGACTGACGTAATGTTGAAAAAATATAACAGTATCAATTAGTAACATTACTTATTTCATTATAATATATTTTACTTATTATATCAAATAATGTAAGAAAAAATGTAGAGTCAATGCGACAATCCGTAAGAATCAAAAATAGTTTTCACATTGATCGATGTTGTTAGATCTATAGATCTAGATCAAAGCACATAAATTATGTAAATAATTGCGTTCATTTTCCGACTATACTACAAAGGGTTAGATTTTCTTTAAACATGTAAGAAAATACCACTAGGTACCACACACTTTATTCATTCATTTATTCATAAATTAGAACTTGAAACTCACTTTCCACTCCACGTAAGATTTTTGACATCATCAAATTAATAACTGTACAATTTTTTTGCAAATCGTTACGCATGAAATTACACATACCTAACTTAAATATAGGTAAGTACTTAAATGTAACATATTGAAAATGAAATATTAGAGAAAAAAAGAGCCATCCTCTAATTGAAGTAGCTCCACCAGTAATCGAACCCGGAGCCTTTCACTGTCCGGGCCAATGCTCTGACCGCTGCTGAGCTACGGAGTAGTTCAGCGTCGCTCAGTGGTAATAAAAAAATAGTAGATTGTACAACAAGTGCATAAAACGTACCATATTACCCGAGACGTATATATCCATCCGAGCCGTAGGCGAGGGTGGATAGTCAATTCGAGGGTAAAATGGGTTTTATGTACGAGTTATACACTCTGCTTTTCACTTCGAGTGTGAGGAAAATTTAATAAATAACAATATTGCAAAAAAGAAAAAATAAAGACTTCGCCATATTGGCGGGAAGACTTTCTTTTTTTTAAACGTGGCAGTGGTAGCACATTGTCTTTAGCATAGATCGTACTCGTAGTCCATATTGCTCTTGAATTGAAATACTTATTTCTTAGAAAACTCATTAATTAACCGACTTCTAAATCAAAAAGGAGGAGGTTCTCTATTCGTCTGTATGTATGTTTTTTTTTTTTTTTTGTGTATGTCCACCGATTACTCGAAGACAGCTGAACCGATTGAAATGGTTCAAACGTTATTACATCAGGTTGGTTTCCAAGTTGGTCCCATTTTTTGAAATTTTGAAATCGGTTCAGTAGTTTTCAGGAAATCTTGAAAATACTGTCGTTTTCGTTACCACTTTATGTGAATTTAATACGTATCTTTAGGCATAACTCCTTTGTTTATAAACCGATTTAGATGATTCTTGTTTTGGTAAAAAGGGGATACCTCAAGGTATTTTAACCGACTTCGAAAAAGGAGGTTTTCAGTTTGATCACATACCAATTTACCAGAAAACACGTAAATTGCCTGCACGATGCACTAAAAAGAGTGAAATAAAAATTATTTTTATAAAAAAATATAACCGCCTTCAAAAAAACCACATAAAAAAAGGAAGAAATAATTCCTCACCAAATAAATAACGTAAGTACTTTGAAGTCGGGCGGGTTTTAACAAAAACAACTAAAAATTGTACATGTTTCACGCCCGACTTCAAAGTACTTACGTTATTTATTTGGTGAGGAATTATTTCTTACTTTTTTGAAGTGGTTTTTTTGAAGGCGGTTTTATTTTTTTATAAAAATAATTTTTTTGTCTAGTTTTATTAATTTAGTAATTTAACATGGATTATGTACAAAATTTAAGAAACAGAATGAAATAACAGGTTTATATAACGAAGTTTAATTGCGTGTGTGACTGTTTACCTGACGACCTTTGTCTTAGAATCTGAGACTTAGACGAAGATTTTACTTTATCCACTAGAGCATAAAAAGCGATTTTATGCAGCCTATACCCAACATAAACACGAACTTTACGAGCATGAGAAGTGAAAAAGTCATTAAGGCTTCATTTGCGAGACAATTTAATGATTTGGCCATTTCTATAGGTACATCCAATAAATAATAAATAAATAAAAAAAGCTATAATGCACACAACGAAAGAAATACAATTACAAGAAGACACAATAAAATATAGAAAACAGACAATAGGCGGCCTTATTGCCTAATGGCAATCTCTTCCAGGCAACCTTGGGTGAAAGAAGAAATAAATATAAATGAAGTAGTCTTTAGTAAATTATTATAATAAAAATAAGTTATATCATGGTTATATCAGACAATTTCATCTTTAAAAATAAAAATTAATGCTAAGCGCAAAACTCAAGAACGGCTGGATCAATTCGACAATATTTTTTTTCATGTTCCTTAACTCCCACGGAAGGTTTTTATGAAGAAAAAACATAAAAATTGCTTGGAAAATAGTAAAAACTACACTTTTCTTTTCCCATACAAACCAAGCTATCAAACATTAGACGTAAATCGTATATCCGTCTTTCACATCAAAACGGAGCAACGGATCGACGTGATATTTGGTATGGGGATAGATGAGAGCTGAAGAGTGAGAGAAATTACTTTTTATACCGGAAAAATATTAGGTTGTAGTCCACGCGGGCAAAACCGCGGCCGGAAGGCTAGATAAAAATAAAATTCAAAATTAAAACACGCACTATTCTCAACAATCATTGCGAAAATCATGCTAAAACTTAAAAAACAGTTACTTACATTTCAGACATTTGATATTTTAGCTCGCGGGCTCGATTCCCGCACTACACAAAATATACCTACTACTGAAAACAAAATAGGGGCCACTGGGCTTTTTTTATACAAACGTGCTCACTTTATCCGTAAGTGTATAATAGGGTATTTTACTGTTGTTGAAATGTAGATATTTAATGACGTTAAAAAATATTGCAATTAAGAATACCAAATGTGAAAAAATAATTTGAATCTGTTATATAATAAAAGAATTATAGTCTGTTTGATTTTGACTATAGCTGTCTCTTTCTAAAACGAAATCTTCTATGGCGTGACTATGACGCTACTAACCCACTGACGTCACTAAGATACCGTCCTGTCCTTGTCTAATTATAAAGTTTGAAGTCCTATATCTTTGAAAATATTCAATATAATTCAAAATGAAAACTTGTTTTGTGTAGCTAATATTTCGAAAAACATTTTAAAGAAATAAAAAAAAAATCAGTAAAATACCGTATTATATTCTTTGCTTTAGCGTCTCATAGATGAGTAACATTATGGCACATGAAGTTTGACTAATTGTTTTTCCTTTTTGAGAAAATTGAGCGGTTTTTGGAAATTTTTGAAAACGATATCTAACAATTGGGCGTTCGGTCTCTCCATTGACGTAAAAATCATGGAGATGCAAAAAGTTACTCATCCTATTAGACGCTGTGAGCACGTTTTGTATAAAAAATGCCCAGTGGCCCCCGTTTTCTTTTGAGTCATCATCATCATCATCATCAGCCCGTATCCGTCCACTGCTGGACATAGGCCTCTCCTAGTTCACGCCACTGAGCACGGTTTTCAGCTCCTCGTAAGTAATAATAGGGTATTTTACTGTTGTTGAAATGTAGATATTTAATGATGACGTTAAAAAATATTGCAATTAAGAATACCATTTGTGAAAAAATAATTTGAATCTGTTTTATAATAAAAGAATTATAGTCTGTTTGATTTTGACTATAGCTGTCTCTTTCTAAAACGAAATCTTCTATGGCGTGACTATGACGCTACTAACCCACTGACGTCACTAAGATAGCGTCCTGTCCTTGTCTAATTATAAAGTTTGAAGTCCTATATCTTTGAAAATATTCAAGATAATTCAAAATGAAAACTTGTTTTGTGTAGCAAATATTTCGAAAAACATTTTAAAGAAATAAAAAAAAAATTGTAAAATACCGTATTGTGCATGAACACATTTGAAGACCTCCGTGGTCGAGTGATGTACACACCGGTTTTCAAGGTGCCGGTATCTCAGAGGTCCTGAATTTGATTCCCAGAAAAGTAAATATTGAAAACGAACTGTTCAATATTTTCTCGTGTTGGGTATTTCCAGATCCAGTTGCCAGAACACACAGGGTCCTACTTATTTTGAGATTGGAGCGATACATATCACATCACATCATCATATTATCATATGACACAACATGGTGTGATCCAATATTTATTTTATGTTATTTGTGTTGGTCTGCTTTACAACATAAAAATATAATGAAGGGAAAGATTTTATTCTTTGTTTGTTTGTATGTGTGTAATGGCTAAACACAAAAACTAATGCACCGATTTTAAAATTCTTTAATTATTAGAAAGCTACATTCTTCCCGAGTGACATTAAAGTTCAGATGTTGGGATGTAAGAGGGGGCGTACGTGTCTCGATCGTGTTTCAATTGTAGTTCAGTGGTAGTGCTTTTTAAAAACTAGTTACAAGAATTAGGACAGTATGATGTGTTGTGAATGTAGTGTGTGGTGTGACCATCAATAGTATTGTGAAAAAAGGTACATATTTCTTGTAACTGTGTGTAAAATAGCACTACAACTGAACTACAATTGAAATACGATTGAGACACGATTGTGACTTAACGTTAGCAGACTTGGCCCCCTGGTGTGTTACAATCACGCCAAAACGGCTGAACGGATTTGGCTGAAATTTGAGATACAGATACTTTGTAGCCTGGAGGGGAACAGGCTACTTTTTATCCCGGAAATACATCACTTTCTCGCGGGATAATGTCGTGTCCACGCGGGCGAAGCCGCGGATGGAAATCAAGTAGGCTATATTTTATCCCGATATTCCTACGGAAACGGGTACTACGCGGGTAAAACCAGGGGTTAATCCACTTCACAGATCAATGCAGAGGCGTATTTACCTAAGGGCCAAGGGGGCCATGGCCCAGGGCGGCAGGCTGCTAGGGGCGGCATAAGCCGCCCCGCTCAGCTTAGCGCGCCCACTTGTCTTCGGATGACAACATCTTAAACTCGAAAATACAGTAATAATCGTTATGATTTTTAACCTATATTTTATTTCTTATTTGTCTGATGCTTTATCTGATGAAATTCAAAAAGTTTACCAGTGCGGCTCGGGCCGCCCCGCTCAGCTCTGCACGGCCACCTGTTTTGATCACTTATTTCTCGTTAATTTCTCAAATGAAATTCAAAAAGTTTACTAGGGCGGCTCATGCCGGCCACCCCGCTCAGCTTTTGGTGCCGATTGTTATGAGTTTTACCTATATTTTATTTCTTATTTGTCTGATGAAACTCAAAAAGTTTACCACTGCGGCTCGGGTCGCCCCGCTCAGCTTCTGGTGCCCGCTGTTATGATCTTTACCTTTATTTTATTTTTCATTTGTCTGATGAATTTAAAAAAGTTTTCCAGGGCGGGCGGCTCGGGCCGCCCCGCACAGCTCCGGTTGCCCGCCTGTTATGATCTTTACCTTTATTTTTTTTTCTTATTTGACTGATGAAACAGGGCGTCTCGGGCCGCCCCGCTCAGCTTCTGGTGACCGCCTATTATGATCTACACCTTTATTTTGTTTTTCATTTGCCTGATGAAATTAAAAAAAGTTTAACTGGGCAGGCGGCTCGGGCCGCCCCGCTCAGCTCTGGGTGCCCACCTGCTTATGATATTTCCCTTATTTTTTATTTCTCATTTGTCTGATGAAATTCAAAAAGTTTACCAGGGAGGCTACCGAAGGCGTGGCTCACTCCGCAATTCAGTTGGCTTATTCACCTACGCGCGGGCGCCTTCGAAGAATAGAATATCAGGCGGGTGTCACTCGCGCTCTCAGTTGTTATTACGTATACCTAATACGGTTCATTTTTGCTTGTAATGAACGGGTAGGCGTTTTAGACCTGATTTTCGCGTCCAAAAAGATTGATAATTTATAGTAACTGTTTCGGAAGTGAGCCTTCTGTACCTTTATATTATTCTGTGTTACCGGCTAAAAAATATAGATATGGACATGGGCGTCATTTGACATTTCTAAACCCAGCGAATATGCATGCCGGAGCTTTCCAAACGCTGCCCATCCGAGCTGGATTCGACAAAAGATCGCTTTCTCGAAGTTAGACTTACCTAATTGGATTGTCTGTCTGTTATGATCTTTACCTATATTTTATTTTTAATTTGTCTAATGAAATTTAAAAAGCTTACAAGGGTAGCTCGGGCCACCCCCTCAGCTTTGGGTTCCCGTCTGTTATGATCTTTACCTTTATTATATTTCTCATTTGTCTGATTAAATTCAAAAAGTTATTTGGTGCCGCCTGTTATGATCTTTACCTATATTTTATTTGTAATTTGTCTGATGAAATTCAAAAAGTTAACTAATGCGGCTCGAGCCTCCCCACTCAGCATTAGGTGCCACCTGTTATGATCTTTAACAATATTTTATTTCTTATTTGTCTGAAGAAATTCAAAAAAGTTTACCAGGGCGGTTGGGTGCGCGCTTGTTATGATCTTTAAATGGGCGTTTTTAAAAAAGTTGACCGTTACGGAACCGGAATATTACTTTTTTTCAAATAAATGCTATACAAAAACGTTACTAACCTGAACGTTACGAAAGTATATTTTATGACTTCACATCACAATATTTAATATAAATACACTAAAACTTATGATTCTAATAAACTTCAGTTATTTTTAGATACTTGGTGCAAAACTTTAAACAACTTTCGTGTTAAAACAATAATTATGTATCTTTAAAAATCAATGTACTAATCGGAATAAGTTTTTGACGACACACTGCTCTGAACTGTAAGTAACGGTAAATAACCAATCCTAAAAGCCGGAAAAAGAAATAGATAATAGATGCTAAACCGCCCAAAAATGGTTGCCACAGAAAAAAATATCTGAATACTTGGTATTATTTTAAAGTCAACAAAATCGTCGTTACTAACTGGGAATTCCGGTATCATCAAATTTCCAGGACAAAATAAAATTTGATTTATTTACTGATTTTGATATGACAACCAATAAAAAGACATTAAAAAACGTAATTTCATATTGTTTTACCACAAATCAAGTGATTTTAATGTGAATATGATGAGAATATTTGGGAATAATGACACTCCAAAGTTGGAAGGTATGCATGGGACATCGCAAAGTTGGGGTACATGTGGTTACATTTTTATTTTTATTTTTTATTAGGATTTTATTTTAATTATTTTTTCTATTTTAATTTAATTGTGTTTAAATTTGCTATCGATTGCCATTTTAAACATGATGTTTACACTAATAATGATTAAATGAGAGAATTTATAAGTCAGTGGACATTGTGTTTTGGCAATGGTCAAAAGATTTGAAAAATGCCCAAATATAACTTATTCCCAGTTGTCTAATAAAATTCAAAGAGATTACTATGGTGGCTCAAGCCGCCCTGCTTAGATTTGCGTGCCCACCTGTTATTTATTTATTTTATTTATTAACATTTACATTGCAACTTACAGCTATTCTTGCCAAAACATTACAACATATAAAAATACAGAACAGAAAAGATATTTACAAAACATAAAATATAATAGGACTTACTTAGCTAAAAATGAACTTATCTTAATACATAAATAGGCTAATGGATCAACAAATATATCGGCATCCTGGACCAAATTTAAAAATGCATTGAGAAGGTAAACCGCTCGCGCAGTGGGAGCGTTGCGATTGCGAGCGTTCCGTGTACGCAGGGAGTCAGGAGACGCGAACAGTAAGTGCCGTCTGCGACCGACTCCACGCATATAATTTTGCGGTATGTATAACCCTATCCGCTCCAGTACTTCCGGATTATCAACCTTATTTCGAAGGAGTTGGCAATAGTGGAGAAATAAGTTTAATTTTCGCCTAAGCTCCAACGTATTTAACCCTACCATACCAGCTACAAATAAGGGGGGATACAAAAATGGATAATATCCAAATTGTTTCTTGTAAAGGAAACGAGCAAATTTTTTGTTTAATTTCTCAACAAACAATGAATTCTTGACAGTAGATGGATCCCAGACAATTGAACCGTATTCTAATTTACTACGGAATTTACTACTGACTATCTTTCTCGAAGTTGGACTTACCTAATTGGATTGTCTGTCTGTTATGATCTTTACCTATATTTTATTTTTAATTTGTCTAATGAAATTTTAAAAGCTTTTTGCTTACAAGGGTGGCTCGGGCCACCCCCTCAGCTTTGGGTTCCCGCCTGTTAAGATCTTTACCTTTATTATATTTCTCATTTGTCTGATTAAATTCAAAAAGTTTTTTGGTGCCGCCTGTTATGATCTTTACCTATATTTTATTTGTAATTTGTCTGATGAAATTCAAAAAGTTAACCAGTGCGGCTCGAGCCTCCCCACTCAGCATTAGGTGCCACCTGTTATGATCTTTACCTATATTTTATTTCTCATTTGTCTGATTAAATTCAAAAAGTTTACCAGGGCGGCTCGGGCCGCCCCGCTCAGCTTTGTGTGCCCGCTTGTTATGTTTTTTACTTTAGTTTTATTTCTCATTTGTCTGAAGAAGTTCAAAAACCTACCTAATTGTCAACAACACCTAAAACTCATATTATAAGTAAACAAAAAAAAACAACTACAATGATAAGTTGATTTTTTTATTTTTTGTTTCATCTTAGAGCGCGTGCGATGTTTATTCTATTGAGTGTTTTTTTTAGTTATTAAAGTTTTTTTTCTTGAATGTATGGGGCGGCCCACGTAACTGGCCCAGGGCGCCAAATATCAAAATACGCCCCTGGATCAATGCTTCACAGAGTTCGATTGAGCAGAAATTTTGCATGTGGTTTTGGTTTGGATGACAACACAATATTATAGTACATTACAGCCGAGGACAGGTAAGTAAGAAATTACATTGTCGAGGATGGTTTGAAGCACGAGCCGCAGGCGAGGGCTTTAATCATTCGAGGCAAGGTAATTTGCTTACCGTACAAGGCTTGTATAGTGCTTTTCTCAAGAAATGCGAGGAAATAAAAAAAACTGTTTAACTAAATAATATTTATTAAAATTTATATCACACATGTTCGGGCAATTATTAAATGTAAATGGTATTGTTTTCCCGGGCACACTTATGTATAAATCGCCCATAATAATATTATTTTAATGATGTACTTATCATTAAAATACGCCAACAACACAGATTCTGAAAACGTATGCGCCTTTTTTCACTTTTCCAAATCAGATCGTAGGTTTCATATATCATTCTTTTGATTTTGCTGGCAGTACCTAAGTTTTCTGTAATTAATTTTGCTTCTGCTCTCATATTTGGTGGAGTAGGTACATACGATGTCTGTATATGTTTCATTGGCAGAACTCATTTTGATAATTTATTACACAATATAAACTGTATTGATATCAAATCAACCGCTGAAAATCATTCGCGCCGTTTTTTTAATATTGGTTTGTGAGGCCAAGTGGAACGGTCATACAGCCTATTGATACTTACTACTTGCTACTAAAATGCGCAACTTCAATACCCGCTTCTGGGCGGTAGATGGCGCTGTACATATTTCCCATACAAAATGGAAGTATTATTTAGGTAATACTTCCATGCTCGTAAAGGATATTTTGTCTATGATAAATCTCATTTTGTTTTTTCGATTGATAGTCGTGCTAAGGCTACATAGCGCTTGTGGTACAATACGAAGTAATATACTCTGTGCGCAACGTATTTAAAAAAAAGTTAACCTAATTATGATATAATAATTACCTATAAAATAATAATAATAATGTGGCTGTATGGTGCAAATGTCCCTTTGCTTTTTCTGTTTTTATACACAGGAATAACGAAAGAAAAAATAAAGAAAAAAGTTGGTAATAATATCTTTGGGTAGTACCTTTTCCGAGGTAAACATTCTAAATTTGAAAATCACTGCAGTAATGAATTTCAGTACTTACTTACTGCACTAAAATCAGTGCAGTAAGTAAGTACTGAAATTCATTACTGCAGTGATTTTCAAATTTAGAATGTTTACCTCGGAAAAGTGCCACGTACTGCATTCTTTTCTCAAATATAATATTAACATTTCAGAGCATAAGTGTGAAAAAAAATTTACAGCATAGAAGCTTGCCATGTAATGTAAGTGTGAACAAATCTTTTGTTACTTTTACTATAGCTGCGCTGCGCAGAAGATAACAATAATATTAAGTATAAGTAGTTTTATATTTTCATTTTAAGTGAACTGTGTATGTTCGTATGAGAAATAAAAATTATTTAAACCTAAAACCGCGGGGAACCACTAGTATTTTGGATTTACAATATTTTTTTTGTTCTCTAGTAAGCATTAATAAAAGTTCTTTAGATTTAATCATCCGGGCTAAATAACCTGTACGATTGTTATTTTATTAACCGACTTCAAAAAAAGGAGGAGGTTATCAATTCGACTGTATATTTTTTTTAATTTTTTTTTTATGTGTGTTACCTCAGAACTTTTTAGTTAATGAACCGATTTGGATAATTCTTTTTTTAATAACTTGATGCTCCTCGTGGTTTTATCCGCGTGGGACCCGTTCCCGTAGGAATATCTCGATAAAATATTGCTTATGTCACCGAGGCCGAATGCGCTCTCTAGGTGAAAGTGTTTTGAAAATCGGTCCAGTACTTTTTCAGTTTATCCATTACAAACAAATAAAAAACATATCTCTCCTTTGTAATGTACTAACGGGAGCCCGTGGTTTCACCCACGCGGTTCCCGTTCCCGTGGGAATATCGGGATAAAAAGTATCGTATGTGTTATTCCAGCCTATAATCTATCTCTATTGCAAATTTCATCTAGATCCGTTCAGTAGTTTGTGCGTGAAAGAGTAACAAACATCCATGCATCCATCCATACTTACAAACTTTCGCATTTATAATATTAAGTAGAGTAGTAGGTAGGAAGTACATAGATGCGCTGTCAACTGTACCTAAATGAAACAATATTCTTAATTATTTTAGGTACCTATCTACTTTTAGATGCTTGTATGAAAACGAGTCTTGAACTTTGATCAGTCTTAAAAATCGCAATAAAAGGAAATTCCTAACACATCTACAGGGTGTTTTTGAAGTCATTGGCATCCATTCGGCCCATTAATGTCCTCTTATGAAGCTATGTTTTTACGTGAAAAGGGGTGGTGCCCCGCGTCAGCGCGGGCGCAGGGACGCGGGCAAAGCGGGCATGAAGCATGGGTGATATTGTTTGTTTCGGTGAATTTCGTGCGCGAACTTGAATAAATTCACGTTATAGTAGAGCCCGCGTTTTTTCGAGAGGCCAATGACGTAGTTTAAGGCTTGTATGTTATTTGAACATTATTCATTAATGATTTTTGTTATCAAATTGTTATTTATAATTATTTAAATTTTAATTTGATATAATGATCAATTACTGAGTATTTTACGCGATTTTTCAGAGTTTAAAAAAATATATAATTTTACATCTTGGATTTGTCCCATTTTTGGGGAAAAGACTATATCATGAGTATGTTCTTATTTTAAAAGGATGCTAACGACTTCGATGTCTCCCTGTATACAATATATAGGGCAGGCGTACCGGTTTTGGCCACTGTACCGGTTTTGGCCACTTTTTGCTCTAAAAGTTTTCTAAACAACTTTTAGCCATTTTTGATAAAAGCAATTAAAATGAGGTATTTTAAGGTAATAATAACAACCGTTAGAATTCCTTATGTCATAAGATTTTTTTTCAATAAATTCTATTTTCTGTTTGAAAAAATGTGTTTATTAAGATGTATATCGTCGGCGGGCTGTGAAAACCTCGCATGTGCATTACTCCAAATTTTACAGGAGATGAAAAAAACCGTACAGTGAAAATTTTTGAATGAAGCCAAGTAAAACATTTAGTGGATTTTTCATGTTTAAAACATTATTCAATGATTCTGAAGACAAATATTCGCAAATAATTTACAGAAAAGTGTCTAATGTTACTTGAGAGGTTTTCATAGACAACAAAATATCTTAGTACTGTCGTATACTACGTATGATAAACACGTATACATTCTTACAAGCTCTGCATTTTTTTCCATACTAAATATTTTTTTATAAGACGTTATGAATAAAACCACGGGATGAACCGCGTAGCCGAGCTTTTCAAACCACACTGGTCAACGCGACTTTTTCACGAGGTTCTCATTTACTTCAATAGATGGCGCTACAATTATTGAATCTGAGTTTCGTTCCGTGTAGACATGTATTACGAGGTTTTCTCACAAAAATCAACTAAAAGTGTTTTTCACTAAATTTGTGACTCACGAGCTTTTCACAGCCCGCCGACGTTATGTAGATAAAAAAATAAAATTAAGAAATTTGTTTTGGATGAAATACTTTATAAACCTTTTTTTTTACAATTAAATTGTTGTTTTGCAATTGACTGGTTTCTAGCGCATTAGAATATATTGATTTTACCTGGGTTTGGTTTTAATTTTTCGAAATACTTACAAAAGTATAACTATCAGTAAGTGGCCAAAACCGGTACATTTGGCACCTCTCACACATTGTGTGTAATATAAAAAAATCTATTTTATTTTTATAAATTTGAAAAATGTAGGTACCTTTAAAGGCAGATAAATTATCTATAATTTAAGATATAATTTGTGTCTTAAATACTTAAGACCATATTTAGTACTTAGTGCTTAAAAGTAAAAAAATCCTTAAAGTGGCCACGAAGGGTACCTCTGCACTAATAAATAAAATTGGAGTGTCTGTTTGTAATATTAAAATATCCGCTTTTTACTACATGCATATGATTATTATAGCCGAAACAAACAGACAGACAGACAATAAAAAGTTGTAAAAAATGTTATTTTGGTATATGTACCTTATATATATATATATAATATATACAGGAAAATTTTTTATCAGTGCACAAATTTTTAAGATCGACTCAGAGTCGGTAAGTGAACAACTTTCTCCTAGAAACATAGGTCGAAATATGACAAAAAATTTTTGACTCTTGATACAAATCGGACTGATCACGTGATCGATTTAGTATGGGAAGTCCAAAAATTTATGTCGTATTTCGACCCATGTTTCTAGGAGAAAGTTGTTCACTTACCGATTCTGAATTGATGCTAAAAATTTGTGCACTGGTCAAAAAATTTTCCTGTATATATTATATATATATATATAAGGTACATATACCAAAATAACATTTTTTACAACTTTTTATTGTCTGTCTGTCTGTTTGTTTCGGCTAATCTCTGAAACGATGGACCGATGGACCGATTTTGACGGGAATTTCACTGGCAGGTAGCTGATGTAATAAGGAGTAACTTAGGCTGTTTATCCAGATATTCCCACGGGATCGAGAACCACGCGGGTGAAACCGCGGACAGCCGCTAGTTTGCTATAAGGTATGCATTTATATACATTTAATAACCCAAATACCTACCTGACAAACAAGGGATATTAACTCATTTAAATAAATAATATTATCATTCTATTTTTTGCACACACAATATTTTTCCTATAAGATAAGTAAAATTACCGTTTTGAGCAATATCTATAAAGTTAAGAGTTAACCTATTTAGTTGTTTATTTTTTAAAGTAGGTAAAATATATCATTTATGTAAGGAAAAGATCAAGAATGCAGCCCAAAAATATAAGTACCTAACTACTTTGAATATGGGATAAATTATAAGTGTTTCATAGATTCAGGCGCCACTCGGCGGAAGTTCCTATAATTAAAAAAAACAAAGTCTATCATTAATAAGTCTTAAATGTTTTTGAATACAATATTGAAAACGCAGCAGACTAGCCAGCCCGCGAACACCGCTGGCCGGCACAATGGCGCCTTGTTGTCAGTGCCATTGTTTTTGTTTGTTTCTTTTTTAATTTAGCTATTAGGGCTGTCTTGGCATTCAGATGTCAAGGAAAAAGGGATCTAGTTGAAAACCAGCGTCAGTTTTCAAAAACTGACATATGCTGAACTAGATCCCTTTTGGTACAGTCGTGGGACTATCTTTCTTTTTTTATTTAGAGGTATTTAAATTGGCTTTTTTTTCTGTGTTGTCTTCATTTAAGTAATTTGTCGTATACTTAAGTTATAATTTGTCCTTCGACTGTACTAAATAAATGTTTTGATTGATTGATTGATTGATTGAAAACTTAACCGGAATTTTATCACAAGATTTTCCATAACGGCTGAGATAAGCATGCATACCAAGCAAATGTGCAACGACTGCATATCGCTGCATTTCGCAACATGCGCCTGAGATCGCACGTTTTCACATTTCGAGCATATTTTACGTGCAGAAATAATACGATGTATTTTTAAATAAGACCTACTTAATAATACTGGGTATAACCTCGTTTATATCACGCTACATATTTTAAGAAAATATAATTAAGTTTTAAGTTTTGATTTTCCTTTTTTTATTAATAAACTTTTTTGAACTATTTTAGTTGATTATGTTTATTCCTTTTGGAAACTAGAACTCAACTTGGTACAATAAATATCAAATAAGGAATTTGATATAAGTTGTAAAAACACTATATATAACTACTTAGTCATTTAAATTTTACTTTTATGCATTCACAATGCAATTTTTACTATTGAAAAATGGAAAATGAAGTACTACCTATTTTAGAAAAATTCGACCCGTCTCACAACCTATCCTATCCCATCGGAGCTGGTTGGGAGACGGGTCGAATTTTTCTAAAATACTTACTTCATTTTCCATTATTCAAAACACGATTAATTAAATTACTTAAGTTATAAAAAAAAAGCTGACATACTTAGGTACTGAAGTACCATGAAAAAAAACACGTGTGGCACTCGGGGACTGCCGCGGTAAAGCTATTGCATAAGTAAATAGTGTAATTACACACCAAAACAATTATTCATTCAAAAAAATATGAACAAAAAGAACGATATTAAGAGCTTGATCATCGAATTTCGCGCGATGAACATTTATCCATACTAATATTATAAGAGTGCACTACTTGAGTGCGACAAACGGATGTGCGATTAACGTTTGTGCGAAATAACTTTACGTCGATTCACTATAACCCGAAATCACGCTAGTGCGAAACACTCAAATTCGACTTCACCTTTGTGCGAAATTCCTCTTCTTTTCCTTAACCAATCCACTACGCAGGCCCAGTGCGGGTTGGTGGGTGCTAGCGACTGCAAGTTCAGCCGGGTCTAGCGGCATGATATGCTTTCCAGAGCAGGCAGGGGCTCGAGGAAAAATGTATTTTATAATAATCATCCATGCGTTGACCGGCCCTAACGGAAATTGCTTAACTTTAATTTTCAGGCATTAAAAAATATATATTTTAAAAAGAAATAATGATTTAACGCATAAATATGACCTGCCTGATGGTAAGTGGCCTTATATTAGATAGGATATGTATTTTGCTTGACGTAGAGTTCACTAACGTAAAATATTGCTCAACATGTAACATAGAAATAGTCTATCTTAGAAGCAACAATTCTTTTATATAATATGTATGTACCTTTTGATATTTATGGATACAAAATTTAATTACAAAGTACGCTATGTTAAAACTACAATGCAACCTCTTTTGGGTCACAGCGTAGTATGAAGACTGCAATGCAACCTCTTTTTGGTCGCAGCGTATGAAGATGAAGTTTGCAATGCAACCTCTTTCATTATATTATTATAGTTTTTATCTTCTGGTTAATATCGATTCGTTTTTGTTTCACACAAAACTAATGAACGCAAAAATGAATTCATTAATTATTAACCAACTTAAATCAAAAACTGGAAAGGATATTTTAGAAATAGATGGTTACATTTATTATAAAAATAAACAACGTGGTGATACAGACTATTGGTGCTGTAGTGCAAAAAATCGGTTGCAGTGTAACGTGTGTATTAGAACGACGAATGAACTAGGCAAATACGTTATTTTGAGCAAATATGTTGACGGATGATTATACATCGAGCTAGGATGAGGAATTTTCCAGACTTGCCGAAGCGACTTGCAGATTTAAAAGTACCTACTCAGTATACCAAGTTTAACGAAGAGCAATTTTTAATAGGACATTATAAAGATGAAACTGAGTGTGTTTTAGTATTTAGTACTAAAAATAATTTAAAATATCTGCACAGTTCCCCTGACTGGGTAATGGATGGATCTTTTATGACATGCCCAGCATTATTTGCTCAATTATATACCATCCACGGAGTGATTGGAGGCACAGAAACCTCAAACAAAACGGGGCCGTTAATATATGGATTACTATCACACAAATCTCACCATTGTTATATTATCTTATTAGAAATCATTCGCACATACGTTTTAAACGAAATGAATATTGTACTTGAGCCAAAAGTTATATTGACAGATTTTGAAATCGCCGCCATAAAAGCTATTAGGACAGTTTACCCGGAAACTTTACAAAAAGGGTGTTTTTTCCATTTAACCCAAAATATCTGGAAACATGTCCAAAAAGCCGGTCTTGCTCAGAAATATGGACAAGAAAGCGATTTCGCAAACAAAATAAGACATTTGGCTGCGTTAGCATTTAGGGCCGGAAGAAATTCCATCAGCTTTCCGGCTCATTGAAGCACAGGTACTACCAAGTGATGCTGAAAAGATAACAGCATGGTTCCGGAAATACTATGTAGAAGGGTATTTTAAAAAGCAACAAACAATAGCTTCTACTTGCTTAAAGTTAAAAAAAATACCGCCAAGATTTCCTCCGCAGTTCTGGTCGGTAGCTTCCAGCCTAGAAATGGGAGTACCGACGACACAAAATTGTATAGAAATATGGCATCACAAGTGGAATGCACTTTTAGGTCGCAAGAAATGGAACATTTATAAAACTTTTGAAGAAATATTAAAGGAACAAAAAAGCACAACGGACACTATAGAAAAAAATTCTAGGTCAGGGGGCAAGTGAACCAAAGAGGCGAAAATATCAATATGCTAAAGAACAGAAAATTAAAACCCTTTTACAAAAAATAGAGACAATGGATTTAATACAATTCTTGCGTGGTCTGTCTTACGTATGTTATTTAAAAATAAAATAATAATTGTTTTTTCTTTTTTCAAATAAATTTCATTTTTATAACATATTGGTGATTTTCATGTTTTGTCATATATTTTCGTAGGTAAGTATAGTATTAAAAGGTAACTCTATTACATAATGCTGTTCTAGACCTTTACGGAACGGTTCCAATCGGTACCTATATTTAGTGTGAATAAAATATTAGAGGTATTTCTTACTTTATGATGGCATTTTTTTAAAGGCGGTTCAATTTTTTAACAAAATAATTATTATTTTACTCTTTTTAGTGCATTATGCAGGCAATTTTCGTGTATCCTGGTAAAATAGGTATGGTAGGATGTACCATGATTACATACCTACTCTTTGGGATGTACATTGCAAGCCAAACGTGAGATAATCACGGACTAACATAGGTACATACATACGGATCAAACTGAGAACCTCCTTTTTTTGAAGTCGGTTAAAAACCGTTTTGACTACAATATGTTTTTGTAAAAATTTCATTTTCATGACAAGCTTTTTTGCTGACTGTACTTACTTAAATATTGTATGTCATCTAAACCAAACCTGTAAGTATACAAAATTTTAGCTCCATCGGACACTGGGAAGTGGTTCAAATCAAGCTTGCAAGATTTTTCCCCCACTAACTAACAAACTAACTAACATGGCAAGTTAAATAAAAACTTGTAAAAATCAGTTAATATGAGTCTCGCGACAGTAAGCTCATGGCTGCGTTGACATTTCAGAGGTGAGAGTGTGCCTCGGAAGTTCTGTAGAACACGTGATAGGTTGGTATTTTAGGTAGGTTATTTTTTTTCCAAAGCAATCCCTAAGTAGCGTTTAAAAAAACACGAAATATAAGGCGATCTAACTTATCACGTGTTCGACAGGACTTCCGAGGCAAACTCGGTCTACTTGTCACCTGCAGCCGCGAACTCACTGTCGCGTCTTTAAATCAGTCTTGTTAGATAAAATCAGTCGATAAGGGTTTTGACCGACACCCTTAGTCAATAACCTTATTGACTTAACCGGTCAATAAGCTTTTTGACTGGTTAAGGGTTTTGACTGTAACATTTATATTCTTTTGCTGAGTAAGTGTATATATTCTTTGCGGATACCTTAATCCATCTGTGACAAACATCCAGCCGTTCAGCTGTTTTGCCGTAATTGAGTCACAAAAGTCCAAACCATGGAACTGGTAGATAAAGCAACATACCTACAAACTTAGTCCAAACATACCTACATTCTACATCCGAACTTTCGCATATTCCTACCTTATTTATTATTAGTAATATTATCGCAGAAGTCTATTTTTTTTAATTATTACTTCTTAAATTGAAATAAGTAAGTACTTACATATTAGAAAAAAAAACAACATTTTTTTTATTCCAAACAATAATCTATATGACTGCGACTTGTCTTGGCTAAGTTGAAGGAGATGTAGGTAATATGTTTAATTTATAACAATGCGTCGTTTGTCGCACTACCGTAGTGTCGCACTAACGTAGTGTCGCACTACTGTCGGAAAATGGTGTATCGCACAAGGGTGATGTCGAAGATCAGTGTTTCGCACTAGCGTGATTTCGAGTTATAGTGAATCGACGTAAAGTTATTTCGCACAAACGTTAATCGCACATTCGTTTGTCGCACTCAAGTAGTGCACTCATATTATAATCGTGAAAGTGTGTTTGTTTGTTTGTTTGTCCGTCTTTCACGTCAAAACGGCAATTTTGTATAGAAAACCGTTAAACTGTCATACTTCACACAACTGTCATTTCTTAGCCGCTTCCAAAGAGAAGGTATGTCAAAGAGTATGTAATCACTGACATTTTTGCCGCTTAGGATTTCTTTTTTTTTAATAAGTGACATTGTGTCAGGCAGTTGATACGAAGTTCGTGTCCAATAAAATTTATATGGCAAAACAACGTTTGCCGGGTCAGCTAGTATAGATATAATATCAGATATAGGTACTTTCTCTGCGCGGCATTAATGTGTATTACCTATACCTATACCACTATTATATATTATGTATGTGCCTATACACAAAAAACAAAGGTACCTACCTACTTCGATCAACAATAGTACTAGATGAAGGCTCACGAATTAAATGAAAACTTTATATGGCCAGACTGATATTTTTTTAAACAGGGAAAAAAGGTTACGAATGTTACGATCTTACATTATAAATGACAAGAAGCGTTCCAAGTTTGAAATACCTTAGTATTATTGACACTGTCAAAATAATCTTATATATAATATTACTTATATCTCGGACCGTTACTTTACAATAGATTAAATGCCCAAGTAAACATCTATTCATTATGCCTGCAAAACTGCAAAAAAGTAATAAAAGACACTCAGAATATAGACTACTGAGCACAGTGAGTGATTTAAAGGCACGAGACATCAGAAAATTTTGCTCTCGTGTTAAACATACAACTTTTCACCTCTACCAGCGAGAAAAGTGTTACAGGTCAGAAAAACAACATTGAAGGCAACATTTAACAATAAAGAAAACATCAAAATTACAAAATTAATAATTAAGAGTAAAATTGGTGCAATTATGCAAGTTGAAGGTAACTGTTTTCATTGCGTTCAAAAGCTGCACTGCATGTAACTTTTATGAAAACCAAACATGATAATTAGTAAGCGATATAATGTTCACTTCATATTATTTATTTTAAATATTGCGTGTTTAATAAAAAGCAATAGTAGTACAATCGTATTTATAAAATTTGTTATTAGAATTCATTAATTTTACTTATTTTATATTTATATCATGCATGCGACCTCATTTCGTCCATACTCTTTATTTCGAACCTTTGGTATCCGTGTATTTATTTTTAAGCTTTATATTTCATGTCCATCGACATAAAGCTATCTATCTATCCTTTTTGCTCATATTAATTTTAAAAGTCTCATCCTTGTCACTCTATTACTTTTTTCTTAATTATTTCAAAAGTTGGTGTAAGAAATTAAAAAAGCACTTTGCCTCACGCTCGCAGCAAAAATCGATTTTGCTGCGAGTTTTTAGGCGCCAAAAGCGCCCTTTTCGAGCTGGAGAGGTGAAAAATCTTTTTTTAAATCTCATTGAATGGTCAGTTCTAACTTTATTATGTAGAAATAAAAAATACATGTGATTTCGTGCAAAATCTAAAAAATCTATTAAGTACTTACTTGTAAATAATTAATTACCGTCTGATCAATTGAAATTTTTTATAAATAGCTGAGTAACCGTAACCTGAAACCTCCGAACCATAAGTTCCTGGGTTTGATTCCCGGTCGAGTAAAATAAGTAGAAATCTAAATTTTCTACATTTTCTCGTGTCTGAGCTTCGATCAACATCCCCTCGCCTGATAGCCGGTCATATAATTCAGTGAAAACAGACTTCGTATAACGATATATAACATCTATGGTGTTTAAACCATTTAAAGTGGAAGCACTTGAAATTAGCGGTGATTAGAGCGGTGTCACATTTCAAGTGGCTATAGCCAACCTGATATATCAGGTTACAGCATGCTGCGCGCGCGGCGGCCATCAGGTAAGGGGACTATTGTTGATCGAAGTGTCTGGGTGTATCAGGTAATACCCGTCGTTGTTTTCCACTACCTTTTGACACGAGTACTTATATCACTTAATTTGTGATTGGAGCAATACAATATATCTGTCATGGTGTACTGTATTTATTTACTAGCGGCCGCCCGCGGTATCACCCGTGTGGTTTCCGTTCCCGTGGGAATATTGGGATAAAAAGTATCCTATGTGTTGTTATTCTAGCCTATAATCTATCTCTGTTGCAAATTTCATCCAGATCCGTTTAATAGTTTTTGCGTGAAAGAGAACCATCCATACATCCTTACTCACAAACTTTCGGCGAGCCATCGTTCCCGTGGAATTTCGGTATAAAAAATTGCCTACGGTACATTCTCAGACCTACGAAATATACTTACACAAAAAAATCATAAAGAAGTTTCTGAGGAGTTCGATAGCAAACATTGTGTCACGAGAATTTTTATATATTAGAAGATTCCTTCCTCCTTAACTAATCTTCCTAATATTATAAATACGAAAGTTTGGATGTTTGTTACTCAATCACGGCGACTGGAAGGATCTGGATGAAATTAACCACAAAATAGATTTTTATGGCCTAGACTCTAGAATAACATATAGGTAGGCTACTTTTCACCCCGGGAAAATATCTCATTCCCATGGAAAAACATTGTCTAACACACGCGGGGAGAGTCGCGAGCTGAAAGCTAGTATAATAAATGCGAAAGATTTTATGTATGCTTGTTATTTAATCACTCACGCACGACTGAACGGGTCTGAATGAAATATGGAACAGAGATAGATTATAGTACCTATAGGCTATAATTTTACTTTTTATTCCAATATTCCCGTGGGAACGGGAACCATGAGGGTGAAGCCGCTGGGCGCAGGTAGTTTATTTTAACCGAACTCTACCTGGGCATTCTCTGACGAGCACGCATTTCTTCGTGTACTCATCCCTGACGTAGCCAGCGGCGCAGCGGCAGCCCACCTTGCACTCCCATAGAGATGAACAAAGTGCTCCTCCTGAAATGTGGCATTGACCATCACAGTCAGCCATTTAATGTCTCCACTGCTGAAGTACCTACAGGCGTTCCTTAAAGTAAAGTATAGGACTATAAACAGCCCACGTATTCGTATAGGTATACAATTAAAATAAGAAAACTAAAATATTTATAAACTACTAGCTTTCCGCCCGCGGCTTCGCGCGCGTGGACTACACGTCGTTATCCCGCGGGAATGTGATGTTTTTCCGGGATAAAAAGTAGCCTATGTTCCTCTCCAGGCTACAAAGTATCTGTGTCCAAAATTTCAGCGTTCAGCCGTTTTGGCGTGATTGAGTAACAAACATCCAAACATCTAAACATCCAAACATCTAAACCTTCACATTTATAATATTATATAGTAGTAAAAATAAAATATTTATAAACTATTTACAGACTATGGCTACTCAGATACGTCATCACGTGAGTGAGTATTGACGACTAGAAATGCAGTAGCCGGGAACATGCCTTCCGAAGCGCGGAGGAGCTAGATAATATACAATACATTTTACAAGCTTTTTAGTAACTTGCCATGTTAGTTAGTTAGTTAGTTAGTGGGGGACAAATCTTGCACGCTTAATTTGACCCACTTCCCAGTGTCCGATGGAGCTGAAATTTGTATACAGGTTTGGTTCAGATGACAATACAATATTAAAGTACAGTCAGCAAAAAAGCTTGTCATAAAAATTAAATTTTTACTAAAAACTTATTTGGTCACTCACCGTGGTTGTTGGTACCATTAGTCATAGTCATAGTCATACATTTTTTATTCATATAGATTAAATAAAATTAATGCTTATGAATCGTCCAACATTTTTTTACCTACCACCTGTTATGGACATCTTTTAACTGACAAGAAAAACAGGCGAAAAAAACTCACTATAATTCACATTGCGAAAGCTGTTTATTTAAGGCGCTAGGTACTCGGAAAAATATGGACTTTTTGATTTAAAACTATAGGACGGTTACAGTTGTTACAAATCTGGTAATAAGATATAATTATATTTCTTCATACCTTTATCTAGAATCGTATAGTTTCAAAAACACGATTTTATGATTTTGCCTCGACACTTTTTCTTTTCGAAAAGACCTCTAAAAAATACGAAAAGTGAAGATTATTCTTAAATGGGGTTACTTACACTATTGGAAATTGGTTTAATTAGTGGACACCAATAATATTGAGGATCGTATAGAAGCATTTTTTTTAAATCGCTGTAGTTTTTTAATACGAAGTGATTTTGTGTTTTTTTTGCTTAATCTGCAAAATCGGTCTCGCTCCAGCGCGCGTCGTTTTCTCATTGCTATCTCGCTTCAGCACCTTTTTTCCGAGTATCGCCTTAACCTCAACTATAGCAGGCCGAGCGCGCTAACCACTACGCCACCTCTGTGGCTCCTCTACTTAAAAAGCTTTATTGCAAACTAAAGCCAAAATAATGAAACATAAATTAAACAATCTACAAATGAAAAAGAGGCGGCCTTATTGATACTTAGCAATTTCTTCCAGGTAAGAAAATAAATGACAGCTAGGATAATAGGGGAATAAAACTCATTGCCCAAAAACAAAAAAAAACTAAAAATTAATTTAACTATTCATTTTATGGACTGACCTACTAAATAATACTGTTAGGAAAATATAGACATGGTTTAATAGTATATTATGATACAAGTGAGCTAAGGTTGCTCTCTGCTTTGCAGGGTGGCTGGCAAGAGCTGGATGAGAGTAACCACTGATCGTGCTCGATGGCATACTCTTGGAGAGGCCTATGTCCAGCAGTGGACGTTAATAGGCTGATGATGAAGGTTGCTCATTATACACGAGGCTGTGGGTTGCAGCCCGAGCCGCAGGCGAGGGCGTAAATCAGCCGAGTGTCTAGTGAGTAAGTTGCTCACGAGTTTCATACGCACTTTTTCAACACACTTGCGAGGAAAAACAAACATTTATTGAATACATAACATAATTAGAATAACTTAATATTAGCTAAGGGAAAAAGCGCGCAAGTTCTTTTTCGCGCGCGCCAAATTTAAGGTGATTGATTATATACAGCCATACAGCCTACTTCAAAATAATTATAATAATAGTGATAAAATGCAAATGTTTTATAACAAATTATTGTGAATTATTTGATAACAATACACTAAATTATGTTTTTTTGTCTTAATTAGGGACACATTTATTTATTCTAAAAACGTAAATGGTTTTTCATGTTGTTACAAAAAAAGAACTGTACCTATTACCCGGTGAAATTGAAAATGCTCTGTTTACTCGCATATAACTTGCAGTTAGGTACTAACTTAACTTTGTAGGGATACTGTATTACCCGGTTAAATTGAAAAGTCTCTGTTTACTCGCATATAATTTGCAGTTAGGAACTTACTTAACTTTGTAGGGATAATTCTATTACGCAACTAGTGCTGTAATATTATTATGCACGCGTGTGTTATAGTTCGGTTTATGGCCTTAAGATCGATGTAATAAGGCTCACTTTATGAGCAAGTGTGTTGAAAAATTGTGTCTTAATCGCAGCGTAGTGATTTTTTTATCCACTACAGGGTAGCACTTAGCCTTCATCACACCCGATGTTAAGTGGTGATAAGACTGAAGATGAAAGCGTACTAGTAGGTAACTATTTAGTAATCTGTGGCACTACTCCCGGAACCCTCAGTCACTGAGGAACTGGCTATCTTATCTCGAACTGCCGGAACACAATAATGCTGAAAACATCATTGTTATGGCGTCAGACTTTTAGGTGTGAATCTGATGTAGACGTACCATGGACCTAGGTGCCTAACTTCGTAACCTGGGCTTTGCATCGACTTCAGCAGATCATGCATTAGGTCGTAAAATATAGTTCTAAATCAATTAAATAACTCAATAAATTTTTCGCTTTTTTTGGTTTTTTTAGGTATAGGGAGTTTTATTGTATTTTTGAAGGCGGTTTAATTTATCACTAAATTTGCTATTGAAAAATTGAAAATGAAGTAGGTATTTCGAAAAAATCGACCTGTCTCACAACACAACCTACGATCTTTCGCTATCGACTGCTCTAACCACGAAGCTACGGAGTCATAAATACTTCATTTTCTTCTCCTCCAGCCTGATAAAAAATGAAGACAAGTTTTTGGTCCTTGGATATTCCATAAGAACGGAAAACCTAAATTTTCCGTTCATTTTTCTTGGACTATGCTTGAATATTGAACTTCCTAACTTCTTACGATCTTAATCAATTTTATGCATTCACAATGCAATTGCATATCTATAGGAAAATTGCATTAGGGAAACGCCACTAGCCCATTAGGTAATAGTAGATTTCGGACGTTCTTCGCACCCGTGGAAATCCGATCCATTGATCTACTTAACCAATTAATATACAAACAAAAAAATATAATCTTTCCTCTTTTACATGTAATATTAATAAAGATTACAATTTTTTCTACACTTTCAAAGATATGTTTCAGCATTTTTAGCATAGCTTTTGGCAACAATATTATTAAAATTATTTTCATTTTTAAATCTTTACCTGTCGGCAAAAGCTGTAAATTCACACAAGTGGGTGGGCACTTAAATCCACATAAAGAAAATTCCTCATTATTTCTCAAACATATCGAAGTTCGGAAACTATATGATAAAATTCTCAACAATATTGATACTTTTATGAGGCACTTCAACATTACGACGAAATACGTTTTAACGGCTTATTCCTTACAAACTACCTTGAAGTAAGGCAATAGCCATTTCTTATCAACAAGTAGTTTTATTTGATACTAGCTTATCGCCCACGGCTTCGCCCGCGTTGACTAAACGACGTTATCCCGCGGGAATGTGATATTTTTCGGGGTAAAAAGTAGCCTGTGTTCCTCTCCAGGCTACAAAGTATCTGTGTTCCAAATCTCAGCCAAATTCGTTCAGCCGTTTTGGCTTGATTGAGCAACAAACATCCAAACATCTAAACATTCAGATTTCTAATGTTAGTAGGATTTTATTTTTGTGATAAAACTTATATAACAGTCTCGGGTTCGATTCCCGAACAAGACAAATATTTGTGTGCATGAACATGTCTATTTGTCTTGGTGTGGGTGTTTTCTATGTATATTAAGTCAAATCAAAAATCAAAATCAAAAATCAAAAATATTTATTTTCCTTTAAAAGATAAAAACTTAACAATAAGTAGCAGGGGTCCTCTTTTAAGCATGACAATGCCTGTTACAGAGAGCCCCGATCTCCTCCATTTGGACTTTAAGGATTTAAAAAAATTAAGTATTTGTTTCTTACAGTAATTTTACATTCACAAGTTAGTGGGTGTGTTCATGCGTGTGTTTGTATTCGTGTGTGTGTGTGTGTGTGTGTGTGTGTGTGTGTGTGTGTGCGCGGGCGCGCGCGCGCGTGTGTGTGTGTGTGTGTGTGTGTGCGTGTGTGTGAGTAGTGTACGTTTATGTGTATTATTAGATTTTTTGCTAGTTTATCTATAATGAGTAGAGATCGGATAATTAAGTATGTATTTACAAACAAAAAGTATTTAAGTATATATTTATCCGTTATCAAGTTCCCGTAGACACAGTTTCTTAAGAAATTTATTTATTTATTCACAACGGGGTAGCACTTAGCCTTCATCACACCTGATGATAAGTGGTGATAAGGCTGAAGGCGGAAGCGCACTACTCCCGGAATCCTCAATAACTGAGGAACTGGCTATCTTATCTCTAACTGCCGGAACACAATAATGCTGAAAACATCATTGTTATGGCGTCAGACTTAGATAAGATGGTGGTAGCTAGCCAGGCGGACTAAGAACAAGTCCTACCACCAACCAAACCGAATACAATTTGTACCCCCACTGGGAATCGAACCCGGGACCTCTGGGTCTGAAATCGGTGGTATGAACCACTAGACCACAGAGGCGGTTAATTAACGGGAAATTAGCGGGAAATTAACTACGGGCTTAGATAATTGGTGTGATTGTAAGAAAATATTTATTTATTATTTATTGATATTTATTATTTATTAGTTATTATATTACTTTTTGATGGCTTTTTTTTAAGGCGGTTCTATTTTTAAACAAGATATTTATTTCATGTTAACATTGAGCAAGGTGCTAGAACTTTGAACGAAGTTTACCCCCCCTGTACCAAATTTGCAAATTTGTTTCGGGGGGGGGCTAAGCTTTGCTTATTTCACGTGGTAAAATGATGAATGCAATGATTTTGTATTATGTAATATTGTGTGCCAGGAGGGGTGGGGGGAGGGCAAGCACCCCTATTGCCCCCCCTCTTGTATTTGCC
The DNA here is from genome assembly GCA_949710035.1 of Crambus lathoniellus. Lineage (NCBI taxonomy): Eukaryota > Metazoa > Arthropoda > Insecta > Lepidoptera > Crambidae > Crambus > Crambus lathoniellus. Next base: position 25,552,509 of record OX453301.1, read on the forward strand.
CCTGTTGCTCAGTGGTATACTTTTAGACCCATGGATAATAAAGTTTATAGTAGTGTCCATGGTACAGCTTTGAGGTGTACCAAGGGTCATACTATTTTCAAAGTAGCAATAGACCACCTCTCGAGTGAACTACGGATAATAAAATTTATAGCGGTGCCCTTGGTACACCTCTTAGGTGTACCAAGGGTCAGAACAAGTCTCCGTAGTCCACCCAGGTGAACTTGTCAGGTGAACCACGGGTCGGTAAGGCGGGGATCGAACCCGGGACCTCTAGAGATATCGGCACCTTAAGGCGCCGATTCCCCAAAATAGGGTATTTTAAATTATGGATTACTCGCAATCACATACTTAAAACTTGGAAAAAATATATGTTAATTTACAGTTATTTATCTAGTGCTTCCGACCGTTTTTTTTCGATTGGTGATATTTTACTGTGTCAAATAAAATCCCAAACATCCGTCTAATCGTAATCCAAATATCGTATACAGGGTTACCATACGTCCGGATTAGTCCAGACATGTCCGGATTTATAGAAGTTTGTCCGGACTTTTTTTTTTAAATCAAAAAATCAGTCTTTCATCTTTATTTTCATCTAACTCCCCGGTCATCTAGCAAAACGCTCATTTTGAAACAGCCGCGAGCGAGCATATCACTGTACTTTATTACTGTAACTAAGTGGGTCTACCTAATTTTTGCACTTTGTGACCAAAATGTCCGGACTTTTTTTTAACTGTCAGGCTTTTTGTCAGGACTTTTCAAATTTCTAAATGGTAACCCTACTTGCAGTGTACTTGGTTTTAGTTAATGAAAAATATACGAAAATGATTGTCTTTGAGTAGCCGAGGGATTCCGGCCGTCATAATTTTATTTTTTTTATTAGTTAACTTTTAATTGAATTTTAAGTGATTTTCGATTCGCGGGGCGCTCGCGAGTTCACAGTTCACTGCCGGCTGCCGCTGCGTCCGCGTGAAGTGTATCGAGCGCGGCCGAGCAAGCGTTAGCGTGGGGTGCGTAATGAATGATATAATTTCATTTGGTATAATTTCATTTCATTAACGTTCATATGACATAATAAACGTTAGTAATAACAACACTTCAACTAATTTTATTTTACATAATGTTCATTTCATATAATCATCATTTTATATAATATCATTTAATATAACGTTCATTTTATATAAACATATTTTATATAAAACTTACTTGCTATAACGGTCATTTGATATAATTTTGTTTCATATAATCATCATATGTAATAATTTCATTTGATATAATTTTGTTTCATAAAAGTAATCATCAATTAGTCAATTTAATTTATAGGGAAGGCAAAGGAGCAGGGGGTACGGGGGCAGCGGCCGGCGAAGCGCCAGAAATAGTTATTCGTTGATTATACGAAATGAACGTTATATGAAATTATTTTATGTAATATGATTGAAGGCAAAGGAGCAGGGAGCACGGGGTGTACAGTGCCGCCGAAAGGGGGGCTCGGGGGGCGCAGCTCCCCGTCATAAAAAGCCACAACGGTGACAAAACAATTGCTGATAGGTTAGGTTAAGTTAGAACTGTGTACAAAACAAAGCGCAAGCCGAGCGAGCGAAGCGAGCGTGCCGCGGCAGCGGCCGGCGAAGCGCCTGAAATAGTTATTCGTTGATTATACTAAATGAACGTTATATGAAATGATTTTATGTTATATAACCATTATATGTTTTAAATATTATACAATGTAAGTGTTATTTTAGTCAATGTTTATTATATGAAACGTTTTTATATCAAATGTTCATTATACGGTTTAAAATTATACATTTTGAATTTATATCATTCGTTGATTATACGAAATGAACGTTATATGAAATGATTTTATGTTATGTGTTGTTATATTTTGTGAGTATTATACGAAATGTTGTTATATCATATATTACACACCCGTTAGCGTGCATATTTCAGTCGGGAATCCGCGCCTTAAAACCGGTGCGTACACCACTCGACCACGGAGGTCGTCAAACTTCAAACGTCTCATGACTAACACTTTTGTTATAAACAAGTATAATACCAATATTAATACTCTTCTACACTCAATACTAATGAGATTTTAAATTATTTTTATGCATTCACAATGCAATTTTGTAAGTAAGTATAGGAAAAATGTGATAGTAAAAAACCACGAGCCTTATAAGTAGCTTTCAGGCGGGATTCGAACCCGCGCCTCCGGGGCACTACATTACCTACCTAATATCACATACAATGCTCCAGTCCCAAATTAAGTAGCCGAACCTGTGTTATTGGAAACAACGACATGTATTAATTACCACATATACCCAGACACGAGAAAATTTTGTACATACCCGACCGGGTATCTAACCCGGGACCTCACACGAGTGAAAGCGGCACCTTTAAAACCGGTGCGTGCGCTACTCGACCACGAAGGTCGTCAAGAAAATGCGGCAGTAACTCTGTCGGTCACTTTTTCATGCTTTTCATTTAAGAGATTGGGCTACGGGAAAGGAAAAGGAAAAGACAGTTAATAGGTTAATATAGAATATTGAATGAGTTTGTTCTTAAGGCGATACTCGGAAAAAATGTGCTGAAGCGAGATAGCAATGAGAAAACGACGCGCGCGGGAGCGAGACCGATTTTGCAGATTAGGCAAAAAAAACACAAAATCACTTCGTATTAAAAAACTACAGCGATTAAAAAAAAATGCTTCTATACGATCCTCAATATTATTTGTGTCCACTAATTAAACCAATTTCCAATAGTGTAAGTAACCCCATGTAAGAATAATCTTCCCTTTTCGCATTTTTTAGAGGTCTTTTCGAAAATAAAAAGTGTCGAGGCAAAATCATAAAATCGTGTTTTTGAAACTATACGATTCTAGATAAAGGTATGAAGAAATATATATCTTATTACCAGATTTGTAACAACTGAAACCGTCCTATAGTTTTAAATCAAAAAGTCCATATTTTTCCGAGTAGCGCCTTAATAGTACGATAATGAAATACGCGAGATTTGAACCCACTTTTCATGTGGTTCATAAAGTGTTTAGTTTAGTGGTTAATGTACACTCGACAGCACATCAAATTAAACAGTTGAACTGCGATAACAGCTTTTATTACGTACGGCATAAAGGCGGTCTCAAGTTCAACATGTATAGTCTGATGATGTGCTGCCGTGTGTACAAACTGAATAAGATTGAAGCTTCATGGCGCGTATTTCAGTTATTAAGGGCTGGAACCTGTTTATTATGAGGTTTCTCTTAAGGTTTTTTTGTTTAGAGAACAAGTAGTAGAAGGGTTTAACATATTTAAAATAACTTATGATATTTCAATTGTAGATTATGTCCATAGATTCTGCAAAACTGATATGCACAGCGGACAGATATTTATAGCAAAAAGTTTCAATAACAGTTATGACGTTAATTTCCTGCAAATATTAAAATTTGTAGCAATATATTTTTAAATAATATTTTATTTACAGTAATTCGTTGATGAATCATTAGAATTCTTGTAAGTTGACCCAGTTGGCTTGGCTGGCATAAACCGCCGCCTGGCGCTCAGACACGCATATTTTCGCGACAGATTTTTATACTTATTGCGACATGCAAAGATATAATGTCGAAAATGAAACATACTGTATCGATTATTCATTTTTACCAAGATCGCGTATTATCTTCTTTTCATCTAGCAAAAGATAAACTTCGTAAATAAAACGTGCAATAGGACATGTTTAAGATGATATTTACATTATGACGCGATGTTTTGTAAGATCCCTTTTCTGATAAGTCACAGTATAAGAAGAGACTTCTTCTCGATATTAAGCATCAGTAGACACGCAGTACACCACCCAACATGAAAGCTCTCTACCTTTTGATCACTGTATCAGCTGTAGTGGCTGTAGCCTATAGTCATGTTGCCATTAAGAAAACACCAAATGAGCTTCATCCAGTCCACGAGTTATACGTGAAGCCTTCGGCCGACGGCACCACCGGAGACCTCTACGTAGCAGCCACCGAAGAGAATGGAGCCAAGACTCAGTGGCTCACGGACCAGCCTGTACATTTCCTACCAGCTCAAACACCAGCAGCCACAACAAACTACGAGGAAACATTGGCCCCAAAACATGCGGTCGCAAATCCTCACCTTCACTACGCTTACGCGATGCCAGTTGCTGGAAAGCCTGAGAGTAACGCTATACCATCTTACCCCTACGCTTTCCCGGCTGCTAGCCCAACTCCCGCAACAGAAGCTAAAACCGATGCACCCCCAGCTGCGCTAGCCTATCCTCAGTACAACCCATACCACTTCTTCTACCCTCAAATGATGGCAGCCTACGCAAACATGATGAGCGTGCTCAAGGACTCGGGTATGAGTGAAGAGTCAGCGACTTCTGCCATGTCCCACAGCACCTCGGCATGGCCCCATGCATATGGGTATCCGTTCCAGTACGTGATGGTGGACCCCAGCGCGTGGGCACAAGCTCAACCCACTGCAGCCCCCGCCGCCGTCCCGTCCACTCCAGCCACAACCGATAAAGAATAACCATTAAAATATATTTTATTTATTACTTATTGTACTTACTGTATTTAATTTTGTAAATCATTTTTTTTTAATCAATAAAACAATAAAATATTTTAATTTTATTATAACTTTAGCTTTAAGATTTTAAATTATTTTAATGCATTCACAATGCAATGTTCTGTAAGTAGGTAGAAGCAAGGTAGAAGTCTAGTGAATAACCTGAAATTCAAAACTACCGGACCACTCTTGTAAGCTTAAGGCTGATTTACATTGATCCAGTAGCTCGATCCAGTGTTACTGGATTGCGGCACTGGATCAATGTAAACATGTTTAACTGGACGCTGTACTGGATTGAAACATGTTTACATTGATCCAGTGCCAATCCAGTGAAAGTGGTCCGGTAGTTTTGAATTTCAGGTTTTCGCTAAAATCTTCGTTTAGGTATATTTGAGCCAGAAAAGAGTCTTCACAATGTGGTAGATAATTAAAATTTCTATAATTAACGTTTTAAATTTTGTAACTATGGAGCATAGATTAATAACTCATTCGCTTATGGAGATATGCAAAAATGGTTTTCCTTCCAGTAATTTGTCAAACTTTTAAAGAACCTGCCGGCCTAGCATGAGCGGCTTTTATTACGCGATATGATATGGTACGGCATGTCGTCTTGCTTACACCTTAGTGGGATAAGCAAGACAACTTGCCGTACCATATCATATCGCGCGATAAAAGCCGCTCATGCTAGGCCGGCAGGTGTAAAATGGGCCCAAAGTAGGACTTACTTTAGGACAGTATTACGAACGGATGCGTATAGGTATTTCAGAAAGCTAGTTTGCCTCGGAAGTCCTGTAGAACACTTGAACGGTTAGAAAATGGCGATCGCGAAGCGCATCGAAGCGCAGCGAAGCGATCGCCTTTCATGATCGCCATCGCCAAAGGTTTTCGACCTTTCCGCCCCAACGGCCATCAGTTCTCCGCGCCTCCGCGCTTTGTGTCCCTCCCGCCCACTGCCACTTCAATGATGCAAATATGCAATCGCCCGCGCCCCGCCCCCCCGCGGGTGCATGACGCAACGTTTACAAAAACAAAAAATCCTCCGCATCGGCGCTGGCGTAGGCCCATGGTATGGAGAGAGTGATGGAGTTTTTAAATATTATAAAAATTAAACAGATGATAAAAATTATAAACAGTTGATTATGTACCTAATGTACCTTTGTTTCTTAATTTGAAAAGTGCACCTTATACTGATCTTAACGGAGCGGAAGCTAAACATTGTTGCTACTGTGGCGCCACCTTTTTCACGCAGTTTGACATGAGGGGCTTCAACTGCGTGTAATTTGCAGGTGTGGCCGGGCTTAGCGCGCTAATTTGTTTTAATGACATTAGACGTTAGGCGATAGCTCAGACGGCGGTAACTTTCGACACATCAAAGGGATTTAGCGGGCATCTAGCGCGTTGTTGTGGCTACACCTACTACAGTCATTCGGTATACGAGCTAAACAGATCGCACACTAACTAAGCCACTACACTAGAATCAAACATTAAATGAGTGTGGCCACACATTTATCTCATAGTTTAGTGCACGATATGAACGCTAATCGCCGCTATAAATCAATTTTATAAAGAAAATAGCCGCTATCAAATCCTTGTTTTGTGACGTCGGGTATAACGATAACTAGTTAACAACGTTCAACAAAACAAAGCAGCAAAAATCTATCAAGATAAGGAATTCAAATGACAGTTGAAGCCCATACCCATATTCATATTTCTTAGCCGGTAGCCCCCCTGAGACACTCCATAACTCCATAGTAGTGTCGTGTCGTGTCACGTCACAGAGCAAAATTATTCTACGGGGATAGAGTTGTGGTGCGTCGTTCGCTCGTTGTCGTTGTTCCTTCCTTCTTTCTTTCTTATTAGTCTGTTATGTCAATAAAACCATGTGTTGAAAAGTTGTAATTTCGATAAATTAAAAATTTGATTTATCTGTTAATAGTAAAAAGTTCATATTTGCATAATGGTTTCTAAAAAGAAGAAGAAGGTTTGTGTTTATTCTAAAAAAAACATTTAAATTACGTGTTTACGTTGGTCATAATTTGTCGTACGTACTTAACCAAAAATATCCCCTATTTTACAGTATTCTTCTGGAGAAGGTGCACAGTTCATGACCAGAAAGGCAGCACTGAAGAAGCTGCAATTGTCATTAAAGGATTTCAGAAGGATTTGCATCTTAAAAGGGATTTATCCTCGAGAGCCTCGTAACCGTAAAAGAGCGCAAAAAGGAGCAGGTGGCATCAAAACCTTATATCATACAAAAGATATAAAGTTTTTACTTCACGAACCGATACTATGGAAACTTCGGGAGATAAAAGTAAGTTGACTACTGTCAACTATGAAAAATATCTTTAAAAAAGATTAGTTTATAGCCAAACATAACTGTTATTATAATGCTTAATACTTTTCCAGGTATATCAACAAAGAATACGAAAGGCTCGTGCCATGAGAGAATTTCGACAAATGAGAAAATATTTACGTGACTATCCTGATGTCAATATAGATCATATTGTGAAGGAGAGGTACCCAACATTTGTTGACGCATTAAGAGACCTGGATGACTGCCTCACCTTGTGCTTCCTGTTCAGTACCTTCCCATCTCTGAAGAGGGTTCCCCGAGACCAGTCACAGCTTTGCAGAAGACTAACAGTGGAATTTATGCATGCCATTATCGCAGCCAAGGCACTGCGTAAAGTGTTTGTATCAGTAAAAGGATATTATTACCAAGCAGAACTGGAAGGACAGACTATAACATGGATAGTGCCACATCATTTCTCATTCCAGGTAATCCTTATGCTTTTATTTTGTACCTGACTTATTAACCAATTGACAACTGGCTGAATAGGGCCGGAGAACAATGTAAAATCTATTGCGTCTCATTTCTGGGGCATTGAAGGATTAATAATTTACACCATTAATTTTTATTATCTGTCAATTTCCTTAAATTTCAGCCACAAACCAAAGATGAAGTGGACTTCAAGATTATGTCAACATTTGTTGAATTTTACACAATGATGCTGGGATTTGTAAATTTCAAACTGTACCATTCTCTAAATCTGGTTTATCCACCTAAACTGACTGCAGCTTTTTCTGAATCTGACAAAGAACTAATTGATGAACAAGCTTATGTATCCGAGAGAATAGCTGCTATGAACATACCTGTCATAAAGTTGGCTGGCGCTAATGATGCTGAAGAATTACCTGAAATGGACATTTTCCAAGCAGAAGGTGAAGACCCTCAAAAGTTGGAAGAAGCAAAACAGGAGGCGGAAAAAGTAAAGAAATTGAAAACCATGTTCAATGGCTTAAAGTTTTACATCAATAGAGAAGTCCCTAGGGAACCTTTAGTGTTCATTATTAGGTGCTTTGGTGGTGAAGTGTCTTGGGACAAAGACTTCTTTGTTGGAGCTACATTTGATGAATCTGATGAGTCGATAGCCTATCAGATTGTTGACAGGCCAAGTATGGATAAGCAGTATCTTTCTCGTTATTACATCCAACCACAATGGGTATTTGACAGTGTCAATGCCAGGACATTACTACCTATCAACAAATACTTGATAGGAGCAGAATTGCCGCCTCACTTGTCACCATTTGTAGATAAAACAAGAGATCAAGTATATAAACCACCTGAGGAAAGAGAACTTTTGGATCCTAATTTCAAACCCCTCAGTAAGTATATTGTCACTAACAAAGCTCATCGTTGGCAAACATTATATTCGTAAAATAGACTTAATAATAATTAAGTTTTAGAAGAAATCAATATAGAAATCAAAAATATGGTCAAGTTAACAGAGACATGGCCTTTGCAGAAAAAATGGGAATTTGGAATTTGTCTTATTTTCATACAAACATGCTCACTTCATGGTCATTTAAATTAAACTGTCCATATATTTTTAAAATAATTGCTGTGACAACTCTGAAAATCTCTTCACATTATAAAATTTAAAAAAATTTTGAACATTAGTTTAGCTTCATAGAACATTGTATAGTATTATATTTCCATGTAAGACTGTTTGTTGCCATAAATAAAGAGAAAAAATGTAGTTAGGGAATGTGAAACTTTCAATCTTTTTCTGCTGTGGGGAAATGGGGAAGTGTTTGTTATTTGAGGCTTTTATTCAAAAAAGGAATACCTAATTTTGCATTTAGTTCATAGATATAGTGTAGGTAGAGAAATAACAAATAGGTGATCTGCAGTAAAGTCATGCATTTGTATGGAAATGAAGCCCATTTTTTCTGCGATTGAGTGTAATATAAAATTACATTTCATGAACTAAAATACTATCTAATTATTCACAATTTAAATGACCCAATACCTACTCTGTATTTTCTTCTAGATAATGATGAAGAATCTGGCAGTGACATAGAAGAAGCCAGTGACGAGAATGAAGAAGATAAAGAGTCCGACTCTGAAGCTGAAGATCCAGAACAGGCTTTGACTAAACAGTATCAGCAAGAAGTGCAGGAGGACTCCACCTCCGAAGAGGAAGATGATGAAGACCTCGACCCAGAAAAGAAGAAATTGAGGAAAGAGAAGGTAATTAAATTTCTTGGCATTACCAGGCCTGTCTCACTTCCATACAAGCGGCGCAAAATCCCCGAGATATTTACCTACTATTCTGGAAAACAACCTAATTTTAACCTTTTGCATTGCATATAGCGTTCATAGTACAATAACTGTTTGCTGTCTCACTTCAATCTGCTAGGGCTGCCAGAGGTACACTTTATCTGTGAACGTAATACACGCGAAGCGAGACAGATGGCGACACATGCGGATGCGTGCGCTGCGTCACAGAATAATATTTGTAGCAGAAGGCTCACTTCCGAAACAGTTACAATGAATTATCAATCTTTTCCACGCGACAATTAGGTCTAAAATAATTTGCACCCGCACGCCTGCCTAACTATTTTACCGTTCATTACAAGCGAAATTGAACCGTAGCTGTACGTAATATGGTTCTATTACTCGGAAACGCTTAAGCCAAATTGGTTTTGGGTGGTCTTGGTTGCCGCACTAGGGTCGACTCGTGTCCATCGTTCCAGCAGCGCCACGGTCTCCGATTTGCTTGAAAAAAATACACCATGCAGGCCAATTTTTTACCAGTCGGGAAAAAATACGATTGATTTTTTCCCCCCACTGGATCCGAGGATATACGGGGATTTCTGTGGCGCTGCTGGAACGACGTCGTCCTGGCAGCGCCCCGCTATTTCTCATTAATTACAAAAGCTATAATAAATCTAATAAGACACATATTTTTGGCTTTTTTTTTCCATTTCACATAAGCTAATGTCCACCTGTAAATGTCGACAGATTCAGGAGTAATCGTAGGTCACTTGGGGCGCTGCTGGGACGACGTCGTCCCAGCAGCGCCACGGCCGAATCTCAGCAATTCGATTTTTTTACTGAAAACAGTGTGCCTGTATATTTAGTTCCTTCATCATAGGGTACGGAAAAAATTGAATTTCTACATTTCATCATGGAATAATGATTTTATAGGCATCGAAAAATTATAACCTCAAAAAAATTTTTTTTTGCTCTAACGCCTTTAATTGATGTATTAAATAGCATTTGCGCATTCTTTTATCTTCCTATAAAGGGAAAAAAATAAACCACTCTCGCAGCATTAACTATTCCAGAGAAATCCTAGGTTTAGATTGTGTTCATACATTTAGGCATCGTTCCAGCAGCGCCACACCCAGTACAGCATGATCCAGGGCACCTGTCACCAAACTGAGCATGCCAATATTTACTACTACCATAGCGAACACGGGAAAAAATCTGATAACGAGTATAACACAGCGAATTTCCGAGAAATAAGCCTTTGATTCAATATGCTATACAATTGGTACATTCGAGTAGAAAAGTTTTATTTAAATTCTTTTTAGTGCCACAAACTTGGGGGCTTTAAGCCCCCAGTACAGGCTGTCCGATCATGTTGGCCGACCATGATGGGCCATCGTGTACAGGGGCGGTTTGCGTTGCTCGCAGACGGCAATCACACGCAAACCGCCCCTGTACACGATGGCCCATCATGGTCGGCCAACATGATCGGCCATCCTGTACTGGGGGCTTCATACTTCATGTTTACCGGGCTTGTCAAGCATTGCATTGCATCATTGGGGCACAATATCGGTATCGCTATGCGGATCGCAGCTCAGCATTATTATGGTGCAAATAATGCAATGCAAGCAAAGTAATATCACAGTTTAAGCAATCTTTCTATACAGTTGGACGACGCCCTTGAAGTTGGGCGATGCCGACGCCTGTATAGGTATTTACGTAAGTACGTAAGGGTTGTCACTTTAAAATGTGACGGTGGACCTTTAACGACCCCGGGTAGGTACATTGGTATTGCGATATTAAATTAATAAAATAATTTAATAATGCAAATGCAATGTCAAAAATATTAAAAAATTCAAGATGGCGGCCGACTTTTTTGTTTGTAGGCTGATTTCGATGAAACTCGGTTTTTGGTACTATTCTGACAAGAAAACAGCAACGCAATGTCAAAAAAATTAAAATCCAAGATGGCGGTCAACTTTTTAGTTTGTGGGCCGATTTCGATAAAACTCGATTTCTGCCCCCCTAGCATGACCAACAAAATGGGATATGATATGATAAGTTATCCGGTTTAACTGTCAAAAGACTATGGGTTTTGACGTTTGAATGTCGATAAGTCGCTTTATCATTCGATACATATCGCGTTTTGGGTGGTCATGCTAGGCTTAATGGTACTATTTTGACAAGAAAACAGCAACGCAATGTTAAAAATATAAAGAAATCCAAGATGGCGGCCACCTTTTTTTTGTTTGTAAGCCGATTTGTTTCTGGTACTATTTTGACAAGAAAACAGCAACGCAGTGTTAAAAATATTAAAAAATCGAAGATGGCGGCCAACTTTTTTGTTTGCAGGCCGGTTTCGATGAAACTCAGTTTCTGTTTCTATTTTGACAAGAAAACAGACACGCAATGTTAAAAATAGAAAGAAATCCAAGATGGTGGCCAACTTTTTTGTTTGTAAGCCGATTTTGATGAAACTTAGTTTCTGGTACCTATTTTGACAAGAAAACAGCAACGCAATGTTAAAAATATAAAAATTCAAGATGGCGGCCAAATTTTTTATTTGCTGGCCGATTTCGATGAAATTCAGTTTCTGGTACTATTTTGACAAGAAAACAGCAACGAAATGTTAAACATATTAAAAATCCAAGATGGCGTCCGACTTTTTTGTTTGTGGGCCGATTTTGATAAAACTCAGTTTCTGGTTCTATTTTGACAAGAAAACAGCAACGCAATGTTAAAAGTATTAAAAAATCCAAGATGGCGGCCAACTTTTTTGTTTGTGGGCCGTTTTTGATAAAACTCGGTTATTTATACTATTTTGACAAGAAAACAGTTCTTAACACAATGTAAAAAAATACAAATGGTCAAGATGGTGGCCGTTTTTTGTTTTTGTTTCTCTCTTTTCGCTTATTAAAATGTAACAGGTTTTTATTTGAAAGCTTGAGACAGAGTCAAGTATCATCATCATCATGTCAAGTAAAAGATTTAACTAATTATTAATTTGCTTTAACACAAGCACAGTAAATTACGACGTAACATCCTTCGTAATTCACTGTGTTTTTGACAGCTGTAAACCCTATTAAAAAAAAAAAAATAAGTAAATAAAATAATAATTTATATTAAGTTACAGAGTTTAAAAAAAATTATGATTGTGACATGGGATGATTTTGATATATAGACGAAGGCGCTTCAAAGGTTAAGAAATATGAATCGGCTTATTTCCAATCTGAATGTTTTTTTTAACAAAACTTCAACCCATTCAAACGTCAGGAGTAGATCAAATTTACCTTGCAAAATTTCATGGCAGACAGACAGACAGATACAGTTATAGGTGAAACTAAATAAAACATATAATATATTTTATTTTGATACTTCTAAAATGCTTACCATAATTATTTATTTTATTTTATTTCGCAATACACCAAAATGTACCTGCCGCATTTTAATTTTGTTACAACCCTTCCGTAGTTACGGAAATACCTATACAGACGTCGGTATCGCCTAACTTCAAGGGCGTTGGCCTAAACAAAACATTGGTTATACTGTGGTAATTGTAACATTTATGTATATATAATTTAGCGTTGCTGTTGCCTTGTCAAAATAGTACCAAAAATCGAGTTTGATCTAAATCGGCTTACAAATTAAAAAGTTGGCTGCCACTTTGATTTTTTTTATTTTTTTGACATTGCGTTGCTGTTTTCTTGTCAAAATAGAACTAGAAACTAAGTTTGATCAAAATCGGCTTACAAACAAAAAAGTTGGCCGCCATCTTGGATTTCTAATATTGCGTTGCTGTTTTCTTGTCAAAATAGAACCAGAAACTGAGTTTCATCGAAATCAGCCTGCAAACAAAAAAGTTGGCCGCCATCTTGGATTTTTTATACTTTTAACATTGCGTTGTTGTTTTCTTGTCAAAATAGTACCAGAAACTAAGTTTCATCAAAATCGGCTTACAAAAAAAAGTTGGCCGCCATCTTGGTTTATTTTTATTTTTGACATTGCTTTGTAATTTTCTTGTCAAAGTTGTACTAAAACCAAGTTTCATCAAAATCGGCTCACAAACAAAAAAGTTGGCCGCCATCTTGGATTTTTAATATTTTTAACATTGCGTTGCTGTTTTCTTGTCAAAATAGTACCAGAAACTGAGTTTCATCGAAATCAGCCTGCAAACAAAAAAGTTGGCCGCCATCTTGGATTTTTTATACTTTTAACATTGCGTTGTTGTTTTCTTGTCAAAATAGTACCAGAAACTAAGTTTCATCAAAATCGGCTTACAAAAAAAAAAGTTGGCCGCCATCTTGGTTTATTTTTATTTTTGACATTGCTTTGTTATTTTCTTGTCAAAATTGTACTAAAAACCAAGTTTCATCAAAATCGGCTCACAAACAAAAAAGTTGGCCGCCATCTTGGATTTTTAATATTTTTAACATTGCGTTGCTGTTTTCTTGTCAAAATAGTACCAGAAACTGAGATTCATCGAAATCGGCCTGCTAACAAAAAAGTTGGCCGCCATTTTGGATTTTTAATATTTTTAACATTGCGTTGTTGTTTTCGTTTCAAAATAGTACTAGAAACTAAATATCATCAAAATCGGCCTACCATAAAAAAGTTTGCCGCCATTTTGTTTTTTTTTTTATTTTTGACATTGTGTTGTTTTCTTGTCAAAATTGTACTAAAAACCAAGTTTCATCAAAGTCCGCAAACAAAAATGTTGGCGCCATCTTGGATTTTGGAAATTGCCTTTTTTTAATAAGCGAGATGAAGATTTGCACGCACTCACACTACATGTCTTATGCACCATAATATTAATTTTAAAAAATTATAACGATAAAGACGTGATAGCCCTGGAAGACTTGTCCCGAGTTACTATGAACGGCGTTGTATGTAACTCGGGACAACCACTCCCCCGTCTCACCCCGCAAGCCCCGCACGATTGACCTGTCTAGACGTCTCCGTCGGCCTACTGTATGAAAAGTTAACTGTGGTAATATTAACGTAATAAAGACCGTACGAGCCAAAAAAAACGTTGGCCATTTGTTTCCACATGCCATAGAGAAAGGTTAACCTATGGAGTGTAGGATAGAAGCATGATAGAAGTGGGTAAACCACATCATCCATCATAGCCTGATTACACCTACCGAGTAGAGTGGGGAGACAAGTACTCTCGGCTCGGCCGAATACTAGGTACATGTAAACACAGTACTCGGCCGAGCTCGGTACAACATTAACTCGGTCCCGTCAGATACTTTTGATTGGGTAATCGATACTTAGATTATTTGAGCCCCAAAAATAATCTACAATACAATGGGTGATTTTCTGAAAGCTCGCTCACTAGATGGCGCTGTCCCACCTATGCAGTTAGAAGGAACGGAACGTTATAAATTTTACTTTGACGCGACTTTTGTTACGTAAAACGGAACGTCAGACAGATGTTATTTATTTACCTTAATCTTTAAATTTACCTATTTCGTTTCTGTACCCCTAGTGTAAGTTTTTATGTCAAGCAAACGCAAACTATTTCGAATGCGTATTAATGTCAATTTGTATGAAAACTATATAAGCGCGCTACTCGCCGCTAGAGGCGCTAATACAGTTTTCATACAAATTGACATTAAAACGCATTCGAAATAGTTTGCGTTTTTTGACATAAAAACTTACACTACGGGCACTGTTCCTCACAGTAGTACCTATCAGTACTTATTTAATTTATTTTAAGTTTCCTTTGGGTTTTTTAAAGTAAATAAATTAAATATGATTCATACCAAAGTATACCATGTACATACTTCGTTCAACGCCATCTAGTGAAGCATTTGGAAGCTTTTTTTTTAAATAGCCTCAGAAAATTGCTCATTAATCGATTCGGAATCGATTATCCGGCAACAATCACTATATACCTACGTCGAATAATAAGAGCGATAAAAATTTAATTAACGGATTTATTTGAAAATGAAATTGTCTTAATTTTATGAGAACACAGAATTCTAAACTTATACTAGGCTCCTCAGAGTTATCTGATATGCAGTGTAGTCTCTTTAAATGATCTCGAAGATTTGTTAGGTACCTATGTTTCCACAAAGCTTTATTTTCTTTTTACAAGTTTTATTTTTCTTTTACAAGTTTTGCACGTGGCCCCCAGTTCCCCCTCTCTTCTCAAAATGCGTCCAAATACGAAATTTACTTTTTAACAACGACGGATAAATAAATAAACGGCCCTAAATTACCGCCCAAATAACTCTACAATTCAAAGGTAACTGTACTGTCATTGTCATGTCACTATATGACACTACAGTCTGTAAAATTTGGCATGGTTGGAATAGCAGCTCATTTGTGCAAAGCAAAAAGATGTTTATGCTATTGGAATAAAGCTCAAGAAAAACCGCATCAGATATTTTTTATGACAATGTAGCTTACGCTAGAAAATTAGACTCTATTCCTTGTCAGGCTATGATGGATGATGTGGTTTACCCACTTCTATCATGCTTCTATCCTACACTCCATAGGTTAACCTTTCTCTATGGCATGTGGAAACAAATGGCCAACGTTTTTTTTGGCTCGTACGTTCTATATTACGTTAATATTACTTTGCTTGCATTGCATTATTTGCACCATAATAATGCTGAGCTGCGATCCGCATAGCGATACCGATATTGTGCCCCAATGATGCAATGCAATGCTTGACAAGCCCGGTAAACATGTAGTATGAAGCCCCCAGTACAGGATGGCCGATCATGTTGGCCGACCATGATGGGCCATCGTGTACAGGGGCGGTTTGCGTGTGATTGCCGTCTGCGAGCAACGCAAACCGCCCCTGTACACGATGGCCCATCATGGTCGGCCAACATGATCGGACAGCCTGTACTGGGGGCTTAAAGCCCCCAAGTTTGTGGCACTAAAAAGAATTTAAATAAAACTTTTCTACTCGAATGTACCAATTGTATGGCATATTGAATCAAAGGCTTATTTCTCGGAAATTCGCTGTGTTATACTCGTTATCAGATTTTTTCCCGTGTTCGCTATGGTAGTAGTAAATATTGGCATGCTCAGTTTGGTGACAGGTGCCCTGGATCATGCTGTACTGGGTGTGGCGCTGCTGGAACGATGCCTAAATGTATGAACACAATCTAAACCTAGGATTTCTCTGGAATAGTTAATGCTGCGAGAGTGGTTTATTTTTTTCCCTTTATAGGAAGATAAAAGAATGCGCAAATGCTATTTAATACATCAAATAAAGGCGTTAGAGCAAAAAAAAATTTTTTTGAGGTTATAATTTTTCGATGCCTATAAAATCATTATTCCATGATGAAATGTAGAAATTCAATTTTTTCCGTACCCTATGATGAAGGAACTAAATATACAGGCACACTGTTTTCAGTAAAAAAATCGAATTGCTGAGATTCGGCCGTGGCGCTGCTGGGACGACGTCGTCCCAGCAGCGCCCCAAGTGACCTACGATTACTCTTGAATCTGTCGACATTTACAGGTGGACATTAGCTTATGTGAAATGGAAAAAAAAGCCATAAATATCTGTCTTATTAGATTTATTATAGCTTTTGTAATTAATGAGAAATAGCGGGGCGCTGCCAGGACGACGTCGTTCCAGCAGCGCCACAGAAATCCCCGTATATCCTCGGATCCAGTGGGAGGAAAAAATCAATCGTATTTTTTCCCGACTGGTAAAAAATTGGCATGCATGGTGTATTTTTTTCAAGCAAATCGGAGACCGTGGCGCTGCTGGAACGATGGACACGGTCGACTCGACTGCAATGTTACGACGAAGTAAGTAAAAGGAATAACAAATAGCGCAAATGATTTTTAAATACAGAAAGCTTAGAATTTTTATTTTTACTTCTTTGCATTCACAGTTCAATTTTTGTTACTTACTTACTGAAAAAATTGAAAATGAAGTAGGTAGGTAAGTATTAGAAAAAGTCGACCGTCTCACAACTAGCTCCGATGGGACTCGAACCCACGACCTTTCACTGTCCAGGCAAATGCTCTAACCACTGAGCTACGGAGTCGCTAAAAAGTCGACCCGTCTCTCAACTAGCCCCGATGGGACTCGAACCCACGACCTTTCACTGTCCGGCGAATACTCTAACTGCCTGGCAACGAACGAATTGCGCATCAGTCGGTGCGTCTCATTGACTTATTTCATTAGGCGTCTGTTGCGAGCGCGCAATGAATGCGCAATTCGCTCGCGTCGCCGCCGGCGCCGTGTCGCCGCCGCGCATTTTCGTGGCCAGGCCAGGCCGTAACGACTCCGTAGCTTAGTGAAGTCAAAAAATATTGACTTATGAATATAAGTACATGCTTATTATGTCTATGTGAATAAATAAATATTTGATTGATTGATTGATTGAGTGGTTATTAGAGCATTCACAATTCACAATTATTATATTATTCTAAGACAGAAAGTAGCAATATTTTGTAATTTGGTAGGTACCTATTTTAAAAGTGCTACAGCTACTCGAAAGAAATACTTACGTATATTAAGTAGGTAGGTAGGTACCTACCTTAGTTTAGTGTACATTTTGTTGATGTTAGCGTAGTTATTCGATAACGTCTAGCGTGAAGTGAGAACAAGCTAAGGTAAGTAAGTAGGTAGTAACATTATGACGATTGTTGTGGTTTTAATTTTAATTTTAAAGTTAGTGTCCCTTGTACATTGTCTGGAAGTAAATGCATACAATAACATATCATCAATTTGATTTTACAGAAAAAAGCTATGGCAGTCACAACAGGTGTACCACATAAGGAGCATCCTTATCAAAAAGAAATTGAAGACAAGCAAGCATTTAGACTGCGTGAAAAGCTTGTGCGAAAGAAGCACAGGAACCTTTACAAGAGCATGAAAGCAGGACAAGAAAAGAGGAAGAAAGAAATATGGCTTTTACGCAAGAAGAGGCGTCTACATGACGAAAAGGTTAAAGAACAGAAAAAGGCCGACAAACGCAAACAAAAGGTCCAGGCTATAGAAGCTGCTTCTTCTTAGATATGAATAAAAGATATGATTATCATAACAAATTGTTTTATTTATGTAAATTAAATTATTTTATTTACAACAAAATCAATATACTTATACAAATTTCAACTAACTTGTCTTTATGATGTTGGTATCACCATACACTAAAAAATATCTAGTTCTCATTGTTAATCATTGAGATTTTGAAACGGGGCGTTGCAGATCTAGTATAGATTTAGGGCGTCCGCTGCGTCAGGCGTGACCACGACGCGTCGCGCGCGCGTAGTAAATTACAAGAGCAGCGGTGCTCTTGTATTTTGCTGAATTTACTACCGCGTCTCGTGATCACGCCTAACGTAGCGGACGCCCTTATCCATTTTGATTCTTAATTAGATTTTAATCTGTGTCGGCCTCGCTATCACCTTCCAAATCAATGTCTTCCAATTCTGGCATTGGGAATCGAAGTATAGCCGCGACCCCTGTTACTTGATCAAGTTCTGAAAGGGATAATATAATTTATAATCAAGTTAACTGATAGTGTGATTAAATTGGTGAAATTCAGATAAACAACCAAAGTTCTGAAAGGTATAATAATTATAATTTATAATCAAGTTAACTGAGTGTGATTAAATTGGGCAAATTAAGATAAACAATAATACAAAAGAACACAAATGTTCCATAAATCCATTGCGGTCGAGAGCAGAAAGACTAGCATGCGATGTGCACCACGAGATAATTTAGGCCGTGTTCCGAAATACGCTGACAGCGCTGTTAGCGCGAATCCAACCAAATTTAGTAGACACAAAATATCTCACACAAAATAGGATTTTTGTACCTACTGCATTTATATGAATTCGCGCTAACAGCACTTTTGCCGTATTTCGGAACTTAGCCTTAGTCTATTTCGCGACAGCGCGTGTTGCCGTCTCGCTTATCTTATTGATAAATGAAAATCAAATTGACAAAAAAGACTCGACAAAATTTCTTGTGATATCTTTCTTCTACAGGAATTCAAATACCTGGTTTTTTCCCCAACGTTTCACTCGTCTATGGACCACAACTACGATACGCATTTTTATCCATAAAAAATGTTTCTTCACACTTACGTTCGCCAGACACATGCATACTTGAGAATATTCTGACGTCGCCACCATTCTCTCGCACGGAGTCCACCAATGCTACATAGTCTTTTCTTACTTGAATATCTTGACACCTAATAACAAAAATATTGATACCTTAGTTATCTTTTAGTAGTATTATGTTATCAGTACTAGAAGAAAATTTTGCATATCAACAGACTTTAGATTATTTTAAACCTTTAGATAAACATGTCTTTAAAAAGCCGAGTGTCGAAGCACCATTTTTTCAGGCACACATAAATAGTACTAGCTTACAATTTGGCTTCTTAAGCTGCGTCCAGACTTGTAACATTTCGCCGAACATTACCCCGTACCGTGTCAGACACGCGTGTCAGAACGGATAATGTGGACGTCTTTTGACACGCGAACAAGTTCGCGTACATGTTACAAGCTTCAAATCCATTCCGAACACTCGAAGAAACTGCTTGACACAGATAAATGTACGGACAATGTACGGAGTTACGAAGGTGCAGTGTGGACGCAGGTCTGTGTGCTGTTACGCATCGATGTTACGTGTTACGAGCCGATCCATCGAGAGTCGGTTTTTATCAAAGGATTTCGCAATTGTCCGCGTGTCAAGGAGACGTCCACACTTGTGTTTATGACACGCGTCGAAGTACGCCAGATGACACAGATACAGACACGGGATAGGAATGGATCAGGTCGTGACATGTGCCGGCATCACAGAATAAATACAAGTACAGAAGATGATTATTTTATAAAAATGACAATATCTCGAAAACGGTGCGTCGTAGCCAAAATCTATCGAAATTTTTGATACCCTTTTAACAACCCCGGAGGTATTTGAGAGACATCGAATGGTAAAAAAAATTTTTTTTTTTGAGATCTGTTAACTCAAAAATTTTTTTTGAGATCTGTTAACTCAAAATTTTTTTTTTTAACTTTTTAAGTTATTAATTCAGTCCCCGAAGTTATTTGAGAGACATCCAATGCTAAACAAAAAAATTTTTTTTAGGATCTGTTGACTCAAAATTTTTTTTTTACTTTATAAGTTCTGAATTCAGTTCAAATGGATGAAAACAGAGGAGCAGGGGGACAGGGCCGCAGCCCCCCCACCAAGAGGGCTCGGGGGGCTAAGCCCCCCGCCGCCGCCCCCCGAGCCCAAGAAATCCTAACAGTCGTTTTAGGTTAGGTTAAGTTAGAACTGTGACCAAAACGCAGCGCGAGCCGAGCGAGCGAAGGCAGCGGCCGGCGAAGCGGCAGAAAAAACTGTTTTTTTTTCCAAAAAAAAAAGATAACTTTTTGTTTTTTCACTTTTTGAAAAAAAAGTTAGTGTGTTTTTTATGCACCCCCTTTGCGACACCCGGACGGCCTAAAGTGTATACAGGATATTTTTTTTATCAGTGCACAAATTTATAGTGTCGACTCAGAATCGGTAAGTGAACAACTTTCTCCTAGAAACATGGGTCGAAATACGACAAAAAATTTTGGACTTCCCATACTAATTTGATCACGTGATCAGTCCGATTTGTATGAAAGGGCAAAAAAATTTTGGCATATTTCGACCTATGTTTCTAGGAGAAAGTTGTTCACTTACCGATTCTGAGTCGATCCTAAAAATTTGTGCACTGATAAAAAAAATATCCTGTATAAATAACTAATAAATAAATAAATAACTTCTTACATTCACACCAATTATCTAAGCCCATTTTAATTTCATTACGAAACTGTATCATGGAAAACTTTTGTTTGTAAATACATACTTAATATACATAGAAAACACCCAGACCAAGACAAATAGACATGTTCATGCACACAAATATTTGTCTTGTTCGGGAATCGAACCCGAGACCACTGGCGCAGAAGGTGGGTAACCTACCCCTGCGCCAAATCGGTCGTCAAAAGTATATGCAAAAGAATTAGCCTTAAAAATTTAAAATGCTGCTGAAAGTCACAATTCCACGCGGACGAAGTCGGGGGCACAGCTAGTAGGTATTAAATACTTATAATCTTTATTTTTTATTCCATCTTTGAACTCAGCAGTTCTGGTGCCTTGCCACGCAGTCTTGTTCGATTGACACCATGCGTCTACACTTGTAACATTTTGGCGTGTCTGAACACCGTGTCTTTATAATACACTGTCTCTTTGATACAGTATTACCACAGCGCATGCCCAACAAAACTAGCGATGCATGATAAAGACACGGTGTTCTGGTTCTGACACGCCAAAATGTTACGGCAGCACAACCTAGACCGTCCACATTGAGCGTAACAAGTCTTGTACGATGACACGGAGTCCGGTCCGATGTCATGACACAAGTCTGGACGCAGCTTTACATTCATCATAAAAGTTGATGGCATCATTTAAAAGCTCCTTCATATTCCTCAGTAGTCTGCTAGTTTCTATCAATAAATCATAGTAATAAATAACCATAGGTAAAGAAATCTAGAAACAACTGCAGCCATAAGAAATCAACAATGAAGGCTTGAGCACTCCAAACGCGGGTCAGAAGCAGCGCTGTTTGAATGCGGGCCCGCGCAAGTTGTAATACAAGAAACTATGAAATACGTCACACTTTTAACGCGGGCCCGCGCTCAAACTGCTGCACTCACACTGCAACTGCCGGACTACAAACCGAAGCGAGGGGGGAGGCAGCGGCGCAGAACAGTTTGAGCGCGGGCCCGCGCTGTTGTATAACTATGGCGGCCATGTTAGCATGACACACCGAGGCAGGGCGTTCGCAGTGCAGCGCAGCGCGTCGAAAGCAGTTGCCGAGAGTTGTATTATGCCTACTGCTCGCCTAATCCGTCACACTAAACGCGGTTTGAACGCGGGCCCGCGTTGCAACTGCTGCTGCGTTCAGTGTGCCGACTACTGCCGACTCCCGCGCTGCTACAGACCTGCTCTGCTTCTGACCCGCGTTTGGTGTGCTCCAGTGTGCTCAAGCGTTGATTTTCATTTTTATGTCACTCTTCTAATCTTATGTGTTTATACAGATTCATGTATTTGTACTCCCATTATGATTGTAGCTATGAACAATCATCATATATAGTATGCCATGAAACTACTATGCTACCATGCTAAAGTTAATATTGTGTTAGTATTTAAAGTTAGGTTGTATGTATTAATAAGTGCACTTGCTAGTATTATGATGGCATAGTTATTTTCTTTTTTACTTTGTTTGTTTTGTATTTCTCTTATAAGTATTCTTTTGGAGAAATAAATATCTTAAACCTAAAAAAACCTAAAGCTCTCATCTCTAATAGAGCTTGTTTGTAGTGAAACTTCCCTTACCTAAATAATTTATCAGATATCATGAGGGTTTCAATAGCCATAGCCTCGTTGGCTCTTTCCACGTGTTTCTTTCCATAAAAAGCTTTTGCAGGTTCAAGCTGTAACATTGTGTAGAAGCTCTCCAAGAGCTTCACTTCACTGGCAGCTTTTGTATCAGAAATCTTTGAAATCACACTGGGTTCCTGTAGGACCTCTAAAAACAAAAGAAAAAATAAAAATCTTACTATGTATAAATGGTTATATTACATGCGAAAGTTTGGATGTTAATTATTTAATCACGGCAAAACAGCTGAACGGATCTGAATTAAATTTAACAGAGAGATAGATTATAGTCTAGCATACTTTATGGCTACTGTTTGCTCCAGAAAAATGTATCTTTCCCACTGTAAATCATTATGTAGTTGGCAGAGCCACAGGCGAAAAGTTAGTAATAAATTAACATACCAGAATAAAAACTTTATTTTATATTCCCATACAAATCCCTCTATTGACTTAGCTAGGTTTGTATGGGAAAGCCAAAATAATATTTGTCTTTGGCCTATGTTCCATGGACTTTTTGATGGCAGAATACAATCTTTCTCCTTTCATTGTAGTTATTATTGGTTAATAAAAAAAAAACCCGAGGGGCGTCACAATCGATTGGCAAATGCCCAAAGGTATCACAGTAAAAAAGTTTGAGAACCTCTGCGTTATGGGATATCAAGAGGAACTCAATAGTATTTATAATTTCATAAATATCAATAAACATACCTTTTAAAGAATGCTTAAAGCCTGATGAAGCTTTTACCAGTAAGAATTTGCTTTTGTTATCAATAAGCAACTTGTTATCTGTTTTAACTGCCTGCTCCATCATATATTCAAAGAACTGGTCTTTGACAAAGCCTGGTGATGCTATAATGACACATTTTACTACCGAGAATTCTATGTGTCTGAGGATCCCTTGCATAACAGCATCATAAAATTTGTTCAATCCCTGGAATGAAGAGTAAGATTTTCAGCATTATCAAACATGAAATAAATAAAATAAAATATTTATTGGCACACATGCTTTCATTTCATTCATAATAATTCCCTTTGTTTCTTCAAATTTTTAAAGCAGTCTTTTCAAGAGTTTTCAACATCGTATTTTTTAAGGTACAGTCCGCATCAAAATGATCTCAGCGCTAAAACCTACTAAAAATATCTCAACAATTGACAAAAATCACTCTTAGCACATTACTGATTGTAAAATTTGATGTTTGTAAAATGTTCAGTTATTTTTGGTGGTTTCGAACGTTTGAACTTTGAACGCTTGAACACTCAGATCATATTGAAGGTGACTGTACAGCTAAAACAGATTTTACAATCATACAAGCCTTTGAAGATAATTAATTTTTAAAAAATGAGTTTCATATACCACACCTTTTCATGCTGTTGAGCAAAACCTTTTCTCTTTCTTGGAATTGTCATGTCTATTTTTGAGCGGACTAAAGTCATTGAGGGAGTGATAAGACAAACATGAGCAAGTCCTTCTTGCATTACAACAGCAGCAACATCTGCATTCTGTGCTGGGTCACACGCTAAATCCACTCTCTCTAAAGCCACTGAATCCCATAGTGACTTTTGTAATATAAATTTTCGATTCAATTCTAGATCTAGTGTGTGATATGCTCCCATCTGGACAAAAAGATTTTTATTTTATTCATATCATTTTGTAATCTTACCATTAGACTTATGATCATTAACTTTTAATCAAGTGCTATAGAACAAGCTTCTCCACAATGTTTGCATCTGGAAATGGGCTGATCGAAAGTATTGCCATGTCAAGTACGAGATAAAATCACCATCACAACCACAACTTACCTTTACATACTGGTTTTCCACAATATTCCGGCCCTTCAGTCTTAACACACATGCTTGCGTATCGAAGTCAATATTTTCTACGCTGATGGTGAGCGTAGTTCTCACTCTACTGCTCGTGGAAGAGCCTGTTGAGGATTCTGTTAGCACTTTGCGTACAGTGGACGCGGTAACTACATCACCCTCCGCAATGAGGTTGTATGCGTGCCACATATCCTCCGGCTCCTCAGGAATAAGGCTAATATTTCTGTAATTACGAACAAAATTAATAGCATTGTAGAACCTCCGTATGTTTCATGAAAATAAAAATTAATGAAGTTGAAGTACTTACCCGCTCCCATCCTTCTCGATGTTTTTATAAACCAGCTTCATTTTGTACTTCTGCTAAACAAATCTTACAAGAATAAGTATTATCTAATCGGCGAGTAATCAAGATTCATGTTTGATTCAATATTTTATGAATTTGTGGCTACACTGACTGAAAATTATAAAAAAATTCATTCTTTTGCTTGCACCAATTTTAAACGATTTTGACAATATTGACATGACATGACACACACATACACAAACCCTACTTTAGGATGTACTCCACTTATCAAATATTTGATCAAAGAAATTGGACGAGGACGAATTTCATGAATGGTTTCATTGATAAATTCTTTAATCAAATGAATATTGTACAAAAATCCTATAGAAGTGGAACATCACTGTTCTTCTGTCAATGTCAAAAATCAAACGTGGAGTCAGCACCTGCGTGGAATTATTTCATTTCATCCAATCATATCATAATCGTTTGAAATTTTTCCAAAAATAAATTTTCATTGGTCAATATTTATTTTATTGATTGGTTATGTGTAATATGATTGGTCTAATCGCGCTGTCAAACAACGTTTCGTTTTATCAAATTCTTATTTATAGGAGTTTTGGTCCCAACACGTCCACGTTGTATTTCTATTTGGCACATAATGACCACGGCGGCAGTTGCATAAAACCGCTTCACCAATTTCATAAATTATTATAAATTATCAATTTGGCTATTACTTTTTATCTTTTGAAGTATCTCTCGTCTCGGTGTTTGTTAATCATTCATGCATAGTGACTGTGACGTTGTCGAATGTCGATTCTACTATTGCACTAACCAAACGCTTATTTGATGTTTTGATGGAAGTACGGTACGAGACGAACGATTGTATCGTTGGCCGCCGCGAATTTATTTTCCGTTACGTTTTTGTGTTCTTCGCTTAACAATGTGCAAATGCACGAGTTTATGTAAAATAGTGTGAAGCTTGTGGTTTTAAACTATTATAACCAAAATGTTTTAGAGACAAATTAGTGAGTGGAGTGCTAGTGATAACGTTTTGTCAAGCTCAGCTGGTCGTGACGAGCGGTAAAATTTCTCAATTTTTTTCTTCTACGGAAAGCACTTTCGTGCTCTAATAACTCAAGGTATGCCGTTATCTTAATCTTCTAAGTAATAATCCACATTTATATAATAAACCTTAATTGGTAATACAGCTAACACACGTGCTATTTTCATGTGAAAGAATTATTTTCTACGATTTCATAACTACGGTAAAAATGATCGAATCGTGAAAATATTCTTTATTTACTGTTCGTCTCACATTGGCCGTGATCCAGATATTGCAACTTGGTATTGCGCGGGAACCTGTGTTATTTATAGTTTATTAGTCTCACGATGATTTGAGATTCTCTTTGAATCTACTTATATATATCGCTCAAGAATCGAAAAATAGTCTTTTTCTATTGATTTTCAGTACCTATGTTTTACAATGGGATGGTCTTAACAAACTAGAAATAAGTTTATAAGTGTAAAAAGTGATAAAAATGAGTGAGAAACAAGAAGCTGACGTCGACGCCCCTTCGGGGGCCGTCGCCGTGTCATCATCATCATCGGAGTCCCTGGCATCGGTCACCACAACTTCCACCAGAACAGAAGCCACAAGACCATCATCCCTGCCAAAGCCATCTGGCCTGAAGCCTCCAAGCAAGATTGGCAGAATGTGCTCAAACAGTGCACCAAAACCAGCAGTGCCTATATCTCCCAGAACTGGTAAGTAAATAATTATTATTAAATTTAGACCTATGTCTGATATCTTCAGTTTAAACCCAAAATTATAATAAAAGAAAGTAAAGGGTAAAGGTGTTAGGTTATAAGAAAGTTTAGTAAACAAACTGCAATTGACATTGGTGACAAATTATGTTTAATTATTAAGCTTCTTATGTTTTAGTTCTAATTTTTTCAATTATTTGCCATAATTTTAAAATGATACAATAGCAGATTTCCTAGATTGCATCAATTAGTTAATAAATGGTTTGACTTTCCTAACCACATCTGTCATTGGTCATCCATTAACTCCAATAAAGTGTAAGCTGAGTAGGAGGTCACTGAGACACAAAGCTAATTCCTAATCAATGGAAGGCCACATTGGTACCACTACAACCTAGGTCATATAGTTTTAAATATGCATCATCTGTTTGATTGTCAACAATATTTAAAAAAATATTCTCGCTACTGTTATTTAACATAGGTACCCAAGCTCTGCATAAAATATTTAAGAGGTAAACATTGACAGCTGTACTAGTATGAACTGTTACTGTGTCTGAAAATTAACAACATATTACATAACAATCATTTATGTATGGCCGTAGGTCTGCAGGTGAACAATTCTTTGATTGAGACGATACCATACTCTTGTGAATCAATATGAATGATCTTTTAATTGAATGAAAGGACTAGTTTATCTGCAGATATTGTTCATATTTGCAACATAGAATGACCTAGTTTCAAAAGATGTGCATCATACTGTTGCACTTGCAATGAGTAGAATAAGACACTCATTGTTAATTTTATTTCTTGAGCAATATTCAACAAGTATTGTAGGCAAATGAAATACAAGCTAGGTCAATATTTTTAAGCAAATAAATGCTTTTAAATTCAAAACATTGAGTAATTTGTGTACAGATAATATAATTAAATACCAAATTAAAGCTGATTCTTCAACAAATTGGTTGGTTATAATTTGTTTTCTTATAAAATAAAATGAGTATTTTGTTTACTGCATCCAAGTGTTAGGTCATCATTGCTTATTATATCGATGAGGTGCACGAAACGCGTGATCTCAGCTCTCGTCGTTAAGCATGTGATTTAACATAAGTATTTTATTTTTTGAATAGTCGCCATTAGAGTCAACGCGCACTTGTGATTTTTAATCGGGCTATAGTTTGACTTTGATCGTCCTCGGATTCAGTATAGAGTTAAATGGCTGTGCGCGCACTGACGATAAAAAATCGACCAATCAAACTATCGGCCGATAGTTGTTCGATCAAACTATTATCGCACAGCACAACTATCGGCCGGTCGGTAATGTGCATGAAAGACTATGTGAGCGCGCGCACTGCATTCAACTAAACTATCGCCCAACTATCGGCCTACAGTTTAATCACGATCGTCTACGATTCCGACTAAACTATCGGTCGACTAAAATCACAAGTACCTACGCGCTGGCTCTTAATGTCAATCCCGATAATGCCGAACGCATAATAAACGAATTGAGTTATTTATTAACTACCTACCTTGTATTGCATTCAAATTATTTTTGTGGTTTTGCAAATAATATTTTTGAATGAGTACAGCCAAAAGTGAGAGGTATCACTCTGGTGTTCTTTTGTTTTCTTTCCCCGTAGTTGCGACAACTTCGAGTTTCTCCTAAGGTCGTTAGTCATTGCCATGGAATCCACAGTATCTAGAAAACATTAGAGCTAACATTCTCATTTGCCCATATTGTTAAATCCCAACCTTTTGCCAGATTCATGATATTCTACGAAAACTGGATTCCTTCTTTTCTTTGCCGTTTCCGAAAATAAATGGTAAGTATCAGTTAATCTACCTAACTTAAGAATAAAGAAGATTATGTTTTTCGTGTTTTTTGTAAATGTTGAGACTCGACTCGACTACCACGTTAAGACCCCAATAGAAGAAAAGATAAAGCACGAGGAAGGTTCATTATAATTTTTTTTTCTTATTGTCTTACTCAGAGGCAAAGTATACAGAGATAATGTTACCAAACTGATACTTATCAGACAACAACAGATCGTAATGTTACCCAAATGACCATGACACCCTTATTCTTTCAGAACATCCTAAAACTGCAAATCCAAACTCACTTTTGATTTACGCTCGAAAGAAAACAACTTGATATATCTATATGTATTTCTCTGATCCAGTTTTTGAAAGCGAACGTGATCTTTAACTTACTGTTCATTGTTTTTTTTATCTCTAGGTACTGCCGACAAAAAATATTCCAGTTATGGAATGCGAGTTAAACCATACGACCTTCATACCGTACTATTGAATTTAAATAAGATACCGTTACTCTCTTCTATATTATGTTGGCGAGGAAGTTGCTTACGTAACCAAGTGTCTATTATTATTTTGTTTCCCTTTTTGTTTTTGTATAGTAACAAATACAAATTAAGGATAATACCAAACTCTTATTTCTCAAATAACAAGCTTAGGTTGTTGTTCTTAAGAAAGTTCGCTCATTCAATTCAACATACATCTAACTACTACCTATCGCTGAGTTTTTCGAATTTCTTCCTCTATGTAGGTTAACTTAAATAACTAAATATTATTATCAGAAACAACCACATCAAAAACAAAGTATGAAAAACTAGAAAGCTAAAGCAATTTCCAACCTTGCCTTTGAAATCATCTAATAGCACCGTTATCAGCCGTGAGTTGAAAATGGTCTATTCGTGTTTCGAAGTTGGAGCCTTCAAATTGGTCTTCCATTGTTAGTGTTCACTTTCTCTTAGCGAGCGTGCGCCAGCGCAGGTCATCCGCTCGCTCAATTTATCAGCGCTGGTAGGTAATAAGGTTTCCAATTGAAGCATTCGGAATTTTCTGATTCGTTTTAGTTTACACTTGAAAGACTTTTAGAGATTCTAAGAGCTGAGAAAAGCAATATTTAGTCAAAGAAATTGATTAGTTTAGTTCTTATTTTATGAAACAACTAATTGATAGTATAAACCACGTATAAAGCCGGCGCCAGACATAGCACAAACATTTTGAACAAATATTTGAATTCAAATATTTGGACAAATATGTAGGACGGGTATTTGAGTATTTGTTCAAAGTTTTGATAAAATACTACAGTACTTTGCCATGTCAGAAGAAGACAAAGTCTGCAAAGTCTTTGCTCAAATATATATATATATATATATATATATATGTCTATGTCTGGCGCCGCGCCATAAACCGACATTCATATTTCAAAGTTATTATATTTTACTACGTCTGTGAAGATAATCGTCTTAAAATCAACTCAACGACTATAAAATCAAACTTTGATAATGAAAGACAGTGTTATAAGTAATTGTCATAATGCAATCACTGTCGTTCTTACAACATAAACGTGATCTTAAACATTAATAAAGATAATTAAACCAAGGCAGTAACCACATCCGTTTCCAGAATTTTGCAAGCATCAGGCACCTTACACATCAAGGCAGTTAAATTCAAGTCAAGACAAAAATTGCCGGATATCCCCTGCGGACTTTACGATCCTGATTATTTGACAACGTCACGTCATCCTATCAAAGTTCAAACTTTTAATTCAAACAAACCTTCTATTTAGAGTATTATAATCGATGTTACATAAAATCTTATAAACTTACAAATAACTTCGTTAGTTACTCACGGCTTTCTAGTTGTCAGAGGTGTCCATCAATTTTCATGACGGACAAGTTATTCTTTTCGTGCTTTTTGCAGCTTTCCTTAGTTCATTATCGTGGAATCTCTTAGTTGTAATTAGATAAAAAGTACGGTAATTACACGGTACACTTAAACGCTTAGGGAATTAAAATATTCTTTATTTTACACCAGAACACAAATCATTATAGGTAAAAGGACAATACAACAGTCATGCTAGTGGCGGCCTCATCGCTTTTATACAATATACTTTTTTAATATTTAAAATCTTAGTAAACAACAAATTCGATACATTCATCTCCTATTATGGGTTGTTGCAAGTGGATAACCTTGAGGCAAAACATTCTATTCAGTGACCTATAGTTTTCGTGCAACATAGCGAAATGTCAAAGTAATCGAAACGACATTAACTTTTTGAAACGGAACAAGTATTATTTTAAAGTGCCAATTAGATCGTGAGAATCGTGTTATTTTTTACTGAAATTTGAATGAATTAACCGTTTTAATGACCATTTGATTAAATTACAGAATTAAACCTTACCTGCCTGAACAATTAAACACTAAAATTAACCTCTAAAAATACTGGCGATGCTAATGACACGGCAAAATGTTTTGGACCGTTGCACGTTGTTGTTATACTTTTATTGCCAACGAACAAACTGATAATATACCTACGCGGATCCTGGTTAGCTTGAGTTCAGTTGTTCACAATGATTTCGTATAAAGTCAGATTCCTTTCAGACTAAAAGATCAATATTGATAGTAAGTAACTGTTGTTCGTAAGCTGTCTTTCTTTCTATATTAGGATGATGCGTGGACAATTTCACTGCGTTCATACACTGTTTTTGGCATTTTGGAATGCTGAAAAATACTATAAACCTTTACTGCACCATGCCATGCAGTAGACACTTTTATAAAATCACTTAATTTGGCTTATACGCCATGAAAGTGTTATCCACGCAGGTGACGGACGATTACCCATAACTACGAGCACCAGTATTATATTAACTGTGCCATAACACAGCGTTTTCATGTCATTCTTCCCTGTTAGCCGTCACCTCAACCCATCTTCATTCTTACATTCTTAGCATATTCGTTTTATCGTCCTCTACGAGTACTATCTACTCCACCTTTAAATTTAAACAATTCCAAAATGACCTGACCCTGAAGTATTTTATTGAACTTTAAACCATTTACATCGACCGATCTTTATAGATCAAAAAACATCATCAAAACTACCCTCAGTTCAAACATAGTTATGAGTACTAATTATTGGTCATTTTATTCTTGTTGTTATTTTTTTGCCGATAAAAAGTTAGTTTCAGTAACAACTGGGCTATATAGAACTTTACAAATGTTACAAATGTATCTGTTAAATAGATCATACCAAGCACAGCCGTTAGTTTTTCTGGAAACAGAATAGTTGCAACATTTCTAATGCAATTATTGGTAATTAAGTAGTTTTAGTTAGATTGTCCCCGTTGATTACTTGTAATTAAACCGAGTCCGAAGTCGTGTGTTCGGAACACAATGAGATCGTGACAGTGACACAATTGGCTAACGCCTGAGCTGTGCGACCGTCTTTATGCATTGCGAAATTAAATAAACAATAACATTTAATGCACATTTCGCTGACATTCATTCGAAGAACTACAATGGAACGTGCTTCCCAAATGTTAATTATGTGTGTGTGTCTAAAGTGGTATAATTGCTACAGTTACTTAGGTATATCGACTCGACAGTATTATTTTGACGAAACACACATTTATTGAGTTTTTTCATTAATTATTAAATTATTTATTTTCAAAAATTCGCTGCGAGCTTGCGTCACTTCCAAATCGAGCATCAGTAGGGTTCACTGAACACACCCTATGAAAATCTGACGCGCTTGAGTTTTTTTTTTTCGATTTTCTCGCCTCCCTTCTTTTATCGTCATGGGCTCCCTGACTATTACAGAACTCTTACCCTTAGTACTATTATATTATTCTGTGCTTTTACAGATTTTTTCGGAAATGTTTGTTTTAAAAGATCAATGTCTATAATGCTTTTTTTTGTTGAAGGAGCGAAATGCCACTAAATTATCTCAATTTTAGGTTAAGTATTGTAAAATTATTTAATATTTCCCCGATTAATTGCAATTCGAATTTAGACCTGGATAAGGCCTACGATCGAGTCGAAAGGAATGAGCCTGCTATGGAAGGTGTTGTCTGAATACGGATTGGAGAGCAAACTGATTCATGAACTGAAATGTCTCTATGAGGATTCCCGTGCATGTGTCAGGGTTAACGGCGCGTTTAGTGGGTATTCCCCCTTCCTGACCCCCCATCGAGTCTTTGCGACTGGATGGAGGGTCAGGAAGCGGCTAAGCGAGTCCAACATAACCACCGTCCGCACACCAACGTGGACGGGGTATGCGTAAAGGCATTCCCCTCACTATAAAAAAAGGGTTAACGGCGCGTACACTGACTGGTTTGGCATCTCTAGAGATGTCAGACAAAGGTGTCAACACATCCCGTGTTGCGTCGCCATTACTCGCCATGGCTCTTCAATCTGTTTTTAGACATTGTATGAAAGGCCTGAGAGAATCTGACTGTGGAATTATGATAAATGGGACCCAATTCAAGTGCCTCCTCTATGCTGACGACCAGGGGTGCAATTGCGTAAGGTAATCGTAATAATTTGACAATTCATATCGTTTTGAATCGGCTGCAATTTGTATGGAATGACATTTATTATGATACAATATAAACTGTCAAATGAATACGATTGACTTTACGCAATTCCATTGCTGGTTATACTTGCGTCTCCTGCGGGGGAGTTGCGGGAGATGATATTCGTTAGGAATGATGATTTTGTAAGAAAAGGAATGAAAGTAAAGGTATCAAAGACGAAAGTGATGGTGTTTGAGAGAGATGAAGAAATGACAGTACGGTAATGATAGGCGATGAGAAAGTGGAACAAGTGCGTGAGGTTGTATATTTGGGGAGTTTATTCACAAGGGAGGGAAAGTGTGAGGAAGTCATAGAAAGACGAATGAAGAAAGTATGTAGGTACGCATGTTTGAAAAGATTGATGGATGTGAATGAAGCGAAAGAAGTGTGCAAGGATCGTAGCAGGTGGCGATCCATAGTCTTTGCATACCTCCATGGGAAACAGGCGTGAGTTTATGTATGTAGGTATGTATGAATTTATATAGTTCTGAAATCATATGCCCTGAATGAGAACAAGTAATTATTTAAATGAGTAACAATGAGAGAGACGGGTCGATTTTATCTGAAATACTTCATTTTAAATTTTTCACGCCATACTTTAATTAAAAGCGTTAAAAAAACATAAACATAACTACTATGCTGTATGTGCCAAATATATTTACAGCGTTCATTTCGTTTTGCCGACTATGCTCCATTCAATAAATGAATGCAGGAATGACGGCATTCTCAATTGCAAGTATGTTCGTTCACATTTTTAATAGATAAAACGTTTGGCAAAATTAAATAAACTAAACTATAGGCAGTGTAACTAGGTACCTACTTCAATTAAATCCCATTGCACAATGGCATTATCAATTACGTTTCTACTAGTCAATATCAAAGTCATCTGGCACAAGTCTAGCCTAGATAAGAGTCGTAATATGAATAGTGCTGTATGGTCTCAATAATTCAAGGTTGTTTTATAAATATCCTTACATTCCTTTTCGCTCTGTTCTTAGAATAAGGTACCTACACAATGTCGTTATAACGTCATATTCGAAGACGGAAACCTGTCCTGAAATCGAAACAAGGTTCCAAATGAACGCATTACGTTTCTTTTGAGCCAGTTGTTGTCGTCATATCTCATAATATTGCTGCGGCAAAACCTTGCTTTGCTGATGTATTTAACACTTTATATGCGAATAAATGAAGATAATCATGCTCATCAGTTTTAAATCAAATATTCAACATGTTGCTTTTTATGTAAATTGACAGACATCCTAGATTATAAATTATAGACAGTATCGATTTTTGCCTTGTTGACATTTTTTCAGCATGCGTAAAAATTTTATTCTTTACTAGCTTTCCGCCCACGGCTTCGGCCGCGTGGGCTACACGACGTTTATGATGTGATACTTTTCCGGGATAAAAAGTAGCCTATGTTCCTCTCCAGGCCACAAAGTATCTATGTTCCAAATTTCAGCCAAATCCGTTCAGCCGTTTTGTCGTGATTGAGTAACAAACATCCAAACATCTAAACATCCAAACATCTAAACATCCAAACATCTAAACTTTCACATTTATAATATTAGTAGGAAGTAGGATTGTGTCCGCTGTTATTGTTGATTATTGCGATAAAAGGTCTATGTCTTGCCCCGTGGTACCCAGTTCCCCTGTGGTAGAGCCCGTTCTACCTCTGCTACGTAGCGTATCTAAATGTGAGTATTGAGATGAGTCCTTACCCTAATTTGGTGCAGTACTCCTCGTGTATAAAATAGGAATTTTGTAAATTTATGTCGATTTACGAAATGCCGATGCTATCTCATCAACTATGTTTTTTGTGGTTTTTTTTTTATATCTACAACGGGTAAGCCTAGCATGACCACCCAAAACTCGATATGTATCGCATGATAAAGCGATTTATCGACATTCAAACGTCAAAACCAATAGTGTTTTGACAGTTAAACCGGATAACTTATCATATCGTTTTGGTTGGTCATGCTAGGGGGGCTGATGTGAAATATTGATAAGGCTGAAGGTGGAAGCGCACTACTCCCGGAATCCTCAATCATTGAGGAACTGGCTATCTTATCACTAACTGCCGGAACACAATAATGCTGAAATCATCACTATTATGGCGTCACACTTAGATAAGATGGTGGTAGCTAGCCAGGCGGACTAAAAACAAGTCCTACCACCTACCAAACCGAATACAATATGTACCCCCACTGGGAATCGAACCCGGGACCTCTTGGTGTGAAACTGTGAAACACTAGACCACAGAGGCGGTTGAGGTTTCTGACAAACACAACCTTTTCCTGAAAAACGCTTGATATAATATGACCAAAGCGTACTTTACTACTTAGATAACTGTCAAGTAACTTAATTCGCCAGACAGAGGTGCTCATTACAGAGTCACATCCTGATGTTCCAACGGCTGGCTCTGCCCGCGATCCGATATTCCCGTAACTCGAGCACGTTGAAATCATTACTGGAAAGTGTTCCGGTCTACCGCGGCAGTGCTGGCGCACTTATAGAAAACATGCTCGTATAAAACTAAATACCAATTACATATACTCGTATACCTACGTCCATAAACGTAAAGGCCTAATCCTTGCGTAATAATATGTAATGTAATGTAATAATGTACAGTCAGAACGGTTATTCCCAGTTATTCAGCGGTGATAAATTATTACGTCCTTACTGGCGAAATGTAATATAATCTCTACAATATCTTCCATTTCCATTTGTATAAAGAAAAGTATTCAAGAACCCTGTAGGGTAATTGGTTAGTGTGCGATTCGACCGTTCATGATCTGATCATGATGAGATAGATGACGGAAAGTTTCAGCCGTTAGCCTCAACTGCTATCATTTGCAGACATTCAAATGTTAACAATCCGGATTAAACTGAAGAGATGTGTTATAATGGCACATCCTCCTTCCTTATCCGTTTATAAGAAGGCCTGCGTGATCTTGCAGTGCGGACTTTAAAGTTTGATGATAAGGATCGACCTCCCATTCGATCCCCCCTTGTGATAGTGCGAAAATGTTAAGATTTATATGAACATCCTTGCTTGCTACGATTAAGGAAACAAAGTAAATTCAAAGTTATTGAATAGATAATGTCATCAACCTTGGAACTGTGGCACAAACAGGTAATCCCAAGAGGTCGTGCGTGTTTCAAAAAATAAGAGAAAAAAAAATTGTTTACTTTTGAAAATAGCTAAACGTGTATGACTGTAAAATTCCATTGAAAATATTCACCAGTTTTCTTTCAATTGCTTTTAATTTGAATTGAATAACTGGCCTACATATTCGCAACTAGCCGTAAGATTTTCGGTTTTTCTCCACCATGGCCGTTAATATACATACCGAGAAAGCAATTGGAAAACATATTCCCTGTCGAATTACTAATAGCAATTGACTTTTTGTTATGTTAGTTAATTTATTTACACAATATAAAATGCATAACCTTGTTAGCATAATTCAAGTTTTTGACCGCTTCAAGAGCTGGGAATGTCTAGTGGATTGACATTTTGACTTGAACATCATATTATCAGTCTCTCCAAACATGTCAGTTGTGTAAATCGATTGAATTTTTTGCAATAGGAAATTGTTGATTGAATCGAACGTTGAAAACAACCTTTTTTTGTGTGTTACTGGGAGCAGGATGTCGTCGCCGGTCACAGCTGATCGCTCCACTGCCAAAATAAATGTACAGTCACGAGCAATAATATAAATACTACTCGAAACAGAATAGGACCCACTTCGTTTTTTTGTAGTTTTATCGCTTTAATTTAATTAAACACGAATGAAAGTATTTTTTAGATATAATACGCTTTAAAAGATTATTTTAACATATTCACATGCAATAGTTCGTTAATTATTACTTTCTTATTATAATGCAAAACACAGTTTTGAGTAAGTACTAAGTACCCATTATATATTCTGTGGTTTTGGTCAAATTCACGAAAAACACAAATGAAGTCTAGAATTATTGCTCGTGACTGTACTCACCAATCACACAGTGATACAATTACGATGTCGATATGTTAATTATTAGGTGTCTATAATATCTGATAGTTTTATTTGTTGCGATGAAAGAACTAGTCTTCTACGAGTCCTAAAAATAATATTGTAAAGGACTATAATTATTTATTAAGTATCCCGCGGGAATGTGATGTTTTTCCGTTATAAAAAGTATCCTAAGATGTCACTCTCCAGCTGTGTCTCCAGCTCCCAAACTATCCCCATACCAAAAATCACGTCGATCCGTTGCTCCGTTTTGACGTCAAAGACGGACAAACAAACACTTTCACATTTTTTTAATATTAGTATGGATTTTAATCGTGAAACATTATTATTCAAAAAGTCCACTTGTCTACAATTTGACAGCTTCTTATATCTACTCGTATTATGTGTAATCTAACCGTAGATCAAGTGCACTGATCGTAAGCTTTCAGCCACTAGGTAACAATTTAGTTTTTTCGACAGATGCTAGTAGTCTATGTATTCATTCTATATCTAAAATATCAGCCAAATGGCAGTGCTTCAACAAACACATTGAGATACAGCTATACTAGTTACGTAAAATTCACGATACAATAAAATATTTTCAAGATATAATATAGATGGCGTTAGCTAATCCATCAAGGGATAGAGCTCCAACGGAATCAATCCGTAGTCCATCCGTACGTGCTTTCCGCCCGCGTTACTACCTACTTAGTTGATCGGTTGACTCATGGTCAACATGGATAACAAAACAAGGATTGGTTAAAGTGCCATCTAGCGGTCAGCAGCGCCCCGATGTTAGTTATATTTATCATTGACTACCTGACCAGCGCGACTTCGTTCCCATGGCCCTACCCCCTTTTCCACCCTACCCTACCCGTACTCTACCCCTACCCTACCCTACCCTAACTTTACCCTACCCTACTTCTACTCTACCCCTACTTACCTCTCCTTCCCCTATTTTCTCACCGTTAAAACCTTCCTTGGACTTCCACGAACATTTTTTAAAAATTGGCCAAATTGGTCCAGTCGTTGTTGAGTTATGCGCTTACCAACACATTTTGCGATTCATTTTTATATATAAGATTATTCAATCTATTGCATTATGCTGCTCATAGTCAACCTATCCTCAAAACAACAATACAACCTACATTGTGCAATGAGTCTGTAGAAACAACCAACTGAGCTAAAAACTGGATACTGGCGAAATCCGGAAGGGAAACGCCATTGCATAAAAAGAAGAAGAAGAACCTACATAGATTCATCTCTCTCTCTCTCTAGTCTAGTCTGTGAAGTCTCCTCCATTAATTGCTATCCCAGACCAGTTCCTTGGCTTCATTGTTTCATATGAACACAATAGAATTATTTTAAAGCATTCACACTGGTTGTGAGACGGGTCGATTTTTTCTAAAATACTTCATTTTCAATTATTCAATAATACAAATTTAATCAATCAGCATATTATCTTCATGATGAGTGAACATCTTTATAAAAAAAAATACATACAGATTGTCATCTGAATGTGAATATGTCATAATTTGTCTCGTTATAAATTATTTCGACAGACTTCGGAAAAATCCCTTGTTGCTTTCGTAATACTGATGACTCAGCAATCTCAGCATGTCCCAGATTGTAACAGACTCTTCATGAAAGATTAATTTAAGCTGAGCCGACATAAAACGTGTCACGAGGCATTGTGTCAAGAGTGGGGCTACTGATTGTCCGCGACTTTGGCCGCTTAAAGTCTTAACATACAGTTTCTTTCCCCATTTCCAACAAATGAAATATTTTTTCACGACATTAGCTTCCGTTAGTTAGACTGTTTCCGTAGTCAACGGAAATTTTTATTCTCTTTCCATGTTCTGTGAGCTTTCGCTTGTTGTTTCCATAAATGTCAATCATACTCTATACTTACTTGCAATTCATTTAAAATCCAACTGGTTGTTCCAGACATTCCAGAGATTGTATTATACAGGGTGTTAGTTTAAACAAGGGACATACTTCAGGGGGTGAAACTACCTATCAATACAAACCACTTTTACAATGGGCCAAAATGTATGGAACAGCAGATTTTTTTTTCGCGATATCGCACTTTGTCCCATAGTAAAAGTTGTTTGTATTGATGGGTACTTTCACCCCCTGGAGTAAGTCCCTTGTTTAAACTAACACCCTGTATAATTAAAATCTTTTTTATTTACACGCACTACTATCGTATTGCACGGATATTCCATTTTATGTTATTATAATGAAATGTTTAAATATTGAAATGTTTCTTATTCGTTGTTGATCTCCCATGTCATATTTGAGAAGACAGGGGTCAAATCAAACGGTATGGTATTCCATTCGGAGAACCTGTTCGCAGCCTTAACGACGATTAATAGTTCGTAAATACCATAGATTGTACCTATTAAAGAATAATTTAATCAAATACCAAGCTTTGCTCGAATTGGTGAAAGGATGGTGAACTCTACTGTCTGCTTGCATAAGCTCAGCTATCGTTCTAGCTAGACATTTATTTTTTATTTTATTTTATTTAATTAGGTATACTTACAGCTAGACATATACAAACATTTTTGAGTACGAAACACTTAATATATATGGGCCTATATGCAAGCCACTACAAGTATACACAGCATTCTTGCGTTTACATAATAATGTACTACGTGTATATCTTATTATGAATAGTAATTAAGTTTAAGTATTACAATCTATAACACATACATTTTATTTTAACGTACTTATACTTATAATTTAATTACCTGATTACTAAAAGAAAGAAACAACTAAAATAAATTCCAAATAATTAGTGGTAAACAAGTTAGGGGTGATATAATAATAAATAATACATAAAGACAAAATACCTATATACAAAAAAAAAAATATATATTAAAATTTAAGTTAAACAACCTTGCACTATTCATATTAGACATAACAGACTGTTCCGTTCCCTCAGCATGTCGAAGCTCACTTTCTGATTGTAAATTAGCTTTTGTTTGGACACTTACATCTTTGAGTGAAAGGAGCAGTGCTCTTATGTTTATGCTGCACCTTTACAATGGACTCTAAGTTGATTGATGTTTTATAACGTAAAGTGCTTAAAATGTTTCAAAGCAGGATGTGGTGATGTGATTCGCATGCTCTTTAAAAAGGTTCGACCTCGGTGTTTCGCTTTCTTTGACCTGTTAGAAATCGTGGCTGGCTTTGGCTGTCCTCGGTGCTGTCACGACAACGTCGGAAGGCTCTTTTATGTCCAACAATCCAAAACGACAACCTCGTTAACGAGATTAGTCGTTTTGACTAATGAAGTACACGACAATATTTACATCCTCTTCTTTATCTTGGACGATGTTTGCCCAAGTGACTAGAGCTCACTCTAAAAGGTACTAAGCACTAATTTAAAACTTTACGAATTTCCTTTGTATGTTTCCATTAATCTCCTTGTATCTGATCGAGGAGCAATCTTTGACTATCAGTTAACTATAATGGACACTAAATTGCTACTTATGGCATGGCGATAAAAATGTGCACTGAGGAAGTTACAACATTAATTTAAGGCGCCGATTCCCCAAAATAGGGTATTTTAGATTATGGATTACTCGCAAATCACAAGTACTTAAAACTTGGAAAAAATATATGTTATTTTACAGTTATTTATCTA
Source organism: Crambus lathoniellus (assembly GCA_949710035.1). NCBI lineage: Eukaryota > Metazoa > Arthropoda > Insecta > Lepidoptera > Crambidae > Crambus > Crambus lathoniellus. The sequence continues at coordinate 25,592,929 of OX453301.1, forward strand.
GTGCTTCCGGCCGTTTTTTTTCGATTGGTGATATTTTACTGTGTCAAATAAAATCCCAAACATCCGTCTAATAATAATTCAAATATCATAGTACTTGCAGTATACTTGGTTTTAGTTAATGAAAAACATATAAAAATAATTGTCTGTGAATAGCCGAGGGATTCCGGCCGTCATATTTTTTTTTTAAATATTTAATTTTTAATTGATTTTTAAGTGATTTTCGAAAATTACTTAAAATTCAATTAAAAATTAAATAATAAGAAAATTTAATTTATGACGGCCGGAATCCCTCGGCTATTCAAAGACAATTATTTTCATATGTTTTTCATTAACTAAAACCAATTATACTGCAACTAATATGATATTTGAATTATTATTAGACGGATGTTTGGGATTTTATTTGACACAGTAAAATATCACCAATCGAAAAAAAAACGGCCGGAAGCACTAGATAAATAACTGTAAAATAACATATATTTTTTCCAAATTTTAAGTACTTGTGATTTGCGAGTAATCCATAATTTAAAATAAGTACCCTATTTTGGGGAATGGGTGCCTTAATTCACATATTCTCATGGGAAAACTTATAAGAAAATGTAGATGTTGCAATTTATCAAACCTTAATGCTCTTCTGAATGACGCAGTTTCTTAAGTTAGCTTCAAAATTGAAGAGGTATGATCTAGAGACGCATAGAATATTGTCCGTCCCACCTTGCACACTTGATAAGTGGAACTTCGTGGCACGCACTACTATCACCAACTTAATGATAAGATATCGTCTTAGATATTAAAGGGTTCTTTGTGTTCCACTTTTACTAGCATTACATTCCTTGGCTTAAGGCTTAATGGAATTGTTTGTGACTAATATGTAACCTAACAAAACACATATCTGATGAAATTGTATACATCTTTTTAGGGCACTCAAAGTTTACATTTGAGGTGTTTTCGCATCTCATATTTTCATGTTTTTTCACTCCATTGCCATTGAATGTTAATTGCCATTGTTAAAGTAAGAATACTGTTGTTTGTCTTAGCACTTATTTACATTAAGTTATTTCCTACAATAATAGAGATCAATATAATCTCAAAATTCGGCACTTTTCTCGCATCTCGAATAGGGGTCGGTCGATGCGAACAGCCTGCGGGAATGCGGTCTTTCTGCTTACCTGCAAAATTGAAAAACGTCGTCGTCGAGAGCATTAGAATAAATAACACCCAATATAGACAAATGTAGAGACTCAACATTTTTATCCCTTTTGAGTTTCTGACTGATCGTCTCGTCTCGACTATCGTCTCGTTCTTGAAACTATCGATATATAAAATACCCATAAAATATTTATTAGCATCTATTTGTGACGACTCTTGATTTACTAACCAGCCAACGTATTTAATGATTCCTTCAGTTACTTTCTCAACCTAGAAAGATATGTAAAATAAATAGCCTGTAATACTGCCAAGCTTTCATCGCTTGTCAGGCTTTCAGGGGTGCAGGGAAAACAAAAACATGGCTATAGATTATGTATACTTCGACGCCGCCGGGACGCGAGGGCGGCGCGCGGGCGTAGTACGAATCACCGGCAGTGCACACTCGGCGATCGACCGATCCGCGCGCATTCACGCAGCCACATCTGATACACTCGAATCGTGCAATTGCTACACACAATATCCCAGGAACTCCTATACCCAAATCTTCAAAGACGTCCCAGAAATCAAGAGAAAAATTGTTTGGCCATTTAAAGGAAATCTCCAGGACCAAAACAATGCCGGTCGAAACGCGAATTAGCTTCTCTGGTGAGTCCCGAATCATCTAAGATCTTGAATTATATTGAAGTCAATTTGTGTTAAATTAATTGTTTTAATTGCCTCGATTCTTGTGAAAACTAAAAATTTTAAAGCCAACTCTTAATTTCACGAAACATGTTGTTTTTGTACTTATATTACGAAACTTAAGATTTCTCGTACCTTCGTCATAGGAACCATGCTATGTGGGCATAATATACAATACATATTGTATTTTAAATGTTCATAAAACACAAGGCTTTATTATCAAACCGCAACCATTTTAAAGCTAGCTCTACCTAGAATAGGCGTTTATTCTGAATGGCAACTCAGTTTATATTGCAGATCCTAAATATGTTATACAAGTATTCAGCACAGTGCTAACTAGTTCGTGTTCTGTTAATGAGCAGCTAACTTAGGACTGCAACAAAGCTGGGTGTATGCAAATTGTTGCGAAAATGGTCTAGCTATACTAAAATGTAGGTTCTCTTAACACCTTCTAACACTCGTATATCTATACAACGTTTGAATCATTTGAAATCAGTTTTGTACTGGGTACTTCATTTACTAACATAAATGTTACGAAATTGTAAACAACTCATTCCACATTTATGTCATCGATGATGCTATATTTTCTTAGAATTTAAACAACTAACTTTCAATTTAACCCTTTTATAACGTTGTCAACACTGTGACACAGTATTGAAAGTATTATAATTTAAAATTATCCGTGTTATTTCGATTAGTGTACACACACAGTCAATCGTTAAACAATGATGTCATTATTAGTACCTGTTATTATAGCTATACACGCCACCAAATTCTTAAGTTTATCATTGAAATTGTTTGCGATTTCGCTATCAACACTATCAGTGATTTAATGATACAATTTATTTCTAATTCTTTATATAGTCTTCGCTTCACAGAAATGAATATCGATTACATACTTAAAAGACAAGATTGTCAAAATATTTTTATTTCCATTCAACACTTACCTATACGTTATTCTCGACGTTCCACTCCTCATTTGATTATGATATTTGACTTTTGTTAAATCTGATATTAGCTCTCTTCTTAATAAACAGAAGACCTTTCTTTAGAAAGCAATTTCAAGTTATCATAACTTAATAGCTTTCAATCTTAATTGTTCTTACTAGCTAAATTTTACGTAATGGGTTTTTAGGATTTATTACAACGCGCCAGCCCCGTTATGTATTTATAGAGCTGAAATATTTCGATGTGTTCGTCTAAGCCCAAGGGCTTTCCACCCCCGAACTTGCCCTTGCCCCTCAAGGTCTTGTAGTAGGCTACCAACTAGTTAGCTGCTTTAGGTTTTATTTTAAACAAGTAAATTGGTATTAAAATTCAAACACATTTTACAGGTGTAAAGTTAATTGCGTAGGTACTGTCGTATTTATCAATGATTAATGGCATATTTCTAATGATATGTCTATAAAATTAATATAGTAACAGGTTGATAGCTGTTTAAAGATAAATCCTAAGCCGCAATCAATTATATTCAATTTCCCATAAATTTTTGGCGTATTTCTTGCCATGTACTTTGTTTAAGTGATTGGCTTTTAATAAATAATACATTGGTTTAAACTCGGGAATCAACAAATTGCGATCCGATTTCGACTGAGCGAAACTTATGTATTCAATTCAACATGACAACTCTGATTCTATAAAAGTACACGATAGGATTTTTTCTTAGCGTTTCGATTATATTATTAGGTGCACACACGCTGGTGGTCGGCATTACTTTTCTATGCCTTCATTAGTCATAGAAGTTCACCGTGACCTCTGGACAAAGTGGCTTATAATCCTTAACTCACGCAGTCACTACTGAGGCGCCAGTGCCACTGAACAGTGCTCTTAGCCTTGTTTGGCCACCGTCATGTCAAGCTACATCACAGCCATAACTGCATCCTGACCTTGTCTGTGTCTCATACAAAGGAAATTGTAATTGTAATGTAAAAAAGCAAAATCCATCGACCGAGACGCCGGGCCTCCTAAAGTTACATTTGTCTGCCACTGCAGTCCTTTGTAATAGCAGACACCACACCAGCTGGTACCCCAGCATTCGCGAATAATAAAGTTTATTATGTACCATTCTTTTGGCAAATTTACTAACTTTTAAAATTCTCTTCTCTAATACAAATACGAATTTGCCATGCAAATCTAAATAGCAAGAAAATGATAAATCACGCTGTCAAGACAAAAGTTTTTTCGCTAAGCTTCGCAAATAAATAATCATCCATGGCAAAATAGTATAACTAAAAATAACATCGTTCGTCACGCTACCCTTTTGTTTCTCTATGTTCGTGTTAAGTTTTAAGATAACTAAGAATTTTCCGTCACTGTAAGTTAATAGTAAGCCATTGCGTAACTGACGATGTTTCTTTATTATTTTCTGCTCTTCGTGGCGTGACACACGTCATGTTTGTCGATTATACCCACCTCACAATTCTACCAGTGGCTTAGTGGCTATTGGTTGTTAAAACATTAACAGCATGTGACGCTATAAAACATTACAAACGCGTAATCGAAGGTCAGTTTTGTTTTATATATTATGCTGGTTTTGAATACCTTCCTATTGTATTGAGCTCTGAATCTGAACCTGCTAACTTCCTGCCATTTCCTATATCGGAGATGTGCTCTTCGTGCCAAAATGCTCAATTACGAGATGTGGCATTGTTCTCGGCCAAGCGTGGTGAAGCTGCAGAGCAGGTGTGACCTGCAGAGGCTATACGTGACTGGGTTACACACAATGAGCAAGGTGTCATCACGCGCGCTCCATAAACTTGACGTTTATCATTGAGGATTTGTTCGCGTGATTAGACTCATTTCGATTTGATTGTTTTTGTAACCCTATCTCGCCGTTGAGATTTATAGCTCGTATATTGTTTTTGTCACCACGATAAATCAATCAATAATAGCGCCACCTTGAACCAGAGTTTCGATTTCAAGATAGCGATTCTTCTCGAGCGTATCAGACCGAACCAAACATGTCTAGGTAATCAATCGTCGATCGGCGGGTTGTCTTACATGTGATTTTATTACGAAATTGAGATGTAAGCAGAAATTAAGCGTCTCAAGTCCGGAGGCACCAGTACCATTAGCACTCCGAGCTTGACATGATAAATGGTCTTCAAAGGACGCCTCTCGTCAGAATATGATCAATGATCATTCATTACTTAAACACATAAATCTTTTATCAAAATTCTTTTGTATATCACATTAGAGACGCTGATTTCCAACGTAACAATTTATAACTATAATTAAACAAAAGTGTTTTAAGAAATATTCATTACCTACTGTTATGTATATAATTATTAGCCATTACTATGCAGTGTGTTTACATCGTTGGTTGGTATGCATTGCATACACTCAATTAATGCGGTGAACAGTTAATCTTCTTTGATCTTTCTTGCTCTATTGCGATCCTTACCCATGTTATTTCTATTTTAATGCAAAACAATCTTCAGTACACATTTTTGTATCGCGTGTTTTTGTATGGTATTATTACATAATGCCGCTCCTGTTCTTTTACGCAGTAGCCGGAGGTGCTAATGTGACAGTGATTTACGATGCACATCCGATTAAGGTGCCTTAGGTTTAGGTACATACATCATTTCTGTTAACAGTAAAGCCTGAGTCTTGAATATTATTTCTTATTAGTTTGCCTCAGGAGCGTTGGCCTCATATTCCTTTAAATTAAAGTTTTCTGAACCCAGGAAATCTTTTGGACTTGTTCCAAAATCTGATATCTAGATGAATGTTTACAGTATTAACTTTTATGGAATGAAATAAGTAGAACACATTTACTTTATTTATAGCGCTCGGCATTGGCGACAGTCTGTCTAGACCACCCTATTTATTAAGCAATCCCATTCAAGTATTTTGATTAAACGATTTGTTGCAATAACACGTAAGTATAATTAAGAGAAACATTGTCTTGTAAATAGAATAGGAAGATTCGTGAATAGAATCAATTTGAAGCTACACAAATCTCTGACAAACTTCAAACTAACGCCCGCCGCAACGTTATGATCTCGTGTTACGGTGCCAAATTGCATTACTTTAAGCCTTCAAACTTTAACTAGCTGCGCTTTCATTTAGCAATTGCCTTTACTTTCACGAGTTAGTGTTAAACTGTTCCATAAACAACCGATAATAATTTAAGAAGTGAATAGGCTTATCTAGACAGATTTATGGCGTATTCTCAGTCTCACGCGCGATAATCTAGGACTTCGCGAGAAATTGAGTAATTAAGTACGACTATCACCAAGGCACCAACGTTATTGTTTGTACAGTTATCCTCTTAAATGTTATATTGAAACTGCAAGCTGGAGAGAACGAAGTCTGAGAGATCAAATTCGTGAGTATTCAATTTGTAATTTTAAGTAAAATTACAAATAATAAACGTCTAGAAAGAAGAAAGAAAGAAAAATAATTAATTTGGGACATCACAACAAAATAATATTTACACAAAAACACATTGAATCGTACGGTACCTATGTCCCAAAATGGTCCCGACTCAGCATAATGCTTGGCTTTTGGCCAGCGCTGATCTTCCGTCGGGACCGTATTTGGTGGGGCTGTGAAGCCAACACAATCGGACAACATACCAAGACTGAAACACTGATAGGCCAGTGCCAGCAAAAAGAAAAAAAAAGAAGAAAAAACAGGCATAGACAAGTGAGTGACCGTCTATCTATTTTTTAGTATAATTAATCTGGCTAGCGTCACTCACTGAGAAAAGAAAAAAAGAATAAAAGTTCTACTTTTACTTATAAACTAAAAAAACTATCTAAAAACTTCATAACACGAGAGAAAATACATATCGAAAATACGTCTAGTTATTATTAATTTGCATCTTTCACATCTGCGAACGGAACGCAGAGGCGTCGACTTTTAATATTCCGTTGCCGAAGCCGCATAACGCACACGTTCACCTTAGCATGAATTGACGACCGTTTATAGCTGTGCTGTGACGAACCGCCCTCGCAAAATATTGAATTTAAACTATTAGGTATTTGATTTGGTTTCTTTCCGTTCATTACCGATTGTTTGTCTGATTTCTGCTTCATTATTTCACTTTTGTATGTTACGTCGTATTTTTAATACATATCCGGCAGTTACCTTGTTTACAACTTTGATTCGCAATATTAAAATGACATCTGTAGGACCTGCTTGGTTGGTTTGATTTATCATTTGGTTATTGCGCAGATTCACACAACCATTAATGTTGTTACGAATGTCCATCCTTAATCCATAAGATGTTAGTTTAATGAGTATCTTTTTTTACCAATTTTCAACACTCTTATTGGGTTTAAACCATTATCATGTCGCGGCGGAGGCGGCGGTGTTCAGGTGTGAATTGTTTTATTGACAAAACACTTGCGTCACTTCTTGAGTCTCACTCAAGTTCAAGGTGACAAGGCTATCGGAAATCTCTATCTATCTGCTATGAATGTCTTGGTGGCAAAAACAATGTTTAATTTGGTAATGTAAAATTTTCTTTAATCTTTATTTTTTATTTGTGATAGGAAATATTTTTCAAATTTCTTGTCATCAAAGTTCAGATTCAAATTTTATTTACTTACGACGTACTTAATATTAATTTGATACAAAGAATAGTTGATCGACCCATACATAAATGCTTTTAGATGTCATGCCAACAAAAGTATGTTAATAGTACACTACACACAAAAAAAAATACAAATATGTAGACAGCTGGCTGATTTCTGTATTATTATTATGGATACGATAAAACTCTGTAGCAATGATTCACGCTGTGTGCCAAAGTATGTAAACAGCGCTTTAGCCGCGGATAAAGGTACGTGTAAGAAGTCGTTCAAGAAAAATACTTTTAACTTAAATGACGACACTATTCAAACAAACTCTGCAAACATGCTGACAATGTTAATACATACATAAACTTGTGCAATCGCTCCTTACTTTAGAACTGTTATTCTTGGAAAATTAAATAGCTGCTACTTACTATCCGCAAGTTATTACCCGTCATTAACATTGTTCCGATAGCAAGCCCGTTGCAGCAACAATATGGGTTGGCACAATAAATAACTGCAGTGTTATTGCAAGCAAAGGCTCGCTTCTCCTTTCTGGGTGCATTTATCACACCGGGGTGTGATTGCAATCTAAGCAGTATTTCTGCGGGCGTGAGAAACAAAGGCTACTGTGAAATGATTTTGCAGTTTGCGTCATGACTGGTCCCGCTAACCGCAATGCTTCAAGAGTTATGTTGTTTATTATCTTCTGCCATTTGTATTTACCCACTCAGATTAGATAATGTTCGTTTCGTACCTAACTATTGTCATACTACATTTGCTACATCATTTTCTAGACAAAACATTTTTTCTTGTAAATATATAACGTTCATAAACATGTTGCAAAATTAATAACAAAGTAAGTACGGAATGCGGTGTCCACACTTGATTGTCTACTCACGATTATATCATCAAAATACTGTTAAATTTCAAATTAGCAAACTGCGTTTTGGGCCATTTATAGATCTAATTTGGTTCTGTTAATTCTTTGAATTTGTTCCTTAAACCATCATCATTAAGTGTCATCTTCATTAAGTTTAGGATCACTAGCTAGGCAAGATTTTGTGCGGTCCCATATAGCCTCTTTTATTTGGCGATAACAGAAGTCCAAGTCCATTGAATCGCTTTAAGTAGAAAAACGGAAAATGAAGTATTTAGAAAAAAAAAATCGACCCGTCTCACAACCAGCACCGATGGGACTCGAAAATAATAAATACTTCATTTTCCATTTTTCTATACTTAATAAAAATTGCATTGTGAATGCAAAAAACTAAAAATTAAAATAACTCGCTTTAAGTAGTTTTTCACACTTATGCTCTGAAATGTTAATATTTTATTTGAGAAAAGAATGCAGTACGTGGCACTTTTCCGAGGTAAACATTTTAAATTTGAAAATCACTTCAGTAATGAATTTCAGTACTTACTGCACTGATTTTAGTGCAGTAAGTAAGTACTGAAATTCATTACTGCAGTGATCTGCAATGGTACTACCAACTTTTTTCTTTATTTTTTCTTTCGTTATTCCTGTGTATAAACAGAAAAAGCAAAGGGACATTTGCACCATACAGCCACATTATTATTATTATTATATAGGTAAGTAATTATTTTAACATAATTAGGTTAACTTTTTTTAAATACGGTGCGCACAGAGTATATTACTTCGTATTGTACCACAAGCGCTATGTACCCTTAGCACGAACATCAATCGAAAAAACAAAATGAGATTTATCATAGACAAAATATCCTTGCCGAGTAATTTTGTATGGGAAATATGTACAGCGCCATCTACCGCCCAGAAGCGGGTATTGAAGTTGCGCATTTTCGTAGCAAGTAGTAAGTATCAATAGGCTGTATGACCGTTCCACATGGCCTCACAAACCAATATTTAAAAAAACGGCGGGAATGAATTTCAGCGGTTCATTTAATATCAATACAGCTTATATTGTGTAATAAATTATCAAAATGAGTTCTGCCAATGAAACATATATACAGACATTGTATGTACCTACTCCACCAAATTTGAGAGCAGAAGCAAAATTAATAACAGAAAACTTACTGCCAGCAAAATCAAAAGAAAGATATATGGAAAACCTACGATCTGATTTGGAAAAGTGAAAAAAAGGCGCATACGTTTTCGAAATCTGTGTTGTTGGCGTATTTTGATAATGATACATCATTAAAATAATATTATTATGGGCGATTTATACATAAGTGTGCCCGGGAAAACAATAACATTTACATTTAATAATTGCCCGAACATGTGTGATATAAATTTTAATAATAGTAGATTTCATTACAAGTGCGGAAAGCCTGTCATTGCAAAGAGTTCCGACAAATGTCTACCCGAGCCGAGGCGCAGCCGAAGGTGAGGGTTGACAGTCGGAACAAGTTGCAATGACGGTTCCGCACGTGTACTGAACAACTATTTTTAATACAGTTGCGAAAAAATTAAGCAATTTAATAAAATAATAAAACACAATAAACTCAACTAACTAATCGTAAAAGAATATAAGCAGAGACTTTTTTTGTTTTCTTCACCCATTCTGGGTTGGCAAAGGAAACTATGATTATACAGCCAAGGCTTCAGTAGATTTTTTTTATTGATATGAAATGAAAATTAAATTAACTGAGATGAAATGAAATGAAACCTAACAAAAGCAATCCGAATCCTACAGGAGCGCCTTTCCTTATTTCTCTCTTTTACCACATCGTTTTCCATTAAAGCCACATTATTGCACTAATTCCACCATACTAAGTACCTACCACAATAAAAACCAGAAAAAACTAATTTAGAAAATTAAGAAATAGGTCCCTCATTTTCTTTTCACTCAAACTCCTATAAGCAGATACTATGGTAAATAGTGCACGTCATACCATATTTAGTATCTGTGGTCATACAGCCAATTTTATGTATTTTTCACACTTATGCTCTGAAATGTTAATATTATATTTGAGAAAAGAATGCAGTACGTGGCACTTTTCCGAGGTAAACATTCTAAATTTGAAAATCACTGCAGTAATGAATTTCAGTACTTACTTACTGCACTAAAATCAGTGCAGTAAGTAAGTACTGAAATTCATTACTGTAGTGATTTTCAAATTTAGAATGTTTACCTCGGAAAAGGTACTACCCAAAGATAATAATACCAAAATTTTTTCTTTATTTTTTCTTTCGTTATTCCTGTGTATAAAAACAGAAAAAGCAAAGGGACATTAGCACCATACAGCCACATTATTATTATTATTATATAGGTAATTATTATATCATAATTAGGTTAACTTTTATTTAAATACGGTGCGCACAGAGTATATTACTTCGTATTGTACCACAAGCGCTATGTACCCTTAGCACGAACATCAATCGAAAAAACAAAATGAGATTTATCATAGACAAAATATCCTACGAGTAATTTTGTATGGGAAATATGTACAGCGCCATCTACCACCCAGAAGCGGGTATTGAAGTTGCGCATTTTAGTAGCCAGTAGTAAGTATCAATAGGCTGTATGACCGTTCCACTTGGCCTCACAAACCAATATTAAGAAAACGGCGGGAATGATTTTCAGCGGTTGATTTGATATCAATACAGTTTATTTATATTGTGTAATAAATTATCAAAATGAGTTCTGCCAATGAAACATATACAGACATTGTATGTACCTTCTCCACCAAATTTGAGAGCAGAAGCAAAATGAATAACAGAAAACTCACTGCCAGCAAAATCAAAAGAAAGATATATGAAAACCTACGATCTGATTTGGAAAAGTGAAAAAAAGGCGCATACGTTTTCGGAATCTGTGTTGTTGGCGTATTTTAATGATACATCATTAAAATAATATTATTATGGGCGATTTATACATAAGTGTGTCCGGGAAAACAATAACATTTACATTTAATAATTGCCCGAACAGTGTGATATAAATTTTAATAAATATTATTTAGTTAAACAGTATTTTTTTTATTTCCTCGCATTTCTTAAGATAAAAATTATTTTTATAAAAAAATAAAACCGCCTTCTAAAAAACCACATCAAAAAAGTAAGAAATAATTCCTCACCAAATAAATAACGTAAGTACTTTGAAGTCGGGCGTGAAACACAATACACACGTACAATGTTTTGTTGTTTTTGTTTAAACCCGCCCGACTTCAAAGTACTTACGTTATTTATTTGGTGAGGAATTATTTCTTACTTTTTTGATGTGGTTTTTTAGAAGGCGGTTTTATTTTTTTATAAAAATAATTTTTATTTCACTCTTTTTAGTGCATCGTGCAGGCAATTTACGTGTTTTCTGGTAAATAGGTATGTGATCAAACTCAAAACCTCCTTTTTCGAAGTCGGTTAAAATACCTTGAGGTATCCCCTTTCCAACAAAACAAGAATCATCTAAATCGGTTTATAAACAAAGAAGTTATGCCTAAAGATACGTATTAAATTCACATAAAGTGGTAACGAAAACGACAGTATTTTCAAGATTTCCTGAAAACTACTGAACCGATTTCAAAATTTCAAAAAATGGGACCAACTTGGAAACCAACCTGATGTAATAACGTTTGAACCAATTCAATCGGTTCAGCCGTCTTCGAGTAATCGGTGGACATACACAAAAAAAAAAAAAACCATTTTTCAACCAAGGATTCAAACCATCCATGACAATGTAATTTCTTACTTACCTGTCCTCGGCTGTAATGTACTATTTTATATTCATAAATTTAATTTGGCCGATACTAATATTAATTTAATGTATAATTAAAATTACTTTTAAATCTGATATTGAAACAAATTAGTAGCTTCTTTTTAGAAATTGCATGAATCATAAAAACTTCTATGATTTTTTTTAGTAAAAACTTCGTGGTTGTTTTTTTTCTTTTTAATAGACAATATTTTGACAGTTGGGAAAGAAAACGCTCGAGTTCGGGAAAGGTAAAGAAAAAGTTCGAGTGTGTAATAGCCCACATCCCGAACGCTATACGTCCCTGCAATACGCCACTTTTTGAGCAACTGTATTAAAAATATTATTTAGTTAAGGCTATTGCGGCGATCAAACTCAAAATTTTCAATGTTTTTAAATTAAAATCCTGACAAAGTATCATTGCTAGGCCTTCCAAAATATTATATGTGATAGATCTTTTCTTTATGAAGGGAAGTTACTAAAATTTATTTGAATCAAATAAATACAATGTACTAAAAAAAAATATTTTCAAGACCCTTTTTTTCCGTCTTAAACTCAATTATCTCAATAACTAGTTGAGTAATCAAGCTAATTTTTTTTGTGTAAGTAGTTCTTACTCATATCTAGGGAAGTTACTAAAAAATTTTTTTGTTATATCTATAGTCAATAACTAGTATCCCAAAATGCATCGTGCACCGTTTCGCAGCATAATTATTCAGTCTCCGCCTGGCATTGGCGGCGTTTGGACGTGGAGACTGTATCGCTCCGATTGCGCCAAAATTGAAAAAAAAAACTCACACTAGGATCCTATTTTTTTTCAATGATGCTTATTTTGCTATGAAATATTAAAATAGCGCTTCAGGATTGGGTATAGATGAGTGCTTTGCCATTTATTGCATAACCATAGACCTATGTAACCTAGGACAAGTTATTTTACTCATTACTTAAAGCAAACATCAATAGTTTGAAATAAAAGTGACGGATAATATTGCCTAAGATACTTAAGAGCCCATAAAAGTTGTACCTATTTGAGTACCTACCAATATTTTGTTGTGTTGCAGGTACATAATAAATCTAAGTTTCTAACTTCTACTACTGTATTTTAAATTCATGTTCGTTTTAGGTTCCTCAAAATAATTGAAAATGTGAGAAAGTTAAGATAGGTAGGTGTAAAAAATTGCATCAAGAAATAAGAAATTCGCTTGTTGAAAAAGTTTTTTACAGAGACATAATGTAAAAGCAATTCTTGAAATAAAACCGACGTAAGAATTTTATATACCTAGTTGATCTAATATCACCATTACATCAATTTTATGAGACTGTGAGAAGTCCAGCTTCTTTCCTTTGAGTGAGGAACATAAACCGCACCATTTTGTGTAAATTTCAGGTTCAAAACATTTTTATTACTGATTCTCTTATCCATTATTAGTACAAAATAGAGCATGCATACAATTTCTTGCAAGAAATGCTCTCGCGGTTTTGAAATTTGAAATTCGAAATCCCCACAACAATACCCCGTCACCTGGGGACGAAAACTTCTTACAAGACGACCAAACCAGACGACGTTCATCATAAAACTACGCAAACTGAAAACTTATTATGTAACAGCCACGATAAATTACCCACGAAGGTTTCAAGAAAATTAATGATTTTAGGAACCCAACAATGTTCAGGACTTTCAATTAATTTACATAACTCAAGAAGAAACACAAAATATGAAAAATATGAAATTAATGCATTGATTAAACCTCATGCTTTAACCGAAGAAATATTAAAAGGTTGTAATGATCTTACTCTGAATAATAATGATAAAATTATATTATGTGTTGGGGAAAATGATTCTAACCCTACAAAACTTTTTATTGACTTATCTATTATACTGGACAAACTTAAGAATTATACTGTTATTCTACTAAACATAATGCAAAATAATTATATGAATGTTAATCTTTTAAATAAAAATTTGTTAATGTTAAGTAAAAACTTTAAAAACTGTACATATTTGAATGTTAACTTTAAGACTAATAATTATATATCCGACATTACAAAAAAAAATAATTTCTTTATTGACTGTCACGACTATGATGAAAAGTATTTGTCTTTCAATAACTCTAAAGATATTCTAAATAAAAGGCAACAAACATACAAAAAATTGGGTAACAATAACATTAAAAAAACTAAAATGCAAACAACATTGCTTGATTTTTTTCCACGAATTTCGTACAAAAACCGCTTGCGCAAGCATCCCACCACATTTATTCCTGAGCCTATCCCTCATGAAAATTTAGAAACTAATGAAACATTTGCTTGTACAAATCAATCGACAAATGTGTTATTTCGATAGCAAGAGTAGCGAGAATTTATTCATACTACACCAAAATATAGCTGGATTGTTGAATAAACTTGATACTATTCAAATTTTACTAGAAGAATTTCGGGTAAATGGTCATGAAATAGATGTTATGTGTTTTAGTGAAACCTTCATTAAATCGGGTGAGGATAAAAATTTATACTTAAATGACTACCGTCTAGCCGATTCTTATTGTCGACCTAATATAAGACGAGGTGGCGTATCCATTTTAACTAAAGACCACTTCACTTACAAACAACTTCCGTTTCTCAAAGAGTTAGCGATTGAATATGCATTTGAATGTTGTGGAATTGAAATGCCACAAATGAAATGCATAATCGTTTGCATATATCGAACTCCTAAATCAAACCCTCAAATATTTTTAAAGCAATTTGAGTTGCTGCTTTATAAATTAAGGTGTAAAAGAAACACTAAAATCATAATTACGGGCGACTTTAACATTGATTTATTAAAAAATAATAATATTCAAGAAGAATATATAAGAATAAATGAAAGCTATGGTATTACAATTCATATTAAATCACCTACACGTCGAAATTCCTGCCTAGATCAGATAGTAAGTAATATTCCAACAGCAGTTGGAATGACGCTTCCGGTAGGTCTATCAGATCATGAAACATGCCAAACCCTTTCTGTTCCCGTGTCTACAAAGGCAAAACAAACTAAAGCAAATTATGTGTATAGGAGAGACTTTAGTAAGGACAATATGAGAAAATTTGCTGAATCCCTATCATGTTTATCCTGGTCAGAAGTATACGGCACTAGTGATCTAAATAAAGCGTTCAATATTTTTCATGAAACTATACTCATGTTTTTCAATCTCTGTTTCCCAATGAATAAAATTAAATTAAAAACTAAATCTTCCGTCCGTTATTGGATTACAAAAGGAATTAAAACATCATCTATGACTAAAAGGAGGTTACGTTTCACATATTATAGTAATAAAAGCCACTCTGATAAATATAAATTTAAAAAATACTCTTCCATTTTTAAAAGGAGTATTAATATATCAAGAAAGCTAAACAATGTAGCCCGATTAAGAAATTGTAAAAACGTTTGTAAAACAACATGGAATCTAATCAAATCTTATGAACAACCTGAATGTACTAAGAAATACATAAATGAATTAAAGGTTAATGGTAAAAATGTTAAAGATCCTACTGACATCTGTAGTAATTTTAATACTTTTTTTACTAATATCACAAAAAAATCGTTAAATACTGATTCAATGCCTAATAATATGACACCCCATATAAATTTGACATCCCACAATAATTTACCTTCAAGTCATAATTTAACATCTCGTAATAATTTGACATCGCATAATAGTTTGACATCTCATAATAATTTGACACCTCACAATATAACATCATACAAAAATTTGACATCGCAGAATAATTTGACATCTCATAACAATTTTCCATTATACAATAATATTAAACGTTTAAATGAAAGTATATTTTTATACCCTACTACACCTGACGAAATATTTAAAATCATAAGGTCACTTAAAAACACAAAATCAGTCGGTTACGATGAACTACCCACCAAAATTATTAAGTACTGTGCCCTTGTTCTTTGTGACATCCTAAGTTATTTAATAAATCTGTCCATGACGGAGGGCACATTCCCTGAAGCCCTTAAACTTTCTATTATAAAACCTGTACTAAAAAAAGGTGAGTCAGATGTAATGGATAATTACAGGCCCATTGCCCTTATATCTATACATGCAAAAATTTTTGAAAAGGCAATGTATGAGAGGATTTATAAATTTTTAGAAAAATATAATGTTCTAGCTAAAGAACAAAATGGTTTCCGAAAAGGCAAATCGACCTCATTAGCAGCTTTTAACCTAATAAAAAATGTTACTGAAAATATAGACAAGAATATAGAAACTGTAGCCATATTCTTTGATATGAGCAAAGCATTTGACTTTGTGTCACATGATATTCTGTTATGTAAATGTGAGAAGTATGGTCTAAGAGGAAATGCACTTAAATGGTTACAAACATATCTACAGAATCGCTCGCAATATGTTGAAATTAAATACGTTAATAGCAGTAAGGAAGAGATCACGTCAAAGTCTCCACCAACACAAACCAATATAGGTATACCACAAGGTACGATACTAGGCCCACTATTATTTATAATTTATATAAACGACCTACCTTGTGTAACTAGTTACCAATGCAATTTATTCGCCGACGATATATCTGTTGTGATACCAAAAAGTCCGAATATAATGTTTGATGAAACTATTAATGCTACCATAACTCTCATAGCAAAATGGCTGACAGCTAACAATTTAAATATTAATGTAGGTAAAACTAAGTTGATAAGATTCTATAACAGAAAACCTATAGATAATGAAATAAATATTCACATTAACAATGAACCCATAGTGGAGTCGGATGAAGCACTATTTTTGGGCATAGTAATAGATAACCAGTGTTCGTGGAAAAAACATATAAGTAAAATATGCGCAAAAATAAATAGATTCGCCTATGCACTCTGGAGACTAGCGACACTAGTCAACCAAAAAGCAGCTTTAATGGCGTACCATGGGTATGTTGGCATCGAACCTTAAATACGGCCTAATTCTTTGGGGAAATTCAACGGCCATTAATAAAGCCTTCATATCTCAAAAACAATGTGTACGAGCCATGTGCAATGCTCCGCCTATGACATCGTGCAAGCAATTGTTTCCAAAATTAAATCTTTTAACCCTCCCTTCCTTATATATTTTTGAATGTTGCATTTTCGTAAAAACCCATCCTCATCTATTTTTACAAAAAGACAATCAAACTATTAGAAGTATTAGGTATCCTGGAAAGTTATTGCTACCCAAAATGCAGACTACTTTATATAAGAATAACTGTTACCCAAGCTGCATACAAATTTATAATAAGTTGCCACATTCCTTGACTGAAGTAAACTTAGTTATATTTCGAAGAAAATTGTTTGACTGGCTTAAAGTGAAGTGTTTCTATTCAGTCAAGGAATATTTTAGTTGCAAAATTGACATTTAATATTACATACATACTTAATAATGACCATTTTCTAAAGACAAATTATATTATTCATAAGCATCAATAATTATGTGAAATTGATTTGTATTTTGATAAATTATAATTGTAAAGTTAAGTTCATTGATTTATATTCATTAAAATATGTCACACGCCCTTAGTTGGCAAAATAGACGCACATTATAAAACTTAACATCTTATCTTATCTCTATTTTGTGAATAAAGACTATTTCATTTCATTTCATTTCATTTCATTTCATTTCATTCAATATCTAAAACCGATGGTTGAGGCGCCAGTAGCAATAAAAAAGAATGAAAAGTCTGTCAGCTGTATTGACAGTTTTAACTCTCAAATTTAACCACCGCGTCAGATAAGTTTGCGAAGTTCTGTAAGGAGACTTGCAAAGTCGGAGTAAAATTTTTGATACTCTAATGAAATATTGCATAGGTACAAGTACTTCCGAAGGAGGAATATTTATTTCATTATTTAAATTTCATTGCACAAAGTATAAACAAATGGCGGGCTAACTTTAAACTGACTAACATATTATATCAAAGATAATAAACTCATAAAAATAAATAATCTCGAAGAAGTTTTATATTCACTCTCTGCCACAAATGTCATTTATTAAAAGTAGGTGGCTAAAACGTTAGTGGTGAGATTACATACCCTTTGGAAGCGGCCATGGAAGAAATGACAGTTTTGTATAAGTAGTACGAAACCAAACCGTTTCAGCTGCTCGACCCTGATGTTGTCAAAGCCAGCGACTTTACCTTCTTTGAGCTTATCAAGGGCAAACTTGAGCTCTGTTTCTGTAAAAGCCTCGTCCAAGTGGTTAACCTCTTTACCAGAGTCTCGTGTAAATTTCTTCTGGAGACTTTCGTAGAAGCTTTCCCATTTTGGAGTAAGTGGTGAGCGATCTGGTTTGTGGTCACATTGGAATGACGATCAGCGATTTTAGGATCATTATTTAGTTTCCTTATAAAACACCATGCCTTCTTGCTTTTATGCGTCATATCTACGCCTTCGATTAGCTTGTTCCACTTTTCTCTCGTTGTTTCGGATATGGCTTCTAGCAATTCATTCCCAAAACCTATGGTGTCCTGTGAGATGGGATCTAATTCATACTGGTCTTGGTATGTCATCCTATCATATTATATTTAAAAACATATATTTGATGCTTGGGAGAGCAAGCGAGATGTAGTTGGTATTTATTGTGACCTCTCCAAAGCTTTCGATTGTGTTAATCACCAAACGCTTTTAAGGAAATTAAAACAATATGGTGTCTATGATAAATCGGTTAGCCTTATGCAATCATATCTATGTGAAAGAACACAAAAAGTAGTTATCAAAAAAACTGAGTCTACTGGAGCCCCTATCAACATGGGCGTACCCCAGGGGTCAATACTGGTCCCTTTTGCTGTTTTTAATTTATATAAATGGCCTTCCTTTTTAAGCAAAGAATTTATGCGAGACCGTGCTATTTGCTGATGACACTTCCTCTAGTCTTTAAAGTTGACAGAGGTAATAATTGTTCTGACGAAGTAAATAGTACTTTATCGAAAGTTGCGCATTGGTTTCATAGCAATAATCCATTCCTTTACCATGGTACCATTACACAGTACCATTGATGGTACTGTGGCAATTTCTTTTTGCCGTGGTACCATCAATTAATCTATCATTAAACTCGAAAAAAACAAAATGTGAAAAAAAAATCCCTGCCAAATGTAAGACAGGTTGATATTCACATAAAATTGGATGACAATATAGTAGAATTAATTAACAGTACTAAATTTTTAGATATAACATTAGATTATCGACATCAATGGGACACTCATATTGAAGCCTTGGCCGGTAGACTCAGTTCTGCGGCATTTGCTGTTAAAGAAATAAGGCTCTTAACCGATATTGAAACGGCAAGGTTAATCTATTTTAGCTATTTTCAGAGTGTATTGTCCTACGGCCTATTACTTTGGGGTTCAGCAGCTAACCGAAAGTATTTTTGTGCTTCAGAAAAGAGCTATTCGCGCCATATACGCACTCGTGATCTATGTGATCACTGGCAAAGATTAGATCAGGGTTTTAACCCCTTTTCCAGCGACCGCTGTTGAATGATGACGGAAGTTTTTGATCATGGATCAAAGATAGTAGGTATGTGTCCATCAACCCATTCTTCAACCTTCACTCCGTTGTCATCACTGGTTCTGTATCCCCAGTTCTCGCTATGGCTATTAAAATTACCAAGATCGAATCTAACCGGATGGGCGTTAAAGTTCGGCGGACAGCTGAATAATACGGTGCATTGGGAGGTTTGTAGACTGAAGTGACCGTACAGTTACTAAGTTCGGTAGTAAGGATCTCTATGTTACTGGTGTTAGTCTGATACACAGTGCGTACCTCTTTATCTGGCCTGGCGAATAAGCACTCCCATACTGTCGATGGGGGACTTCAGCTATGAGTTTCATCCCCTGAGTCACTTGTCAGATATGCTTTAACGAGTGTGCATCTGAGTTGCATAACCTCATTCCGCCCTCTCCTTTAAACTCACGCTCAGAGAATTAAGTACTATTTCATCATGCCTGGAATACCCTGCCGGCTTCTGTTTGCCCGGGTACCTACAACCCAAACCTCTTAAAGTCGCAAGTGAATATAGGCATCTTCTGGGTGAATCTATTCACACAAAATTTTATTCAAATACTATAACCAACCACATTATAAAACTACCTTTGTGAGTTCACTCAATTCACGCGACTAATTTAGTAAACACTGTTTAACTGTTTAGAATTTTCCGAATATCAGTCAATCACTTTACAATGCAATGGATGCACCCATTATTGTCTTTTTTGCTGTCGCCTTTGGTTGTCATGTCACACATACCACAAAATTGTCTTGAGATTCATGTTAATGAATATGACAAAATTTTAACATATAGTTGTGTTGCTGTCGCTTCGGTTTGAATTTTTAATTAGTACGAATATTTCAGCATATCGCATAATATTTAAACAGAAAAAAGAACCTGACGTTAGGCAAGTTTTTACGTTTTTTACCCATTTTTAGAGCACAAGGGATATGATGCGTACATGGCGAAAAATAGTGACAGTGAAAAATAAAAATATTTTAAAATGAGTAATAAAAAAGGTTTTTTAAAGTGGCTGATTTATAACCTTACGTGGCAAGTTTACATTAGTAAACAAAGTATCAATTATTTCAGTTGCGCTACATTTTGTTTAAACAAATTTAACGTTTAACGACGATCTCCGTGGCCGATTGGTGTACGCACCGGTTTTCAAGGTGCCACTATCTCTGAGGTCCCGGGTTCTGTTCTCGGACGGGTAAATGTCGAAAACTAACTTTTAGATATTTTCTTGTATCTGGGTGTATGTGATCGTTGCTTCCAATTTTCAATGACACAAGTTATTGTGTTATTTGATATTGTCATTTTTGGTATTGGAAAATTATGTATTTTATTTTATTTTTTTGTACTTTAACAATATTTTTATTTAAGTGTTTTTTTATATATTGATTTATATTATAAATTGATAGCGTGATTTTATATAAACGGTATACTTATTTAAATATTGATTAACTAAGTAGATTTATTTTGTAAAAAAGTATTAGATGATGGGCTAGTATGAGTTATTTATATTTTTTCATATTAAATTATAAGTTTTATTAATTTGATTGGAATAAATCTGAAATTGTACCTACTGGTTAGAGCAGTATACATTATTTATTTTTTTCAGTGTAATTTGTAGCAAATGTTGTAGTTTTGCCTGCGAAGATCATTTCGATAGTGGATATATTATCGAAATGATCTAGAGATAGAAAATAAATATAAATAGCTGCTGCTGTGTTCTGTATTCTGAAGAATCGTTTGAAGTGACTATCTTTGTTAAAAAAAGCTTTTTTTACTACATACGAATAATATCTAAGATCTACTCTTCCTACAAACCGACGTTTACAATAAATATTCATAATAATTCTTCTTGTATTCTACATAATAAAATTTCCTTAGTAAAAGCGCACATAGGTGATATTTTAGATGTAAATAGAATGCGCGCTGCATGCCGCGTCTACACGTATTTCTCAGTCTACGAGAGTGCCGCGGCCGGAGTCTTACCGATCCCAGCACCCCCTCGCTTGTGTAAGCAACGGCCATCGACGATATTTTTTTTACCTATGCTATATCCTTAAACAGTTTTTTTTATTTCCTCGCATTTCTTGAGAAAAGCACTATACAAGCCTTGTACGGTAAGCGAATTACCTTGCCTATAATGATTAAAGCCCTCGCCTGCGGCTCGTGCTTCAAACCATCCTCGACAATGTAATTTCTTACTTACCTGTCCTCGGCTGTAATGTACTATTATTGCTGATTGAAACCATTTAATTTAAAAGTAAAAGCTTTACGTTCGCATTCACTGTATGTACTGCTTTAGGTTAATTAGCGTCGTTTAGCGAGTGCCGAGCTCATTAGGCATGCCAGGTGTGAATACTGCCCATCATCGAATCGGGGCGGTGCGTGCGATGACTGCCGATCAGATTTCGTTCGACACACAGCCCTTTAGGGACCTGTCAATTACCCAGCTTTGAATTATTCAGTGCTCATGCGATTTATTATCCGCGAAGATGGTTTTGTAATTTCATTTTCATGTTATGATACCGGCCTCAAAGCCATTCGATGGATTCATTTAATTCTGATCCATTTGCCGCCCTGTCACAGAATATATAATAGTACTAACGTGCCCTGTGTGAAATGTTTGCAATTCAAAGTTTTTTTTTGTTGTATGAAAGCTTATTTTTCCTCATGTTAATCGTTACCATTAATTGACTCTTTACAACTGAAAAAGTCTTTGCATAGTTGGGAACAGTTGGATGTTCACGATAGTCAGTGATAAACACAGATTCATTAAATAAAAATAAAACATTATTTATTCACTTACACATAATGAATATATACTTATGAATCGTCAACATTTTCCTACCGCCCATTCAAGACTTTTTTAACTGACAAGAAGAACAAGCGCAACAAACTTGTCAGCGTTTCTTAGGTAACGACATTTACAAAAAATATGTAGTTTAAAAAACTAAAAAAACACACTTTTATAGGAACAGACTAAAAGTACAAAATAACCGTCTATTCAGTAACTGAAATTAAAAAGCGTGGTGCGCGTTGTCAATAATAAGTTAATTGAATGCATGCTTTGCAAAGGGCGCACCACGCTTTTTAATTTCAGTTACTGAATAGACGGTTATTTTGTACTTTTAGTCTGTTCCTATAAAAGTGTGTTTTTTTAGTTTTTTAAACTACATATTTATTTTATACTTTTTAGTTTAATAAATGGCAAGCTATGGATGGATGGTAGTCGATTTTACAGTCCATTCAAGTGTCTGCCCACCCCGTAAACATTATAACTCAAATGCGTGACTGTATGTATTTTAGTTTTACAAATTCAAGTAGAGTCTATTAGTTACCAGATGCGCGAGCCGAACCCTTACTTCCTCCCTGCTCCATCATCAGACCCTCACCACCAAGTGTCAAAATCAATAAGTCAAAGTCAAACTGTCAAGTGTAGCGAATAGGTCTCATCAGAACGAAACTAATGAGCCCAAACTCGAGGGGTTTTCTAGTGGTCATGAAGGAGTGCCACTGACTTCCTCCCTGCTCCATCATCAGACTCTCACCACCAAGTGTAGCGAATAGGTCACATCAGAACGAAACAAATGAGCCAGAACTCGAAGGGTTTTCTATTGGCCATTAAGGAGTGCCACTGGCTTTCTCCCTGCTCCATCATCAGACCCTCACCACCAAGTGTAGCGTATAGGTCTTATCAGCACGAAACAAATGAGCCCAAACTCAAAAGGTTTCGTAGTGGTCATTAAGGAATTTCACTGGCTTCCTCCCAGCTCCATCATCAGACCCTCGCCACCAAGTGTGGCGAATAGGTCTCGTCTGAACAAAGTAAATGAGCCCAAACTCCAGGGGTTTCCTAGTGGTCATTAAGAAGTGCCACTGGCTTCCTCTCTGCTCCATCATCAGACCCTCACCACCAAGTATAACGAATAGGTCTCATCAGAACGAAACAAATGAGCCCAAACTCGTGGGGTTTTCTTAAGGCCATTAAAGAGTTTCACTGGCTTCCTCCCAGCTCCATCATCAGACCCTCACCACCAAGTGTAACGAATAGGTCCTATCAAAACGAAACAAATGAGCCCAAACTCGAGGGGTTTCCTATTGGTCATCAAGGAGTGTCACTGGCTTCCTTCCTGCTCTATCATCAGACCCTCACCACCAAGTGTAGCGAATAGGTCTCATCAGAACAAAACAAATAAGCCAGAACTCGAAGTGTTTCCTATTGGTCATTAAGGAGTGCCACTGGCTTTCTCCCTGCTCCATCATCAGACCCTAACCATCAAGTGAAACGAAAAGGTCTCATAAGTACAAAACAAATGAGCCTTAACTCGAGGGGTTTCCTAGCAGCCATTGAAGAGTTCTATTACCCACCTCTTGACTCCATCATCAGATCAGCTCGATGGTTGCAAATTATTGTATTGTCATCGGATTCATATAGATTTGCAAAGTTTCATATCAATACGACAATTAGAAGTATGTTAAAATTGAATTCCAAGATTTTCTTACATTGTGACTTAGTTACAAGTGAAGCTAATAAAAGTGTGGTAAAAAGTCGGTTTACGGACAATAATTTTACGTAATAACGTTTGATTGATTGAGATGAAAAATTGCATTCTTTTATGAATTGAATTATTATCACTGAATTATCATTATTTTGTATAATACAAAGAAGGAGTTAATTGCTAGTTACATTACATCTTTTGGTCTAAATTTATATGGCAAAGATTAGTATTGTTAATGAATTCGACCATATCGCCGTGTAGTTTAATATGAAAATCAACTTGTCTTACATCAGGTAACGAAAATTTTAAACACTTAGTTTTCTTCGAATTTAATGATAAATTATTACTATTAAACCAATGTGACACTTTTGAAAGACCACTATTTACTTCGTCAGAACAGTCATCACCTCTGTCTACTTTAAGGACTAGAGATGTATCATCGGCAAAAAGCACTGTCTCACATAAATTCTTCGCGTAGTAAGGAAGGTCATTTATGTATATTAAACAACAGTGGGCCCAATATTGATCATTGGGGTACGCCCATAGTAATGGGAGCTCCGGTAAACTCAGTTTTATTAATGACTACCTTCTGAGTTCTTTCACGCAAGGCTTACTGACATTTCAGAAACACCATAATGTTTTAACTTCTTTAATAGCGATTGGTGATCAACTTCGATAAAAACACTAAATTGTTTTAAATAAACAACAAGCCTCCAACCTGCTCAGACAGGATTAGATTTGAATTTAGAAGATTAATATTACATGCCCACATGATAAAAACTGATCAACCGAAAGATTTATTTCTACTTCATTTACATACAATTGTTGAATGAATGTATCACCAGAATTGAATTGACATGTCGATAACAGTGCAATCGAATCGATATCAAACTGTGACAACTGGCATATAATCTCATATTATTCGTTGTCATAAATATTACGCTTTAATTAATATAAAATTACAATGCATTACCTATACTTTTTATTTCGTTATTGTTTGTTCGACAATGGTCTATAAATCTTTTGGGCTACTACAATGAATAATAAATAAACGATACGTCTCGGCAGTGGTCTGTCTGGCATCACTTATCGACTACTATTTCGGCAACTGCCTGCAACTCTTTAATTTCCAATATACCATTTATGTTTAAAAAGGTGCCTTAAATGGTGGGCTTGGTCTTTATTTCCATTTGCCGTGGAATATAAATTCTCGCGTTTTTATAGGCGGTGTTTTATTCTTTTCTTCTCATATCGTTAAAACAAAACTGGTAGTTTTCTACAGGTGGATGAATCATCAGTATTATGTAGTTAAATTACGCGTAATCATCTTTTATGAACGTATAATTCCTTGGTATACATATTTTAGTAACGATAATGGACATTTCAATGAACGGTTAACATTTGGGATCATGTAGCATTGTTGTGTTAACTGACGTGACCCCGTTGCATCTTCACACCAATCTGATTTAACGATTACGTTCATCTGTTAAAATTCTGTTTCGTGTAACTAGCCCTAATTCATTATTATTTATTAAAATAAATATCTATTAATTAGGACCACCAGTGAAAATTACAAATAAAAACTTACAAATAATATTACACAAAAAAATAATTCTAATGTTAAATTCTGTGTAAGGTAGCCACATCATACATAAAAATAAAACGGAAAATCAAAATCAGTAATAAAATGTCAGTTTAAAATTTTAAATTAGATGTCAAATTAAGAACAAAAATCATTACACAATTTCAGTCTAAAATAAAAGTTAAATGACAAAATAAAAACGGAAAGTTAATATAAAGGGTGTTAGGGGCACCCTTGCAAAAACTTTAACCATGGCTTCAGACCATCATGCTGAACAACGTACAGGAAGAATTTTTTGTCTGAAATAAAAAAAAAATGGACTTTTCATACAAATTTAGCAACCTATCGGGACATTTTGTATGGAGAGTCGAAATATTTTTTCATTTCCGACAAAAAATCTTGCTGTGCGTTGTTCAGCATGAAGGCCTGAAGCCATGGTTAAAGTTTTTGCAAGGGTGCCCCTAACACCCTGTAACTATACTTACATTATTATTATGACATTATGTAATGTAACTATCCAAAAAATGTATGTTTCCTTGGTTATCAATAAAATTATTATTATTTATTTAAGTATTTATTATTATTAAACTAGCGGCCGCCCGCGGTTTCACCCGCGTGGTTCCCGTTCCCGTGGGAATATCGGGATAAAAAGTACATATAAACCTTCCTCTTGAATCACTCTATCTATTAAAAAAAAACGCATCAAAATCCGTAGCGTAGTTTCAAAGATTTAAGCATACAAAGGGACATAGGGAAAGAGAAAGCGACTTTGTTTTATACTATGTAGTGATAAGCAACATTTTAAGGTAAACATTTGTTGATAGAGGATCAAACATCTCCTAACAACTTCACAAGTTTCACAACCCTAACTCGAAATTATCGAAAAGATTCGTGAAAGATATCGACAGATCCCAGTTTATTGTAAACATCCCCCAATCGATATAATGCAGCATGCAATCGCATGTTGTGCGAACACGTGGCTTGCCGAATAGCAGAATGGATAACGCGGTGGCTTGCGATGCGAGCGAGGTACTCTAAGATTTTAGAAGTTGCGGACGGACAATCAATTACATTTCTAACAATTTTGTAGAAGAAAGTTAGATCCAGAATGTTTCTCCTTGTATTAAGACTATCGATTTGAAAGTGATGTAATCGGTCCTTTTAGCTTTTGAGCTTTTTATTGAACCCACAATAAAAGGCTAGACGTCGTGTGAATCTCTTCTGAATGCGTTTAATTCGAAGCTGGTGCATAAAATATTGAGGAGATTAATCATTGTTTGAATATAGTTGAGCTTGGATTCTTTTGAAGATCGTGGTAGCAGCTGTGTGTTAGCCAACTCGGTCAAAACGAGTATTTCGGTCCTAGTGTTAGCATTGAGCAGTTCCTTGTAACTTTCTAGGGAGTTCGAACACCTATGTACCGTAAGGTTAGATTCTCATAACATATCCAGAGTGCCAACGTAAAACATTATACGAAACTTATAACGATTTTATCAGACTAAGATAAAACTAACATAAAGATTGATTAAAATCGTTTAAAAGTCATGTCAAAAAAGATACAAAGAATATACTTTAATATACGTAATTAAACTCTTCAGTGATAGGTTGTCTTTACTGTTAGTGTTAAGTGCATAATTGCCGTTTGGAATTGCATTTGTTCCACAAGAATTGCATCAATTGTTATCTTTAGTGGCATGGGAAGACACGTAATTAATTGTCCTTAATAGCCATGTGTTAATAGTGAATATTACCCGTGAAAGTGCACATGATTAAATTAGGACACATTTATTAACGTCTAGGATTGTCCATTTAAATATGTCATCCACATTGACACTATTAGGTACCTACATCATAAAATATGTAAAAAACATGTCAACTTTTCCCAAAAACTTGAATTTTATCGAAATGTTGCATTGTGGTTACTTTTATTCCTTATTTAGGTTACTTTAACTCTATAGTAATCTTTTATTCTCATAAAATGCAGCCCTATGTTAAGTACATAAAGATCTCACTTTTGGCTGCTCGTCATGCATGTATGTACGTAATTCCAATTCAAAAAGTACATTTGTGGTACGTAATTATAGTCAACTTGAACTTGACCACAAAAAGCCAAAGTCATGCTCAATACACTCCGGACACGGTCCGTTGTCAAGTATCTCGTGTGTTAATAAAATGAGTAAATATGTTTGCTGTTGTTATACCAATTACATCATTTGGACAACCTCATTTTTTACTCAACGAAATTCGTTTGCACCGAGTCGCGTAACTCAAACCTTCCGTTTACAACGTCTCGGTCGCCAAGTTGAAATTCTTTTTCCTAGTGAAGATATGAACTCGTTTTATTGCCCACGCAGAGTTTGACGACTACTACATGAATTTTGACGGTGAGATATAAACATTATTCCGTGTAGGTTACGTGACACATGCACTCACGCAATATTTAATAAACAGTCGCGTATTTTTAACAAAATTATCAGAAAGGTTATCTTCTTCTCTTTCAAATATGCCACTATTATCAATTTGAACATCCTGCTTAAGTTATCCAGTTCATATATCTCCGGACTTTTTAAGTCGAATGTCCGCAAACTTCTTGCAGAAATATCATTTCAATAACTGTGACAAATATCTTCTTAACATAACAATAGTAAACTGATGTGCTTCAGACAAACGTGAAAAAATGTCGTCTTGTTATGTTAATGTTGTCAATTTAATTTAATGGCGTCGTACAAACTTGACAACAATGGAAGTTTTCGCATTTCAAAGGTATGACAGAAATACATCTATCGCCATATTAAGCCTGACATATTTATTGATATAGATCAATAGAAAACTGTGGGAATTCCATGGGAAACTAGCGACTGCGTGCAAGGGGGAATCGCAACTACTTATTAAAAGTTAAATAATTTATTAGCAACTGCAATGCAGCCAGGCAATTTGGCTCACGATAACTTCCAATTGCCTCTATTAAGCGTCCGCATGTGCAACATTTTTAATGATCCCTCTTGCAAAGATCGTAGAGGTGATGATGATGTTATTACTGGACGGAAACTGTACCTACGCGGAAAAGCTGTTGTCACTCATAAATCAAAGAACAGAGGATGCATAGTTATTAATAAATAATTATAGTTATTCTTGGTACAACAATGAACTTGGTTGATCTAATCACTCCTGTATTCTAGGTCGCTAGCAATCTCATAGAATATGAACATGAATATTCTAATTTCTAGAATATAGAATTTATACATAGTTGCATTGGTGAATGTTCTTATGACGCAAGCGATATTTAGGATGTGGATTAGGTATTTATATTTCAACGTTATCGTACCTGAAAATTTTGAATTAAAATTCAATAACTTCTGATAATTACAAGTCACCGTCTCGTACTGTAAACATCTACAATTCCAAAATGATTTTCATCTTAAAGAAACGGCTACACATCTTCAAAATATCTATTGACATGTGAGTTTTGTCTTCTTCACTACCTATGGCAAGAAGATCTGTAAGTTATAATAATCTAGCCCACGCTCACTGACAAGGCCAACCTGCTACGCAGTTGTGAGATGATTAATCCGGCTTGCTTGGGCTGTCAGTGCTGGACGCACGCGGTCACCAACCGGCCGGCTCCACTGCCCCTGTCCACCTGTATCGGCTTCCACTTGTCCCTCTGAAGTTGACAGACGCGTGAGTGTCGCCAAAACTTGCTTTCTTTGTAGGTACTTCAGATTTGCTCCATAACCATTGTTCTCTGTTAGCAAGATCAGTCATTCAGTGCATTGAAAAGTGACTAGTGCAGCAATCTATGACACATGCCTATTATTGATAAAATCCGATGATTAATACGACATACATTGATTATCAGATTAGCGTCTAATAATATCAAAATATATAAAGATAAGTAAATTATTTAGCTATCAACGAATAAATGGTGTTAGAAGGGACACAGGACTAAAGTGCGCGGAACGTAATAAACTAATAATAGATTCATTGAATAAACATGCCGAAGTTAAAACATTATCAGCACCCACTGCGTGTCGTTAGCCTACTCAAATGCGTCGACCATAGCTGTGACTTTGTGGGTGTTTATCGAAATCTGCTATTTTATCATATCTAAAATGTGTACTCTTGAGTCAATCTTTTTTATCATAACATTAAACATGTTCTTTACTATTTCAATTTTCATCTCACCAATGTCTTTATTATACGAATAAATGTTTTGCTGTTGTTCATTACGACACATTATAAAATTACATGCTCTGGTTAGTTTTTGTCTGCATGTTTTCATTTAGTTTTTGCTTTACGTGTATTTTTGTTGTCATAGACGGCAGTTCCTCGGATACGCTAAGGAAACTCAGCGACGACTCGTCCAGAAAGCATTTGTCAGGTGAGCAATTTATTTTGTTAAATGTTAAGATTTGTAAAACTGAATGGATTGACGATCAATTTTCTATCGCATGCGTGCACCGAAACCAGCATGAAAATGCTTAATTTTCATAGAGCACGTGGCCAATTGTTATCATCTTTCATTTTGTACCTACTGTAAATAATGTTCACGTCGCTTTTCTTTCGTCGTCATTTGGGACAGACCTTATCGAAGCAGAAGAGGACGAGGTGACCAGCACTCTGCCAGACAGACCGCGATCACATCGCAAAGCCTCCAGTAAGTTCCTTAACAATTTCGAAGCTAATACCTACATCAAATTACCAACTAAATGTACATTAGAAGGTGGAGGTCCGCAAAGTGAATAATTAGCCAGCCTGGTGGTGGTGCAAAATACTTCAAAATAGCATGACTAGAAAAACAGGAAGCGTAGCAAACACAATACGTTTTTGTATTTAAATGAAAATAATGATGGGTATGATCATTGAAATACCATGTGTAAAGGATATAATTGCTATTATTTTTATCTTGCATGTTTATGAATACCTATGAGTATAAAAATAACATGCGATTAACAATAATACATTCAATGTAGAGCTATTTTAACTAAATAACGCAAGTTTCATTATTTTTATAGTGATTGAAAGCTATAATAAAAACAATGTAACGATTAATTCTGCAACTGATCAATAATGAGTAGTAGTGAATATTAATTGTTAATAACTATCTGTTCTTTATGTTTATGAACGTGTACATAAGTAGTTTAAAACTTTAAACGGTTGACTTAAGTTTATTTTCCTAAATAGCGGTACCGATCATGTATGACGTGCAGTGGCGGATTTACATAGGGTAAAACCGCCTTGTATCGGCCACGTCGTGGTATCGGCCACTTCCTAGGAATTTGATCATAAACTATTAAATATTCGATCTACTTGCACAAATTCTGCTCTATAATGAACATTATATTGTTGTCTTTAAATGAATTAAATGAGGCGGCGATCAAAGTTCATTTGACAGTTCAGTAGCATTGGATCTTGTAACCTGCGCAGTCGTGTCGAAATTCACGCCATTTTCTAGTCAAAATTGACGAGTTCGAGGTTACGGGGGAAAGGGTTTGCAACTTATCTAGGAGGTTTAAATCGTTGATTCTTTCTTGTGAAGGTTAAAGAGATTATAAAGCAACATTATTGATTAATATTTTTGTGTTTTTTTGAAAATTTTAATAAAAAATCCAATGGCCGGATTTAGGGTTGATTATTTCATAAAAAAGCCTGATATCGGCCGTTAAAAATGGTGATGGCCGATACAAGGCGAGTCAAAATCCTGATATCGGCCACTAAACATTAAGTCATGGGCGATACAAATGTTACTTCGTACAAATCTAGGTACACTAGATTAGATAATTAATTTAGATAATTATAAGACTATTGTGTGCGATAATTTAATGACAGTGTCACCTACGTTTCTAGTTACGTGAAATGTTTTTAGAAAATTTATTTAAAAAAATTACGATTTTTTGTTTAGTTACTTTTATGTGGAAGTATTATTTATTTATTATT
Organism: Crambus lathoniellus; assembly: GCA_949710035.1. NCBI lineage: Eukaryota > Metazoa > Arthropoda > Insecta > Lepidoptera > Crambidae > Crambus > Crambus lathoniellus. The sequence continues at coordinate 25,624,501 of OX453301.1, forward strand.
TATTATTTATTTTAAGGCCTATGCCCAGCAGTGGGCGTCGTTCGGCTGACATGATGATGATGATGATGTGGAAGTATCATTGTTGATGTGCAAACTGTAATATTAAATTTATAATAACTTGTTAATAGTATTTGATTTATAGACTTTCCTTTAAGACATATTAAAGTTTGTAAAATAATCTTAAATCTCTAAAATAAAAATTCCGACTTCAAAATTTATTTGTTACTATTATTTAAGAGTATCTTTATGCAAGAAAAAAACAAAAAGAAAGAAATTTATTCTAAACACGTTAAATTGCCTACCCCTTAAGTTTGGATTGTTAAAAAAAATTCATGGTATATGTACCTATGTTTTTTATATTATATCTCTATGTATATATTTGTATACTTATCTTTATCTTTCATTATTAATTCGAAGTATATTTGTATTGCTCATAATGTTAGCCTAGGCCGATACAAGGCAAACAGGTGGGCGATTTTTGGGCGCAAGTGGCCGATATTAGGGAAATTGGGTGTGTACAAAGAAAAACATCAATATAAAAAAATGTTATCCAAATTTCAAATATTTTATTAGTTCATAGGAAAGTCAAATAACAACAGTTTATTAAAAAATATCTCCTAGAAAGCTAGGCTAATAAATGTGGGAATAGGAAGCAAATCAATGTGAAATATTGTTGACGTGGCCGATACAAGGTGGTTTTACCCTATTTGCCGTCTGTAGGCTACGTGTATAATTTAATTGATCGCTCATCGTATACTAGGTATTGACGTGACATTAAGAAAATATGCCGCTATATTATATAACTAGCCTTCCGCCCGCGGCTTCGCCCGCGTGTACTACACGACGTTATCCCGTGGGAAGGTGATATTTTTCAGGAATAAAAAGAAGCCTATGTCCATTCTCAGGCTCTAGACTATCTCTGTACCAAAATTCATTCAAATCGGTTCAGTAGTTTAGGCGTGATTGTGTAACACACAGACAGACAGAGACGCATTTATAATATAAGTAAGGATTTGCCGCTATAGGCTACTCAGCCTACTGATAAATCCGATATAAATCCGCTACTGGTGACGTGAAAGGTCTAAACTAATCGGATATACTTATATAGCTCCAATGATATCGCTACGCTACGCTATAACTCTTTCTAATAGTGATGAAGTGAAGCTAACTGCAGGTTTCGCTCGCGTGTCCAAATCGAATCAGCTCTGGCGCGCCTACGATCCGTCCACGTATTCAAACGCTTGTAATTAGCCTTATTGTCTCTTCGGTAAACCATAATTCTTCTTCATTGTTCAGCTCTTTTTTACTGTCAATCAGGGGCCCTAAGCCCGATCGCACTAACATACGTAAAAACCGAAACTGAATCGTTTCCGCTTCGTTTATGGTTACAATAAAATATTTGATACCTACAACTTAGTTCGCTGCAGAGTGCCTGAAGGTGCCTGGAAGCGCTATCACTGCGACACTGCAGTGATTTTTCACGTCTCTAAGTTATAAATCTAATTTAGGCCTAGATCCCAGAAAGAAATCCCTTCCCAATTTTAATTAATGCACGCTTAATTAAAGATTTTTACCGTGCCAGTGACCGGCTTAGTATAGAACTTACTCCTTCAACCAGAGGGTAAGTTATAAGCCGATAAAGCCGCAGTCATAGATTACGTGTTGAAGCGGCGCCACTCAAAAAAGCTTGAACTTTTTGCAAACGATTTATAGGTCACCCTTTTGAGAGGAATTGTACACATGTCACATTGATGAAAATGCGAGCATGTCTGTATAGATAGTATGATTCAACCATACTGTTCTCAATAATAACCGGCCTCTTTAACCAACGCTATAATTTTAATATCTTCAAACATTCGTAAACAGTTACGTCAGTTTTCCCAATTTATTAAATTAACGACCTCGTCTTATGTCCTTTATTAGGTAGACGGTCGTTTATTCGTCTAATAAAACACATTTATAATTTGCATGATCCATTAACTTCATAACAACGGTATGTTGTTGAAGATTAACTGTAATAAAGTAACATTATTCAGGATCATTGATGATTTGAAATTTTTCTCTAAATTTAAGAATGTTGTAATTGAGTTAGTTTAACCTAGTCATTGCTAGTTATGTGTAAGTAGTGGCTAATGTTTGTGTGTGTCGCTTATGTGTCGTGGCAGCCAGCAGCACGTACAGCATCAACTCGATGGACGCGCTTTGGGAGAAGCACCCGCGCCGCCTCAGCGAGGCAGGACTTAGGAGGTCCTCAGGTAACCACCACGGCAATCACCCATAAACGGTTAGCTGCCTTAAAGAGATCGCGGTACTGGGATTTTTCCATAATCGAACTCTTTGAGGCACTTAACTGTTTTATGTACCTTCACAGCATTATGCATCTGGACCACATTAGAATCACAACCACGACCAAAAGAACTAAGTAGATAAAAGCTAAACATCTCATTCTTGATATTTTATTGATTGATATAAATAAAGTTGACTTGTGCCTGTGTACTACCGGATGTTATTATCTTGGTTGTGTTTTGACTGTGATCATTTTTAGCATTAAATAGAAATAAGATATCACACACCGCAGATATCATCTTTCCACTAAATTTTTTTTGGCCAATTCGCAACAGGTTTTGCTTGCTAAAGGTGTTTGTTTATGCACTGTTTGGAATTGAGAAGGCATGTTTATTTTATTTAAGAGATTGTAAGCATTACAAATTTTAGCTATTCTTCAAAGTCAAATGCAGTTTGTGCCGAGATATCACAATAATTGGAGCGAAAGTTGATAATTCCTATATGATACTTACATTATACCTATGCGATATGCAAACGGAATCACTTATGGTGGCAACGGCCGTTGCACTTGCTCACAACGGTATTCACGACGTGTGCACATCACACACGGACCGCATATGGAATGTGGAAGAGACATGCATATTCAGATGGCTATAGATTTTCAGTCCTCTTTAGACTTAGCTACTTTCCTATTGTATTTCTAGATTTTAGTAGCACTGCTCTCCCGGATATGAATAATTTAAACTAGTACTCCTAGCTGTCTCATATTTTATTAAAATATGTTCTTCATGTTTTCCAGATCACAGTGTCATTTTGACTGAAGATACCGACAGTTTTATTATCGGTGAGCGTGTTTGGGTGGGAGGGACAAAGTCTGGCCAGATTGCTTATATTGGTGAAACACAATTTGCTCCCGGAGACTGGGCTGGAATTGTCCTCGATGACCCAATAGGTATGTAAGATTATAACGAGACGCGAGTTTTTAACAAGAAATTCGATGTTAAGTGATTGTTGTTTTCAGGCAAGAATGACGGCTCGGTGGCTGGAGTTCGTTACTTCCAGTGTGCAGAGAAGCGAGGAGTATTTTCTCGTTTGACTCGACTTACAAGAGTTCCTTTCATAACGCATGCACCGCACGATGCGTCGCCCGTCTCAGATGCAGGCAGTGTTTTCGACCGCCCACCGTCCGGTGCTGCGCGGCATAGACGCACACTCTCACCAAATGGCAGCGTACGAAGTGTCGTCAGCAGTAAGATGAGTAAGTACAGGGTAGTACTTAGTACTTAGTCTGTGTCTCTGCGTTCTTCTCAATACTTTTTTCGTTGGTACTTATAGGTTTAACATCTTACAGATGCTTCGATTTCGACAACGACCAACGGAGAACTTCGAATAGGCGACCGCGTCATTGTTTCGAGCAGTCGCGGAAGCAAAGCCGGCACATTGAAATTCGTTGGAAATACAGAATTCGCTACAGGCGTTTGGGCAGGTGTCGAACTAGACGATCCTTTGGGAAAGAACGACGGTTCAGTTGACGGAAAGAGGTACTGTTTTTCATCTATTGCGATAAATGTGACCGTACGGCAGAGATTGTCAGTTTCCGTTTTCAGGTACTTCGAGTGCGCTCCCCGCTTCGGCCTGTTTGCCCCGATCACGAAGGTGTCGCGGTCTCCTTCGAACCGCAAGCCGGGCGCTTGCGCCATCCATAGTAACGGCCGCGCTACGCCTCTGCGGCGGTCAAACTCCCGGGAGTCCATCACGTCCTTAGGGACGTCGATAGCGTCGTCCCGCGCGGGGGTGAGACTGGGGGTGACGTCGCTAGGCGCTCAGGTAGGCTAGCCCCGCGCGCGCTCGGCCGAGCCTTGCCCATCACGATCGCCGCCGCCACGCGCCCGCCCACACCGTTCCGCTCCTAGTTTGCTCGACAAAACATTGCTCGTCAAACACGTCGAGTACGATCGCTGCGCCATTATCGCTCTGCCCACACCGCGCGTCTACTACGACATCGTCTTCCGGGCGAACGCAAATGCTAAATGTAAAGAGTTGAATCCTCGAAGGTGGGCCAGCGAGACCCTGCCTAAGTCTTGGCGATGTTCGGAAAGCACGCTCAGTTTCGAGAGTAGTGGGAGCGAGCGGTCGCGGCGCAGCCTGTGCCACAGCGCCGGGAGTAGCGGGAGCAGCGGGCGGGGCGGGCGGGCGCGCGGTGGCGAGGTGGTGCGGTGGGCGGGCCGGCCGGCCGCCGTGACGAGGGCCAGCCGCGGGGTCGCCGCTACCGACGTGTTCGTCGAGATGCCGCCGTCGCGCACTCACTTCTCGGGCTTCGGGAAAAGCTACCATTTCTCTTGCGTGTCACCGTTCCAATTCACCTACCCTTATGTCGTCTATATTTAAGCGTCCGTATCGAGCCAGTGATATAGTTTAGTCTATTTCCAGTTCTATTTGAGGCTTTTGTGAATTATTAGATTCCATTTTCTATTTAGGTTGGTCTCTTGTCTCCCTTTTAAACATAGACGATCAAACAATACTAGTGATGAACTGGGGTGGCTATTTATTTGTTGATATCATTACCTCGCAAAGGACGCCTATGAATAATTCATTAATAAATAGTTATAATTTTAGCGTGACTGAAATTATTGAAAAGACTGGGCCTGATTGGCGACACGCAAGAGCTTTGGTTTCATGTATGTAGAGGCTTCTCGTATGCATGAACATCGATGTATTTTGTTCTGGTCAGTAGCTGGCACCCCCTGGTTTGGCCCTTGTGTTAATTTTATTTGCATTTTATATTTATTTTTTGGTACACTAGATTTAATATTATTTATTATCTTTACACCATTAGATATCGAGTAGGTGTAGTGAATCATTAATGGTTTTTGGACCATTTAGTTCATTCGGTATCTCAATAATCTCAATAGACTGCTTTACACTAGATATTTTCATATAGTTTTCAAAAGACTGCATTAGTCATATCGTACAATCTCTAACAGTTATTTTCGACTGTGATATTATTTTTAAGTCCTATTAGATCCTTATAATTAGATCTGTAAAATATGTATGTACCTATGATTTGTGTATTCAATAACCCTTATATGCCATGTTTTACTAATACGCAGTTGTTTAGTGTTTTATTTATCAAAGCATGATTTTGAAAGAAATAGAAAAGCTCAATAGAAACTTTCGCATTTTTTTTTCATAAACGCACTGTCTTTATTGTTTAAGAAACAATTTACTATATTATTATCTAAACTAACAATAGCTAGAATTATATACCGAAAGCCTTTTTTTATATTTTTTATGAGTAATAGTATTTGCCTACGTAGAATCATCAAATATAACTTAGGTACACAGTCTTTAATAGATTATGCAAAACAGAGTTTTTATAGAGCTTTTTTAGTTTTAGTAGCAAATCCGATTAGTGGTGATGTAATTTATTACTTGAAAATATGGTCCTCACTGATCGGATTTTAATCTAGTTGTAAGTTTCCAAAGAAGTTAATTAATTTAAGTTGTTCTTCGGAAACTTACCACTGCCTTTTACTAGGTGTACCATTAACGCTCCAACATTGCTCAAGTGTTGGTTAGATTTGAACAGAAAGGTTGAAAGTAATCTTACGTAATGTTCATTTCTTTAAGAGTTCTATATTTTCTAATCAATTATGTTGTCTATTTTTAGCTCTATATAACAATAGAAATAGCCATGAAATAAAAAACGTGAAAATTCAACGTAATCTACTAGTGACGAATTCAGAGCTTTATTACAAAATTATTATTTCAGTAAAATAAAGTCAAGATGATTTAAAAATTAAACTCTTAGAGAAACGAATACAACATCAGGCTAATTTCAACCGCGTACACCTTGTATATAATAAGGCTGAGTGCGCTAACGCGTGTTGTTTTCCCTCATGTTTGTTGCGCATTCGCACTGTCACTAACGGCACGGCGGCAGCGAGGTGGTCCGAGAGCGTCGTCCACCCCGGTCTCGGCGAAGAACGCCCTCCAGGTACGGTACCCCACGATCGCCGCGCGGTAGACTCGCGGCACCCGCTCGTTCGTGGGCTGGACATCAAATACGGTCCGTCCACTAAACGAACATTGACTGCTGCGAAGACGCGAGTGATATCACTTGATGCTTAGGAAGCTCTTACTATCTTAATTAAGGGTGGGTTTCCACTGAGGCGCGTAGTGGAGCTGTGTTTTCATACATTTGACAGTCACCAGAGTTAGCTCTACTGTCAAATGTATGAATACTTCTCGTCTCCGTTTCTCTGCGCTCAGTGGAAACTAGCGTTGCCAAGTGTCCCGATTTTAGCGGGACGTCCCGCGAAATAGCCGATTTTTACAATGTCCCGCCGGGACAGGTATGTGTCCCGCATTATGATATTTTTCAGTTAGACAAAGAAACAAAACAATCAAAGAGTAATATTTCACCGAATATACATTTGAATCAATTATTTTGAGCAGTAGTTCAAAGTGTTTTTGTTTTAGCAGTATGCAGCAGTGGACCACGTTGTAGAAACAATTTCCTTAATTGCAAATTTTGAACATTTTAAGTATTCTCAGTTTTACTTTGTGCAGAGAGTAGTTATTGTCTCAAATGAATATTAAATGGACAGACGTGCGAGATCGCAGTTTACAAAAACTTATACGATTGGAGTTGCTGTAACATTCAATTTTCAACTATCTTAAATAAAACACTTTCACGGATTTTTTCACGCAATTTATTCAACAACTTGGTTAAATTTTAGTTGTTTTTTGAGATTTTTTGGTTTATCCGACGTTTCGGCACCTTTCCAGGGGCCGTAGTTTTCCGTGACCACGGCCCCTGGAAAGGTGCCGAAACGTCGGATAAACCAAAAAATCTCAAAAAACAACTAAAATTTAACCAAGTTGTTGAATAAATTGCGTGAAAAAATCCGTGAAAGTGTTTTATTTATATGGACAGTTCCCGCAGAAATCTAAGATGTGTTTATTCAACTATCTTGTAAAATTCTGTGATCAAAAATGAACAATTGCTGAAAAAAGCAAAAAGTGAAAGAAATTAAATATGACAAACAATATTATTAAAAAAGAAACGTTATCAATAAAAGCAAGAATTCATGAAAAATATACTTTTAATTTTTTTAGCTTTTTATTTCTTGTTGTCCCGCGGCAAAATGCTTTGTCCCGATTTTTTTATTCAATTTAAGTGCATGTCCCGAGATTCTGAAAAAAAATACCTGGCAACCCTAGTGGAAACTCACATTAACCAGTGACAGATAACAGAACAGCTTTCCAAAAGAATACAAACGTACCTATTTGATTATTTGTCTCTGGACACTTTAGGCTGTTTTAAACGCATAAATTATTGTTTTAGGAAGTAAGTACCTATTTTATCAGTCTCCAAACGCAGTAGTTGATGTTCAATGTTTTTTGAAGTTCAGTCCATGATTGACGTAACGTGCCGCCTGACTACCGGCTAGAATCGGGGCTCAAAGTTTTCGACTGTTAATTTATGCTGCTTTGGCAGTGTCGTGTTTTATACTAATGGAAATGAGTAACGTAAAGTGACTATTGTTATTCGAATTTGAATTGTGTAACAAACTAAAACTCTAACAGATCTTTAGTTTGTATTTTTTAATATTAATACCAGACGATTGTTTTAAAATACACAAGAATTGGTAATGCCATTTTGCAAAAAAATAATCCAAAACTATTGTAGCTATTTATATGATGGATAACACTCTAGTTCCTATAGGGACAATATTTTGTCAACTTGACGCACTATAAGTACAAATAGAAATATTTTTATAATCATGTTCCAACAATATACCAGACACAAGCTTAATAAGTTTAGTCGCTTTATAATTTTATACGACGAAAATGTAAGAATGGTATCCGACGCAAAACTGTGATATTGTTTGATTTTGTATTTATGTAAAGAAACAAATTTTGTTAAATATTTATATTTGGTGCAATTAATTACATGTCTGTAATTTTATTAATTTTCTTTTCCCCAACATTATTAATTTTAAATATTGACCAGTGCCTGTAAGATAAAATGATATTCATAATTTTAAGTACCTCTACACTCTGTAACAATCATTCCCTCTTTATATAGATTTTGACTTTTACTAGTAAGTTGTATTAATTAATATACTAAGCATTGTAGAGTAACATAAGACTTAGAATAGTATCTAATGTTGAAAAACATTGTATTGAAAGTTAATTAATTTAATAAATTGGATGGCAGGAGTGCAATGTTATTTGTCTTGCAATACCCCTCCTGTGTGAATTCCTTTGAATGGTTATTAATAAAGTTTTCTTTTAACTGATTTCTTGTTTTATTGTTATTAATAGTATGATCTAATATGCCTGTATATAAGCTGCATGCGCAATTTCGCTTGACTCATTAATATTAGTGGTTTCAACGAAGCCAACCAACTACATTTGGTCCAGAGTATTTCTCAAAGGGATCGAATAACTTGTGAATAATTAAAACGTGACCCCTTTTTGTACAGTTGTCACTTCTAAAGGATCTTTTTGTTTAGGGGTGATAATAGTAGAGTCGGAAGGTCATCATGATGCATTAATGAGTAGGATGTAAAGAAAATTCAGTCTTTCCAGTACCTACAATATAGATTTGGTCCTAGTTGACATAAGTAAGCACTCAGCCCAGACATATAAATAGGTAGATCTAACATAAAACGTCCAACACTGTACACTACATAAGAAGCTGCTATCATAGATTTTAATGGATACTGTACTGAAATTCTAGATAGATGACAAGGCAAACCTACTGTTAGTGTGAACATCCTGTTGGTAGCACACTATAAAATAGCAAATTATCTTAGAAATTCTACAGAATTTAGACGCTATGGTGAATAGTTTTGTATTTAAAGCAAAATATAAAGAAGTAAAGTTTCAAAATGAATATATAGTTTGCTTACTGTTTAAAGTAGCAGGTACGCTACTGAGACAATAAATAGATCGAATAAGTAATTCTTTGCAAATTATAATGACAGTCCTAGTTACTATCACCTGTTTCCTTAACTAGATACAATCTGTTTTCTTCATTAAAGTCACGCTCGCGACGGCCTTTGATCAAGGAAATAATCAGTTCAAATACCTAAGCGGTGAAACATTTTCAATGGCGCGTTGTAAATCGTGGTCTAGAATTTCTCCCTTGTAATTTTCTTAGCAATTTCGGTGTTGTGGGTCAGGTAATGAACGACCTAATTTTTTTTTTTCCAGTTGTCGGTCAAATCGCGTGACATTGAATTAATTATTCTTTACGCGCCCCTTAGGAAATAGTTACCACGAGGATTTACTAAAAGTTCAGACAAGCTCTTCAGCTAGTTAGTACTGATTGGATAGTCAAAGAATTTCTGTACCCCTAGTGTAAGTTTTTATGTCAAGCAAACGCAAACTATTTCGATTCCGTATTTATGACAATTTGTATGAAAACTATATAAGCGCGCTACTCGCCGCTAGAGGCGCTAATACAGTTTTCATACAAATTGACATAAATACGGAATCGAAATAGTTTGTGTTTTTTGACATAAAAACTTACACTACGGGCACTGTACCCCTAGTGTAAGTTTTTATGTCAAAAAACGCAAACTATCGTGAGTGCGTATTTATGTCAATTTGTATGAAAACTGTATCAGCGCCTCTAGCGGCGAGTAGCGCGCTTATGCAGTTTTCATACAAATTGACATAAATACGTACTCGAAATAGTTTGCGTTTGCTTGACATAAAAACTTACACTCGGGGTACCGATCAGAGGTGATATCTCTGCTATGCTTACACAGACTGTGGTAAAACTTCGCGTAATTTTGACACACTCAGTCGTACCGGAGTTAGTTAAACAAGCTGTCAAGATCCGCGACAGGTGGGGCACATCTTAAGTATTCTAGTAACGACGTCCTTTATTCCAGCTCCCGGCGCGGCAGGAGCGTCCTGGATTCCACAAAACTTTGAGCCGATAGTTGTCGCGAATTCTTGCAGCTTTAGAACAATATGGGTTAAGAAGATTAGATTGTAGGAAATGGGAAAAGTTATCTCTGGCCACTCTTAATGGAGAAAAGCGTGATTGTATCTAGTTAACGTGTGGACAATCAGAGGAGACACCCTCTCTGCCATGCTTACGTAGTCTGTGTAAACCCGCGAGTAATTTTGGCACACTCCGTCGTACTGTGTAATTCGGAGTTAGTTAACAAGCGGTCAAGGTCTGCGACAGCTGGGGCACTCATATTCCGGTAACGACGTCCTGTATTCCTCCCGGCGGGAGCGTCCTGGATGCCGCACAACTTTAAATCGATTATTTCCGCGAATTCTGGCTGTTCTGAAACATTACGGGAAAAGAAAATTGGGTGTTTACTAGTCAAACTGGTTCCAAGTTTTAATGGGTGTGATGTGAGTGTTACTATTATAGAAGTCTATTAAGATTAACAATCCATTAACAATAAATTGTAGCTGAAAAGTGGTTTGCTTAATTCGAATCACTATGAATTTTGGTTATGAGAAAACGAGGAGCGAGGAGGAAGGAAGTTCTAGAAGGCATCATTGTATTGTATGTAGGTATGTCGCAGTAAGATAGATAAAGCCGTGATATAGTTATATCCCTAGGGATATAATTATGTACCGTAAGATAGTTATAAGAAAGCAACAAGAGGCAGTGGCGTGAAAAAAAATACCCACGAAATTTAATACGCCTTAAATTGAGATTTTATATTATTTTTATGCATTCACAATGTAATTTTGTAAGTATAGGAAAAATGTGATAGTAAAAAACCACGAGCCCTATAAGTAGCTTTCAGGCGGGATTCGAACCCGCGCCTCCGGGAATCCGGCCCGATGCTCTGACCAACTAAGCTACCGAAAGGCTTACACGACTCGTCGAATTTTGCTATCACTTGTTACGCTGTAGGCCAGCGTTGCTTCATCAATGTGAGGAAACCCTCGCATCCGAAAGAAACATTTTTACAAATGTTTAACAATCGATTAAGATGAAACAGCCATATTGAGATTTTATATTATTTTTTTGCATTCACAATGCAATTTTGTAAGTATAGGAAAAATAAATAAGGGATAAGGACAGGAATACTACGTATGATAGTTTGACACTACAGAAATCATGTTCGAAAATCATCAGAGCATCCTAGCGAAATTGAGGTATCCTATCCAAATTGATCCTATCGGCATTTCTAATACAAATGATGGTAATCATAATCTTTATTGAGCTCATACATTCCTGAAACAGGTAACGAACTGACAAATAAAGAAGAAATAAAGAAATGCTCCATAATATTAAAATTATAAAGGTCTCGTTTTCTATTCCTCAGAACATCTCTATTAAAATAAAAAAAGTCGGGGTGTCAAGCCAGATGCGAATTTTATACTTAATAATAGTTAATTGGAGAAAATTTTAACTTACCATTAACTGCGGTAAATTTTAAGCAAACTGTGCAAGTAAATAGCCAATGGAAAATTATTTCCCAGTAAATCCTGGGGGCTAGTATAAAATGCAGATAAGTGTTACCATTTTTAGAGCTGGTTAATATAATAAAATACCGTATCGAGTATTTTTTCCCTTTTATAATAATGGTATTAGGTCTCTAAATAACGTTACAAAGAGCTTACAGTTAAGGAGCTAACTATTGAATCATGCTATAAGATCCTATTAAGTAGATATAGGTAGCCAGGTACGACGTGGTGAGTAGGTACTCTACATAATTGAGCCATCAATCACTGAGTATGACGGACTTACTAGGATAATAGTAATATAATAGAATAGGTGCATTTAACTAAAAGACACGAGATTACCACTCTCGTAATTTTATTCAGACGGCTGGCTGTAAGTTAGTAAAAGTGCAAACGTTACTTTAGCGTTGAGTAGAATTGTGATAGTTAGATCATAACGTAATAGTAATAAAATCTGAAATATGTATGTAACTACAATAAATTGTCAACGTGAGCACATTGACAAACAAAACATTACACTAGGGCTACAGAAGTACCTCACGTCACGACTGACGTATTATTAGTACCCTAAAGTTTCCTTTTGACGAATAAACCAGCATAAAAGTAAACCAGCCCCAGTGTCATTAAGAGCTAGAAATAGTCGATTTTTATTATTGAATTGAAGTGTCAAAAATTACATTCTGTACTTTAGGCTTCGATCAACAATAACACCTGTAGGTGTAAGTCTTACTTCTGGCATCACTCGATGACAAAGCAGAAACGTTAATAGAATCGACCACTATCGTATCTTTCACTGCCAAGAATCGAAGATATCCGTGGTGGTTGTGGGCCTTGCAAACCGCATGATCTGGTTATTCCCGCTCGTCACCCCCAAGTTTGTCCCCTCGGTGGGGTTTATTCAACGTAGGTATAGATCTATTTCTAAGTTTTTATATTTTGTAACGCAATGATGATTACTTTTTAACAGAACCAATTAAGGAACAGCGTTTGTAGATGTTGAAAACCTGTAGATTTCAAAAATAAAAACATTTAAAAGTCATGTTTGTTTCATTTTAAATCAATAAATAATAACTCTTTCCTTTCTCGTAAATAACTCTAAACACTTTTCCTTTTTTTATTTAGAGTTCATATTAGCTTACTTAGTCTTAGTTACTTACGTATTTAAAAACAAATAATCTTCAATAAATAAAATGCAAAGATACCTATAGGTAGATTTTATGTTAATTTGTCGGGACAATGGTAGGGTGACGAGCGGGAATAAATACCGGATTTTTTCTAAGTGAAATCCTATTCGTCACCTAATTTTTTAAAGAAAAATTCTCATTCGTTACTTGCTGCGGTGACAAACTTGGGGGTGACGATTGGGAATAACCGACATGATCCAGTCCTAAATCCCACAGACTATCAGTCCGCCAGCAGGCACCGGCCTGTCAGTTAGTCGCAATCGGCGACACATTCACAGTTTTACATACAAAAACCGTAGATCATGGCCGATAGTGACCAACCAACTGACAGGCCGTTGCCTGCTGGCGAACTATTAGTCTGTGGGCCCCTCAAGGCGTAGCGTACGCTGCGTCAGGCTGGCTGGATCACGCACGGCCCACGATGCATACCTAGTCGTACGCGTCTAGTAAACTATTCAGCAAAATGCAATAACATCGCGTGGTCGTTCGCCGCGCGCTAGCTAGCGGTGCTCTTGTAGGTATTTCACTAAATTTTCTACGCGACTATGCGTCGTGCGTGATCCCGCCTGACGCAGTGTACGCCCTTAGTAGAAACTTTAAAGAAACTAGATAATTGCGCGCCTAGTAAATTCAGCAAAATGCATAGCATCGCGTGGTCGTACGCCGCGCGCTAGCTAGCGGTGCTCTTGTAGGTACCTATTTCACTGAATTTTCTACGCGACTAGGTATGCGTCGTGATCGTGATCCCGCCTGGCCTGACGCAGTGTACGCCCTTAGTAGAAACAAACACGTAGAAACTTGGATAAAGAAACTAGATAATTGATAATAATACATCGCTCAAACAACGACGTCAATTTATTAAATTGCACGTTAATTAAAATGGTCTTAAAAATTATACAGGGTGATCCATCGGGACGGCTCAGTATGGGAAAGTTTGAAACTAAAAGAGGTCGAGATATTTGTTCCAAGGAACCATGTCGTCGATTTTAGAATTAAGAAAAACTGCATTCAAAGATTTTCAAAAAAACTCATACCCGACTCGGGAATCGAACCTTGTCAGTTTACAAAACAAAAATGTTACGTTATTTTATTGCAAAAGTTAATTGTGTAGGTTGTTTCAACGTTATTTTATTGCAAAAGTTAATTGTGTAGGTTGTTTCAAACTTTCCCAGACTGACCCGTCCCGATGGATCACCCTGTATAGTGTGGTAAATGGGATATAATAATAGTGCAACTGAAATTATGATTGTTACATGCTTATTATATTTCAAACACATTTACTGTGTTCTTCTGCCACGCTCAAATTCAATGTTAATTTTTTTAAATAATACCTACTCAAACTAATTCAATAGTAGGTAGGTACCTATAACGTACAGTCACACATAAGCAATAATAATATTAAATTTAAAATATAATGAGTATGTAAATGTACAATATTGGACTATGTCGTAGGTATTACATAATTATATTGAATGACTAATGCACAGATAGTTTGTTTACCTAGGTACATACCATAAACTTATTTAAACTAGGGGTACATACCTAACCTATTATTGCTCGTGACTTTACCCCTAGTGTAAGTTTTTTAATGTGCAAACATTACTATTGCCTTGCGTTGATAAATCAAAACATCTGTCGAAAACTCGAACGCAATACCTAGTAAAAGTTTCCACATCTAAAGAGCTTATTACACTTGGCTAAATTCAGCATCTAATTAAGCATACATTGCTTGTTTTGATTGCATCACTTGCTACAAATGAGCTCAAAGAAAGCAATGTATGCTTAATTAGATGCTGAATTTAGCCAAGTGTAATAAGCCCTTAACTTAGGGTACTTACTTAACCTACCTACCTACTATTTAGTATTCTGTGCTTAGGCTTACTTAGCCCTCGGATCTATGTACCTCATTACAGCCACTCTACATAATTTTTGTATCTAATTATTTAAAGGCTCTTACAGTTAGCAAATTATAAGTTTTAAATTGCTATCAGCGACTATCCAATACCACAGGAGTCCTGTGGTATTGGAAAGTCCTGTGACAGGACTACTTCGGTCTATGGACCTTGTCATTTATTTTTAACCGACTTCTAAATCAAAAAGGAGGAGGTTCTCTATTCGTCTGTATGTATGTTTTTTTTTTTTTGTGTATGTCCACCGATTACTCGAAGACGGCTGAACCGATTGAAATGGTTCAAACGGTATTACATCAGGTTGGTTTCCAAGTTGGTCCCATTTTTTGAAATTTTGAAATCGGTTCAGTAGTTTTCAGGAAATCTTAAAAATACTGTCGTTTTCGTTACCACTTTATGTGAATTTAATACGTATCTTTAGGCATAACTCCTTTGTTTATAAACCGATTTAGATGATTTTTGTTGAAAAAGGGGATACCTCAAGGTATTTTAACCGACTTCGAAAAAGGAGGTTTTCAGTTTGATCACATACCTATTTATCAGAAAACACTTAAATTGCCTGCACGATGCACTCAAAAGAGTGAAATAAAAATTATTTTTATAAAAAAATAAAACCGCCTTCAAAAAAACCACATAAAAAAGTAAGAAATAAATCCTCACCAAATAAATAACGTAAGTACTTTGAAGTCGGGCGGGTTTTAACAAAAACAACAAAAAATTGTACATGTTTCACGCCCGACTTCAAAGTACTTACGTTATTTATTTGGTGAGGAATTATTTCTTACTTTTTTATGTGGTTTTTTTGAAGGCGGTTTTTTTTTTTTACTATAGATACCTACCTACATTAAATTGTTGGCAATACTACGTAGTCTTCGATGATTTGAAATTATGATATAAACGATAATACGACAATATTTATTACAGCGTTGTCTGAACGTAGGGCAGGCGTACCGGTTTTGGCCACTGTACCGGTTTTGGCCACTTTTTGCTCTAAAAGTTTTCTAAACAACAAACAAAACAACTTTTAGCTATTTCTGATAAAGGCAATTAAAATAAGGTATTTTAAGGTAATAATAACGACTGTTAGAATTCCTTATGTCATAAGCTTTTTTTTTCAATAAAGTCCATTTTCTGTTTTAAAAAATGTTTTGTATGAAAATTTTAAGAAATTTGTTTTGCATGAAATACTTTATAAACCTTTGTTTTTTACAATTAAATTGTTGTTTTGGAATTGACTGGTTTCTAGCGCATTAGAATATATTGATTTTACCTGGGTTTGGTTTTGATTTTTTGCAATACTTACAAAAGTTTAACTTTCAGTAAGTGGCCAAAAACGGTACATTTGGCACCTCTCACACATTTTGTATTATATACAAAAAACTATTTAACTTTAAAAAAATTGAAAAATGTACCTTTAAAGCTAGATAAATTATCTATAACTAGCCTTCCGCCCGCGGCTTCGCCCGCGTGTACTACACGACGACGTTATCCCGCGGGAAGGTGATATTTTTCAGGAATAAAAAGTAGCCTATGTCCTTTCTCAGGCTCTAGACTATCTCTATACCAAAATTCATTCAAATCGGTTCAGTAGTTTAGGTGTGATTGTGTAACACACAGACAGACAGAGACGCATTTATAATATAAGTAAGGATTTAAGATATAATTTGTGTCTTAAACCTAAGACCATTTAGTACTTAGTGCTTAAAAGTCAAAAATTCCTTAAGTGGCCACAAAGGGTACCTCTGCCCTACCTATCAGCAAAGATAGCAAAAATATTTGTATCTAGCAACATCGAAGGAATATATTTTTGTGTCTCCGAGGCTTTTTGTGTTTTCTTGAGAGGCATATTCTTAGTATAGGTACCTAAAAGTGTGCTCATGGAAGGCAAATTGTAAGGAGGCCTTTCCGTTCGGCATTTCAAGAAGGGGTGGCACGTAGACGTAGGGGGCTTTTGGGCGAATGTATACCGCTGGGACGACTATGGTTTTGATTAAAAATACGGCTTGCTGAAGTAAGCTAGTGTGAGCTGATATTGATTTTCTACATTACGCATAAAAAATTTAGACGTAGTAGGTATGTAGGTAGGTACTACTCGTAAGTTTTGGTAAGGGGCCAATATTTTTACAACATCAGCGCGTTAGGTTACTGAACGGAAAACACAAACTTTGAGTGTCTCCATCAACCAGCATAAATTAAACTCAAACAAATGAAATACTTACCTACTTCTAAAATTCAAGTTTACTTTCCTAGGTACTGATGCTTTTAAATCAAAGATCTTTCAATGTACTTAATGCAAACGATCCCAGAGTCATTGAATCTGAAGATCTAAGGCAGAAAAAGATTTAGTCGCAGCGCAGACAGAACGGAAAGATCCTCGCGGAAATTTTTGAGGTCATTGAAAAATTAACCATGTCACCATAGCATATAATATAATATCAACAGAGAAGTAATAGTCCAGTGAATAGAGGGTTTTTAGCTTAAAAGTCGTTCGGTAGTTTTGAATTTTTGATATGTTGTCTAGGCTAGAATGGTAAGTGAGTATTTAAAATCCAAAATGCACAATTTCTCGCCTTCCGCCCCCGCCGCCATATACATTTGACAGTAGAGCTAACAACCATGACCATACCAGTGGCGGACGCCTGTCGGAGGCCCGGGGCGGCAAGCTGAATGGAGGCCTCGGCACTCCGCCTCCCCCTTCCCGTGATCAGTTCACATTTGGGGGGGGGGGGGGGGGGGGGGCGAAGCGCTATCGCTTTTGAACGTGGAACGTGGTTTGGGGCCCCGGACGGACGGGAGGCCCGGAGCGCTTGTTACTCGGGTTACTCCGCCACTGCTAATAACACGACAGGCGGGCGGTGTTTGCTCTCTGTCAAATATATGGAAACACAGCTCAGCTCCGCGCAGTTTTGCTTCTATGGAAACACACCCTTAGTCAGTTTGACGTGTCTAATGTATAATTCCCCTCCGTTCCAATCCCTCGATCGATCCACTTAAATCCATTGCAAAGATCCATTGATGGATTTTTTGCACTCTTATGTCAACTTTAATCCTTGATCCATGTTTTTTTGCAAAGTGGATTTTTAGCACTAACATTCTCCATTGCAATTTAAGTGGATCGAGGGGTTTCAATGGACAGGCAGCCTTTTATATGCGTCTACATCGGATATCAAGTTGACACCGCAACGCGTTTCTGGGGCAAACTGTAATCCCGCTTATACATTACGAAACTTACAATCGACTGGTATCGCATCGCAGTCGCTGAAACCTGTCATGGATGTCAAGGGTTGGATACTGGTAGCGTAATGTAGTGTGCGAGTCACAAACTTTAAATACAAATGCAGATATACCCCAAGAGCTATCCGATATTTTTGTAAAAAATTCAATAACAGGCCAAATTTTTGTAAACGGCCCTTAAATATAATTTTAAGAGACTATATTTTGGAAAGAGACGTGGTCTTTTACTATGGGTCTCATAAGAAGGCTCAAAGTCACCCAGCGAGCAATGGAGAGAGCGATGCTTGGTATTTCCCTGCTCGATCGAATCAGAAATGATGAGATCCGCAGGAGAACTAAAACAACCGACATAGCTCGAAGGATTGCATCATTGAAGTGGCAGTGGGCGGGACACATAGCGCGGAGAACCGATGGCCGTTGGGGCGGAAAGGTTCTCGAATGGCGACCGCGTACCGGACGACGTTCCGTGGGCAGGCCCCCTACAAGGTGGACCGACGATCTGGTCAAGATCGCGGGAAGCCGCTGGATGCGGGCAGCGCAGGACCGATCGTTGTGGAGATCCTTGGGGGAGGCCTATGCCCAGCAGTGGGCGTCGTTCGGCTGACATGATGATATTTTGGAATCCAACATAATATCGCATTGGAAGGTATAAAAAAAAGTTATACCCCGAAAATGTTGCAATTCTTTCAGCAAATATGCTATCACCAATTTTATCGTTAACATGTGTTTATGTTCACCATATCTAAGCACCAAAGTCGAAATCCATAAAGATATAAAACGGGAAACTAACTAGGAAGAAGTCGGTTGTTTCTGATAGCATTTTTAACATAGGTGTAATGCCAATTTGAGTTTACGTAGAGAGTTTTTTAACCGACTTCTAAATCAAAAAGGAGGAGGTTCTCTATTCGTCTGTATGTATGTTTTTTTTTTGTGTATGTCCACCGATTACTCGAAGACGGCTGAACCGATTGAAATGGTTCAAACGTTATTACATCAGGTTGGTTTCCAAGATGGTCCCATTTTTTGAAAATTTGAAATCGGTTCAGTAGTTTTCAGGAAATCTTGAAAATACTGTCGTTTTCGTTACCACTTTATGTGAATTTAATACGTATCTTTAGGCATAACTCCTTTGTTTATAAACCGATTTAGATGATTTTTGTTGAAAAAGGGGATACCTCAAGGTATTTTAACCGACTTCGAAAAAGGAGGTTTTGAGTTTGATCACATACCTATTTACCAGAAAACACGCAAATTGTCTGCAAGATGCACTAAAAAGAGTGAAATAAAAATTATTTTTATAAAAAAATAAAACCGCCTTCTAAAAAACCACATCTAAAAAGTAAGAAATAATTCCTCACCAAATAAATAACGTAAGTACTTTGAAGTCGGGCGGGTTTTAACAAAAACAACAAAAAAAATTACATGTTTCACGCCCGACTTCAAAGTACTTACGTTATTTATTTGGTGAGGAATTATTTCTTACTTTTTTGATGTGGTTTTTTAGAAGGCGGTTTTATTTTTTTATAAAAATATTTTTTTTTTAAGTTTATTTGTTTTTCATTTACAAATATAGGGGGATTATATACTTTTACGAAAGATAGTAATAAATGTATTCAAATGTAAAGTGAATAACACTTATACCATTTTTGCCTATTTTTTATAGATTTTTTAAACCTTTGTGTATTTGTTTTTTTAATGTCGCTGTCATAAATATTGGTGGATTACTAATGAATTATTTATTAAACTAGATAATCTAATTTTCAATGTTAAGAAATTACTGATATAGAATTATTGTTGAGTCTCCATAGAGCGAATTAGTTTGGCTCTCGGGCTAATATGCCTCGGCTACTCGTCGCGTCGGATACTAGTTGGATGTAGGTAAGTATCGTAATGTAAAAATGGGCTAACACACACATAGAAGTGATCCCAGGGTTTTCTCTTTAACCGACCAAGTAAGCTGAGAAATAAAGAAAGAATATAATAAGTAGTTCTTTATCGCAATATCTTTGAATGCATACAATTGAATAAGTCTTCATCAATTAGTTATATGCATTTATTCTAATTGCCTTTTATTACAAATATGGTCCTACGAGCCGGATATCAGTTTTACTCTACGTTAGATTTTCCGCACCAGAACCTTATTCAGTGGAACTCCTTTTATTAACAAAGATATCTACTTTCCTCGCTAAATAGATAGCTTGAGGAACAAGAAATATTAGGCACAACAAAAGTTAATTCCACGGTACATAAAATATTCCCATGGATAAGTACCAATTACCTGAACGGCCTTGGCTGACTGAAACGAGGTAAAGAGAAACACATATTCACAGCTACTCATATAAACAAGGGGTCAACGTTAATGAAATGTTACGTAACCTCCACAGATTGTACTTATCAGGTAAATCTGTGAGGCAGGCAGCTTGAATAACTATACATTTTTGTTAAAATTGTATTTTAATGCAAATGGTATTACGGTGTCTACAGATGACTAAGTAATTATAGGTAGGGCAGACGTACCCTTTGTGGCCACTTTAAGGATTTTTTGACTTTTAAGCACTAAGTAGGTACTAAATGGTCTTAAGCATTTAAGACACAAATTATATCTTAAAATATAGATAATTTATCTACCTTTAAAGGTACATTTTTCAAATTTATAAAAGTAAAATAGTTTTTTTTTATATTACACACAATGTGTGAGAGGTGCCAAATGTACCGGTTTTGGCCACTTACTGATAGTTAAACTTTTGTAAGTATTGCGAAAAAAAAATCACAACCAAACCCAGGTAAAATCAATATAAGTATTCTAATGCGCTAGAAACCAATCAATTGCAAAACAACTATTTAATTGTAAAAAACAAAAGCTTATAAAGTATTTCATCCAAAACAAATTTCTTAAAATTTTCATACAAATCATTTATTAAAACAGAAAACGGCATTTATTGAAATAAAATCTTATGACATAAGGAATTCTAACGGTTGTTATTATTACCTTAAAATACCTTATTTTAATTGCCTTTATCAAAAATGGCTAAAAGTTGTTTAGAAAACTTTTAGAGCAAAAAGTGGCCAAAACCGGTACAGTGGCCAAAACCGGTACGCCTGCCCTACACGCGATGCGATGCCGATGCGTTGAAAAACTTAGCCTAAGTTAAAGGGCAGTTATAAATAAACAAATATTTAGTTTTTATTAAAAGAAAAACACATTTAGGTATAGGCGACACAACACATACATAACATAACAATAAAAACAAAACTGAACTATTATTGAAAAAATAAATGAAAAATTTTGTGAATTAAATTTTTTACATAAAGTCGGAAAAAGAGACAGAACAATCAAAAGTTTACAACGGACTCGAAGATTGGAAGAAAGTGAACTTGGCGGCTGTACAAGAACATGAAGAAATTACAATAATTAATGTTTATGGATCAAGTAGTTTTAAGTAGGTGGCTTTGTCTGGTATATTTTAAGGAAGGTGTTAACTAAGCTAATTTACAACGTGTCTTTTATGAAAATAAGTAGTCTTTTTTACAGACAGTGTGATTCTATTAGTAAAGATTTTCAATGTGGCTTCAACAACAATAATCCTTATCATGGGTTTTCTAGTATAATATGTATAATTTCACTTCACCCTCGTCAGGAACTTCTCCGAGAGAAGCAGCATCATTTAGAGCGGCTGATGCGCGAGCGCGAGTTGGAGCGCGCCGAGGTCGCCAAGGTGTCCCTGCAGGCCGACCGCGCGGAGACTGCGCTGGCGCAGCTGCAGAAGCAAGCCACTGAGGTCAGCACTTTGTACAGTACGACGATGTTGGAACATGGCGCTACACGCTACACCATGCGCAGCTACACAATTTAGACGTATGCGCGTGGTGGTGTAGTCGCGGGGTATTTTACTACGCATGGTGGCTTACTTCATGACCGTCATTATGATTGAATCGCACTGTATAATTTTTATGCGCATATACGGCGCCTCACGGCGATATTAATTATAATGAAAATCTTGATCAGGGCGGCTACCGATCGAACCGGCAAAAGATAGCCCTTCTGCTCTTTTTTCATGCCAAATACCTTTTGTTTAAGGCGCCGATTCCCCAAAATAGGGTATTTTAAATTACGGATTACTCGCAAATTACAAGTACTTAAAATTTGGAAAAAATATATGTTATTTTACAGTTATTTATCTAGTGCTTCCGGCCGTTTTTTTTTGATTGGTGATATTTTACTGTGTAAAATAAAATCCCAAACATCCGTCTAATAATAATTCAAAAATCATATTACTTGCAGTATACTTGGTTTTAGTTAATGAAAAACATATGAAAATATTTGTCTTTGAATACCCGAAGGATTCCGGCCGTCATAAATTCATTTGTTTTATTATTTAATTTTTAATTGAATTTTAAGTGATTTTCGATTCGCGGTGCGCTCGCGAGTTCACAGTTCAATGCCGGCTGCCGCTGGGTCCGCGCGAAGTGTATAGAGCGCGGCCGAGCAAGCGTTCCACGCCTTAAGACGAGGCGGTGTTTGTTTGAATATGAAATTACCTGGTACAAACTTATCTGATTTCCATCATTCTGTATTTTAGACAAACACAGAGAACGAGAAACTTAAATCAGAATTAAGTAAACTCGTCAAGCAGCTAGAAGATGAGAGGCAGAAAGTTGAGGACCTCATGTTCCGCAACGAAGAGGAGAACATTAACAAAGAAGATTACAACGTACGTTAATTACTTGCTTCTTCGTTTTAAGAAATTTGATAGACTATCAATGAAAACAGTGTCTTATATTTTTTTTTGTTACAGCGTTATAAAGAAGCGATGGAGGTAAGTTCGATGATATTTTCACACTCAAAATTTTGAATCTGTCTGCTGTCATGTCATGCATTAAGCCCATTCCTGAGAGAGTTCTGACTATTTTTGAGTATCTTACATAACCTAAATAAATAAAAAAATCAAATAAATAAGATACATAATGAAAAGACTTTTAAGTTGGTATAAGTACCTACTTAAAAATCCTTACATTATCAGAAAGAGAGAGCGGAACACCTCCAACGGATCCGTGATCTGGAAGCGGAGGCAGCTTTGCAAGCCGCCCGCGCAGACGCCACGTCGGCCACGCTCCTAGCGCTGGAAGAGCAGCGCGCTGCGGAGACAGCCGCCGTGATGGAGCAGCACAAGGAGGAGCTCACAGCCGCACAAAGTAACCTTTAGAACTTACCTTTTAAAAGCAATTACATACTTTATAATGACTGCTGTAGGTTCTGCTATCTACACGAGTATAGTATCCACTGGCTCACCCTCACATCAAGACATTCACACATATATCTCAGAATACCAGTACGTAGGAATAGGAGTCGCTTGTCCACTTTACCAGAATTCACACTCATAACTGTAATTGAAAATAATTAGTTGTGTTGCCGTTTCATATATTTTTAACACAACAAGACAAACTTGTAAGAGAATCTCACCCGCGCCGCGGCTAATAAGCAGAGAAAGGTTGAGATCGCCTTCCGCTGAGCCCCTGCGCCATGCAGGTCGTTCAAATACTATAAAATGCTTTGTTTCCTGTTATAGCGCTATCGTCTGAACTGCAAAAACTGCTGGACGAAGCCTACGCACTTCTTAAAGAAAAAGAACAAGAAAAGGATTCTCTAGGCAAAAGCATGTCGGAAGAACTCTCGAAACTCAAAGTGGACTATGAAAAGGCTCTAAATGAAGCTAAAACAAAGATGGCTATTGCTCAAACAGAATTTGAAACTCAGCTTTCTGTTTTAACCGCCAAATTACAATTAGCAGAATCAAAATTGGAGACTGAAAAACAGAACCTAGAACGGTTGAATAAAGAGAACAGTCAAACTATCATTGATTTGAACGCCAAACTTACTCAGCTACAGGCAACCGTTGATGATAAGACTCTTGAATTGAATAAAGGTAACAATTATTTTCTTATGATAATGTAAGGATACTTTTGCTTTCTTTATCTGTAAATAGTCTGTATAATATAACATTAATTTTTTTGGCATAATTCTAATCTTATATTATATTTTATTTCAGTGATGGGTGCTAGCAAAGAACATGAAGTTAACCTTAATAAAGAGATTACAAAACTGAAAATGGAACTAAGTGCCAAAATATTAGATTTAGAACAGGTTGAAGATTCTAAGAAAAAACAGGAGACGGCTTGCAAGTCGCTTCAAGAAGAAATTGCTCGTGTAAAAGAAGAATATACAACCAAAGTAAATGAATATGAAGCTTTGTTGAGCGAAGTAACACAACAGAATGAAAAGAATAGGAATGAAATCATGGAATTACAAAATAGTCTTTCTTCTAAAACAAAAGACTACGAAAGATTACTTTCAGAATCTACCGATTCGACTAGTTCATCTGAAAAGATTATTAATGAATACAAACAAAGTATACACGAAAGAGATAAAGAAATAATTAAACTTAAAGACGATTTCGAACAAGCTACAGCAAGTTTCAACATAAAACATAGCAAAATTGCTGAAGAACATAAAAAGGAAATCGAAGACAGAAACTCAAAAATAGAGCAGTTAATGAAAGAGATTGAAAACCATAAACTGGCTCTGGATCAAAGCAGAATTGAATTTGATAATCTAAATTCCCAATTTAATACGAATGCCGATGAACTGAAAAAACTTAAAGATGAAAACGAAAAATTGAAACAAATGGTCACAGAACTTAAAGAAAGCAACAACAATCTTAAAGCCAAGATATCCGCTATGGAATTAGAAATTGGTGAATATAAACGACAGCTTGATAGTACAGTAGAAAAATGTGCTGAATTACAAAAAACTAAAGAAAAAATTGAATCTGAATATATGAATTTGACTGGTCAAGCATCTGATTCAAATGAACAATTTAATCAATTGTCTAAACATCTTAAAGAATCCGAAAAGGAGTTACAAGAGTTAAAAGATAAACACCGAGAAGCCTTAAATAATCATGGCAGATTAGAACAAGAATTAAAACAAAAAATATTCAAACTGCAAGAAGACTTCGCTTTGGAACGCGGTCAATTAGTTCAATCAGTTGACGAAAAAATTGAGAAACTTAAAGAAACAGAATCCAAAATTAAGGAAATTGAAAGTCAAATAACAGCTTCGAGTGTCCATGTCAAGGAGTTGGAATCCAGTAACGATAAATTTATTGACGAAAATACAAATTTAAAGCAAGAAATAGAAAACCTTAACCATAAAGAACAAGAATTAAATAATGAATTTGATGCCATTCGAAAAAAAATGGAAGTAGATATAGACCGTTATAAAGAACAAGTTAATATTTTAAAGGCAGAAGGAGCTTCGTCGGAAGTGAAACTAATGGAAAAAGTTGATCAATTGACTGAAGCACAAAATGATTTGAATAACAAATTAGAAGAAGCACGAAAACATGAAGACTCTTTACAAAAAATTCTAAATGATATGACAATACGAATGAGTAGCCAAAAAGAACAATATGAAAATGAAGTTTCTCAAGTTCAAAGTCAGTTAGCTATTTTGAATGAAGAAGTAAATGCACAAAAATCAGAAGAAACACTCCTTAAACAACAGTTAGAAGAAAAACAAAATGCCATTAAAGATCTAACTCGGAAACTAGAAATGCTCGAAGTTGACTTAAAATCTAATTTGGAAATTATGAATGAAAAAGATCGGCAAATATCACAAGTCAATGAAGAACTTAACAGAGTAACAGAGAGTAAAAATCAACTGGAAGATAAACTAAACAATACTATATTGGAAGCATCTTCGTTGAAACAGAAGCATGAAAGTCTTATAGCAAATTCTTCTGCAGAAGAATCGTTACTAAAGGACCAACTGGAACAAGTAGAGCATATGAAAAAAGCAATAAATGCGCTAATGCAAGATAAATCTATACTAGAAACTAAATGTAACGAAAGCCTTAATGAATTAACCAAATTAAAGGAAGAGCACGAATCACTAAGCAGTCAATTAAACGAAAACTTTAATGCTAACGGTGAATTAAGGAAACAGCTTGAAGAAAAAGAGCAGCTATTGAAATCTCATACTGAAAATAATGAGACTGATAAATCTAAACTAAAGAAATTAGAAGATGAAATTGATGCTTTGAAAAAAGAGATAGCAGCTAAAAACGCCTCAGTAGAAGAAAAAGAATTACAATTGCAAAAAATTAACGAATCCTTACAAACAGGAATTAGTGAAACGCAGGCAACCATTAAAAGACTTCAAGAGGAAAATTCAGAAATAAGTGAAAAATACAAAACAGAGACGGAATCCTTAAATAATTTAGCTAAATCGTTACAAATACAGCTTGCAGAAAAAGATAAAGAGCTTGAAGAGTTACAAAAAACAAAACAGAAAGTAACAGATTTAGAGCAACAGGTTGCTAAATCCGAGAAAGATATTAAACAATTATCCAATATAAATGAAGGACAAAGAACTAACTACGAAGAACTAAACAAACAATTACAAATTCAATTCGACGAATATAAACGGGAAAGCAAACGCGTCAAACATGATTATAAGGCAAAATTAAACGAATATGAAAAGGAATTAGAAGAATACAGAGAAAAAATCAAATCCGAATATGAAAAACAATCGGACCTGCAACAAAAACTAAACGGAGCAGAGAAACAAATATTAGACTTATCTCAAAAGTTAGAATTAGTAGCAGTTAAGCAGATTTCGGACGTTGATAAGGAAAGTAAGTTAGAGAAACTAACACTAGAATTACAAGCTATAAGGAAATCTAGTGCGGAAGCCTTGACGAATAGCGAACTGATAGTAAATAATCTAAAATCAGAAATTAATCATAAACTAAAAGATTTGAAGCAGAAAGATGAACTAGTAGCAAAATTACACGAAGAAATCAAGGTAAGTAAGAAAGTTAAATGATAGTGATACTTGATACTTGATTTTCATTTCTTATTCTCAAATAACAATCACTTTAATTTACAGAATTTCAAAGCCAAAGCAGAAATAGCGGAAAGAGAAAAAGTATTGTTGCAAAAAGAAATAGCAACTAAGAGCAATGAAGTGAGAGACAAAAATGATAACAACGCTATGGGAGTGTTGGGGCAAGGAGATAATCCCACCCAAAAGTAAGTGCCACTTCAAGTAAGGCCTAAACATCATTAAACAATATTATCGTAGTTCATTTGCTTTTGTGTCAGTTGCCACAAAGCAACCCACAACCTGTGTGCGTAACTGTTAAATTTAATTAAATTGTATTCTTCATTTTATTTCCCAATATTTCAGCATCTGTACCTATTAGCCGTAGTTTCGGCAAAATTACTCAAAAATCGAAGGACCAAAAAGTAAATATTAAAGACGCGGCCATTACTCTGAAGTAATTCTGTTGTTTCCAGGACAATAGAAGACAAAGAGATGTTGGACGGGCAAGTGAGCTTCCTGAACTCCGTGATAGTGGACATGCAGCGCAAGAACGAGCAGCTCATGGCGCGCGTGCAGGCGCTCGAGGGCAGCCCGCTCCTCGGCGAGCCAGTCTTGTGAGTAGCTATTCATTCTCTCCATTTCAAATCAATTGGCATGAAGTTTGTCAGCGTAAAAAAGCGAAGACTAAAGGCTCAAACAAACTGAGCTTATGTTATTTATTTATTTTTTATTTATTTTAGCCCCATTTTTTCTGGGTCTCTTACCGCCCCCCTTTAGGACAAGGGGGCGTTATCGCCCACTTTGGGAAAGACTGCACTAGAAGCACACTTATCTTATAACACGTCATAGGTCATACACATAAGTGTGCTTCTAGTGCATGCATTTACTATTAAAACCGATGTCTTCTGACAGACGTAACGTCACAGCCTACGTATGCATAAGTTCAGTTTGTTTGAGCCTTAAGGCAAACGTAAAACAAACACCCTTTCAGCAACGATTGACCTTGTTACTAAAATAAAAGACAAAATTGATAAAAAACAAATAGTATTGGGAATATTTATTGATCTTAAGAAAGCGTTCGACACTGTGTCACATGAAATACTTCTAGAAAAGTTATTCGACGCTGGTATAAGGGGAAATGCATATAAAATACTTAAATCCTATTTATCACATCGTAGACAGATTGTTAGGATAGGCGATTGTCAGAGTGAACCGAGATTTATTACTTGCGGTGTCCCCCAGGGCTCAATATTAGGACCACTTCTGTTCCTTATATATATCAATGATATACAGAAAACGAACCTAACGGGTGACATATCTCTTTACGCAGATGACACCAGTGTTTTTTACTATGGGCACTCACTGCATGCTATCATTTCACAAGCTCAAAATGATTTAAATGTTTTAAGCGATTGGTTTAAATATAACTTACTTACTTTGAATTCAAATAAAACTAATTTTGTTATCTTTTCGGCCAAAAACAAAAAAATTGATGAAAATTTTAAACTCTTGATCAATAATGAACCGATTAAAAGGAAGTCGGAAGAAAAATATCTTGGTATTATCTTTGACAATAGATTAAATTGGAAACCACACTTAGAAAAAATTTAATCGAAATTAGTGTCATTAACAGGTGCACTCTACAATATTGTAAATTGCCTACCGAAGAAAGTCTGCTACCTTATCTATAACTCGCTTATCAAACCTCACGTAGATTATCTAATAGAAATATGGGGTACTGCATCTAAAAGTAACTTAAAAACAATACAAACAGTTCAAAATAAATTAGTAAAAATTCTTTTTAAATACAATTTTCGCACATCCACTAGTAAAATATTTCAACAAACGGAGATATTGAGTTTATACCAAACTTATGTCTATGCTACTTGTGTACTTATTCGCAAAATATTAAATGGTGACATAAATACAAATATAACATTTACGAAAAAACACCAAATTCTAAAAAAACAATTACGAAGCGCTAATGATCTTGTTTCACGTCATCCTAGAACAAACTATGGTAAATATAATATTCATTATGATGGAGTTTTACTTTATAATAAATTACCAGATTCTATAAAAAACACCAAATCAATGACTTCATACAAACGGTTGCTTAAAGCTCACATTATTAACAAAATCAAAATTATTTAAATTCTTTAACATATTATAAATAAATATTTTAAAATAAATAACTAAAACCGTTTTTAAAATTCAAAAGGTAATAAAATAACAGATCAATTATTTAATTATCAATTAATTAAAATTTATCTTAAAACTGGCTACAAAATGAAATTCATAAATATATGATGATAATAATAATTAATTAATATATATATGTAGGTATATATATTATTATTAATGTTACTATTTATAATACATTAAGGTTTTGCCAAATATTTCAATATATAATATTAAATAATTATTTCATCAAAAATTGATGCTCCATAAATTTATAGTAAAGATTCCATATTTTTATTATAATTTAGCAATTAGTTTTAATACTCTCAATTTATTAATAAATCTTAACAGCATTCAAATATCAACAAAACTAAGAAAATATTCATTTACATTCAGAATGCATCATTGCCGCGTCCAGTACGCTCAGCCGCGTCTTACATCCATGTTAGTACAAAGTGACGACACATGACGATGACGACCGAAGACGGCGCTCGGTTCGATTCGTATCGTACGCGTCAAACAGCATTTGTTTGATGTTTATTTTTAGTCAACCCGCAATGTTATTGTCAATTTATGTGTTTGTTTTTTTTTCATATTTTAAGTTTGTGCGTTTGTACCTATTTAAGTTTATTTAAGTTGTTTATGTTTCTCAGTAAGTGAAATTTGTATTTCGTATGAGAAATAAATATTCTTTAACCATAAGGCGCTACTCGGAAAAAGTATGGACTCTTTGATATAAAACTATAGGACCGTTAGAGTCGTTATAAATCTGGTAATAAGATATATATTTCTTCATACCTTTATCTAGAATCGTATAGTTTCAGAAACACGATTTTATGATTTTGGCTCGACACTTTTAATTTTCGAAAATACCTCTAAAAAATAAGAAATATCAAGATTATTCATAAATGGGGATACATATACTATTGAAAATTAGTTTAATTAGTGGACTCCAATAATATTTAGGATCGTATAGAAGCATTTTTTAAAAATCGCTATAGTTTTTGAATACGAAGTGATTTTGTGATTTTTTTGTGTAATCGGCAAAATCGGTCTCGCTCCCGCGCGCGTCATTTTCTCATTGCTATCTCGCTTTAGCATAATTTTTCCGAGTATCGCCTTAAGACCGACTAGTTATGTGAAAATTCAATAATGGATTCGAGTATACTTAGTTTATATCCATCCATATCTGAATTTTATGTCCATTTCTGATTTTGCTCTTGACTAAATGTCGAATTTAACGCCAATGTAGATGCGGGCGAAAGCTTGTTTGTAATATTGGTATCGCATCATTTCAGCAATGGGCGCAAGCCACGTGCGGTTGCGCCGCGTTTGTTCTGCGATATCTGCGATGTATTCGACGCTCACGACACGGAGGAGTGCCCGCGGCAGGCGGCCGGCGAGCCGGAGCCCGCGCTCGGCCCGCGCCGCGCGCCGCCGCCGCCGCGGGCCTACTGCGACATCTGCGAGGGTGAGTGGTGCAGCAGTTACATGTGACGCCACACGCGGAGTGCCCGCGCCGCGCGCCGCCGCCGCCGCGGGCCTACTGCGACATCTGCGAGGGTGAGTGGTGCAGCAGTTACATGTGACGCCACACGCGGAGTGCCCGCGCCGCGCGCCGCCGCCGCCGCGGGCCTACTGCGACATCTGCGAGGGTGAGTGGTGCAGCAGTAACATGTGACGTCACACGGGGAGTGCCCGCGCCGCGCGCCGCCGCCGCCGCGGGCCTACTGCGACATCTGCGAGGGTGAGTGGTGCAGCAGTAACATGTGACGTCACATGGGGAGTGCCCGCGCCGCGCGCCGCCGCCGCCGCGGGCCTACTGAGACATCTGCGAGGGTGAGTGGTGCAGCTGTTACATGTGACGTCACACGGGGAGTGCCCGCGCCGCGCGCCGCCGCCGCCGCGGGCCTACTGCGACATCTGCGAGGGTGAGTGGTGCAGCAGTTACATGTGACGCCACACGCGGAGTGCCCGCGCCGCGCGCCGCCGCCGCCGCGGGCCTACTGCGACATCTGCGAGGGTGAGTGGTGCAGCAGTAACATGTGACGTCACACGGGGAGTGCCCGCGCCGCGCGCCGCCGCCGCCGCGGGCCTACTGCGACATCTGCGAGGGTGAGTGGTGCAGCAGTAACATGTGACGTCACATGGGGAGTGCCCGCGCCGCGCGCCGCCGCCGCCGCGGGCCTACTGAGACATCTGCGAGGGTGAGTGGTGCAGCAGTAACATGTGACGTCACACGGGGAGTGCCCGCGCCGCGCGCCGCCGCCGCCGCGGGCCTACTGCGACATCTGCGAGGGTGAGTGGTGCAGCAGTAACATGTGACGTCACACGGGGAGTGCCCGCGCCGCGCGCCGCCGCCGCCGCGGGCCTACTGCGACATCTGCGAGGGTGAGTGGTGCAGCAGTAACATGTGACGTCACATGGGGAGTGCCCGCGCCGCGCGCCGCCGCCGCCGCGGGCCTACTGAGACATCTGCGAGGGTGAGTGGTGCAGCTGTTACATGTGACGTCACACGGGGAGTGCCCGCGCCGCGCGCCGCCGCCGCCGCGGGCCTACTGCGACATCTGCGAGGGTGAGTGGTGCAGCAGTTACATGTGACGCCACACGCGGAGTGCCCGCGCCGCGCGCCGCCGCCGCCGCGGGCCTACTGCGACATCTGCGAGGGTGAGTGGTGCAGCAGTAACATGTGACGTCACACGGGGAGTGCCCGCGCCGCGCGCCGCCGCCGCCGCGGGCCTACTGCGACATCTGCGAGGGTGAGTGGTGCAGCAGTAACATGTGACGTCACATGGGGAGTGCCCGCGCCGCGCGCCGCCGCCGCCGCGGGCCTACTGAGACATCTGCGAGGGTGAGTGGTGCAGCTGTTACATGTGACGTCACACGGGGAGTGCCCGCGCCGCGCGCCGCCGCCGCCGCGGGCCTACTGCGACATCTGCGAGGGTGAGTGGTGCAGCAGTAACATGTGACGTCACACGGGGAGTGCCCGCGCCGCGCGCCGCCGCCGCCGCGGGCCTACTGCGACATCTGCGAGGGTGAGTGGTGCAGCAGTAACATGTGACGTCACATGGGGAGTGCCCGCGCCGCGCGCCGCCGCCGCCGCGGGCCTACTGAGACATCTGCGAGGGTGAGTGGTGCAGCAGTAACATGTGACGTCACACGGGGAGTGCCCGCGCCGCGCGCCGCCGCCGCCGCGGGCCTACTGCGACATCTGCGAGGGTGAGTGGTGCAGCAGTAACATGTGACGTCACACGGGGAGTGCCCGCGCCGCGCGCCGCCGCCGCCGCGGGCCTACTGCGACATCTGCGACGGTGAGTGGTGCAGCAGTAACATGTGACGTCACACGGGGAGTGCCCGCGCCGCGCGCCGCCGCCGCCGCGGGCCTACTGCGACATCTGCGAGGGTGAGTGGTGCAGCAGTAACATGTGACGTCACACGGGGAGTGCCCGCGCCGCGCGCCGCCGCCGCCGCGGGCCTACTGCGACATCTGCGAGGGTGAGTGGTGCAGCAGTAACATGTGACGTCACACGGGGAGTGCCCGCGCCGCGCGCCGCCGCCGCCGCGGGCCTACTGCGACATCTGCGAGGGTGAGTGGTGCAGCTGTTACATGTGACGTCACACGGGGAGTGCCCGCGCCGCGCGCCGCCGCCGCCGCGGGCCTACTGCGACATCTGCGAGGGTGAGTGGTGCAGCTGTTACATGTGACGTCACACGGGGAGTGCCCGCGCCGCGCGCCGCCGCCGCCGCGGGCCTACTGCGACATCTGCGAGGGTGAGTGGTGCAGCTGTTACATGTGACGTCACACGGGGAGTGCCCGCGCCGCGCGCCGCCGCCGCCGCGGGCCTACTGCGACATCTGCGAGGGTGAGTGGTGCAGCTGTTACATGTGACGTCACACGGGGAGTGCCCGCGCCGCGCGCCGCCGCCGCCGCGGGCCTACTGCGACATCTGCGAGGGTGAGTGGTGCAGCTGTTACATGTGACGTCACACGGGGAGTGCCCGCGCCGCGCGCCGCCGCCGCCGCGGGCCTACTGCGACATCTGCGAGGGTGAGTGGTGCAGCAGTAACATGTGACGTCACACGGGGAGTGCCCGCGCCGCGCGCCGCCGCCGCCGCGGGCCTACTGCGACATCTGCGAGGGTGAGTGGTGCAGCAGTAACATGTGACGTCACATGGGGAGTGCCCGCGCCGCGCGCCGCCGCCGCCGCGGGCCTACTGAGACATCTGCGAGGGTGAGTGGTGCAGCAGTAACATGTGACGTCACACGGGGAGTGCCCGCGCCGCGCGCCGCCGCCGCTGCGGGCCTACTGCGACATCTGCGAGGGTGAGTGGTGCAGCAGTAACATGTGACGTCACACGGGGAGTGCCCGCGCCGCGCGCCGCCGCCGCCGCGGGCCTACTGCGACATCTGCGACGGTGAGTGGTGCAGCAGTAACATGTGACGTCACACGGGGAGTGCCCGCGCCGCGCGCCGCCGCCGCCGCGGGCCTACTGCGACATCTGCGAGGGTGAGTGGTGCAGCAGTAACATGTGACGTCACACGGGGAGTGCCCGCGCCGCGCGCCGCCGCCGCCGCGGGCCTACTGCGACATCTGCGAGGGTGAGTGGTGCAGCAGTAACATGTGACGCCACACGGGGAGTGCCCGCGCCGCGCGCCGCCGCCGCCGCGGGCCTACTGCGACATCTGCGAGGGTGAGTGGTGCAGCAGTAACATGTGACGTCACACGGGGAGTGCCCGCGCCGCGCGCCGCCGCCGCCGCGGGCCTACTGCGACATCTGCGAGGGTGAGTGGTGCAGCAGTAACATGTGACGTCACACGGGGAGTGCCCGCGCCGCGCGCCGCCGCCGCCGCGGGCCTACTGCGACATCTGCGAGGGTGAGTGGTGCAGCTGTTACATGTGACGTCACACGGGGAGTGCCCGCGCCGCGCGCCGCCGCCGCCGCGGGCCTACTGCGACATCTGCGAGGGTGAGTGGTGCAGCTGTTACATGTGACGTCACACGGGGAGTGCCCGCGCCGCGCGCCGCCGCCGCCGCGGGCCTACTGCGACATCTGCGAGGGTGAGTGCTGCAGCAGCGTCACACGGAGAGTGTCCGCGTCTGGCCCGCGCGACCCTGCGGGGGCGAGTGTGTGGCCAGCAGCAGTCCTGATTAAATCTTGAAGCCGCTATATGCAGTAGCGTAACATAACCTCTCCCACTTGCCTACATCGAAATTTGTGTACTGATCATTGTCTCTTACGATGTTCCCTCTCGGATGCAAAAAGTTTGAAACCGGTCTGTAATAAATTGTTAGCCCGTTCTTCTCGCATGGTCTCCCGCCGTAGGATTTGCGAACCGATGGCGTAGCTTCTTTGATGTTCATAAGTGTTGTTACCTCAACCTAAATTGAATAAAAAAATATTTGATTTTGATTTTTTGATTTTTTCATTACGAAACTTACAGATGACTGATATCTGACGCCAGTCCCGGACACCGGTCATTTATGTTGTGTTTCTGGTCGGATATTGATAGCATAATGTATACAATACAAATATATGGGAGATACGCCTCGGCGACTCGTTTCCGCGACTGTTGTATGATACCAGTTGTCTGTAAGAATCGTCACTTCTTGTACTGCACTACAGTGCAGACTACAGTCTTTGCGGCTAGGGCGTATATTGTCCAATCATAGAATTTGGTTTTGATTTTGTTTTTCTCTCTTTGTTTCAGTATTCGGGCACGCTACAGAGAACTGTGATGAAGAAGAAACTTTTTAATTACTTAAGTGTATTAAAAAAACTTCATTCAGCATTTACAATGCTTGTCCATCCGCCTCGTATTAAAATAAATAAATAAATAAATAAATAACTTCTTACAATCACACCAATTATCTAAGCCCATGTTAATTTCATTAAGAAACTGTATCATGGAAAACTTGATAACGGATAAATATATACTTAGATACTTTTTGTTTGTAAATACATACTTAATATACATAGTTAACACCCAGACCAAGACAAATAGACATGTTCATGCACACAAATATTTGTCTTGTTCGGGAATCGAACCCGAGACCACTGGCGCAGAAGGTGGGTAGCCTACCCATGCGCCAAATCGGTCGTCAATTATATTATGTGAAATTATTTTAACAGCGTCCATGCAAAAAGTGCGAGTGCTGCTCTCTTAATTTCAAACTAATATTGGAGCGGGTTCACAACCACTGAGATACTGAATGATCTAGGCCTATTAATTTCCCTGCCTGTACTACGTTTCGGTATCACAAAATAAGTTTCAAGTTCGGAGTAGTCCAACTATTATTATATTTAATAGGATTCGACTAGAATACTCTTATGACAAATTAAAATTTCTCAATGACATAAATCTTCCAAGTATTGATATCTAGCTAAGTATAAATAATGTTTCAATAACAGTATGCATTTGACTGGACATGGGTGGTGCTCCAAACCATTAGTAGAGGACTATGTACAGATGTGTATTTTAGTTGTAATGTTACCGTTGTTGTTGTTTCTTGTTTTACTAGGGTATTATTTATTACTTGTTTACAATAAAAGTAGCATCATTATAATGCTAGTTAATTACATTAGAAAATGTTTGTAAATAAGAATTATTGATCTTTTTATATTAGTAATAATTGCATGTTTTATTTTTATAGTGATCTGGTGAATGGTATTCTGATTTTTCATTTGCATTATCTGGATATAATGCATATTGAGAAATGTTATTATATTATTGCACAAATGGATCAATTTCCATCACAATCATGTTTTATCTTAAGTACTGTATGTACTACCAACTTTTTACTTTGATGCGATAAAAAAAACACCAAATTAAATCTTTTTTAACTAATAAATATAATTAAATAATTAAATTTTCTTTTATTGAAACCCTCTCTTAAGAAAAACTTCTGATAGTCTGTTTACTAGCTTACATACAATACAGATGTGTTGAATTATGCCACAGTTATTTTTATTAACATACATAGGAAAACAACATTGCAAACAATTCGTTTTTTTGGGCATCATAAAGGTAATTTCAGTCCAAACCTTCCTTCTTCTCCTTGATAGCTTCCTGAAAAGAGATTAAAAAAACTATTTGTATTCTATATCTCATTGTTCAGATTAGCAAATGCTAAGAAATCAGATATGCTAAGAAATTAATATAACTGACTTTAATTTGTGGCTTGTACTTATTTCAAGAAGAATTCATTGCAATGAAATTTATATTAAACAGAAGGCCTAGAGCCTCTAGGATCAAAGTTTGTTTCCAGCCGAGAAAATTTAAGTGGTGAACAATCTTGTCAAGCCAAAATCAAACAATAAAGAACTTATTTGAATTTTTACTATTTTGCATTCACAATGCAATTTTTATTATTGAAAAATGGAAAATGAAGTATTTAAAAAAAATCAACCCGTCTCACAACAGCAGCAAGAGCAGTCGCCCGGATAGCGAATGGTCGTAGGTGCGTGTCCCATCAGAGCTAGTTGTGAGATAGGTCTATTTTTTCTAAATACTCCATTTTTCAATAATAAAGAACTTACTTTAAATCTCTCCTCAAACAAGGATAGTTCTGATGTTAGATCTGTAATGGCATTCATGAACGCCTCTTGTGGGGTGTAGTCGGATGTTGTCTGGATGCGCAGAACAAACTTGTGCTCCAGGGGATGTGGCACCTTGTAACCAGCAAATAATACCTTAGGGTCCTTTAGAAGCTGACTGAAATATAAAATAGTAAGAGATAAAATATAATTTTACACAAACAGTATTCTAAAATGACAGAAGCAATGTAGATAAGTGGTAATTATGAGAAGCAAATTACTGTACCAATAGTGGTAAGTACCAGTATTCAGATTCATATCAAAATTACTAATGATGAAATAGTATTACCAAAATTGGAGAATCAATCAATCAGCAAGGAGCAGAAACCAAAATCTCTCAAGTTTTTAAATAACAGCTAATGTATGTATTAAAGTAAACATGCCTACAGCTTCCTCAGCTTTAAACAATTGGAAATAAATGCTCAAACTCCTGTATGATCTTGTAAGGCTGATTTTGACGAATACAGGTAAGTTCCTAATAAATGATAGAATACTTACTGCCTGATCATGTTGCCAAGCGTGTGATCTTCCTTATTGACGGTAAATATTGCAGCATTAGTAACTTTCGTGTCCTCCTCTTTTTGGACCCTAAAAGATAAAAGTAAGTAAGTAAGTAAAAAACTAAGAATTTGGGCAAGCGTAAACAGAGTACGCTTTTGTCCAGAGAGATAGGCAAGTTCTTACTTTTTTTCACCATCGTACAATAGAAACGATTCAAATGTGGGAGGCGCGTTCATTTTGTCTACTGTCGAGGATTTTGGTTATCAAACAATCAACAGCAAACACAAATAAATTTGTGATAGCCAACAAAAATAAATACACGCTTAGAAATCAAAAACACAAAAACATTTGACAATGACAGGACTGACATGCATGACAGACAGATGACTGACAGTAGCATAAAGTAAAATCTTTACTCAGACTCTAAGACAAAGGTCGTCAGGTAAACAGTCACACACGCAATAAAACTTCGTCAAATAAACTTTATTAATAGCTAACGTATTTCATTCTGTTTCTTAAATTTTGTACATAATCCTTGTTAAATTATTAAATTGATAAAACTAGGCAAAATTAATGAGTTTTCTAATGAATAAGTATTTCAAGAGCATTATGGACTACGATCTATGCTAAAGTCACTGTGCTGCCAATGCCACGTATAAAAAAAAGAAAAAGAAAGTCTTCCCGCCAATATGGCGAAGTCTTTATTTTTTCTTTTTTGCAATATTGTTATTTATTTTCCTCACACTTGAAGTGAAAAGCAGAGTGTATAACTCGTACATAAAACCCATTTTACCCTCGAATTGACTATCCACCCTAGCCTATGGCTCGGGTGGATATATACGTCTCGGGTAAAATGGTACGTTTTATGCACTTGTTGTACAATCTACTATTTTTGTTAAGAAGAGTCACCAATTCATTATCATGTAGGGTTGTTAATTATACTGTTAAAACAGTACAACCGTCAACCGTCAATGCATACAACATGAGACTTGAATATAATTTGAGACAAAACTTCCGCGGCATATATCATTGCATGTTATATCATTACTACTATAGCAATACTGACAGTTTCTTTCTAAAGTTGTTAAGTGTGAACGTCATTTTGCTGTCAAGAAGAAACTTGAACACAGCAAGTGGCATTCATTGAGAAATTGCCGCTGAATTTTTATTCCAATATATTGCTGAATTACATATGCCTTAAAACTCTGGTTATTGGTAAAAAACTGCAATGATTCATATCGATTTAATAATCCGATCTTGTGAGACACTTTACCAAGGATAATTTGAGAGCATTTTTGACCTTTTTGGCATAGTTTTACCGTTTTACCATATTTAAATAAAATTTTCTCACAGATAGAAGTATTTTTTTTATTGGAAGGTAAATTGAGACTGAGTCTCAAATTAGGTGCATAGTCTCAAATAAACAGCAAGTCTCAAATTACCTTCAAATAAGTACCTATTTTAATGGGTGTAGGTAATAATTATTTTAGCAAGATTTGTTTTTTGTTCAAGGTTAACAGTATTATGGCAACGCGTCCGGCCGGGTAGAGCTCCTAGAGCGAAACCTTATAGAAATTACCCGTGTTTTCTTAGAATTCTAATAGTTGAATATACCTAGTCAATTGTTCAGCTAAGTGCCAAAAACATATTAAGATATCGAAAAAATCTCAAAACTAAGTTGTTAAGAAAACTGAGAATGAGGGCACAAAAACATGTGGTTAATTTGAGACATGTCTCAAGTTACCCGCATTCTCTATTATACGTAAAATAGTTTTTTGTTTTTTGACAATTTTTGGACGATTTTATTTATGGTTTTATTTTGTTTTGTTTCTATTTGACATATTCTAACCATTTAAAATTATAAACCAAGTTTTGCAGATGAAAATTTGTTTTTTTTAATTTCTCGAATTGTATTCAACATAGGTATTTACAAAATTATTAGTGGAAATTCAATATTTCGTTATTTTTAGTGTCTCATGTTAAAAGCAGTGAATTGTTACAAAATTCAAAAATTCAAAATTCAATATCGTTTATTCAATTTAGGTTTGTTTAACAACACTTATGAACGTCAATGAAGCTACGCCACTACATGAGATACTATGAGTTTTTTACACTGTCTCATGATTGCAACAATGAGGCATTTTCCAATAGGTATCGTAAGCTTATTTCAAATAGGTGCAAGAGATGGCGCTAGCGAAATTTTTCTTTTTTTTAAAATAACAATACCTTGGACGTTTGTCAGCCTACGCAAAACAAAACAAAATTTTAAAATGTAAATAAATATGTAAATAATCTTGTTATATAAGGTTTTATTTCTAAATTACTACTTTTAGGATATGACTTAAAGTTCAACCGTAGGTTTTTATCCATACT
The DNA here is from genome assembly GCA_949710035.1 of Crambus lathoniellus. NCBI lineage: Eukaryota > Metazoa > Arthropoda > Insecta > Lepidoptera > Crambidae > Crambus > Crambus lathoniellus. The sequence continues at coordinate 25,664,111 of OX453301.1, forward strand.
TCGCTATTTTTGTTGTACCTATAAAAAAAAACTACAACTTTGTACAATAACTGTCAAGTTGAAAAGTTTGTTCAAGTTTGTTTAGAAAACACAAACAACAAGCAATCAAGAACGAGTTGTTGATGTGTGGGTCATCAGCTTCCTCATAAGACATAGAGAAATTCTAAGCATGCTCTATTTTGATGCAAAGTTGGTGCAATCAAACGTGTCAGTAATAATTTTAGTGCAACCACAAGTTCGTTACTATGAGTTGTTTTTTGTGTGTTAGCTGGAGAAATGTGTCACCAGCTTACACATGCCGTTAAGGCAAACCAGTGAGGTTAGGGTTTTAGACTATAGTCCAAAAGTTAATGCACAATTGGTGCAATGAGAACCAGAAAAACTAACCGTCACACTCTAATACTGTTGAAACTACGATCATAAAAGTGTGTGCGAGCTGAAGTACCGTGTCTCTGGCTTGCACATCTGTATCTTCGTAAATATATAAGGTACGATGATGTGTTATACCTCAAAAGTTGCTGCAAAATTGATGCAATTAGAACCAAATATATCAAATCTTTAGGTAAAATAGTTTTGGAGCTACGAACCGATAAGTATGTGTAAGCTGGTGACACGTAACACGGGCTGACACATGGTGAATCTCTGTAACTGTATAAGTAAGAGTTTCGTATTATATATCAAAAAAAAACCTTATAGTTGGTGCAAACACGAGGCATGATTTCAAATCTCTGGGCCTCTTAGTTTCAAAATTATAGGCAAAAAACTGTTTTCCCGCCAAAAAATTCAAAATAATGGTCTTGGACGCAGCTAAGTGCGGCGTTGCCGTTCCGTGCGCTACACTGTTGCAAACGAGTTTGAACTTAAGAGCTGGTGTTATTAAGAGTCACTTTAATTGCGCTTTCGATCGTTTTCATTTCTGTTCTAAGAATTTTAGGCCAGGAGCCGTCTGATATAAGTACGCTGATTCCTAACCTTTTTATGAGAAACAGATGGTTTAATTACAAGTAATTTTTAAATTTTGGCGTTAGAAACTTCACACTCATTTGTTGATAAAGCAAAGAAATAATTAGATTTGGCACAATAATAAACATAGAGGAATGCAGAAAGGTAAAATTTATGTAGGTACCTATAAAACCTACTACGTATTTATTACAGAGAGAAGGCTTCATTCATAGAACGGTGCGAAATGATTTCACTACTACCAGTCTACTTACTACATACAGTCAGTCATCGCGTTTGACATTGGCGAAAATGCCGCCGATGTCCAGACAGTTGTAATACTGTAAGGGTTGTCAAGCGTAAGTCTTACTTCGCCGAAAAAAAGGAGTTACATTTTATACATCTTGCTTGACTAACTTACTAAAAAGGTATATAGATATGGCGAAGTTCACAGGTTTATATTGTGACTAGCCTTCCGCCCGCGGTTTCGACCGCGTGGACTGCACGAGAACGAGACGTTATCCTATGGGAATAATATGATGGCGGCCAACTTTTTTGTTTGTGGGCCGATTTTGATGAAACTTGGTTTTTAGTACTATTTTGACAAGAAAACTGCAACGCAATGATAAAATTTTTGAAAAATCCAAGATGGCGGCCAATTTTTTTGTTTATCGGCCGATTATGATGAAACTCAGTTTTTGGTACTATTTTGACAAGAAAACAGCAACACAATGTTAAAATAATTAAAAATCCAAGATGGCGGCCAACTTTTTTGTTTCTTGGCCGTTTTCGATGAAACTCGGATTCTGGTACTATTTTGACAAGAAAACAGCAACGCAATGATAAAAATATTAGAAATCTAAGATGGCGGCCAACTTTTTTGTTTGTTGGCCGATTTTGATGAAACTCAGTTTTTGGTACTATTTTGACAAGAAAACTGCAACGCAATGATAAAATTTTTGAAAAATCCAAGATGGCGGCCAACTTTTTGTTAGTGGGGTGATTCTAATGTAACTCGGTTTCTGGTACAATTTGTCAAGAGAACAGCAACGCGATGTTAAAAATATTAAAAATCCAAAATGGCGGCCAACTTTTAAGTTTTTGAACCAATTTTAATGAAACTCGGTTTTTGGTACAATTTTGACCAGAAAACAGCAACGTAATGTTAAAATTCTAAAAAATCCAAGTTGGCGGCCAACTTTTTTGTTTGTGGGACGATTTTGATGAAACTCGGTTTTTGGTGCTATTTTGACAAGAAATAAGAAACGCAATGTTAAAATTGACGAATTAAAATTAAATATAAGCATGTAAAATAATAAATTTTGAGACTTCCTGCCCCGATTTTTTTTTCCACAATACCTTCGGGGTCCTAAAACATCTACCTTCACATTTTAAGACAACCCTTCCGTACTAACGTTAATACCTATACAGGTGTCGGTATCGCTCAACTTCAAGGGCCTACTGTATGGAAAAGTTGCTGTTTTCTTGTCAAAATACTACCAAATACCTAGTTTCATCAAAATCGTGCATATTTATTTATTTAATCTTTATTGCAAAATATATAACAAATGGCGGACTCAATGCTGATATGCATTCTCTTCCAGTCAACTGGAAAGGGTGTAAGGAAGAAAATGAACAGCAGCAATAAAAAAAATTACAGTTAAAAGAAAACAGAAGGAACTAATTAAATGCAAGAAAAAATACTAAAATTAAATAACAAATGAAAATTTGTAAATGCTTATAAATATATGAGTATTAAAAGGTATACATACTAAAGTAGCAATAACATGATATATAATTTATACATACACATATTACATATACATACAACTATAAATAAATAACACATAAAGTCAGAACAGATCTATCATGATAAGTGTAATCAGCTCGAGTAATGTTCGTGGACCATTTTCTTGAACACGCACTTACTTGGGGCACTGCGGATATTTTAAGGGCAAATCGTTCCAAAGTTGTACAGGCGAAAAAGAAAATGATTGGGAGACGAAGCCAAAAGAGTGGGATGGTGTTTTCAGGAGAAAGTTGTCACTAGAGCGAAGGCTACGTTCATTAGAGTCGCCCAGAAACTGAAATCTGGATTTCAATTAATCTGGGGTAAGTGGATCTAATAGAATATTGAAGAGCATGCAGACAACTCTAACGTTCCTACGCTCGCGAATAGGGAGCCAATTGAGCTGCTGACGGTGTTGACAGATATCGTATTTACGTAATCGATATATGAAACGAATACAGTTTTTAAGGAAACCATCCAACTTACTGAGATTGTTTTTTTCTTTTGAGGTTGGTACTACAGACATTATTTCTTATTCTATGATTAAAATAAGGTGTAATTTGGATAGGAACAGGGAGTGATTTGACACAATTAATCAAAGTATTTTAATTAGATGTCAGCTTGCCTCCAGGAGGCAAGAAACCATTGGAGCGGGTAAAAATACTTGCGTGCGAGTAGATCGGACGCTGTCTGACTGGCTCGACTTGGAGGCTGGCGTTCCACAAGGCGGCGTAATCTCCCCTCTTCTCTTTTCCTTGTTTATCAACTCTCTGACCTCTCATTTCTCCTCTTCTTTCCATCTCTATGCCGACGATCTACAACTTTATGCGACTTTATCCACAGTTTAAATAATGTTGTCGCGCTAATCAACTGTGATTTGATGAAGATTTCTGTGTGGTCGACTAATATAATAATAATAATAATAATAAGTCAACGTGACAGATCATTCTTTTCACATTTTATTCAATTTTATTGATTTTATTCGGTAATATTTTATGTAAAGGTCAAAGTTCGTATTTAACTGTAGTACCATAATATTTATTACCTTGCATCGATACCAAAACAAAAAGAAGATTACATTACATTGCAATATTTTTAAAAATGAATCCCTGTATGACAATGTCATACTTCACAACAAAACCAATACAAAGAAAAATTTGATATTGAATGAATAAATAGATGTTGACGAGAAGCCAAACAGCACGTCTACCACCTCCGGGCTCGTCACCTCGCTCCGCCTCGCAGTTGTCGGCAGCTGCCTCAGTGCCGTGTGTTCAGCTGACATCTGCAGTTGTGTCGAGCGATAGTGACGAGTACTTCTCTCCGCCGACGTCGCCACCACCTGTACGCCGGAGGAGGGGCCGGCCACCGAAGAGTTTGGGGCTTCTGGGGCAAACGGCTCCGGTCAGGGCCCCCGCTCCCGGTGGAGTGCAGCGCATGCGATGGACAATTTCCATCAATGAAAATGTCATGCGCGCATATTTTGAGGCAACAGAGGCAGGAACTAATCTTACTGCGTATCGTGTTTGGATGCTTTCTCTGTTTCAGGCTCTCGAACCATCTATCAACGTTTCGGCTCAACGACTGTCGGATCAGGTGCGAGCCATTCAACGGGGTCACTTGTTGGATGACTCTGTACTTGATCGGCTCCGTACAGAGGTGCAACGTATCCATATCAGTACTACTGCATCGCAGGCGGCAACTCAAGCTTCTGCCGCGACCACGTTGCAAGCTGGCGTTGCTGATGGTGGTGGTGGAGATGATATGGTTACTACTGTAAGTCCCCAATACAATGATATTTTGAGGAGTACTCTTGAAGATGTAGTTCTGGAGTTTCGATCGACTTCGATTCACCTTAGACCTCGGCTTCCGCGTTTTCCCATGCACAAAAAAAATAGGGCGCTGATGTGTGCTTTAGATTCACTACTATCAAATTACTTTGATAGTAGTGAAGACCTGGCTGATACTCATTCGATCTTGTATTGTGCGGCTATTACGGCTTGTCGTGTTGCTCATGTCAAATTTCCAAATACTGACACAGCAACACGCCCACGTCTGGCTGTACCAGCCTGGCAGTGTAGGATCGAACGTCGTATCAGTGAGGCTAGGGTACTCATCGGTAAGCTCAGCTGCTTTAGGGAGGGCAACATGCGCCCTAGGGTCATGCGCTTTGTGAAGCGTGCATTCCTGGGGACTGGTATTAGTCCTCAAAATTATATTTCATGTGTCACAGAGCGCATTGACTTCCTGAAGCAGAAAATTTGTGCATGGGCAAATCGTATTCGAAGGTATAGGGTGCGAGTCGATCGCTTTACTCAGAACCGCATGTTCGAGAGAGATCAACGATGTGTTTATGCATCCTGGGAGCGATCGAATCAGAGTGATACTGATATGCATCGACCGGATGATGATGCCATGATAACTTTTTGGCACAACATCTGGTCTGTGCCTGTCACTCACTCTGAAGGCGCGTGGATAAGGGATGTTGAGCGTTCGTGTGAGCTTATACCTGAGATGAATGAAGTAACCATTGACTACCAAGACGTAGTTTGTGCAGTTCGTTCCTTACCCAACTGGAAATCTCCAGGCCCGGACAGACTGCACAATTTCTGGTATAAATGGTTACCTAGCTCGCACGTTTGCTTAGCATCTCAATTTCAAAGTGCTTTATTATCTCGATCGCTTCCAGAATTTATGACAACAGGCATAACCCATCTGCTCCATAAATCTGGTAGTACTGCGGACCCCAAAAACTATAGACCTATCACCTGTCTGCCAACAATTTATAAAATTCTTACGTCCATTTTGAGGTCGAAGATTAATAAACACATTGACCAAAATTCTATTATGTTCATGTTCGCCTCTCAAAATGGATGTAGGAATGGGGCCCGAGGTACTAAGGAGCTACTCCTCATTGACATGGCTATTAACCAACAGGTTCGTCGAAACCGAAAGAACCTGTCGACTTGCTGGATAGATTATAAGAAGGCCTATGATTCCGTACCGCATTCGTGGCTCATGAGGGTGCTGGAGTTGTATAAAATAAATACAACTCTACGCACTTTCTTGATATCGTGCATGCGAAAATGGAGAACGGTCCTTTTCTATCCAGGATCTCGATGGGTTCTAGGTCAGGGCGACCCTATAAAAATAGAGCGAGGTATCTTCCAGGGTGACGGTCTGAGTCCATTGTGGTTCTGTCTGGCCTTGAACCCTCTGAGTACACTTCTCGAGAATTCAGGATTAGGCTACCGTTTACGGAGAAATGGTCAAGTAATATCACACCTGCTATACATGGATGACCTGAAACTATTTGCCCATAGCAGTTCTCATTTGACAGCGTTACTGAAGGTTACTGAAGCTTTCAGTAATACCATTAAAATGGAATTTGGTGTGGACAAATGTGCAGTCATGCATGTAAAGCGTGGTCAGATAATGGAATCCACGGGTACACAACTCTCGGATTCTATTAATCTTAGATCTCTCTCCGTTAACGAAACCTATAAATATTTAGGTATGTCACAGGCATTAGGCATCAACGATGCTGACATGAAACAGTCGTTGCGTGAGCGTTTCTTGGGGCGCCTCTCAAAAGTCCTTAAAAGTCTTTTGTCTGGCGGAAACAAGGTTCGCGCATACAATGGATGGGTCATGCCGCTACTGATGTATTCCTTTGGCATACTTAAATGGACTCAAACTGAACTGGATGCCCTGGATAGAAAAGTTCGTACATTGCTAACAGCACACCGCATGCATCACCCACGTTCATCGACCATGAGATTGTATATCCCGCGGAAGTGCGGTGGTCGTGGCTTCTTAAATGCTAAGACATTGCATAACCGCGAGATATGCAATCTTAGGGAGTATTTTCTCCAAGTCGATATTGGGTCTCATAGAGATGTAGTTGCTGTTGACAATGGACTGACTCCTCTATTTTTAGCAAAAGAAAACTGGCGCAAACCTGTAGTACGTAGTACTTCCGACCGCAACACTGTGTGGCAAAGCAAGGAGTTACATGGCAGATTCTACCGGGCTCTCCATGGGCCTGACGTAGATTTATTAGCCTCAGTATCCTGGCTCCGTTTCGGTGATCTTTTTGGCGAAACCGAAGGTTTTGTCTGTGCAATTATGGATGT